>OZ007498.1:92818536-93418536 GCA_963931805.1 Microdon myrmicae | reverse complement strand
CCTGCATTCGAGCAGTGTAAGCTTTCTTTCAAATAACTTTCACCTGAAAGTAAAACCCCAGCAGGCATGCACATCCAGCAAGTTATTTCATTCATGTTACATAAACCGTGCCAGACAATCGGCTCAGCTTGTCAGCAATTATAAAAGATAAATACTCGCTGGCCAGCGTAATTATTGACACAGTCGTAGTCGGTATTCTTGCTACGGTTCATGAGTGAATATTGCCCCAATCGCAAGGTTCGCTGCAGCTGCGACCAATTTCCTTTATCGGTTATCTACCGATCATGGGATTTGGGCACTAATATGATTGACGTGAGACAATCATACCCTAGATCTTGCCTAACGATGCTCCGGCATGTTAAACAAACAAACACACAGTAGCATCACTGTGTTTGCCCTATTAACCGACCGCTGGTCCATGGCCACCCTGGGCGAGATGTACGCTTGCACATCTGCAAGGTTAATTCCTCGCCATTATACTCATGTACCGGCACCGTCTTGTAAACAAGACCCACATTTTCGGCTGACCTATCGTCACCAGAATGTATAGCGGCATTATCATGAACGCCTGAGTAAACAGGATGTGCATATCATCGTGACCCTTGAAATTGCATATTCGTGTATCTTAAAGCAAAAACCTATTTCGTTCTCAGGCACAAGTCATCAAAGATTTATGGCCCTCGAAATAGCGTTTCTGTTTATTTACGACACAGAAACCTATTTCTCCCTTCGGCGATCTTCGCTATCGCGTATCTCTATAATGCCTGCAATTCATTACACCGGCCCATGTTTATTCAGGTGCATTTTCGTCGTTGTCGATATGTAGGCTGAAGGGCAACGTACTTGTCCTATACGGACACATATAGAATCCCCCCACACGGATGTAATCCACTACCGTTGAATCTGACGGATATGGAATGCATCGGCGAGTCAGATTATTACACGCGAGGAGGATAGTCGGGAACCTCGAGTTTCATCTTTTTAACGTTTGATAAAAATTGTTTCCTCAATAAAAGTGGTTTGGTCGTGTCGTGATAAATCGTCGCCGCTAAATTAATGTCTCATTGTCGGAAATCGTCGCCGCACGTAAATATAGTACGGTTAAAAGCCTAGAGTTAAGGTTATACAATTAAAAGACTGAATCGATGTCACTGTGTGCCGCCTCAGAACAGTGATTAATAAAGTGAAACAAGCATATATGATTAAACAACTGTGTGTGGCTTTGTTTTTAAATACATCGGTGGATCAACTTTTTCTGTGTTTTCCTGGAGAGTCAATTTAATGCTTCCAATAGAGTTGTGAGGTATTGCAATGAACCTGCGTCCATGTCGACGCCTAGTCCAAATACCCACAGGCCCTCTCCAAGTCCATTAAACAGGCACCTGTGCACTGTTTCAGATTTTTATTCCACTGAATGTCTGAAACCAGTTTAGCTGCGGCATGTGTGGTTTCATGACCAGCTTTCAAACCAAACTGGTTATTTGGAATAATGTTATTGTCCGCAACCCATTTAAGTAGAGCCTTGTTTAGAACCTTTTCGAATACTTTACTGATACTCGGTAACAAACTGATCGATCGCAGATTTTTTGGGATTGTTCTGTCTTTCCCCTTTTTTTGGTAACGGTTGGATGATGGCCGTTTTCCAACGTACTGGATAGTGTGCGTTGTTCAGAGCGTTTTTAAACAATACTGCATATATCTCGATTGCGATTGGAGGAAGATGTTTGAGTACTATATTGGGTACTCCATCGATTCCAACTGATTTTTTGTTTTTTTAATAATGCAAAGACGCCATGGATGTCTTCACTAGTGATCAAAAGGATGTTAGCGCTTTCAACAGTGATCTCGGCGTTTGCCGTATTTTTATTACTGTATTCGATAAAACCATGGTTTTCTGATCGCCACTGTGAAATGTCATTTCGAAAATGACGATAATTTAGTAGAACTTTATCCTCCGAGTCTTGGTTGCGGCAAATTACTTCATTTGCCTTGTACAGTTCTTGAAAGACGGCCCCTACAGCATTCACTTTTTCCAAGGGATCTTCAAACACAAAAAGTTCATCATTTAGGATGGCGTTGTTTGTGTCTATGCCTATATTTGTCAGCATTCGTTGTTGGATTTTACCGCCCGGACTTTGTTGTTCCAATACAAATTTGCTGATAACCTATAGTGGGCTTATATCAGCTGTTGGAGATTTTTTAATCTAGACTTCAGAGATATTATCTCCTGGTCGTGCCTGTAAGTAAATCGTCTGTACCGTAGCCTACTTTTTTTCCATGGAGTGCGTTGATTGTGGCGTTTCGGATGTTGATGATGCCCGTATGTGTGGTTTTTGGTATTTTTTATCCATTGTTTGTCTTGTGGTTTTATCAATTTTTTGTATGTATTTGTCGATGTCATCATTGGATATGTTTCTGTTGGTAGGAGGGTTAATATCTTTTAATCGAGTTTCTATTGTTAAGGTTCTCGTGAAACCTGTCCATCGGAGTTGGGTCGGTCTCTTGGTATAATGTCGTAGTTTTTGTGACATAATTTATTCCTCAGATTCAGCTTAGTTTCGCTAGCCAGAAGCACGTCAGGACTTACGTCTTGCAACAGTTTAAAGAGAGCCGCTCTTCTCTCGATTCGGATAAGTGAATTTATACGACGAGAGCCTCTATTGTGGTTTCTGTTCGGAGTTTTATATTGACGGCTGGCTAGACAACTGCGGATAGACCCAGTCTAGTCTAGTGTCCTGCTCCTTTATTTGCTTTAGCATTTGGGTCATCTGCGTCTCAATAGGGAGCAAGGTTGTGAGCACATCTGCTGGTGTTACCGTTTCTGGAAGCCCAGTACGTTGCGGCGGTATCCGTGTGGTAGGTTGTGGCATGTTTCTCCTACCAACTGTTACTTGAGCATACGAGAACTGGGTTACGTTTAGTGCTGGTCGAGCTGGAACTATCGGGCGTTCTGTTTTTTGTTGGTGTGAACACTTTTTTACAGGAATTTAGGACAGCCTCGATAACTAGTGGGGTGTCCCTCGCTCTTGGAGACTGCACACTTTAGAAGAGGTCTGTCGTCTACCCTTTCTTTTCCTAACGTGTATTGTTCTGCGCGGTGGTCTTGTCGTCGTCTTACCCATCGATACTACATTTCGCAATTTGCTGCGGATTGCCCGAATCATTGGCAGCGGAGACACTGGAGTATATCTCTGCCTTTTTCCAATTTGTCCCATGTGACAATTTGATGGTTCAGGTTATTCTTCTCGGACTGGAAATCTACATTCCGCATTCCATCCAACGAAATTCATGTGATAAACCTTGGTTTGATGAAAAATGCGAACAGGTTACAATGGCAAACAATTGAGCTTTTACCTAATGGCCCTCTAATCCCACCGCGGTTAACAGACCGAATTTTGTTAGAATCAGAAGCGCATGCAACCGGACGACTGATACCGCGAAGAAGGCTTATAAGGACAGAGTGACTAATAGACTCATTAAGTGTCTAACTGGTTCACGTCCTTTGTGGTCAACTTCGCTTCCTCCTCTTTTCCGACATTAATGACGAGTAGCGGGACGTTAAGCACAAATTCAAAATATAAAGCTAATGTTTTCGCGAATTTATTTACCGCGATTTCAAATCCTTGATGCCGGTCTTTTGGAGCCACATGTGACTGCGATGGTACGGTCCTCAATGCATGATGCCGGGTTCCGCCCGCGTACTATTCAACGCCTTCTACGTGGAATGGACTATAGGCAGCCCACCGACCCGGACGGAATACCAGCAATAGTCCTTAAGGTTCTTTGCAGACTCTCTCGCTTATCTTATGAACGAAGGACCTTTCCTGGCTGCTGGAAAGTCGGTAGAGATCAGCCAATCCCAAATAGCGGAAAAAGGTTTCTCCCACAAAATTACCGGCCGTTAGCATTACTGTCTATGTTATCTAAGGTAATGGAAAAGGTCATGAATGCCTAGTTAATTAAGTATTTGGAGTGCATTGGTCTTCTGAATGATCGTTAATACGGATTCCGTGAGAAGCGGTCGATGTGAGACCTTTTGACCCTTTTAACCGATATATGGACATGTGCGATTGGGGGGCATGATGAGTCAGCGGCGGTCGCATTGAATATCTTCAATGCTTTTGACCGGGTCTGACACGGGGCGTTGCTGAGCAAACTTCGTTCATATGGACTTTCCCAGTAGCTTTGTGATTGGAGGAAGAGCTTCCTCAAAAATCGATCGATCCGGGTTGTTGTAGACGGCGAGTGTTCGGATCTGTATCCTGTTAATTCCGGGTTGCATCGGGGTTATATTTTGTCTCCAACTTTGTTTTTGCTTCGCATAAATGATTTCCTGGAGTCGATGGATAACAAAGTGTTCAGTTTTGTGTATGATAGTACGCTTGTTTCCTCTTTTTGGAGTGATCGGCCGATTAGTGCATCAGCGTCGCAACAGCTGAGATGTGGACAGATCAACTGTGGCGGTTTCGCCAAACCCCATTGTCTACTTACCCGAAGAACCCCCATAACTACGACCCAACCTTCATTAAGTTTTCGCTAATGCAATAGCATTAGCACCTGTAAATGCTTCATTCAACAAATGACCAAATGTATTTAGCTAAAAGCTTCTGGAAGAGAATTCATACCTGCATCCATTTTTTCGAAATCAAAATTCCTTTTAAGAATTCTGTTCCAAACAGCATATCTCTGAAAAGAAAGCTTATCGGTTCACATATAATGGAACCGCATAACCAGGGAATCTTAACCTTGAGTTGGCTATTCCCAGTCTCACATGTGTACAACAATGTCTTACACACACATTGGCTGGCGATTCATTGCCCAACTGCCAAAGCAGCGTGGTTGTTTGTTCAGCTGGCATTTACCCGACCATGATCCCTCGTCTAAACGAATAATAATAATCACAAATTTCGTTCCTTGCCACAAACAAATTTCCCTGCATATACAAATGCAAGCAAGGGATTCGTTTCGGCCACCAACCCAAGATACGATATACAATTCTCATTGTATAAAGTATTGTAATCCATTAGCACCTTCTTCTAATGGCTATTTGGCTATTTACACAAGGGCATCACTCAGCTAAGACTTTTATGATGCCCTCGTCCCATCCTTTCTCTTAACACCATTTCTTCGATGCATCGTCGTCTATTTATTTACCCGCGACGCACATCCTAGACAGCAATCTATACGGTCCCTTTGTCTTTAATTTCCCTGGATTCGTTCCGCACGACCTCGAGGCACGAGCAAACAAAGACCCAATTGGCATCCAATGAGATTCGGCTTGTTTGCTTAGCCGAACTCGCATCGTATGGATATACATTATGCCTTTTCTTTATTTTAGATTCGTTCTCATGGTTTCGTCCCATGAATGAACCAATATTCACACATACATTAATTTGAGAGAGCCGGTTTCACTGGCCGAATTTCTATTGATAGCGATTTAATATCGTTGAGTCTTATTACGCCCACCGGAGGAGCCGGTCCTGCCCTTTGCCGTCCACTGTACCGTCCGCCGGTACGGTGAGTACACCGCGAGTTCAGCTAACTAGTAGATCCCCATTTCTACGCCAATTTTCCGTAACGTGCATCGAATTAAAAGTACGAATCAGTTTAACACAGTGTCGAGTGTAGCTTATATCAACCCCAAATATAAAAGTGTCCTATCAATATATATATTAAGAGCCAATTTAGAGTGAACTATATGCATGTGCCGTTATCAAGAAAATCCGTTAAATAAAGAAGAACTTTTAAATGACGAACAATCCTGTTTTTTTTTTTTTTTTTTTGATTGGTTTTGAATTAGCGACTACACATGAGTGTGCCATTTTTAATTCGACGCTCTTCGTCTTGCCCATTTTGGGTTCGAAACACACACACACACTCGTTTTTTTTTTTTTTTTTTTCTTTTTTCGCCGTGCAACGCCGGCCGAACTGCGAAAAACACAGTTTATTCACGAATTCACGCACACACGCACTCGATATTCTTTGTTTTAGAACTGCTCACCGTCTTACGATGTTTGTCGCTACAATGTTTGTCATTACGGTGATCAGTGAAAGAGATAAATCAATAAAAGACCGAACCAACCCCAACTGGTGGTGGCTCCAAAACGAAGAAAGGACTTCACGTCCTCAGATATAATATCCAGCTTTGGCGCAGCTTCCTCCCTTCCTTTCCTTTGCCCCCCTTCCCGTTAACTTCTGTTATTTTATCTTTTTTATTTTCATTAAGCACTTATTATTTTGTTTTTAAAATTTTTGCATCCTCAAAAAAAAAACGTTATTTTTTTAGCATAAGAAGAGGTAGACCTCTAAGATAATAGTCTATTTTTTTATAAAGTATGTGTATTATATTAAGAATAAATAAAAGAAAATGTAAGCTGAAAGGCATAAATTAAGCATATAATATTGTATAATTTAGAGTGCTTGTGAAGAGCTAGTAAATTACATTATGTAGTAAAAATTATTAAGATAGGTTTAGCATTTAGACTAAAATTGTAAAACATAAAAAGACTTTGTGAATAAACGCGTCTGCAAACAAACAAACAAACCAATCCTGTGTTTTGAACTTGATTCTTGGTGAACCTTTTGGTGGCGTTTCTTTTGCAGTTTTACACAGTGAATGATGGATGGGGATAGAAGGGAATCAGCGCCGTGAGTCGGCGCACCATACTTCCTCCCCACACAACTCTCTGAATCGGGAACTGGATACGGTCCTGCAGTGGGCAAAGGCCAATCTCGTCGACTTCAATGCAACGAAGAGACAATATACAACATTCACAAGGAAAATCGGATCATAAGTGCTGCAGCTGCTGATGAACGGCCAGGCCCTCAAATCTGGGGAAAGCTTGAAATTGCTCGGCATCACGATCGGTGGGAGTGTATCGTGGCATAAAGACGTGTGGAGCATCACCAGATCGGCCAGAAGAGAACTGAGCTCTCTTTTTAGAGCCAAGAAATATTTTACTCCGGCTCAACTTCTTATCCTGTTTTAACCCCAAATTAGACCCGCGCTCGAATATTGCTCTCATGTTTGGAGCTCTGCTCCTAAACATACCCTCGACCTACTTGACTGTTTTACAGATATTATCACAGGTACTGTTCTTCGGAGATTTGTGGTATTGTTCCGAGTAATTCGGTTTTACGTGCTCTACGAAACAATCCGACGGATCGCACTAATTTGCGGTTCAGTTCATCTCTCAACGGAGCGAACGTCCCTCTATCAGAACTCGTTCCGTTACAGAATGGGGAAGCTGTGGAATTCCCTCCCTGCGCTAAAGTTGTCAGAGTGTTACAACCTGCAACTGTTCAAAAAAACTGCAACAGTTATTTGGTAGCATCTCGGGGCGCCATATCGGCGTAATAGGTTCGATTCTCCCGAGAGAAGTGTATTAAAAAAAAAACAAAAAAAAAAACATGTTTTCATGTGATGTATCCGTTACTTCGCTGATGCGAGAAATTTCTTAGAGAAATTTTTTTTTTTTTTTTTTTTTTTTTTTTTTTTTTTTTTTTTTTGTAATTCGTACACATGCCGTCCGGTTTGTCCCGCTACAATCACTGTCAACGTTTTCACAGGTATTACCATGAAAACTCTTCTTAGGCTGTCAAGTCATTGTTAACTCTAAGCGTTTACCTCTTAACAGTCAAGTTAATCCTGTAAAGCTAATCACAGTGTGATCCTTAAAGTCCCTTAATCTGCCCCTGTCGTTTTGATCTACAAATCAATAGATACATTCACTTAAACTAAAGCCACCAACCATTTGAATTGGCTACCAATCCTCAGTTGATCAATGCGAACTGGTCAAAAACCGAGTCTCCTATAGTAGGCCCGAATTCGGGTGACCTTCTATCAATTTACTTGAATGTCACCTATAAAACAGGTTGCAGTCTAAAATGATGTAGGAATGTCCCACCGAAGAGCTGTAGAATAAATTGCTAAAATGCGCAAATTCAAATGATCGCCTAACAGGTCAGAATCCAGCAATAGCCACAGATATCGGAAATCACCATGGTGATGTGTCTCAATTGCTAACTGTCGACCACTGATCGCCGAAGGTCCAATTGTTCCAATCAGCCAATTGGTAACATATTTGTCATGGTTCGCATGTACTTTACAAATAATGGAACACGAACTCGAGGGCGTTGACCGGCAGGGTTTCCGATCAGTGATCAACGATCAATGATCGCCAGTTGAACCCCTTATCCTATAGACCAAAATATTGCGTTTTTGATCCGCTTTGCTTTTTTTATTGTCGGGTCTAAAACAGGCAGATAAGGTCACCGCAACCAACGGACTGTTTTGCATAAAACGTGCGAATTTACGAACAACAGACCGAGCGCATTGAATTGCTAATTCGTATTCGCGCTAGCGTTAGCGTTAGTATTCGCCTATGTACGAGCAATCAATTGTTGTCGTCATTATTATTTTTTTTATTTTTGTGATTTTTTATTTATTTATTTTTTTTAATTTGCGTTGATATTTCGTAGCTCTAGTCGTTGATGAGTATGGTGAATGATTATGCCATGTCTTCATATCTAATTAATTCTTTAGCCACGTTAAGTCTGTGTCTGAATGTCAACAGCAGGTTGACTGTTATGGCTGTTGTCGAAAGCGACGAAGATCGGGAATGCGATCGCGTTGGTTGCGGTAGCGGGGCCAGGTATATCAATTTATTGTTTCGGCTTAGCGCGTGATCAAATGAGATATCTGACGCTAAGAGCGGCGTTAAAGCTGGGGAGAATATCACCTAACCGAAGATGTTTTTTAATGTTTGTTTTCTCTTTTCTTTTCTTTTATTGTGCTTTAAATTTTTTTGTTTTCTTCTCGGTGACTTTTTGGACAGGCAAATTTTGACTATTGTTGGCCTTAAATGGTAAACTGGTTGGACTGAGTTGTGGGGAGAAGTTATTGACTCAATAAATCAGTCACTGGCCAGGGTTTGATGAAATGATTATATTTTAAATCCGGTAAGAGCATTTTGATTATGGGAGGGGAAGGGCAAATTGCAAGGGAATCGATGAGACGCTGCAAACAATCTGAAGCGGATTAAGGAAGAATTTTAGCCCCCGGCATTTTATAACGAATAATAGGAGCTCCGGGTGCTTCTCGTTTAATTTATGCTTCTTTTGTCTTCTTTTGATATTTTTTTCTCTTTTTTTAAGTTGACGAAATCCTTGAAAGAAGAAAACTTGTGATGTGGGAAGACAAAGTTGCATTTGAACTGACCTTCGCCATTTTGATGAAAGATCAACTTTTATAAGGTTTTTTCCTTATCACTTGATATTATTGAAAATTTACCGGAATTCTAAGGAGACTTTTATATAACACTTTTGAAAATTGATAATCGTAATTCTAGTCAAGGAAAACAAAGACCTGAGTAACAGGCACGTGCCAGCCAAGGTCCAGAAAAGCTGTTATTGCCAAGCATCCGCTTAAGTCTTTCCATAAATGAACTGCTCAACTCGGGTCTACTTGATTCCTTGTAGGTTATAAGCTTATGACTTATGACCTATAAGCTTGTTCTGGTGTTTTCCGCCTTCAAATGAATGTTGTGTGGTCGTTTTAATTCGGACTGAAATGGTCTCTCTATATATTTGCTCGTTCAGCTGACTTTTCTTTGCGGTTGAATATGTGATGGTTTACCGGTGAATATTTTTTTAAAAGTTGCAGCTTTTATCGCTTGTTAGCTTCCAATAAAAATAATGCAGATACTTTCACGATGTAAAAGTGTGCAGTAGGGACGATATGTGGTAATAGAGCGCTCACCTTAATATTCACGCATTTACGAATGCTTCCACTTCATAATCCGAAATCGTAAAATCAGAATGAATAGACGTACACTGTAGATAACAACAGACTTTTAACAAATATTGCTTGTTTGTTTATATTCCAGTATGACTCTTTACAAACTCAGCGAACAAACTTAATTGAATATAAGTTTTTGTACTTTGTTTTTATATTTAATCTTTTATTATATTAGTAATAGAGGTTTCAGGTGAACTCTGATTCCACTAATCAGAAACTCAATTCCCACGGCATCAAAACGTGCAATTTCCACCACCACAGAAAAACCCCACTAATATATTGACCGTTTTCTTCTACCGATCACAAAACCCACTAAGCAACCGTGTTACCAGGTGAAGACGTGTGGTTAATGGGCACATTTTGAGATTCACTTACCTCACCTTAAACACTCTAAGTTCAAATAAAACGTACACTTTCGTTTTTGTGTTTCACACTCTTTATTTATAATAATGTTTAATGTTTCACACACACTTAATATAATGTGCACACCTTCGGTAAATATAATACACTTGATACTTTAATATAAATAAACGACACGATGCACGGCCAGCACTCAACACGTTTAACTTCCAACGTCCGTTTATATGGAGAGGCTATAATTCGACTTAATGATTATATTTAAAGGGCAAAAGGCTTCGTGATTGTTTCCGTCTAGGACGATGGATAAATTCAAACTCTCCGCATATACTAAGATATTCGTTTTATTTCGTCTTACTTGGCGAATTGTGCTCGACTTTTTCCTGTGAATGGACCAGAGGGGACATCTGGCATTGACTTTGTTTGTTTTTCATTGAAAACAATAGTCTTTTGATTGCAATGACTTGGGTATTCGTCTATATGAAGTCGTGAACCGAAGGCCCCAATTACTCAAATAGCCAGAAGATCGCATCGTGTTTTTGAATGAAACGAAAGTACGATTCCGTGATGACTTTTCTGGCCAATTTGTGGCCCGAAACTGGATGTAATATATCCTGGTTCTCTAATCTTCATATTAGAAAGACGTCGTTTAAGGTCTGATCAAACAGACTTATCTATTTATGTCTAAAAACATATCTTCATCCGTTGATGTCATCCGGTTGCAAATTGACGTATATAACTTTTCGACCTGGTGACAAACAATTTTTTTTTTTTTGTAACTCAACTTATTTAAATGGCAGGCTATTTAGTACATATACCAGCAAACATTCTCTTACTACCCTTAGGACCTATCCAATTTACAACGACAAAAAAAAAATGTGTCGAATGTGACAAGCAGCTGAACTTCACAATATGCTACAAACAAATAATATCCAAAGTAAGTCAAACGTTTGATTTTATTCCAAGAGTTCGCCAATCGCTATCCCACGACGTCCTTCTATATGACATTCGTCCAGCCATCCGGACCATGATTGAATCAACCATCTATCCCAATGGTCATCATTATTCAGAAAAAAAAAATTTCCCCCCCACCGAAACAGTGATATTTTGTAATTGTGTAGTCCGATTTGGGTGATAAGATCCCGATTATAAGCAGACACGTGAATTCACACAGTTCTCGCTCTATATCCTGCCTGGGCTCTTGTCCCTTACAACCCACACCATAACAGCTAAAAATAATTCACATAATATATCGTAACATTCTGAGATCGCAAACGCATTTACACAATGTACTGGTTCATTGTGATCGCGCCCGGCAATTTTGTTCCCACATGATTTAAAGCGGAAGATTGCACATCTGCCGTCATATGTTTAGCGACGCGTGAATGTGTGCGTCTGTGGTATCTTATCAACGCTAAGGAGGATAGGATGGAAATTGTAACTGAAGGAATGCTCACTAGATAAACTGTTGTGACCAGGCTGTCCCAGTGTGCTGAGGGCATGAAGTACAGGCAACGTAAAAATGGATTTTGTTTATCACCAACAAACTTAAGCAAACAAATTGTAAATATATCGTGTGACTTAATAACTGAACATTTTAACACAATAAAGAAGTATCTTGTATTCCCTGTGCGAAAAACGAAAGCCGGCAAAGGACTTTTCTTTTCTGAATTGTTTTTAAAAATTCTTCTGTCAGGAGAGGTGAACCTTTAACGTCAAGTCAGCGACTCGAGATGCCATTAAAAAATTGTTAGAGTTCCGATACATGCTCATGCCAAGACACATTTCCAAAGTCAGTGACAAGGGGCAAACGCATGCTTTCCTTAGATTAAAGAGTCTGCCCATTCAGCATCAGTTCTGGAACAACAATCTATTTTTTTTTTCTGATGAACATTGTATATTGCATACATTAAAGCCGACCATTAGTTCAACATCTAACCTTCAAACGGTACGGATCGTCCTATCGTCCTGTCCCGTGTCCTTTTACTGTGCGGAAGTGGGAATTGTGCAAACAGTGTGGCCGTCACTGAGAACGGCTGTATAGCATATTGTGAAATATTGAACGGTGTAGTGTGTACGTGTGTGCATTATACACACAGTGTGTGTGCGAACGCGCGTGTGTGTTTGTGTGTTATCACACAGTGCAGCCGTCAACAAGAACGGTCATAAATTAAAAAAAATAATAATAATAATAACAAAACAAAGAAAACAATCAATGTGACATAGAGCAGTGCGGACCTACTCGAGCATCATCATCGGCAGATCAAAGAGAAAAACCGCACATTTGGCAATGACACGGCGCCGACTCGAGCGACAGCCGTGTCTTATGACGAAGCGGCACTAGCCAAATACAGATAGAGATAAAAATGCAAAAGAAAAGAAAAATGAAAACACTGGAGCAGGCAAGCAATTCAACGAATTGGTTGACCTTGACCCAAGTGAAATCGAATTACCTGCTGATGAAGACAACAATATCACAGGTACGGCAACAGATCCAGAGGAATTGGGCAAACTCCTTGCGGATATCGACAACGAAAAAGAGGAAGTGAAGAAAAGACGTTAAACTTCGATAGAAAGTAGACGAAAATTAGAGCGAGCAAAGCAAAACGGTATTCTAAATAGAAATAATTAATAGAGGACAACAACCGAAAGCTGATCGGGGGAGCAGCCCGTCAACGCCCCCTGCACCCAGTCGCAGCTCCAGCAACCCTCCAATAAAGCTAAAACAAGTAAGTCCTTAAATACATACCATTTAAACAATATATTCAAATATATTAAATATATTTACCATAATATTAACTATATTAAATATTAAATTGTGTATAAATAATTATAACAGGAATGTAAAATTCCATCCAGAGAAGAATGTTCTCCATGACCGACTCCCCGCATGCGTTAACATCGGAGTTTGAAAAGCACACCTCTGACCACGGAACAGATGCCACGAAATCCCACAAATCGGCCCAAGTGGCGGCCTTGTACCTGCTTAGATTGTTAAATGGTTCTCAATTTATATAAAAGCAGTGATCGGTTCTTCTCAATGGCGCAATCGTTTCCACGGTTTAAGGAGAGGTTTCCATCAAGGGACCCAAAGGTGACGTGTTTTTAAAAAAAAAAATTTCGCAAAGTCGGAAGTAAATATCAATGTCAAATTGTGTACATATATTTATTAAGTATTTAGATATACATAACAAATTTTGTTTAGTGAAAAATGTTACAAATTGTCAATTTCATAGATGGCGCAGTCTAACGATTCAAGAAAAAAGTTAATCGTCTGTAATCATAGAACAAACATTTTTTTATATAATATTTGCGGGAGTTTGAAATGGCGGATATGCAAACTTTATGTATGATGGCCATCCCGCAGAAAAAAACTAGTTTACCTCCGGAAATATTTGTTACTTCTGACTACATAAACACAACAGGAAGATTTTATTTTTAAGTAAGTTAAATTTTAAGAAAAAAAAAACAAAAAAAAATTGACACAAAGTTTTTCAAATTTTTCTTTGTCTTTCAAATAACTATAAGTACTGTCACAACGTTCTGTCGCCGAAAGGCAAATTATACAAATGTTAAGTCATGTTTAGCTTAGAGCGTCTGCGAATGATCAGTAAGTTATTATATAAGATTATTAAGCTGGAATTTAAGCATTTTTTGTCTAGCCTTTAATTTAGAAACTAAGAATATAAAGAGAAAAATAAAAAATGTTTTAAAAATGAAAAACTGATATGAAGATTTTATTTTATTTTAACCTTTATCATAATTCATTACTAATAAAAATGAGTTACAATTGAATCACAATGACTGTCTTACTATAAAAGTCACAATCACAGTCATATATATATATATATATATATATAAATATATATATATATATATATATATATATATATATATATATATATATATATATATATATATATATACGAGTATATATATATATATTGTAGCGAGCTTAGGGTTCGCTGGATTAATTATGTTTAATAAATAAGAGCCGTTAAATCGATTTTAAATTAATGTAACACTTTATTTGTCCGTTAATAACAACCGTTACTTTTGCCGTACACTGGGGATTTCTTGACTTATCGCTTTTTTACTTATCGCGTCTTTGACTGCTTACTTCTTACTTCTTACTTATCGCTTCCATACTTATCGCGTCTTTAACTGCTTACTTCTTACTTATTCGTCTCCATGATCTCTGTGCTACATATTTATACCGTTCCCTCATTCTGATTCGGCGTTTCGTTTCCGCCCGTTCCATAGCCTTGAATTTTCCACTGTTGTATCCTAATCTCCAGTTTTCCAGTACTGTCTACAATATTCTAGTACTTTGTTTCGGACTTTCCCGAATATTCTAGTACTGATTGTCATATGAGTCACACTACCCTCCGCCTAGATTAGTTCGTCCCGAACTAAGTTCACTGGTCTCCCGGGCCAACAAAACCCGCCAGTCGGTCGCGATGCACCACTTTCATCTTAGCGTTCGGCGGTGGAAGTTGAATGAATGATACCTCTAGCCGTTGATTACGCCTACAATCTAGGGCTTGCTTGATCTTACCCCCGTATATGGTGACTTACAATAGCGGTCTCGACCTCCAACATCCGGTGATTTCCCTTGTTCGGAAACAGTTGATTTACAAAACGCCTGTTTGTAAATCCATTCAGCTTCATCTTGTAGTTCATTGGGTCCCTCTGGAACAGGCGTAACCGGAACTTCCCGCAATTGCATTCGCTTAGGAATATCCGTTTTACGGATTTCATTGTCCAAATCCGTAAAGTGACCCCTTTCCAATTCACTAGGTTCGTATTCGGGTTCATATCCATCCTCGTCATAATTAGTGAAATCCTTATAGTCAAAATCTACACCGAAACTGTCCAGACCTTCTTGCAATGACGCGTCAGTGACTAGAAGTCGTCTTTTCTTCTTTTTCTCAGCAATTGGCCTTCCTTCGTCGTTTACAATAAAATCCTCAGCATCAGACTCCGATTCCTCATCATCATTGAAAGGTTTTGCCGCCTCAGTTTCCCTGTGACTACGTTCAGAGCGGTGTTCAACATCGTCTTCGTCGTCGAATAGCTGTTCGGCTATAGCCCCACGTGCTGAACCTTCATCCATCACTTTCCTCGTCCTGTGTACGACGCAGACGCTTGGAACGCTTTCTGCGTTCGACTTTCAAACCAAGATTCTCTTCAATAAGGTCATAGTCGTCGTCTTCCAGTCGGCCGTCCAACTCGTCATCATTATTGTAAATCCGTTTCGGGGAACGGCCTGAAGTATCAGAGTCTTCACCATCACTCCCGTCCTCTTCAATCGGCTTATCATCGTAACACATCATCGTCATATTCCTCCTCTTCCTCACTGCTGTCGGCCATAGCTTTGCTCTTCCTGAGTTTCTTCGTTTCATGTGGCTCCAATTCCTCCTCATCCTCAGATTCTTTCGCTTCCGAGTCCCAGAATTCTTTCATACACTGCCTTTGGGCATCCAATTTTGCATTAACCTCTGCAGCTCGCGCATCCAATTTTGCCATCATCATCCTGAACAGCTCCGAAATGTCCAACGGTGGCGAACTCTTCTCCGTTACATTGGCACCATCTTGACTCGCTGTTTCTTCTCCATCCAAAGAGTCTGGCCGGCTCGTAGAAGCATCTGTGCCGACATCAATATCCTTTTCCTCTATTGCTGCTTGCAGAC
This sequence comes from Microdon myrmicae, assembly GCA_963931805.1. Classification (NCBI taxonomy): domain Eukaryota; kingdom Metazoa; phylum Arthropoda; class Insecta; order Diptera; family Syrphidae; genus Microdon; species Microdon myrmicae. The sequence continues at coordinate 93,402,687 of OZ007498.1, read as the reverse complement.
GCTGTCGAAGAATTGGCTTCTCTCCTCTGCTATCCAGGTTCCGATCCTCCAAACGTCGATCTGACATCGTCACAATACACTTCCACAGACTTCTTTATTCCACCAATATTTAATCCCACTTCTGACACCAAATGTAGCGAGCTTAGTCCGTTGGATTAATTATTTTGAATAAATAATAGCCGTTAAATCGACTTTGAATTAATGTAACACTTTATTTGTCCGTTAATAACAACCGTTACTTTTGCCGTACACTGGGGATTTCTTAACTTATCGCCTTTTTACTTATCGCGTCTTTGACAGCTTACTTCTTACTTCTTACTTATCGCTTCCACACTTATCGCGTCTTTAACTGCTTACTTCTTACTTATTCGTCTCCATGATCTGTGTGCGACGTATTTATACCGTCCCCTCATTCTGATTCGGCGTTTCGTTTCCGTCCGTTCCATAGCCTTTACTATATTATATATATATATATATATATATATATATATTATATATATTTATATATATATATATATTATATATATAATATAAATATATATATATATATATATTTATATATATATATATATATATATATATATATATATATTTATATATATATATATATATATATAAATATATATATATATATATATATATATATATATTTATATATATATATATATATATTTATATATAGAATGAATACAAAACGCACGACAGCCCAAAACATCCAGCTCTTTTCTACCCAATCCAAAAATAATTCTCTGGCTATGTCGGCCATGTTGTCGTTTTCTCTCTCAGGGTTCACTCACAAAAGTTCGGACGCTTTTTACGAAACTTCGAAAGTGGCTGCGCTTAGAAAGAAAACCTTAAAAATTATTCAAATTCAAAGGTGCCAGAAGAAGACGTTCACAGAGGTTAGAGATGTCATCAAGCACTATACGCGTTAAAATAAATTGTAGTGTCTATTTCGTATTGCGGTTGTAACATAAGGACCTGTCAAATCGACCACAAATTATTTCAGTTAACACAAAAGGTGATGTGCTAATTTCGAATCAGCACACGAATTCGAAATTAGCTCACAAAAAGGTCAGCTGTTGTTGAAAACTCCTCTGGTAGCGAGAGAGTCGCCAACTGTTTTCTTTTTGCTATTGAATGTATAAAAGAGAAGATAACACAAACCATGTCGGTCGATGTGAACAATGATTTTAGTTCGAAATTTGTACCAATTTGCTTTTTGCTCCCTTAAAGTTTTAAATAAATATTAAAACAAAAACAAAAATAGCGCCACTTTTTTTTAACGGTAAAAAGAGATTTTCGCTTTTTGTTAGGGGATCAAATTCGAACCATAAGTTTTTTTCAAAGTTCGGGTCTATGTAGATAGCCATATTAGGTGGTTTTCGGGTACGAATGTTGTATTGAAGTCATGATTAGAACAGAGATCTTATGTAGCAGAAGCTATGATATCGCTTAATGTATAGGGTATTATTCCACGTTGTGGAAAAACTGATATTCACATATTAAATTTTATGCGACCAGGTTCAAACGTCAAATAACGATCTTACTGATTATGTGGGATTCACTTAAGGAATGTTTGCTCAGATCACTAAATATGAGTGAAAGTCAGGAAAAAATTTCATTTAATACCGATGATGCTCGTGGAATGCAACAGAGGTGTGGAAACAAAGGGAATGTATTTGGAGGTAGTTGGTATTTGTCCTCCAACAAACAAAGCACATGTTACATTGCTTTTTAACCCTACGCTGCATACGTTTTATCTTTTTTATGGATAAAATAATTCCTTCTTTTTTTTTTTTTTTGATTCCACACAGAAATTGTTCGACTAGGTCACCTGGGTATTCTGTACAGGGTTGTAATGAAGAAACGCAGCTACTGCGTGATTGACATACTGCGCGAGTTATGTATTTTCCAAACTTTGAATTACGTAACGATCCGTTGGACCGCGTCATCGCTCTCACTTTAAATCTTTGCACCTTCCGCAAACGGAAAAAAATCTTAAATATTGTAGGATAGATATGCCATTCATGGTGGCAAAAGATTATTTGTCATATTTAATTTATACGACATCCTCATTGTTCTAAGCTACTTAAAATCGCCAAAAGCTGCTTAAGCCTTCCGGATGCCTCGCAGCATTTTTTGTTCTTTTTCCTATTATGGAATGTCAGTACTGGCTGTACTTGGCTTGGTAGCAAGAGCCGATATTCGAAACCTTGGCACTCCTTTTGAAAAACAGAATTTTGTTCTCAATCGATTCTACCCGAGATGATGCCCATTTGTGTAAGATGCTTAGTTTAATAAAATATAGATCGCAGATAATCGATAAATTTATTATGATCAATTTAACTGAAACCGTTTCCTGTTGGTGATACTTAGTGAAACGCGGATCCAAGCGGCACCGATGACCGTACTACACCCACGACGAGTCTCCGAATTATACCATCGCCCACTGTTTCCCATATAATTCAAGGCCTCCACCAAACTTCTCCAAATTAATGTCATCACGCGTGAGAACCTCTTTTCCGGTATCACAAGAACGTCTCCAAGCCGATGCTCTCGATGCTGTCAAGGTGTGACGAAGTTTCGTCAAAAGATTTCCAAAAGAGCAATCATCGTTTCCACTCTCGTAAACACGGCATCCGACCATTTGTCGCCGCCAATTAGAGTCTCGGTGAAAATGTCTCAGCACACTTGTCCGAACTGAACCCACCTGACAGCTGGCGGACAAGTGCAAACGCCGTGCGCTCCGACGAGAATATATTTAATTCCAAACGAGTACGTTATTTATTGCATTATTATGCACCGCGAATGTCTCCGGCTGACAAAGTGAAACAATAAAAAGATACTAATAACCTCCGGCCGGGAGTATAATTTATGGCTTGTCCCCCCGGACACTGACGCCAATGTTGACACCCGAAACAAATTAACGCAAATGTTTGCGAAACAATTTCTATATATTTATTTGCTGAACTCGAGATGTGCTAGATACTGTCGTGACCTCTCAAAAGCGAAACTCCCTAGTCCAGGGATGTCATTCGCGAGCCAAGGCTCACCAGTAAACGTGGCCAGGCGGCGAATACTCGAGCATCTGTTTTGATTGAGTGTTTTTGGGGGCGTCATTGACATTAGGAGGCATGTAAGTGACCGTGAAAAACACCTACTATCCGGCCTTTGGGCACAGAGGCAGGTTCCTCGTGGGTTATACGAGAATTCCAAGCTCGACTCGAGAACTGTGAGGGACAAATCATCTCGATCGAATTCCGTTGGAATAGTATCCACGATAAATTATCATGCGGTGATACACTCTGGCTTGACCGTCGGTTATAGTGTATCTCCCTAGCTGTCCGTGGGAAGATGATATATTGACGGAGGTGCGGTGCGGATGTGCTTATGTATGCGTGCGTCTGGCGTTCTGAGTTTGGTCAATGGACGTTTCGGGGTCTCTTGGGTGCATTCGTATCTCTGTGGCTGGCCGGGTTTGAATGGGACTCCAAGGAACGCACAGCGTCCCCACGAATGTGGACATACTCGTATAAACGATGGAAAACAAGTTCAAATTGAACTGAAGAAGATGATAGTGTGATGGTCACGGTGATCTTGGCAATCATGACCATGGTTGTGATGATGATGATGATAATGTGGATGACGATGTATACCTACATAGGGCGTCGTCATCGCCAGTTGTCCATGCGGGGGCATCTTTTTAGATGACCGGAAAAAGGAAATCTTATCATAGTCGCGAGCAAGCAAAAGTCGTAAACAGAATGAGAGAAGATCGAGAGAGTCGACGTCAAAGGAGATCCAATTGTATTCAAGCGATCTCTTACTTTATTCTGGTTTTATTATTGAGGGTTGCCTCTTTGTCGTATTTCGTTAATCTTGTCTCTTCTTTGTTTGACCATTCGAGCGCGAAGGTCTTTTAGGTGGACTTCGTGGTGTTCCTCAAGAAAAGAGAAGTATCGGTGTAACTCGAAATTCCGTTGTGTTAAATGGCCAGACAATTGGAATCTTTCTACAGTTCTCGTTTATTTTTTTATTTTTTTCATTTTGTATTGTTTTTTCTTTATTTGTTTTTTCTTTCTTTTTCATTCTTTTAAATTCTTTTTGGGGCCAATGAATTCTTGTTCGATTGCCCTGCGCCCCCAGTAAAGGCTGTTGACATTGGATTATGCTTACGAACTAATTTATGTTGTTCGTTATTAATTTTTGATGTATTCTATTGTGTTCGGTTTGTTGGATAGATACTTATCTATGATTTCACGTGCTAGGTAACCTTTAGAGATCAACCAGATGTATTTCCATAATCCGTGAAAGTAAACTAATATGCATAGGAAGACAAAGACCGGACTCTCCTTGTACCTCCGGTTAACTGTTTGGAATGGCGACACTCTACCGCATTGAAACGGGTCTCTTTTTCTAAGCTCCGCAATTGACAAAACAAAGAATCTGGAGGAAGATATGCTCGGAGTTCATACTTGACTTGCTAAATAATGGATCATTCCCCCTTCAGGAATTTAAAATTGGTTTTTTATTAAAGGATATAAAGGAATATTTTTCGTAAAGTTTTCGGACCAATTGTCAGGGTCATATAAACATGTAATAGGCAGACGGGTTGTATTATTTTAGACTATTCGGCTAATTGTTTCTCGATGTGGTAAGGTATATCTTATATCAGTTAAGGAACCCCACACACAAACACTTTTAGAAACTTCAAACGCACGACTCTTTTAATTTTGAGTTGTATTAATTCGAGTAAGAAAAATTGAGTTTGATTTTCACATTACCACCATCGTTCATCGACATTTTATCTACAACCGGATTCTACTTTAATGATGAGAGGATCTGGCAACTCCCCATAAAATGCTCGAAAAACATCTGTACACTTCGCCTACCAAAAAAATGACCATACCGTTTCATATTCCAAGCCATACGATAATCTCATGGCATCGGAGCCATATCCTCGATAGGCATTTTAGGCGCATAGTTTTCAAACCGAAACTGTTCGCGATCTACTTGCTGAGAAAATATAATTGGTCGAGCATAGCATCGCTAGCCTTCAAAGTCCACAGCAGGATGAGCGCATCCAATGAAGCATCAAAAATAAGCAAATTTGACGAACATCCTTGGGCCAGACCTGACTGGTCTTTCCTCATGGAGTCGGTAGTGACGTTAGTCCAAAACCATTAAAAACATTTTCACCGAAAGAAAACAATGAACAAATCACCGGCGCGTCGGAAGATAATAATCACACCGACGAATGTCATCATGGGTTGTAAATCAAACCAGGGAGTAAAATTCCACCGGTAAAGTGTGATAATCAAAGATGATCTTTAACGCAGCTTCGATCACGCAGGATGCTTTAAAAGAAAAGGGAATATTTTCAGAAGGAAGGGAGTCAGGAGAGCCACTAAGTCGAAATCGTTTAAAATTGACATATGTAGTGAAGAAATGAAGGACATGTAGCGATCCTAAATCGCTACTCCCATCCAAATCCCCAATATTACCAATAACCCCGTCCAAAGCCCCAATACCCCCTTAACCCAAATCCAAATTTCATATCGAATCATATGAGCGATAAATTAAGCCAAAAGTTAATTTGTCGCACATTGATTCAATTTCACACTAACTCATACCCCAATCCAATTGAATCATATGCACGATAAATTTAAACCAAAATCCAGTTATCGTGCATTGATCCAATTCCCCATAATCCTGACATCATGAAATGCTTAACTCAAAATGCATTTCATGATTTCCCTTCCAGGAATTTGTTTAAATAAATTCTTAATCATTTCCAAGAACCTTATTCCAACTGAAACACACGAAACCTTGTGTGTGCTTCTTGGAATTTTTTTACATTAAAAACGTTAAAAATCTCAACGACGAAAAGTATAAAAGAACGGTACATTTGACTTTCGGGATGAGTCAACGACCAAAGCGCAGATTATCAGACGACAAAGACATGATCTGCGTTTACTACCCCATCCAAGACCTGCCGGTCTTGTATGATTTCTTTCCCACCATCCCTGTATACAAGTAGTTAGAGAACACCTGGACTAACACTGTCCACACTATCCTTGGATACCCCCCCCATTTTTCTTTTCTTTTCAGATATCGCGAAACCGAGCCCAACATCCTCACGGATGTAGGTGATTCTGGTTATCGCAAGATGACCAGAAGTCAGAGACAAGATGAAGGACACATCTGTCCTTGTCTCGCTAAAGTCGGCCCTCTCGCCAACCCATTTTTTTTTTTTCTTTCGGGTTGAGTCAAATTCTGGAAGGCCAAATCCCTGGTCCGGTGCCGAATAAAAACAATATAAAAAGAAAGAAATAAAAAGGAAATTTAAAAAAAGAGAATACAATACACCAGCCTTTTAATTGTCCACAGAACACTCCCCCGGTGGAGAGTGTCCAACCAAGTTAAAAGAGATCTTAACAAGAGATCTCAACAACCAAGTTAAAAAAAATCTTAACAACAAAGCTAAAAGAGATCTCAGAGTTAAAAGAAATCTTAACAACAAGATTAAAATGGGGTATTGGCAAGATATTGCGGACCCTAGCTCCGGGAATCCCCTCTTACAACCGGAGATGCCGCCATTCCTTGCCAAGGAGCTCGCGGAGATCGAGCCCACGTCCGGAAGCCCACAAACACGGACGCAGGAAATTGCGAGGGCACACCCCTTCATGCCATCCACATCAACCCTGAAAGCGGCCCCTCCACAAGACCATCAATAAAGGAAGATGACCCACTGGCTATCGGTAACATATAAAAGGAGGTAAGCAAAACCGATGTTAATTCCCCAGAACAGCTACCCCAACAGACAAATGTAGGGAGGAAGTTGAAACAGTCGAACGTATGGATTTTCGTTGTCCGTGATACTTCTTTTATAGTATTCCAAAGTTTTGACAGTACTAAAACATTAACGAAAACCAAAAATTCGAATCCAACTTAACTAATAAATGAAGCATTAATTTGATACAAAGTAGATATGGTACAGAACTTGAATTGAGCTGCCAGTAAGATAGTCTTTTACCCAATGAATCAGAGCCAACTCTATAGGAACGCAATTTCGACAACCGCCAAACTCTGTAAGATATTTTTAAGATATCTAATGCGATACGCCTGTTCTTTGAAACAATTGACGGAATGGCAACAATGATCTCCAATGGACATGTTGCTGGAAAAACCTAGAGGGTTTTTGAGTAGCTGTTGTTTGTAACCGCGAAAAAACATACTACCATGTCCACAAGGTAAGACAAATTTTAATTCATTTTTCAAACTTTGTTACGTCTATATGTCGCGGGCGGGAAGCGTATCCTCAAATCAGCTATGGTCCAGAATGTTGTTTCCAACAAAATCCAACTTGTGTATTAATATTTTGCTGTCGTAGTTTAAGAACTTATTGTTTTGCTGAAATTGCAAAAAAGGGGAGTTATTTAATCCACACCGGAAATTCATTTATTAAAATCATTAAGGTGGGGGCAACTTCAATTACAATTGGTATTTTTAATTAAATTCTATAGTCACTTAATACTTATTGTCTAGTTGAAAAAACAAAAATAGTTATTTACTCCTTGGTATTAATTTATATTCTATTGTCACTTAACGCTAATTATTCCTTGGTATTAATTTATATAGTCTATTGTAACTTACGAATTCTATGGTCACGTAAGAGCTTATTCGACGGCGACTGCACTCGAGTTGCTTTTCTTTCGTACTCTCCATGACCACACGCGTAGACAATCCTTTTTCAACTCTCCTACGACCGCCGTCGATTACTTCTAATTTTCAACTCACTAAACTAAAGTCGACTCCTTGCCTCATCGACTTTTTATTTTTCGTCTTTGTTTTTTTATTGTTCTCATTAATCCATAATCCTTTCTGATTTCCTTCGTTTCAAATTACTGTTAGACAACCCTCTGCACTAGCTCTAAGGAGTCGCAATTATCCTTATCCTAGTACAAAGCGTCGATGAAAACGGTGAACCCACGAAGCAAACTTTTGGATTGCGCAAGTGTTGTTGTTTCTATGTGTAAATAATATTTTGGGCCAATCGTACAGACTTGGTAAATTCCTATTCAGGTAGGCATTTGAATAAGTTGCGAATAACCGTGGGATATTTAAAGTTCTTGTATGCTATTGGAACGGACATGTGGCCAACAAAATATTAAGTTATTGGAATAGGGATTATGTATTGCTAGGGATGAACAGTTTATTAAATGTGTCTATTGTATGGTGGGAATATGCTATTTTACCTGGAATGTGATGCTTGATTTAGTGGAAGGATACGGACTGGTAGCGCTCCTCGATAATATAGTGGTTAGTATACCCGCCTGTCACCCGGGAGACCGGGAGACCGGGGTTCGATTCCCCGTCGGGAAGCCTCTGGCGCAAGACTAATGACCTTGCCCAGAAAAAATAAATCATTATGGATAATTTAACAAGCCTCAGGACCTGCTAAATAAGGCCAAGACCGATTGCCGGTTGTAGTGCCGATGATGATGATGATGATTCGGACTGGTAAGAGTTTTAGGTGGGTTTTATGGGTGGGTGATAATTAACTGCTGTTAATTCCCCTTACAAAAATTGAGTTTCATTCTTGGAATCGGAACGCAACTCACTTACGTTAGTATGTAGGTGTGTGCGCGCGGTTGTGTTTTACATATTTACATATTTTTTATTTATATTATCTAATTATTTTTGTTTTGGTTCCTGTTACGGATTCGCACTGGATACAACCAGCGAATTTGCAATTGAATGCAGCCATTCACAATCACAAACAACAAATGTCAGAAAACAGCTGACAGACGCATTTTTTTTTTTTTTTTTGTTGTCAAGCATTTTCGTTGAATTCGCGCTCTTGCTGTTTCACTTTTGACGACCACGGTCAACAACAAATAATCGATTAACATCTAAAGAATCAACGTAAATAAACCAAATATTTAAACAGAATTGAAAAGTAGATTTGTTATTGTGTTCAACTGAATTAGTCTTGGGGTCCTGCTGACATCATTTCCATGGCACGCAGGTAATGATTTCAATTAAATACCATTAACACTAAACCTACCGACGTATTATATATACTTATTTCTACCGATGGCGGTCAAATGATCGCTTTTGAAATAAACATTATAGTTTTTTTCCAGTTGATTGTAATTAATGCAGTATTTAGCATAAACATTAAACACAAAATAATTATCATATAATAATTATAAAACATTTATTTTTCGGGCTCTCAAAAGCGGTCATTTGACCGCTCTGGTAGGTTTAGTGTTAACATCAAGTGTTTCAGTCATCGGCAACCATCATCGTTGCATGCCAAGAGAGCAGAGCAGTGTTCCTGATGCCATTTCTTTGGCCCACCACCGCGATACCTTTGCTGGTCGACAATTGCTAAAAGCAAAGATTTTGGTCCGAAGAAGTGCTGACAAATCATTCCCGACGCCATCCCCCTGGTCGTCGGAGCTTAAACTACGTGTTGGCCGCTCGATTGCCAACAGTTACATATATAATTACATTAGAATTTTGGTTTTAGTTAAATATTTTTAGTATAGTCTTTACAGTTTTAAGTTACTATATTTACATTGTTTTCTATATTTATAACATTTTATAATTTCTCTTTTGTTGTAGACTATTTTTATATAATTTAATAATATTTAAACGGTTTCTTTACATTGATTATTTGAATTTAACATATGCGCTTCTATGTTCACCCCACCATTGTTGTGTTGATTTTTTAAATCTAACTGACGGTACAGATATGAACAGAAAAAAAAAAATGGCGCTCAACTGGTTACTCAGTTTGCTATACTAGATTTGGTCGCCTGCAGGCATAAATGCCAAACTTAATACAGCGTTGTTAACCTTAGATCTTATCCTCTATTCGAAATACGGCTTTAACCTGTTATTGTGCACCACCACACTTTTCTTTCCTATTTTTTAGGACCACGTTTACCAGGCCTTGTATTGCCACTACATTGTAGGGAACCCTCCATATGGCGTTGTTTAGAGCGTTGTTAAACAAGACTGTATATATGTCAATTGCGATTGGAGGAAGATGTTTGAGTACTATATTGGATACTCCATCGATTCCAACTGACTTTTTGTTTCTTAATGATGCAAAGACGCCATGGATGTCTTCACTAGTGATCAAAAGGCTGTTGGCGCTTTCGACAGTCATCTCGGCGTTTGGCGTATATTCATTACCGAATTCGATAAAACCATGGTTTTTCTGATCGCCACTGTCAAATGTCGTTTCGAAGATGACGATAATTCAGTAGAACTTTATTCTCCAAGTTTTCTTTTCACCCATGTTTCTATATCAGGTATCATGGTGTGGGTCCATCTTCCCTTGGTGGAAGAATCCCACCTTCGTTGCCATTCTCTTAGGCCTGAGAGCTCTAATTGTGTCCGCATTCTCCAACGATTCTCTTGGGAGACCTTATGCCATGCAGCGTTTTCTTTAGCTGCAATGTCAAGCGGTGTCCTCCCGGCCAGAACATTTATGGCATCTTCGGATACCGTTCGGAATGCACAACATACTCTTAGTGATGCTAGTCTATGCGCTGAGTTCACTCCCCTCATGTATGACTTATACTGCGCGGCTCCTGCCCATATGTGAGCTGCCTACATCATAGTGGAGGTGTTGACACTGGTTATGAGTTTCATTATGTGGGGCCGGGGTCCTCCAACATTGGGTAGCAGTCTCGCAAAAACTTTGCATGCTCTTGCCGTTTTTTCACTCGTTTTCCTCAGGTGTTCCTTGAAGCTCAACCTGCTGTCGAGTATAACACCAATATATTTAATATAGGGACTGGATCTGATTATTTGTTCTTCTATTTCCAAATCAAGGCGTTCAACTTTCTTGCGGCTGCTTATTAAAACTGCCTCCGTCTTATGTCCAGCTAGTTTCAGTCCTGCCATTTCTAGCCAGCATTTAATGCTCTGGATTGCTTGCGAGCAAATATTCTCCAGGTCATCTAGATGTTTAGCGACGGCTACTATTGCCAAATCATCTGCGTACCCAATGATTCTAATCCCTTCTGGTACGTTGACTCTGAGCACACCATCATACATGATATTCCATAACAGCGGACCTAATACAGATCCCGGAGGTATTGTTTTGTCCATAGTTTGTTTGTGTCTATGCCTATATTTGTCAGCATTCGTTGGCTTTCGTCAGTTCGTGGTATTTGGAGACACTGAATCTCGTTTTCATTACACCGTCTAAATATTTTATTAATTTGCGGGAACATAATGGGATTGTTGGATTGTGCCGTCCGAACTTTGTTGTTCCAATACGAATTTGTTGATAGCCTATAGTTGGCTCTTATCAACTGTTGGAGATTTTTTAATCTGGACTTCAGTGATATTATCTCCTGGTCATGCCTATCAATAAATCGTCTGTACCGTAGTTTTAGTTGAGATAGAAGTCTACTTTTTTTCTGTGGAGTGCGTTGATTGTGGCGTTTCGGTACATGTTCATGTTGTCCGTAGGTGTGGTTTTTAGTATTGTTTTGTCCATAGTTTGTTTTATGGTTTCGTCCATTTTTTGTATGTATTTGTCGATGCCTTCGTTGGATACGTTTCTGTTGGTAGTAGGGTTAATATCTCTTGTTAAGGTTCTCGTGAAACGCGTCCATTGCATACCCCCATAGTTATAGGGTTGCGGTATCATACATTCACCGAGTTCCACAACTTCGCTTGGTTTTTTATCACGATCGATAATGCACAATGGCCGCTGTCATACTCAATTGTGCGTAGACAGTTTATATTTTGTCTGTTAGTATGTGCATGTTTAAGTCGTGTATCAATAAGCATAATATCGAGGAACGATCCCCTCTGGGGAAAGAAGAATATTCTGTAGCTAGCAGGTCAGCCTTATATTCAATGTGATGTTGATCTAGCCAACCAGCTAGTTGATTTCCTCTCGTGTTGGATATGCTATTTCCCAAATTTGGGTGTTTAGCATTCACATCGCCACCTACGATGTAATAGTTCCCTTCCGAGTAAAGTTGTAAGCATTGGAAAAGAGTCTCTAGCTCCACTATAAATAGATTTTGTTGATGTGCTTCTGGTGCGTAGGCAGATATCACATATGTAACACTTTTTTATATACACTTTTTCCACAATATATATATTGTTACCAAATACGAGGGTTGCCTTTTATATTTCGGGATTAGAGAACAAAAACAAATATGGATCATCGAAAATCACTTTACTGTTTTTCAAAATATTCCCCATGAAGATCTATACACTTTTGCATGCGTTTGAACCAATTGTCGAAGCACTTTTGCCACTCTGATTGAGGTATCTCCAACACATGCACGATGAATGCAGCAACCGCTTCTTCAGGTGTCGAAAAACGTTGACCTCTCAGTTTGTTTTTTACGTACGGGAATAAAAAGAAGTCATTCGGTGCCAAGTCAGGACTATACGGCGGATGACCCATCAAATCGATGTTTTGGGTGCTCAAAAATGTAGTTGTCGCAGCCGATGTGTGAGAGCTCGCATTGTCGTGGTGAAGAGTGACCCGTCTTCGGCGGTTGGTTTTCCTGATTTCTTGGAAGACAACTGGCAAACAAATGGTTGTGTACCACTCAGAATTGACTGTTCTGCGTTGTTCTAGTGGTACGGTTGCGACATGTCCAGTTTTTCCGTAAAAACAGGCGACCATTTGCTTGGAAGTGCTTCGTGCGCGAACAGCTTTTGTTGGATTTGGCTCATCTTGAAACACCCAGACAGTCGACGGCTGTTTACTTTCGGGCTCATACGCGTAAATCCACGATTCATCACCTGTCACGATGTCATAGACGTGTTTCGAAGCACCGCGACCGTATTTTTTGAGCATTTCTTTCGACCAATTGACACGAGCCTTTTTTTGGGCGATTGACAAATTGTGTGGGATCCAACGCGAACAAATTTTTTTGACAGTCAAATGTTTATGCAATATTGAATGTATGCTGGTTCCACTAACGCCTAAGGTTGTCTCAATGTCACGATAGGTCACATGACGATCTTCCAATATCAGTTCGCGCACAGCGTCAATGGTTTTCGAAACAACAACTGATTTTGGACGACCTTCACGAAATTCATCTTGGAGTGAACTACGACCACGATTGAATTCACCATACCATCGATAAACACTGGTCCTTGATGGAGCTTCATCGCCAAAAATTGAATTAAGTTCATCCATGCACTGTTGCTGAGTTAATCCACGCCGAAAGTTGTAAAAAATAATTGCACGAAAATGTTGACGATTTAATTCCATTTTTGGGGCGAGATGAATCTTTTAAGTTACTGTAAACAACACAAATAGCGCTCGTATGTCAAAACGTTCTGAGTGCGTATAACCTCAAAAATGTCCAACTTTACGACAGAGCTGTCAATTGCCGGATTGCAACACTAGGGTTGCCAAATCCCGAAACATAAGAGGCAACCCTCGTATGTTTTTTCTGAGGGTACTCACGTGGAAACCCTTGGTAGTTCCTACCTGCTGCGTATGGAGCTCGCGGAGACTATGTAGAGCGGCTGCCTGGTGATCTCCTTCTGCGGCCTTTTTCTATAGAAGGTGTCCTGGAGTAACTTGCTGCATACCATACACACTTTTGAATTGAAACACTTTAGTTCTCTTTTTTCTTTTTTTAAGTCTTTAACTTTTTATTTAAAGTACTTTTAAATCTTTTTATATTTTATAAGTCAATTCTTTAGACACAAGGGTTTATTTAATTTTTTAGTTACTTGATATTTTTTGGAGCACAACCACAGACTCCTTATTCATTCTCGATAGACAACTACTGACTGACTTTTTCAGAAAATCCATTCCAACTCAAATTCACCCTTTAACCCAACGAACAGGTATTTTTCTTCCTTTATGACCCATTCTCGATCGCACCCTTGCTCTCATCTTCTCATTGCCACGCCCATTGAGGTCAGCAAACTCTTGCGAATTTACCCGACGGTCAATGAACTAGGATAATGAGAATACACAACGACGAGCATGAAGATTATAGGGTTGTTTGGCTTTCGCTTTAACACTAACTCATGTCCTTTCAAACACAACCCTTAAAACTACATCCTCACATATCTTACATTCTCAGTTAATACAGCACATTTCATAAATATGCCCCTTTTCATAACAAGCACATTTTTCATTTCAAAACATGGCCACTTTGATTTTCGTTCAAAGTTTATTCAAAATTCTAAGTCACAGAGACTTCTAGATTGTTTTGTTCAGTTTATACGCCACAGTCAGTTAGAACAAAATGTTCTATATAAACAAGTAAATTTATATGAAAAAAGATAGAAAGAAGAGAGCTCAGCTTGAGATAGCTGAGTTCAATAAAAATAAATAAAACAAAAAAATTTAAATAAAAGATATCTTTTATTATTAATAACATATTAAATTAATAAATATAATAACCTCCACGCTCTTCCCTCGAAAGAGGAAGCACGGCGACTGGAGACGTAACAATGGATGTCCAGGTCGGTTTAGGGTGGGACCTAGCTTAATGGAAAAGATTCGGATATTTGAGAGACAATGCCTCAGGACGTGTCTCAACTCACATCGGACTCCTGAATCCGATCACAAAAAATACTATCTCAACGAAGCGTTGTACAATGGGGCCAATATAAACAGAGTGGATAACTTTAAGATCAAGCTGATCCGAGGGCATCTTGCGAGATCCATGAGCTCTCCGAACGATTTAATTGTTGGTGCATATTACCCAAACAATATGTATTATGAGGGGGTACGTCGCAATGGCTTTATTCCACCAGAAGCATTCCTTAGTCTTGACATGAACGGCCATATACGGCCAGGTATAAACGATAAACGAATATGTTATAATCTGGAGGTTGCGCACACAGATGAGGAGCGCCTGCAGTTCAGTAGGGCAGTAGCACAGAAAGACCGAAAAGACACGAATAAGCAACACCACAGATTTTGGTGGCTGAGTGGCAATTAAAAACCTGTTTCCTTATAAAACTGGCAAAAAAAGGGAAGTAATAATAATAATAACAATAATAATAATAATAAAGCCCAACAAACAACGGAAAGCTTACATAGATTTAGCATTTCGAAGTCTTGATATTAGGTTTAGAATAGAGTTAAGGTAAAAAAAAAAAGAAAAAAATAATTGTTTAGTAGTTAATTTAGATATAAGGTAAAAAAATAACAAAAACAAAGTTTTTTTCTGTTCTTCATTTTCTTTGTATCTAATTACGTTCCATAAAAATTCATGTAAACAAAATAATCATAATGTCGAAAGACAAATTTTCATGCTTTAAGCGTATGCATGTAACTTAGAGAGTCCGCAAGGGACTAGTAAGTTAAGAAATAAGATAACATAAGCTAGAGTTTAATCATTTCTGTCTAGCGAAGAAATAAATTATAATAATAGGAAGAAATAAAAAATGATATTAAAAAAAATAAATAAAAAATAAATAAAAAATAAAATAAAAACCCTCCATATGGGAGCTAACTTCCCCTGTTTCTGCGCATTCCGTATCAGAACCTTATCGCCCACGTGAAACGTGAAAGGGCGTACTGTACGGTCATGGTACCAATGGTTGTACACCGGTTCCGGAGGTTGTTTGATATTAGATGGTACCTCCGGGGTGAAACCAAAGAGACAATCTATAGGCGTAAGCTTGGTACCTTCGTGTACGTTGGTGTTGTACACGAATGTTGCCGTCCTCAGGTATTGATCCCATGATTGGGAATTTCCATCCACAATACTACGTAGATATTCTACGAGTGGACGATGGGTGCTTTCCAAAGCGCCATTCGATTGTGGATGGTACGCTGAGGTTTGAAGTTTCTTGATACGGAACAGCTTACACACTTTTTAAACAAGCTGCTTCCCTGATCGGTGACCAGTTGCTTCGGAGCATCATATCGAGCAACTATTTGGTCAAAGAAGACCGGGCTACCGTTTCTGCCTCCGCATTGGGTAAGGCATAGCTACATACTTAGACAGATTGTCTTAAAAAGTAAGTATATATATATTGCCTGCTGGAGTTCGGTCAAGAGGCCCGACTTTATCTAAATATGGTTTGCCGAAAGGCCTCTTTGCAATGTCGGTGATTATCATGGGTAGGTTTGGGGAAGACGTCATGGTTTGACATTCCTTGCATTTTTTAATGTAGATTTTAATGTCGCGCATCATATTCCTCCACCAAAAGTTCCTACGAGTTTTGTTGTACGTTTTTATCACTCCTTGGTGTCCACCCAAAGGAGGTTCAGGGTAATCCCGCAGCAGTAACTGGATATCCTCAGGTTCTGTTATCTCCATTCCTTTTTCCGAGCAGGGAGGAATGGGATTCTCCGGGAGAGAAGAGTCGTAATCTTTTTGACTTCCCTGGGTTCCCTCGCTTTCCCTGAGTTTCTTCGCATTCTCCCGGTTTTCCAAAGGAAAGAAGGCATAGTCCTTTGTTGAAAGCAACTTCACCTTTATCCGGTCAATAGTCTGGGGGTAATCCATGATATTGAGTGCCTCTCTTGGATAGTCTCTGCCTTTTTTAAAATACAATTTGGGAGTAAAATTCCTGCTTGTGCTTCTCTAGGTATCAAGATTACCTTGTGGCGGTTCCGCCAAACCCCACTGTCTACTTACCGTAAAACCCCCATAACATTCAGCCAATTTCCTAACTTCACTAATGCAATCGCATTAGTACTTGAAAATGCTTCACGCATCATATTAAACTTACCTTTCATGCGTTCTCTTCGCATACAATTTCCCGTAAGATTTCTTTCTTTACCTTATCAGGCAGAACCCACATTATTACAACATGGTCTACATAAGTTTCTACTAATGCCACAGCATTAGCATCTGTAAATGCTTCACGCATCATATAGATTAAATCTATTGTCTTAAAAAATCCCTGTAAAAGAAAACTTACCTTCATGCATCTCTTCGCATATAATTTCCTGTAAGATTTCTTTTCTACCTTTTCAGAAATCCCAAAACCTATTCGGTACCTTCGGTTCCCAGGCAAATTTCAATTTCCCACACCTGCACCGCAATCTCCACCCAACTAACCTGAAACATTTCCTTTTACAAGGACATTTAATGTATATAACGCGTTAGATGAAATTCCTAGAAATTATTCTTTAAAGTGCATATGGCATCATGTATCCCAAGCCAGTCGGCACCCTTTGTCTGTGTTAAAATCCTATGTCGGACAGCTTGTTTTTACGGCAGCAATAAACCGACCCGCGATTCGTTTGTACAATCGACAAACAATCACCGCATCTTAGGCATTATCAACGAGACCAAATTTTCTAGCATTTCCTAATGCAAACACGAACCCGGTTTTCTACTGCCGCCAGAGATGCTATAAACACCGAATTTGCTTTTAGCACAATTTCCCGGATGACTAGCGGTTTATTTATTCAACTGCAATGCACATTTTCCCTTTCCTTGTTTCAGGTTACTTCCCATGGCCTTGTGTATAAAAAACACCAATGTGATCTTCACTCACGCATACCATTGCACTGAAACAGTGCATTTCCTTGGCGGCCACACCATTAAGAGAAAAGTTTTCTCTCTCTTCTCTTGTTTCTTAACCCTAACCTAGGATAGAAATCATTTCAGAATTATATCCTCGGTGAGTCGTTTTACATCCGTTGACCACGCTGGTCACATCACTCCCACTGTCTGTAGGGCTGCAGACACGCGAAATTACCCCGCGAGTCGAGTTGTCTTGTCGTTTAGTTGTGCTGCTCACATTTCCTAGTTACTGTTAACGCGCATTTTTTTTTTTTTTTTATTTATTTTTTTTTTTTTTTATTTTTTTTTTTTTTTTTATTAGACTTCTCTCGGGAGAGGCGAACCAATAGCGTCGAGTGGGCGCCCCGAGATGCCATCAAATAACTGTTACAGTTCTTTTTGAACAGTTGTAGGTTGTAACGCTCCGGGAACACTCGCGTGGGAAGGGAGTTCCACAGCTTACCCGCTCTGTAACGGAACGAGTTCTGATACAGGGATGTTCGCGCCGTCGGGAGATGAACCTCAAACGGGAGCGATCCGTCGATTGTCTTGTGGAGCGCACACAAACCGAATTGCGTGGAACAATGCCAAGAATCTCCGAAAAACAGCACCCGTGATAATATCTGTAAAACAGACAGAGGTCGGCTACGCGCCTTCGATGTGATAGCGACTGTAGTCCCGACGTCAGCGCCGAGTCCCCGACCAGGCGGATCGTTCGTCTTTGTACGCTCTCAGGTAGGTTGAAGGTATTTTTAGGAGCCGAGCTCCAAACATGAGAGCAATATTCGAGCGCGGGTCTAATTTGAGATTTATGTAGGAGAAGAAGTTGGGCCGGAGTAAAATATTTCTTGCCTCTAAAAAGATAACTCAGTTTTCCTGAGGCTGACCTGGCGATACTCGACACGTGTTTATGCCATGATACATTCCCACAGACAGTGACGCCGAGCAATTTCAAACTTTCCCCAGCCTCGAGGGCCCGGCCATTCATCATCAGCTGTGGAACCGATGATCCAGTTTTCTTTGTGAATGTTGTATACTGGGTCTTCGTTGCATTGAAGTCGACAAGATTGGCCTTTCCCCACTGCAGGACTTTATGCAAATCCTGATTCAGAGAGTCAATTTGTCTACATCTCAGCTGGTGCGACGTTGATGCACCAATCGGCCGATCACTCGAAAAGGAGGAAACAAGCGTACTATCATCCGCAAAACTGAACACTTTGTTATCCGTTGTCTCCAACAAATCATTTATGTGAAGCAAGAACAAGGTTGGAGCCAAAATAGAGCCTTGGGGCACCCCGAATTAACAGGATACAGATCCGAACACTCGCCGTCCACAACACCCCGGATCGATCGATTCTCGAGGAAGCTTCTCGTCCAGTCGCAAAGCTGTTGGGAAAGTCCATATGAACAAAGTTTGTTCAGCAATGCCCCGTGCCAGACGCGGTCAAAAGCCTTGGAGATATCCAATGCGACCACCCTTGACTCACCATGCCTTTCAATCGCAGATGTCCATATATCGGTTATAAGTGTCAAAAGGTCTCCTGTGGACCGCCTGCCAAGGAATCCGTATTGGCGATCATTCAGAAGTCCGTTGCACTCCAAATACTTAACCAACTCTGTATTGATGACTTTTTCCATTACCTTAGATAAAATAGACAGTAATGCTATCGGACGGTAATTTTGTGGGAGACACTTTTTTCCCGTCTTTGGGATTTGCTGAACTCGAGCGATTTTCCAGCAGGCAGGAAAGGTCCTCCGTGCATAAGATAAGCGGAAGAGTCTGCCAAGAACCGGCGATAGTTCTGGAGCACAGTTCTTAAGGACTTTTGCTGGTATTCCGTCCGGGCCGGTTGCCTTCCTACAATCCAGTTCGCGTAGAATGCGTTGAATAGGGCGCGGACGAAATCCCACATCCCGCATGGAAGACTGTACCGGCGAGATCACAGGTGGCTCCAATAGGCCGGGATCGAGGTTGGAATTCGCGGAAAACAAATTCGCGAACACATTAGCTTTGTCCTTTGGATTCGTGACTTACGTCCCGCTGTCTGTCACCAACGGAGGGAAAGAGGAGGTTGCGAAGTTACTGCTGACAGCATTTGCCATTGACCAGAAGGAGCGCGAACCAGTTGGGCACCGAAGGAGCTTATTGATAGTGAAATTCGTGTATTAGAACATTCGCCATTTTGTAATTATTGTATGACACCCCACTTAATGTTTGTACTGCGTCTTGAAATGAAAATAAATGCGTATTACGTATCAACTAAGTCAACGCTTTAAATGTCTATACCTTATACTTACTCTATTATATTATTTTCTATATCCGTTTAACCGTTCAGTGAAATCATTGTTCGTACAGTGTTTGTTTAAAATTAACTAAATAAAAGGAACCTTTTATAATAAGTCATTAAACAGTGTGTTTCCTTTGACCTGCTCCTTGTGGACGGAGTTTTGTATTTATACTTCTCCTGTTTGTGCTTTTCTTTGATACGTGTCGGAACGTTAGTGACAAGTTATGATGGACGAGGAAGTGAACGGAGTGCCCATGCTCGGCACAATACTTCCTCCCCACACCATCATTGGTCAATATCGGTGTGGCTTCATCCCAGGTAAATCAGCGTTTGATGAGATATTCAACCTTAGGCAGGCGATGGAAAAATGTCAGGAATTTAAAATTCCATTATATCATCTATTTATAGACCTTAAGGCCACCTACGACAGCATAGCCAGGGTAGAACTATATAATGTCATGAGAGAGTTCGGCATTCCAAACAAATTAATACGACTTTGTAGGTTGACTATGACCAACTTAACTAGTCAAGTAAAAATAGCGGGATTGCTGTCCAAACCAATAAACATCTTTAATGGACGCCAACAAGCGAATGGTATGTCCTCCCTCCTCTTCAACCTGGCGTTGGAGAAAGCAATCCGCGACTCTGGAAGTACAACTTTTGTCATCAAGTCCAGCCAGATACTAGCCTACGCAGATGTCATCGGCATCATCGGTAGATCCGATTCGGCTGTACAGGAGTCCTTCACCCAGATCGAGCATGCGGCACAAAAACTGGGCCTGCACATTGATGAGGGAAAAACGAAGTACATGGTAGCAACTTCTGCGAAGAGAACACCTAACGTTGGTCAACTATCAGGGTAGTGGAGCACGAATTTGAAGTAGTGCAATCCTTTAACTACTTTGGGTCAATAGTATCAGCCGATAACAATATGGAAGAAGAAATACGCGAACGGCTGATCAAGTCCAACAAAGGCTACTATGGTCTATCAAGGCTCTTTAAATCCCGAAATTTATCCAGAACATCCAAGGTACCACTGTACAAGACCATGGTCTTACCAGTACTCATGTATGGATCCGAGACCTGGGTACTCAATAAAAGGCACTCTGATCTCTTAGTCGCGTTCGAGAGAAAGGTCTTAAGGAGAATTGTTGGCCCCGTATGTGAGGGTGGATGATTCCGGACACGCTACAGCCATGACTTGTACGCAATCTACCTTGAAGCTAATGTTGTAAGAAAAATTAAGCTCGGTAGACTCCGGTGGGCTGGACACCTAGCTCGAATGAGCGAAGAGGAGCCTGCCCGGAAAGTCCTTTGTGGAAGGATGTATGGAAGGAGACCTTGTCTGCGATGAAGGGATAGCGTAGATCAGGACGCC
The DNA here is from genome assembly GCA_963931805.1 of Microdon myrmicae. Lineage (NCBI taxonomy): Eukaryota > Metazoa > Arthropoda > Insecta > Diptera > Syrphidae > Microdon > Microdon myrmicae. Next base: position 93,381,523 of record OZ007498.1, on the reverse strand, counting down.
CAGAGCCTGGGAGTGAAAAACTGGATGACATCGGCTGGAAATCGGGACCGGTGGAGAGATTTGTTATATAAGGCCAAGAATGGATCCCGGTTGTAGCGTCGATGATGATGACTGTTCTTCGGAGATTCGTGGTATTGTTTCGCGCAATTCGGCTTATATGCGTTACACAAGATAATCCGACGAATCGCACCCATTTGCGGTTCATCTCCCGGCGGCGCGAACATCTCTGCATCAGAATTCGTTACAGATCGGGAAAGCTGTGGAATTCTCTCCCCGCGCGGGTATTATTACTACAGCGTTACAACATACGTTCAAGAACAACTGCAATGGTTATTTGATGGCATCCCCGGGCGGCGCTATCGGTTCAGTTTCTTCAATTTACAAAGAAAAAAAATTACTTGTTTATAAATTCATTTTTTTTTATTTGATTCTCCTTTTTTTATAATTTGACGAAACAAATTTTTTTTTAATTTTAGATAGCAACAATATTATCCAGGTGAAAGATATAAATAAATAGCGAATCTCTGTATGTAAATTGTGTGGCATATCGTATATGTTAATGCGAAATAAATAATTATTCATCCATTATCTATACCGATTTAGTGTTGTCTAATATAAAAACAAAAACAACTAAATAAATGGATGTAGGTTTGGAAAAGTCATATTTTAGTCCCGAATAATCAAAATTGCACAATTTCTAAACAGACACCAAACTTAGGTACCTGCAACCTTCTTGATTGGGCGAAAACACAGTGAGCTCAGGCAATTGCTGGGGATATGATGATATCGTCGTGCTATCAAATGGAAATTGAGGTAACGCACATGGTACGATTTGCTATGAGCCGTAGCAACCGCATTATATGCCCAAGTATTCAGCCCAGGAATGAGCTGTATAATTGTGGCACACGCATCTAGTAAAGATTTTCTAAACAAACAACAAAATTAGATACGCATTCAGTTGGGCGAAGAGGGGTGGCAAATGGTTAGCTGGGGCTGACGGTTTCTACATCTGCGATAAGATTCTGCAACAATCACTGCTACCGCCACCACATTGCCTGAGTCGCGACCACACGTTCCCAACCGATCAGCCGGCAACGATATATTCATTCAATAGGTATACAGTCTAAATCAAAAGTATGGGTACAGGATGACTAGGAATATTCAAACCGACTTCCGTTAAAGGTCTAAAGTAGTATTATATTAATATAATATTAATATAATATTAGTTTCAAAAGTTCGTGTTTAAGTGAAAAATTAAAATGTTATATTGAGTCGAGTTCAAAACTTTATTTATCATAATTCGGATTGTTCGATCTAAATCAAACATACATCGTTTTGCTATATAATCTTTTGGTCTTTTAAAGATAACTTGATAATATTTCTCTCACAGAAGGCAGGATTTCTATTGGCGGCAAATTCGGCTAAGCGATTTTCCTAATTTTCTTTTGAGACCAAGAACACAAAATTGAGCAATCAAAGAACTGTGAAGGTTTTTGTTTTCAGTGCAGAATGTTACTTTATCAATGAGCACAACATCAGAATTCGCTCGATCAATATTTTACGAGACAAATGTATATCACTACAGGTATCTAGCGAACAAATAATGGATTTCTTCTTCCCCAACTAATACATAAAATGAAAAAATTATTTTAAAAATGGTTTAAGTCTAGTTATTTTAAAATCGAAGAATTTAAGGGTTTATGTTTTGTATTCAGTTAATATTTTATTGATCACCTAACTTTTTGTGTGGTAAAATCGTAGTATTATGAATGAAAAAATAGCACAGAATTGAGCATATTGTCGTAGCTAAAATATCTTCATTCTGTTCATGGCATTCCAAATAAACAAGACATATTATGGTAAGGCGATGAGGCTTAGATGAAATTAATAACAACTGCTAATGAAGCCGTTATACCACAAACATATTTTTTTACTTTACCCCGCCAGCTGCTCACATGAGGTGTTGGATTCCACTTCACCTAACTTGTCGACTGAATCACTGCATAGATGCATCAGTGGTATATTTGCTGTAAAGGCACACATTTTACACCTTCTCACCCTTACCCACCCTTTGCAGACCACAGCAAATACGTACATTTCCTTCCCTAGCGTGTAGGACATTTCCAATGGTACCAGAGTTTCGCGTTGACCAGTGCAACATCCGATGCTTAAAATGCCTCATATATAGGGTGGGCCATACATTTTTGCAAATGGCAACACTTGATTTCTTAAAAATGTACTTGTTTGTACATTCATCTACTTATTTATTTTTTCAGTAAATACTGTTTGTTTCATTCTCTTATTCTTTCGGTACTTAGTTTTAACTTACATTTACTTTTCGAATTCGAATCGCTATTTTAACATTCTTGGCTCTAGATCTTTTAATTTTCTTTTATTATTGTAAATTTGATAGTCTCGGGTCAGCTTGAATAAATTAAAATGGTAATAGCAAAACTGCCTGAAATCTTCGAAATTGTAAAAATTGAAGCCTTTGAAATTTTGTGGGGAAAAAAAAAGTATTTTGTAGAATCGCTTGGCTTTGTACCTAGGTTTTATGTAACCTATGAGTCTGTCCTCTCTATAAAAATTCATGGCTAGATTCATTTTGCTAAAAAAAAAATCATCCCTTATTCTTTCTATTCTTCGATTAAACTTCTGACTTATTATTTTGTTTATCGCTTGCTTGGCTGAACATCTAATTTTCGAATGACACCGATCGTTATAGTTTCATACAGCCATCTGTATCTTTGTTTCAATCAAAAGCTTTCTATCCTCGATTCCTGTTATTATTTCTAATGAAGTCGAGTGAAGATGCTTTATATCTGCTTTAATTTGTTTAGGTAAACCGCAACCTAGTGCCACGCACATTATTTGCAACTTTGAGAGGTCTTTTAATATTTATTAATATATCGGATATTCTGTAATATGGTTCGTCCTTATGTCTGAGTCTTTTATAGTTCCGTAGATGTCCTATGCTCCTGTTCTCTTTGTAATTTTCCCTGTCTAGGTTCCTTCTAAAGGGTGGTTACATTTTAAGGGCCGATGTTGAATGTGAACCACACCTAAACGTCAAGCTTTTTTCTGCATTTCAATTGACATTTCTCAATTTCAGACTAACTCAATTGAAAAGATACACAATCGACCAACGCGATAAAGTTATTCTGGCTTATTATGAAAATGGGCGTTCAAATCAAAATGCATATCGTGCACTTCGTTATTTTTTCGGTCAATTTAATCGTCCAAATGTGCGTACAATCGGAAAAATCGTGCAAAAATTTGAGCAAACCGGGTCTGTAGGAGATGTGAAAACACCAGTGTATGCTCTTACAGCTCGTACTGCAGAAAATATTGCTGCTGTTCGCGATAGTGTGGTTGAAGAGCCGTCCACCTCAACTCGTCGTCGTGCCCAACAATTCCACCTCTCACACTCGTCGTTGATGAACATTATGCATAAAGACTTGCATTTACACGCTTACAAGGTGCAATTGACTCGAGAACTAAAGCCTCTTTACCATTTCAAGCGTCGTCAATCGTCAGAATGGTGGCAAGAAATGGCAACAGGGGATGATCAATTTTCGAAGAAAATCATCTTCAGTGATGAGGCACATTTTCACCTCAGTGGATTCGTCAATAAGCAGAATTGCCGCATTTGGGCGAATGATAATCTAAGAGTGATTGTTGTTGACGTCCGGCGCCGTGCTTCCTCTTTCGAGGGAAGAGCGTGGACCTTTTATTTTTAATCTTAATTAAAACGCAGGAATTAATTAATTTATCTTCTCTCAGAATTTTTCTGTTTATTCTTTTCTTCTATTGTCTCTATTGTTTCTGAACTAATAACTTCTTCTCTATTGTAATAACTTCTATATTTATCTTTTTCTGAACTCCTGACTTCTGACTTGTTTCTCTGACTTCCAAATCTCAACTGGATCTGAACTGATTTTAATTCAAACTCATCTTTACTATTCTATTTTCTCCCTGACTTTTAACAATGAATCAAATTTGGACGAAAATCAAAGTTACTATGTTTTGAATGAATAAAAAGGTGCAGGTTATTAAATGTGCTGTAACTGGCAATATTGTGAATGTTTATGAATGGTATGTATTAAGTGAGAATGTAATATATGTTAAGTGAAGTTTTTAAGGATGTGTAAGGAGATTCAGTGTTAAATTTAATAAAGGGTAGTATTCTGGAATACAACATTGTCGAAAAACCAAAGCCCCCACAAACCGTGACTGTTTGGTGCGGTTTATGGGCTGGCGGTATCATTGGGCCGTATTTTTTCCAAAATGAGGCCGATCTGGCAGTTACTGTGAATGGCGTTCGCTATCGTGAGATGACAACGAACTTTTTATGGCCCGAATTGGAAGATATGGATGCGGACGATATGTGGTTTCAACAGGACACTTGCCACACAGCTAACGAAACAATGGCTCTTTTGCCCGACAAATTCAATGGCCGTGTTATCTCACGTTGTGGCGATGTCAATTGGCCACCAAGATCATGTGATTTGACACCGTTGGACTTCTTTCTTTGGGGTTATTTGAAAGAAAAGGTGTACGTCGATAAGCCAGCAACAATTCAAGAGCTAAACGATGAGATAATTCGGCACATTAACGGCATAGAACCTGAATTATGCCTCAGCGTCATCGAAAATTTGGACCATCGGATGAAGGTGTGCCGCCGAGGTCGCGGCGGCCATTTGGCCATACATAATTGAACCATACCAATATTATCATAATAAAAAGAAATGACAATAATTTCCTAAATAATTTGTGTTTTATTCAAAATCAACATCGACCCTTAAAATTTAACCACCCTTTAGTTATGACACTTGTTTTGTGTTCTCTATTCGTCGTCTCAACTCTTGCTTTGACACTTCCTTTACTGCCTGACTAGGGGAGCACTGCATCGTGGAGTGATACCGATTGTTATAGTACCCTATAGGTATCTGCATCTTCATCTCAACCGAGAGCTCTCTATCATCAATTCCAGTCATTATTTCTGTTGTGGATGCGGCCTAAGCTGCGTGCTCTATGCGATTGTAGCGCCGGACCGAGCGTTACGAGTAAAAGGCAAATGAATTCACGCCTTAATGCGCTCGCTCTACCTCTGACAGTTACATCAGATCGAGCGCGCCTTTTGCTACATGCGTCTCTTTCATATTGCCGCGTCAGACTAGTACATATTTGTTAAAACCAAGTTCACGGGCGCTTCGTTGAATAAATAATATCTTTCGTACGAGGAGTCGCCCGTTCATTTCATATCCTGCTAGAACAATTTCTAATAAGGTTGACTGTAGGCGCTCTATATCTGCGTTCCCTGTATGGCTATTTGGTTTGTTTAAGGGTACATTCTTATCAGTTGGGTCAAATTTTTGTCACATTTTTTTTACGGAATTCGATAGCTATAACTGGCTAGAATATCATGTTAAAAGGAAAAATCGAAATTCGTAACGGTTAAAAAGTTATGAGCCTCCGAACCGACTGAGTCCTATCTCGGGGTTATCATGAAATTAATTGAAAATTTTTTAAAACCTACTTAAAAGTACGATAAATATACCTGAAAAATCGCGAGTGTCTAGATTTATTACTTTCCCCAAAAAAAAAAACATGAAAATAGCCTATTTTTTTGGCCTTACTGATGAGAATGTACCCTTAAATTAACTTCTACGAGCTCGGTACGTAGGAATTCTATTGGTTGCTCCGCCCTAAATTCTTTGCCCTTTATAATGTTTTTTGGTTTCCCGAATTTCACGAACTGTTCTATGGCTATAGCTTTCTTAGCCCTTCGATTTCGATCGGTCAAGCAGTACGCTGTTGCAAATTTCGTTAGCTTGTCTATCGTCGTTACAAAGGCATGCTTCTTGAAGTGAAATATGTCGAGGTGAATAGTTTCATTTTTCTCCTCAGGCGTTTCTGTCCTCTCGAACTTGGCTTTGATGGGTTTCCTGTCGTATTTTATTTCTCTTCATTTGTTGTAATTGCTAATTATGAGGTGAATGTGTTCACGTAGCTTTGGAAAGTATAGGTTTTCTTTTAAACTTTGGTAACACTCGTTAATTCCACTGTGCATTGTCCCTTTGGTATGATACAGAGATAGTTGCTTATGTAATTCCTCCTCTGTTTTAATGTCTTGGGCTCTTCTGGAGCACCGTATAAATTTTATCTTTTCCTCAAATGAGAATAACGATATAAGAATTAATTGCATCTTGTGGTAGTCTGCATCCTGAACCTCTGAGTAAATGCCGATGCGGCCTCTTCTGATGTTCCTTCTTAGCGTCTCTTCTATATTACCTCTGGTTTCTAGTGGATCTAATTCGATTATTGTCCTTTTATGGATAACCTGGACTTCTTGCACAGGGCTGTATGTCAATATGATCTGTGTTTTATATTTATTAACTATTTCGTCCTTTATACCTATGTGGTCCAATCTTTGCTCATATCTAGAATGACGAGTTGCACTGTTGGAGATTGCTAGGTTAGACTCATCATCGTTGTCCTTGTTTATCTTTTCTAAATGCTCTAACCTACTCAGGAAATCCGCTACCCTATTCTCTTTCCCTTGCAGGTACTCGGTTTCGTAATTAAACTCTTGGAGTTTTAATAACCAATGCCATTGTGAAAATTCTCTACCTTTATATTTTCTGTTCAGGTATTTGATTGCCACGTGGTCTGTTACAATCTTGAACTTGCTCCCATACAAATATGGTCTGAAATAAGTGACTGCGTACACTATTGCTAAAAATTCCTTGTCTGTGGTGCTATAATTTTTCTCGTGATTGTTGAGTGTCCTAGATATGAAGCACACCAGATGTCCTTGTTGCGACAACACTCCTCCTGTGGCATTATCACTTGCATCTGTTGTTACTACGAACGTTTGGTCGGAATCTGGGTATTTCAGTGTTACGTCTCCAACGCCGTGCTTCCTCTTTCGAGGGAAGAGCGTGGAGGTTATATATTTATTAAATTATTTAATAATTCTTTATTAATATGTTATTAATAAAAGATTTCTTTTAAATAGTTGTTTTATTTATTTTTTATTGAACTCAGCTGTCTCAAGCTGAGCTCTCTTCTTTCTAATTTTTTCATATAAATTTACTTGTTTATATAGAACATTTTGTTCTAACTGACTGTGGCGTATAAACTGAACAAAACAATCTAGAAGTCCCTGTGACTTAGAATTTTGAATAAACTTTGAACGAAAATCAAAGTGGTCATGTTTTGAAATGAAAAATGTGCTTGTTATGAAAAGGGGCATATTTATGAAATGTGCTGTAAGTGACTGGATATAGAATATAGTGTCTGTTTATTTATGAAATGTGCTGTATTAACTGAGAATGTAAGATATGTGAGGATGTAGTTTTAAGGGTTGTGTTTGAAAGGACATGAGTTAGTGTTAAAGCGAATAAGGGTAGTATTCTGGAATACAACATCCCACCCTTCTTCGAGAAAGAAAATTATCCTTGAAGAGAATAATTTTCTGTTAACTATTGCTTAGATTAGGTTTAATTACCGACTTGGATTTTCGTTCAATTACAATGGCGTTCAAAGTTAATCTTATATCAAAAGTTACAAAAATCCAAAAGTTCTTAATACTAGAAAAATAGGTTACAATAATCTAAAAGTTTACTTACAGTCGACTTACATTATCTTTTAACTAACTTTAAATATTTCTAACTAACTTAATATTTCCACTTGGAACCTTTTCTTTTAATATCCAACAACTTTTTTTTTTCTATACGTATAATTTATATTATTTCTCAAAATTCTCTTTTTCGTTCGAATTTCCAATATATTATATCCCAATATATATTTTAAAATGTATTATATCCCAATATATAATACATTTTTTTTTCTAAAATGTTCTTTCTTTCTTCCTGTTGCGGATTGACAATTAAATGTGCTGGAATGTACTGGAGAAATCTAGTACATTCGCATGTATACCAGTTGCGCAGCAGCTGGCACCAACTGGCCATCATTGTCACCACGATGATGTCATGGCGTCACTTTTTGAATTGGCAGTTATGCCATTTCGTTATTCTACCATCAGCAGTCAAAGAGGAAACACCATCGTGTGCCACCAAGAGCTATCCACCAAACAATTAAGGAAACACCATCGTGTGCTACGCAGAGCTATCCAACAAACAATTAAGGAAACACCATCTTGTGCTACGTAGAGCTACTCCCAAAAACATTTCTGGTCCTTCGAAACGGATCCAGTGCCGATTTGGATCAAATCCATCGCCGCTCAGTTCGTGGCAAAACACATCGGATCCAGCAACCTGTGGATCAAATTCATCGCCGCTCAATTCGTGGCAAAACACAACGGATCCAGTGCTTCATTGGATTAGCATCATCGCCGCCCAGTTCGCGGCACATCGACAACTGCCAGCTACCTCTACACAAATCAAGGACGACTGAAATTACTAGGGATAACGACTGCGAAACATCCCTTCCACCTGAGGACATCAACATTGATCTAAACAACACATTAGAACCGGTTGACGGTACCGACGAACCCGGTTTATTAACAGTGAAGAACGGAACAGTCGATGCAGCTATGGCCAAAAAGAATTACAAGAATATTGCAGTTGACTTCTCAGCGAAGTGTTCCACTCCCACAAGCCAAGTAAGTCAAATAAAACGACGCTTAAACGCCAGTGCTATCCATGAGTTAGGTTTAAATTTAATATTTGATTCCGATGAATGCGAAAAGACAAAAGACAAATTTGAATTTTCCGATGTAGTAGACGACAGCCGAGAGAGACCAGGTGCAGTGGTTGCTGGATTCAACGATAACAACGACAAAGAAGCTTTGGTAGACAACCCGTCCGATGAGTTGCTTAACAGTGCCGAAATTACTCCGATCTTGTTAGAGGGAATTGCATGGAATCTTATTTTACAAGCTAACGACTCAACTTCATGTCTTCTCGATAATAAGGAAAATGCTCCCCCAGACCAAGAGGCGAAGTTGCTGGGCAGAGACAAAACGCTATATCCTTCATTCCATGCCAGCTATAGATCACCCCTTAAATATTTGTTTTCTGAATCACCTTTGTTAGGTGCATCGCTCAATGAGAATGAGGAGCCACTTGAACAAAGGAGTGCAGGGCAAGCGGCCGATCATGATCTTATATTAGAATCGCTGCCACCAGAAGAGGGCAGACGAGATCATGGCCACCTCCAAGGAATTGAAAGAACGAATTGCCGACCCGATTACCCTACAGTAAAGGGAGACACCGATCTACCAAAGCCAAGCTCACTACAGCAGAGAATGATGGCAAATACATCGAAAAGGCAACACAACGGTTCCCCGACGACATTCCTCTGTCGGCGGAACAACAAAGATCTCGACCGACGACATTCCTCGCTCGGAAGAGATAATACGTTTTCTCACTACACTACGCACAACGGAGCCGGCAATGGTAACGACAGTGGTGGCGGCGGCGACGGCGAACACTTGGACAACGGTTCCCCGATGACATTCCTCAATCGGCGGAACACCAAAGATCTCGACCGACGACATTCCTCGGTCGGCAGAGATCATACATCTGTTCATCACCAACCTGAGTCGAGTACAAATGTAAGGACATGCATAAAAGAAGACGACAGTTCCAAGGATTCCTTAAGTCGTGGATCGGAGGACAGCGGCCGCCAGATGATCATTGCAAATCAAACGCTAGGTGATTTGTTGGAGAAAAATTCAATGGAAACCGCTGTTGATGCAAAACGAAAGCAGGATGACGAACTTTCTACAACGATAGTTCAAACCAACGTGTCTTTGACAGCTGCTCCAATACAACAACCGACCACGATTGAGGATCTCATCGCCGCTCAGTTCGCGGCACAGGCCACCATCTCTGGTACTTTCCTCAACATACAGGAAAAGGGACAACCAAGTCCGACAGCAATCGAGGCAACCAAATGCGCACTCCGCGCCGAATGGGAAGCCTTCTCCAAGCGGCACTACGACATCTTCTACCTGGCGGCACCTGAGGATCAGCAACACGCGTACTTCGCGGATGATTGTTTCGGCGAAACCGAAGAGATATACCTCGAGGAAGCGACGAAGCTCCTCGAGGCTCAGTACGCGCTCAAGTCAGCCTCCCCAACCATGGTCAACAGCACCAACCGCCTTCACCCTAGCGAGCTGCCCCCAGTGCAGCTGCCAATGGCCGACATCAAGCCATCAGAAACGGAACTGCACCCCAGAACAGTGGATAAGAGTGAGCAGGCCGCCGACCAGAGTGCCGCCTGCCCAAAGCCCAACCTACCCAAGGTCCCGATGATCGACCCAGTGCCGAAGCCCCCACAGAAGACGATGCCGCGCACGCATTGTGGGGCACACCATGACATAGCCGTTCCTCGTGGGTTGCGAACTTACAACTCCGACCCAGAGGAACTCGCTACCATCGCACGGACTCCAGAGCAAGCAGTGGGCACGGCGTACATAGGATCCGTGTCAGATCCAACGCCAATGCCTTCCACGAGTTCGACTGTTCCAGCAAAGGTAGCCGGCCCGATGACTAACCAGCCCAGTGTCCCGATGCACAAAACACCGCCAACACCCGTAAAGCAACAGGGCGCCTGCACATTCTGCAGGGCCGCACACACCATTTACGCTTGCGAGGGCTTCCGATCACTCACACCTGGCCGTCGAAAGTCCTTCGCACACAAAAGAACCCCGTGCACCAACTGCTTGGGTCGCCACCTCCTGCGCGACTGCCACTCCAACAAGACGTGCCGTCGATGCCAGCGGAGACATCACACCCTGCTGCATGTCCGGTCTACCGCCATCGACAGGACAACATCACCGCCACAACGAGCCAAAGGATCCGCCCCCCGGATCGACCGCCAGGAAGGGGTCTGCGCACATACAATCAGCACCCCTTCACAGCATTCCGCGTTGCTGCCAACAGCCAGAGTTATCGTGACATCTGAGACCGAACAGAGGATTGAAGTCCGTGCTCTGCTGGACCCCTGCTCCAGTGGCACCTTCATTTCAGCATCACTCGCCCGAAGGTTGCACCTCCGACGCCAAGCATCGCCCGTCCCCACCTACGGTGTTGGGGGCACTCGTGGCCTTGCCACCAGGACTCAGGCCGCCATCAGAATCACTTCTCGCCTCCACGGCTCGAGACAATGGACACTGAGGCCCTTCATCCTGTCCGGGCTCTCAGTGTATACACCACCACCAGGATCAACGACAAGGGATCTCTCGTTCGTGGCGGATCTGGAACTTGCAGATCCGAACATCGCCTCCGCCGAGAAGGTGGACATCATCCTTGGGGCAGACATATACCCCAACATCATCGTCGAAGGTCTCAGGAAGGACCAACGTTCCGGCCTCGTCGCGCAGGCCACTGAACTGGGATGGGTGCTAACAGGCGCAGCACCCACCACATCATCCAGCGCAAAGGTGACAAGGCCTGTCACCAGCCATCATATGGCCATTCCTCGTGGGTTACGAATTTACAACTCCGACCCAGAGGAACTGGTCGTCCTTCTGACTGAGGGCCGCGGCTTCCATCAGAGAACCCAAAGGACGTCTCGCCGGCATCGGCCGCGGTGGCCACATACGAAGCCCATTCAACTACCAGCCACCGATCCCTTGCGCGACCCAACTACAAGACACACCCCCCGCCCCCTGAACCATTGCAGGGGCAAGGGGCAATCGAGGAACCAGGAGCCTACCCACTCGAACACTTCAAGGCATCCCACCACACCCAGGACACCACGTGGTCAAGCTCCTGCCCAGCTCCAAAGCTACCCAGGCCAACCGCTACCACCTGTAGCCACCACAACAGGACCAGGAGCGCGCAATGCCCCGCTTGGCGGGCGGCGCTACCCAGCAACCAGCGGTCTCTCGAACTCCAGCAAGAAAGCACGCCCCTCTGTGCATCCACAGAGGCTGCATTCCGACGACCCCGAGAGGCACTTGGCCCGTGACTGCCACTACGAAAGGACACGCGGACAGTGCCAGGGTAGACACCGCACCCGACTCCACGTTACAGCACACATCCCCAACGGTCGCAACCTGCCGGCCACTCACTCCAGAAGGGCGCCAACGTGCGCAGTACATGGCACCACCACCGGTCTCGACATAGCTAGACCCATCACCAGTCATCACGTGGTCATTGATCGTGGGTTGCGACCTTACAACTCCAACCCGGATCAACTGGCCGGTCCCGCGACCACAAGGGGCAACGGACATCAGCGATGGGAAAGAGGTTCCTGTCGCCATCGCTCATACGGGCCATCCCAGACCCTCAAGCCTTCAGCGCTCCTCAGGGCGGGCGGCCCCCTCTCAACCGATCATCAACGTGAACGTGGACAGCCGACCAAGACCAGCCGCCACCAGCAGACCGCACACTCCCGGCCCTTGGCCACCGTCCCCTGGGACGAAATGATTCGCCAATGATTGGCGAAGGCGGGCGGAATGTTGCGGATTGACAATTAAATGTGCTGGAATGTACTGGAGAAATCTAGTACATTCGCATGTATACCAGTTGCGCAGCAGCTGGCACCAACTGGCCATCATTGTCACCACGATGATGTCATGGCGTCACTTTTTGAATTGGCAGTTATGCCATTTCGTTATTCTACCATCAGCAGTCAAAGAGGAAACACCATCGTGTGCCACCAAGAGCTATCCACCAAACAATTAAGGAAACACCATCGTGTGCTACGCAGAGCTATCCAACAAACAATTAAGGAAACACCATCTTGTGCTACGTAGAGCTACTCCCAAAAACACTTCCCCTTTTTTAACTTTTTTTTTTTTTTTTTTTTTTCTTCTTTCGTTTCCGTCATTTCTTACAATTGTTTTATATACTGAATAAAAACAAAGGCCATTTGTTAAGTGTCTATCTTTTCCTTAAATTTATGGAAAATTTTCCAAAACTTTTTTGGGCCTATTATTATGATGACTGCATAGAATTGCATAATACCAAACATTTTCTTAAGAAATGATCTCAGTTGTCCTAAATGACTGTGTACCTTTTTATTTTTTATTATTTTGTGTTCGAATACATGTTTATTGTTGTAAAATTTAATTTGTAAGGTATTTATAAGGTTTTTCTTTTCAATACCTATTTTAATTGAATTATTATTTTCAATTTTCATAACTTCGTGTTGGTGTTTAGTATCGTTATTTAAAATGTTTAGTGTTTTCGGCTCATTGTCATCATTTTCTATAGCTTTAACTTCTTTAATTGAATTATTATTTTCAATTTTCATAACTTCGTGTTGGTGTTTAGTATCGTTATTTAAAATGTTTAGTGTTTTCGGCTCATTGTCATCATTTTCTATAGCTTTAACTTCTTTAATTGAATTATTATTTTCAATTTTCATTACCTCGTGTTGCTGTTCAGTATCGTTATTTAAAATGTTTAGTGTTTTCGGCTCAATGTCATCATTTTCTATAGCTTTAACTTCTGTCGGAACGTTTACCTTTTCAGTCTTACTCATTGCTGATGGATGGTTTAGTTTCTCAGTCTCATTTGAACTGACCTGGGTTTCGATTTTTATTGCACCTTTTGGATCTTCAGTCTTTACCACTGCTGAATTTTCAGTCTTTGTTGCTGAAGTGTCGGGGTTGTCTATAGGGATAGCCGAAATGTGAGGGATTTTTGTTAGTGTATTTTCTGCAAGTTCTGAATTTTCACTCTTTAATATTGCTGAGTTTTCAGTCTTGGTTGCTGAAGTGTCTATGTGGTCAATAGGGATATCCGAAATATTAGGGATTTCAGTCTTTACTACTGCTGAAAATTTCGAATTTTCAGTCTGTGTTGCTGAATTATTTTCCAAAATTGGAGTATGAATCGGAATATTTATATTAGTGCTTGTTTTCTCTTCGTTTATCTGTATCGCTTTAGTTATTTGGTTAGGAGCTTCATTAAAATTGTCGTTATCTTTTGCCAAAGATCTAATGTTATAAATAGAAACATTTTGTCTGTCTTCCACAAAATTGGGTTGGCGTCAGGCCTCGTTTTCCGACTCTTGCACCCGAGAAAAGTGAACATTTTGCCTATCGTTTTGTCTATTGGTGATTCTAGGATATTCACTAAAACGATTTTCGGTGTTTGCAGGATTATTTCGGAATGGATTACGCGTTGTTGTACCTTGTTGGTAATTTGTTAAGGATGGTCCATTCCTAGATATCTTGTATCTACACTCGTTCTCTGTGTGATTATTCCGTCCACAGAAATTGCATATAATGTTATATTCTCTTTTTATTGGTTGGCTATTCGGAAAATTGTTGGACTGCCTGTTCCGATAACAAGGGTCCCGAGAATGACCTGGCTTACCGCAGGTTTGGCAGACTATTCGATTAAATCTGTCATTATAGTTATATGGCCTGGGAGAGTTGTCCATTCGAGCAGCATGTGATACTACATGTGCAATAGACTGTTTTAAACTACTTCCCCCATGGACTTTGGCTAGGATTTTCAGTTGTTCATTCTTGAGACCATCCTCAAATATTTGCACTGCCAATTTTGAGTTTTCTTCTATCAAGAATTCTCTAACCACCGCGTCTGCTGTTATTTCACACGTAGCAGAGTTCAGCGTCCTCAGAGCATTCGCAACTCTATCTCCGTATTCCCGAACGGTTTCTCTGAAGTTTTGTTTCAGGGATATCAACTCATTGTGTGCCGTTGACCGAGATTGCTCCTCTTTATATTCTAATTCAAGTTTATACTTTAAATCCTCCCATTTAGCAATTGTGCTATACCTAATTAGATCATAGGCAGGACCCTCTAGTCTATTTTTGACTAGCTCCAAAAATGTTTCATATATCTCCGGGTCTGCCCTTTTTATAGATCTAAATAAAACGTCTCCCCCGGAAATAAATTTATCTAGGTCGCAGGGTTTTCCGTCAAAGGTAGGGACAATTCTGAAAACATCAGAAATTCCGACAGAAAGAGCCATTTCAGGGGGGTTATGGTGTATTTGTAGAGAGTGGATTTGTTCTTCCCCCTGCCTAGCCGCCTGTCTCGTGTAATACGGACTCGTAATCTTGAAAACTCTGAAATCAATGTATGGCAAAATCACTTCTTAAAAATACGGTATATAAAAATGGCCTTTCTTTTAGTTATTCAATATATATGAAAAAGAAAGTTAATTTGGTCTCAAAGCTGTAGAGAAAGAAAATTCGGCGAAAAAGACAAAACGGAAATGTCGTCGAAATACTGGAAAGAGAATATTCGAAATAATTTCTATCGGACAAAATTGTTAGTAAAAAGGAAAAGTTAAAAGTTCCAAGGTAAAAATATTCCTACGGAAAAATGAACAGAAAAATTGATATTTCGCTAACGATTCTTACTACTAATATATGTTGATTGATGTTTTGTTCTTTTTTTTTTTTTTTTTCTTGTGTTGTCTTCTTGTGTTTTTTTTTCTCTGCTGCCACTGAGGTTAATTTAGATTTCCTCTGGAACTCATCGGCAGACCTTCCTTCCCTCTCTAGGGTTTGGTCTTCCTTCGAGGATAGAGTCGTCCTTCGGGGATTCCACCAGTCTTCGTGGATCGGTCTTCCTTCGAGGGTTGGTCTTCCTTCGAGGATAGAGTCGTCCTTCGGGGATTCCACCAGTCTTCGTGGATCGGCCTTCCTTCGAGGATTGGTCTTCCTTCGAGGATAGAGTCGTCCTTCGGGGAGTCCACTAGTCGGGAGTCCACCAGTCTTCGTGGATCGGTCTTCCTTCGAGGAGTGGTCTTCCTTCGAGGAGTCCGATCTCGATTGGTCTTCCTTCGAGGAGTGGTCTTCCTTCGAGGAGTCCACTAGTCGAGATCCCACCAGTCTTCGTGGATCCCACCGCTGCCACCAGTGTTACGTCTCCAACGCCGTGCTTCCTCTTTCGAGGGAAGAGCGTGGAGGTTATATATTTATTAAATTATTTAATAATTCTTTATTAATATGTTATTAATAAAAGATCTCTTTTAAATAGTTGTTTTATTTATTTTTTATTGAACTCAGCTGTCTCAAGCTGAGCTCTCTTCTTTCTGTTTTTTTCATATAAATTTACTTGTTTATATAGAACATTTTGTTCTAACTGACTGTGGCGTATAAACTGAACAAAACAATCTAGAAGTCTCTGTGACTTAGAATTTAGAATAAACTTTGAACGAAAATCAAAGTGGCCATGTTTTGAAATGAAAAATGTGCTTGTTATGAAAAGGGGCATATTTATGAAATGTGCTGTAAGTGACTGGATATAGAATATTGTGTCTGTTTATTTATGAATTGTATTAACTGAGAATGTTAGATATGTGAGGATGTAGTTTTAAGGGTTGTGTTTGAAAGGACATGAGTTAGTGTTAAAGCGAATAAGGAGGGTAGTATTCTGGAATACAACATCAGAATTGGATGGGAAGATAGCAGACTTTTCAGATTTTCAAATAGTGCTATGAATTGCGGATCTCTTGGATTAATCTTACACCCTTTCTTCAGATACTTAATCATCGGATATGCTATCTTTGAATAATCCTTAATAAACTTTCTATAAAATCCAGTTGCGCCGAAGAATCCTTTTAGTTGTCTCTCGGTTTTTGGGCACTTATAGTTCCTGTATAACTTTTATTTTTTCGGGATTTGGCTTCATCACTTCCTTGGTTAGAATATGACCTAGGAATTTAGTGTCTTTCTTCAGAAAGCTGCATTTATCTGCTTGAATCTTTAGATTATGCTCTTGAAGTCTGGTACAGATTTTTTCTCAAGGAGTATTCGCGAAGAATATTATTCATCATCCGTTGAAAAGTGGCTGAGGTATTCCTCAATCCGAAAGGCATTCGAATGAATTCGTAGAGCCCTCCGGGGGTAACAAGACCTATCTTCTCTATGTCTTTCTCTGCCACCCTAATTTAATGATAGGCTTTCGCGAGATCTATTTTACTAAAATGCTGTGTTTCTCCTAGCTTATCTATAATGCAGTCAATAAAATTGAGTGTTTGGTATTTATCGTCTATCGTGACGTGGTTCAATCTTCTGTAATCCACTACAATCCTGAATTTCTGCACCCCTGAATAATAAAATGATTTTTGTAAAAATTAACGAAAATCCATTTATTGGGTAAGAGAATGTATATCGGAGTTCCATGGGTCCCTGGTACTATATAAGCTCTGTTACGATTTCAGAACAATCAGCATTTCAACCCTTTTACCCGATTACTTAAAAAGCTAATAAGTGCCAAATTCACCCCACCAGATGGCAATCGTCCAGCTTTCAAGAGAAGTTCGGCGATTTTTTTTAATAAAACATCACTGTTCGTCGCAAATTCATCATCGGTATCGGCACTATAACCGAGATCCGGTCGTGGCCTTATTTAACAAATCTCCCCACCGGTCCCGATTTCGTGCCGATGTCATCCAGTTTGGCACCCCCAGGCTCTGGGCGTCCTGGTCTACGCCATCCCTCCATCGCAGACAAGGTTTGCCGCGCCGTCTCCTTCCATACATCCTGCCACAAAGGAATTTCCGGGCAGGCTCCTCTTCGCTCATTCGAGCTAGGTGTCCCACCCACCGGAGTCCACCCAGCTGCGTACAACTCATGGTTGTAGCGTCTCCGCAATCGTCCTCCCTCACATACGGGGCCGACAATTCTCCTTAAGACCTTCCTCTCGAACGCGGCTACGAGTTCATTGTGCCTTTCATTGAGCACCCAGATCTCGGACCCATACATGAGCACTGGTGAGACCACGGCCTTGTACAGTGGTACCTTAGATGTTCTGGATAAATTTCGGGATTTAAAGAGCCTTGATAGACCATAGTAGGCATGTTGGATTTAATCAGCCGTTCGCGTATTTCTTCTTCCATATTGTTATCGGCTGATACTATTGACCCAAGGTAGTTAAGAGATTGTGTGGGGGTACGAGATCGCGAGCCAGCATGGGCGCGAGTTCTACCTCGTCCCCACCAATCACTAAAGGTTTCTGCGAATATGAAAGGACTGTGTTCGCCGCAAAACGATCGCCATAGCAGTCAAGAAAACATCAAACACCGGAGAAAGGAAACAAACTAGAACACGGTTTTTTTTTATTGTTAATTGTTGTTTATTGGTGGTGAATAGCGTTTACATATTGTTCTATTCTATTTTACTTAACACTCGACACGAAATATTTACTTCTTACAATAAACGCGCAGACGACTCGCAGGACTTAAACACGCCTTTTGGTGTTGACACACCGTACCGCCGCGCGGTACGGTGGCAGGCAGACGACCCAATCGCCTTGATGTTTGTAATACGACTAAACGATCGTCATCTCATGCAGAGATGATTTCGCTAAGAAAAAAGCAAGAGAGATAAAAACTCTTCTCTTAAGGGTGTGAATATATCCTTGCCAAGGATATGTTTTATCTCCCACAAGTGTAACGAGTGTAAGTGGGAACAAGAAAACCAGATCTCGTAATAAAGGTCATGGTGGTATGTGTGGGATCGTTCAGATAGATGCGATTCACACGTGCAGTGGAACGACGAAACAGGCAGGCGGCAAAGACAATAGGGGAAAATGACCAAATGCGCCGTTGGTAATGCGGGTCATTGTTTACACGATGCCTCGTCGCTATTTTCGACGTTAGGAGAAAAAGGTGCTAAAGCAAATTGGATTTTTATGACATCTCTGGCTGCAGTAGAAACCGGGTTCATATTTGCATTAGGAAATGCTGGAGAATTTGGTTTCGGCGTCTATTGCGCTAATTATCTGCAGCTGCTTGGGTTTTTTATTGATAAGACAAACCAAAAAGGTTGCCATGCAATGTGTATGAAAAGGTATATGACGCGGCTGAGAAAATAGACGGCGCGATATATATGGTCCCTGCTATGACGGTTACATTGAATGCAATCCGAATTATTTTGTTTACAGGAATTCATCTAAGGGAATTTGACTGGCGACGTAGATGCCGAAATTGATTGGAAATTCCTGGTAAGTTAATAAAGAAATCTTAAGGAGCAATGGTATACGAAGAGAATGCATGAAGGTAAGTTTTCTTGACAGGGACTTAAAGATCATAGATTTGATCTCTTAAATGCGTGCAGAATTTTTAGGTACTAATACTGTTGCATTAGCAAACTAAAGGGAGTTGGGTTGTAGTTATGGGGGTTTTTTCAGGTAAGTAGACCGTAGGATTTGGCGGAGCCGCTACAATTGCACTACTTCAAATTCGTGCTCCACTGCCCTGATAGTTGACCAACGTTAGGTCTTCTCTTCGCAGAAGTTGCCACCATGTACTTAGTTTTCCCCTCAGTAATGTGCAGTCCAAGGTTTTGTGCCGCCTATTCGATCTGGGTGAAGGAATCCTGTACAGCCGATTCGGTTCTACCGATGATGTCGATGTCATCTGCGTAGGCAAATATCTAGCTGGACTTGGTGATAATAGTCCCTCTAGTTATGACGCCAGACTCACGTATTGCTTTCTGCAACACCAGGTTGAAGAGGAGGCAGGCCAGACCGTCCCCTTGTTGGAGACCATTAAAGATGTTTATTGGTTTGGACAGCAATACCGCTTTTTTTACTTGACTAGTTACGTTGGTCATGGTCAACCTACAAAGTTGTATCAATTTGTGTGGAATGCCGAACTCGCTCATGGCATTATATAGTTCTACCCTGGTTATGCTGTCGTAGGCAGTCTTAAAATGGTTAATTGATGATATAAGGGAAACTTAAATTCCAGACATAAATAGATGATATAATGGAATTTTAAATTCCTGACATTTTTCCATCGCCTGCCTAAGGGTGAATTTCTCATCAATCGCTGATTTATCTGGGATGAAGCCACACTGATATTGACCAATGATAGGTTTAGCGTATGGGGCTATCCGATTTTGTAGGATAGTGGAGAGTATCTTATAGGCGGTACTCAGCAATGTTATACACCTATAGTTGCTGCACTGTGTGATATCTCCCTGCTTACGTATGGGGCAAATTATTCCACGACGCCAATCTTCCGGCATCTCCTCTTGCTGCCATACGTGCACTACGATCTCATGAATTGCGTGATGTAACGTTTTTCCTCCTTGTTTGATTAGCTCAGCTGGTATGCCATCAGCTCCGGGTGGTTTATTTGATTTGAGCTGTCTTATGGCTTTTAATGTTTCCTCAATGCTTGGTGGCGGCGGCATTTTGGTCTTGATCTTGCATTGGTGGAGCCTCCAATTCTTCTGTGAGCTGACCATTTATCAATTCATTGAAGTGCACTTCCCATCGCTCCAGAATGCCTTCAGAATCGGTGATCAGATTACCCCCTTTATCCTTGCAGTAAATGCAGCGTGGTGTGTAGCGCGTCATACTGGTGATTATTTGGTAGAACTTCCGCACCTGGTGTGGGCCTCGCTCTCTACTTTTCTGTATTTCACAGGCAAAGGTTTTGTCTGTGGGGTCTTTTTTTAGATCTTCTGAGATCTTTGTATTTCTCCTCGCGCACCCGCGTCCTATGAGACTGCTGCATTGCCCGGTATGCAGCTTTCTTTCGTTCAGTCGCTAGTTCGAACTCATCATCAACCAGTCGTTCTGATCTCTACGACTACTGCCTAAGATGGAGCTGGCAGTACTAATGACAGTATTCGTTAGGCGTGTCCATTTCTATTCTACGCCCGGCATTCTGGCCCTAGGACTTACTCTCCCTCCGTCGAGCTCTTTGAGGGCGAGTCTTGGCGCATGACCAAAGGTGTTACTGGTATTCTCATTGCGTAAAGCAGCCGTGTTGATTCGAACCTGATCCGCGGATGCAATACGTCTCGCTAAGCCAATCGGCGCTCGGAAAACTGTACCAATAAGATAGTGATCCAAGCCGACGTTGGCACCTCGGTACGTTCGTACCGTCATCAGGCTCGAAGAGTGGTGGCGATCTATCAACACGTGGTCAATTTGGTTGCGAGTGGTTCCACCAGGTGATACCCAGGAGGCTTTGTGGATATCTTTACGCGGAAACCTGGTACTTGCAACGACCAAGTTTTTTGATGATGCCAATTAGATGACTCGTAGTCCATTGTCATTAGTGTTCTTATGCAAACTATGGGAACCTGCATAGTGCCTGAAAACCGGCTCCCGACCTATTTTGGCATTCAAATCACCAAGAACGATTTTCACATCGTATGTTGGGCAGGCATTGAGGGCCCGTTCGACGTTGTCGTAGTATTCTTTTTTTTTGTCGTCAGGGGACTCCTCTGTAGATCCGTGAACGTTTGTGGCGCTTATGTTCCTAAACTTGCCTCGCGCGCGAAAAGTACATAGCCTTTCGTTTATTGCATTAAATCCGATGATGGCAGGCTTCAGTTTTTGGCTGACTAGAAAGCCTACTCCGAGCACATGGAGTTTTGCATGACAGCTGTAATAAATGCCATACTCGTTTCTTTGAATAACACCACTCCCCGTCCATCTTATTTCTTGTAATGCTGTTATGTCAGCCTTATACTCGGACAGGGCGTCGGCTAGCTGCTGTGCAGCTCGAGCTTCGTATAGTGAGAGGACGTTCCATGAGAAAATTCTTAAATCGTTTACCCATTTTCGTTTTCGTGGTCGTGGTCGTATATCCGGTCCATATCCGAGGCTTGTAAGTTTGCCATAATAATCTGTTTTTACGGGCATGGTTATTAGCGTTGTGCCAACCTTTCTCAGGGTGTCGCTGCACGCATCGGTTCACTACTTGGCGGGTGCCAAAACAGCTATCTAAGGGTGTCACGTGGAGATTGCATGTTAACTTGGATTGAACAGGGACATGGATCGTTCTGGCCTTCACCGGATTGAAAGCAATTAGTGTCTTTGCCTTGTATATTCGCTCCCATCACCCCTTGCCGCAAGTTACTTCAATTTATATTAGTTTTCTTAATATAGAGGCGTTTTCAATGTAAACGTTGTCAAAAAAGTACCGGGAATTGATCATTTAGAAATTCCGCTTAAAGGGTTTGTTAAAATTTTTGTTGTCGCTAAGTTGTCACAACTGTCCCCTATCCTGGCGTTTATGAGAAAAATTCGGAAAAAAATCACAAAATACTGGCAAATCGAACACTGTAAACAAACTAAATGATCTCGCTAAAACATCTCGGTACTTTTTTGACAGAACGTAGAGTTTGTTTGGTTACGACATTTCAGACATCTTAATTTATTTGTTGTGTCAACATTCGTTAAGCTTATTGCTTATTTAAGGCCAAAATCAGCCAAAAATATGTCTAACGGACTAAGCTTCTTCTGGCAGGATCGAGGCAAACCGTTGACATTACCCTAGATGGCCGTCAAAACGATAAGAATCTCGCGGTAGTGATAGCCAAGTGTGTCCCCTTTACACACATAACCTAAGTTTTTCGATGAATGATCCCCGGGTGGCGTATTGAAGTATAACAACACTGCATACAGTTTGGTTATCAACCCGTTTTCGAAAAAAAAGAAAAAAAAACCGGCGTCTAGCAATATCGCTTTTGTGTGTTCAATCACGGAATTATTTCGAAAGGAAACCAAGCGACTCATGAAAAACGAGAATTACCTTTTGTGAGTCGATGTGTTGGATTTTAGTCGATGTGTTGGATTTTAGCCGCCGAACACTGTTCACGAAAACACAAAAAAACACCGGAGCGGATTCAATTACAACACCGAGAAATTGTCACAAATGAAACACAGGGTTATGGTTGTTAATTTTGATCTTTTTATTGTTCCTTTTTTTTGTTGAAAGACATGCACTTAATTTGCTATATCGCGTTACAAGTTTCGCTGGTTTTCTTCTTAAATAAGTGACGAGTAATTAGTCGACAAAGGGAATGTTCTTATCGTTTCTAAAACACATTGTATGCGACAACAAACATGAAAAACTCGAATCGCACACCACGTAATTCGATAAATACAATCTCGACGTCCTTCGTGAGGATCACAGGTCTGCGCGCGTTAAATGGCGGTACGTTGAACGTCGAATGTCTACGTTTATTTCGTTTGCCTTAGGTGGCAGTTCCGCGAATGCACTCGGTAAATTCTCGTATTTTAAAAGTGAAGAGACTTCGGGTCGGCCGGTTTCTTTTTTCGATTTAATGCACCGTGTAGATACCTCCGCGTCGGGGTTGTCTAACTGTATGCTGAAGTCGACTGTCTTGTCAAGTTACTATTTCCCTTTCCAATTATCTTCCCCTCACCTGTAAAGGAAAATGTTCCATCATAATTTTCATTCTAATTCTCTTATCTGTAAAAGAAATTTCCCATCATGATCAACATTCCCATTTCCTTATCTGTTTTTTTTTTTTTTTTTTTCGGAGGATCGAGCGTACCGCCACTCATTTCTCGATCCTTTCATGGGACGACAACGAGAGTTTTTGTGTGCTTCAGACGGGTAACAAAGGAACCGTGGGATTTGGTTTGTAGATCGCATTTCCCAGTCATAAACATCTAGCGTGGGATAGGCGTTACGGTGTTTATGATTGCAAGAATTGTTGGTCGGCGGGCGAATCGCTAGGCCTTTGTTTGCGCACGTACGCTTGTCGGTTTGGAATCTTGCGAGGAATTTAGGGTACTAATTGCTATTAGCTGCATGAGCAGATATGCGTTATTCTGTTTGTTTTCAGAAAAATGCCTTTAATGGATGGATTGAGTAAATGGGAAATTGCATTGAATTGAATTGAATGGATGCATCGAATGGATGCGTTGAATTCAATATTAGGAAATTTTGAACGTTTAGTTCGATTGGTTTTTACTATTCAATTCAATATTGGGTATTTGGAATGTTACCTTTTGTGTCAGGTGTTGAGGTATCACCAGTAAAATTGTAAGGAGGGATGGCTTACCTGCTGGGTTGGACGTCTTCTGGCCCTCTTGGGTGTTACTGGGCAGGGGGGCCGTTTGTCGGTTGAGTGGGCGGTGTAAGGAACGCGTTCTCGTGGCTCCCTCCGGTGGACGTGGGGGTCTTGAGGTTGGGGCACACTGTTGTTGTGTGTTTCTTGCCGTAGGGGGTGGTCCCCGAATTGTCTTTGGCAATGGAAAAATTCACTTTCCGCGACGTGCACTGAATTATAATAAAATGTCAAATTAAGTCACTATTCGTTCAAGTGAAGTTCTCGTTAGGTGGTTTTCATATTCAAATAATCTTCTTCATATATCAACAAGTTCGCTTATGCACTGCCTGTGCGTAAACTGTCATTCACCCAGCACTGCAATATTTTGTCCGATACGAAAAATGCTTTTTATATCCAATAAATATATTTACTAATTGCATTTATAATTTGTATAGAAATTTTACATCGATAAAGTACAAGAGTCAATCGGCAGCCGACGTATGTTCTGGTTTTATTTATTATTTTTAAACTTAAAGAGGATACAGAAATGTAAATTCGTTTGCTTGGTTGACCGGCGTTTTTGCCCCTTGGGATTTTTTCTGATTATTAATTTACATTGGCCAGCGGTTCGGCCTCTGCGGATCTACTGATCACGAATTTGAAAACTACTGGCCTTTTATAGTTTTCTTAGTTGAGAATTGTCAACTATTTTATTGTCGAGATTCCCAGAAACACACCTAAGACTTTGTGCGCTTCAATTGGAGTTGTGTTCTGGGAATCTGTTACAGGCTTGGTTGGGTAGGTTCTGCGAATTTGTTAGAGGTTTGGTTGGATAGGTTCTGGGGATTTGTTAGAGGTTTGGTTGGATTGGTTCTGGGAAGGGGAGTCATGAAATTCGTTTTGAATTAAGCATTTCATGATGTCAGGGTTTTGGGAATTGAGTCAATGTACTCAATATGGATTGGAATATGGATTAATGTGAAATTGAATCAATGTGCGACAAATTAGCTTTTGGGTTAATTTATTGCGCATATGATTCAATATGAAATTGGGATTTGCGTTATGGGAGGTATTGGGGAATTGGATAGGAGTAGCGATTTAGGATCGCTACACCTGCGGACGAAAGTACTTTTGGGAAACGTGTCTGTGGGCACGTGTACTGGATATTGGTGAGTATTTTCCTTGCTGGAACGACGATATCTCAACCTATAGTGGGTTGTGTGGTTCGTAGAACCGCCACAAATGTACTTAACTAACAACAAAATAGGCTCAGGTCCACCCTTGACGCTAGCCCTTAAAGCTAGCCAAAATCAAATCTAATTTTACGTTTCTTCCCACGATCGCATCGTTCACTTTGAGAGGATGTTCGTTTTTTAGGCACGGGCCATGCCAATGACGACGGGAATTGCAACCCTGCAATATTGTCGCGATTCACCTTGAGACGGCAATATTACCCCTACTCGGGCTGCAGCTTAACCCAGGGTTATGGGAAAATTTCGTGCGCCAGACCTAGGTGCAAACCGATTCAAGGTGATGAGAATAGAACGCATATGCTATATGGTGTTTAGGATTGCGATGATTAATAGAATGGCATCTGGGAATTGCAGAATTGCAATTCTGGCGTTACTCAAAGTACCATTATGCCCACCAAGGTTATGGGAATAGAAAAATGGTATGCGATGACAGCATAGGCTAGGTGTGGTGGGAATTGCGTTTAGCAATAGGTAGGCATGTAACGACGTTTCACAGATGCTACACTGAAAGAACTCTGTTGATTACAAAAGGAAATTAATTTTAATGCTACGTTGAAAGAATTTTGATTGAAAATTGTATAAAAGTTTGTTTTTAGGAGGTTAGTTGCTTGACGTTACGTGTATATGTAACACAACACTATTATGGGGAATGCTTTTCTGTCACGAGAATACTTTCGTGTCGTGCAGGCATAATGGGTTCAACATTTATTTAGAATTATCGTGGGGTTTGCCTATCCATCCTCCATAGTACTCGAGAGGCTCATAGTCCTTGGACGATCTGATGACGTATCCTATCAGAAACGGTCGCACTGAAAACAGACAGAAAATAGTAGAAATATATTTATCGTATAACCTAAATTTGTAAAGTATCTTAATTGCCAAAATAATATAATAATTGCGGAATTCAATCAATTAATCAACAAATCAATCAAACAGTCACTCAATCACCCAATCAATTAATCGCTGGATATCTCAAAGTAATTCGATAGAGTTCCGCATTTAGTCCTGTTAGCGAATCTTATGGATAATTTCATGAACAAGGGACTTTTTATTTTTAGCCACACATATTATATTATAAGAGATAAACGACTTTATTTTTAGCCTTGCGGGGAAAAAAGTATATTATCAAACGCTAACGACCCAGAAGTCATCTGCGTCCTCCGAGACCGCCCGGTATTGTAAGATAAGCTTCTTATTATCTCTCCATTTTAGATGTAGAAGTCCGTAGAACCTGTCAAAGTAAGCAACCCTTCCATTTCCTCGTACCATAAGACCGAACCTAAAATACTTATGGACAGCAAGAAGACAAAGCCAACGATGAAGGACATAATTCTTCTTGTCTCACAAGTCGGCCTTGTTGCCACCCTTCTTTATAGCAATTCCGTTTTGTATGGGACCTCGCAAACATTTATTGACATGAATGAGGTTTTGTGTATTTTTATATACATAAGTGGAGCCAACGATTTTACGCCAAGTGGCGCTAGATAAATGAGATATGCAAGTAAAACCTCTTTGATAATATAAGCTAAGTGCGATCCCCCACAATTGTGTAATTATAGCATAGAGGAAACAAAAGCAAGGTGTACAATTTATTGGGGATTCAGACAGAAGTCTTTCAATATCATGAGTAGAACATAGACGCAACGTTTTTGTTTTTACAAACTCCCTGTTTTGATATTAAGGGGAACCTTCAAATCCGTTTTGTACACTATTGTTATAATTACAAATATGCTAAAAATGTGAAATGAAACGGATGTGGTTATTGCCTTTAAGTTTCTAATGTTACTGATGTGCGAATAGAAACTTCACGATATTGGACTGGTAATTCGAAAAGTTTCGAGCAAGACTGGTAAATACTTGGCCTTGTAAATTTCGTACTACGTGCAGTATCAAGCTGAAGAATGGGTTCAGCATCCAATCCACACCTGTATTCAACTTACTGACTACACAAGGCCACTTATCAACATAACTATTCGGTGAGGGCGAACTTGCGATACAGACTGTTTACAATCAGTCGGGTGGCTGGTGCCACTCTCCCTATCATCTTAATTGTCTGCATTTAAGTGAAAAATTATGATTTTTCACTTTGGCTTATTGCGAAGTACGTTTAACTGTGCCTATTTCCGTGCGCCTGTATCTGTGCCCCTACTCAATCGGCGATCTCACTCAAAGATACTTTCATTCCAATTTTGCTTCGAGAGGAAAATTTGTTCACTGTGCGCTTTTCTTGAATTTTACATTTTTATGTTTTCTTCTCTTTGCCTATTTGCGGCCTTAGCTGCTGTTGTTGCTCTTGCTGTTGCTGTTATTTCTTTTATTTATATTTTTTTTTGTGTTATGGATTTTCTTGTGCTTTTCACTTTGATTTCCCTAATTTTCCCTATCATACAGATGTTGATGGCAATGGTTGGCGGCGCTGAGGCGATGCTTCAGCTTTATTTGTTTGGGGAGAAAAGAACTGGCGTTCCAGTAGGGCTATGGTTCTGTCAAGCTACTGCGCGATGGGAACCGTCGGAGGGTGTTTGGATTCTTAATTTATTCCCCATGATTTCCTCACACAAAACACAAGCTCGTCAACCGACGATGAGATACTCCCTAATTTGTATCTGTTATTGTTAAATGTACATTGAGAGAAAATGCTACGAAAATAGATTTCAGATTCACAAAAACAACTGGTAAATATGTTTTTCTTATTTTGTTGTTGTTGTTGTTTTCATTCCTTCATCTGTTTAAAATACGCCGTGAAAATGAATACTACTTAAGATATACGTTGAGCGGAGTTGCTATTCGGGTAATCTAGAGCGAAAGGAATATTTTTGGATAAATAATTCGTTATTATGCACAGACGAGGGGATGGGGGAGTGCTGTGAATAGAAGGATGGAGTTGGAGGATTTGATTAAGAGGTTATTTTCAAACAGACGGTCGGATAGATTTCGACATCATCTTCGGTCGGTTATTGATGGTTTGCATGACACTCATTTGCTGTACATAGTGATGTGCGCGTATCCTTCGGATAGAATGTGAGTTTAATTAAATTTAAGCTTGCAACTGGGAAGGCAATGATGTCCGCCTTATCTTTCATTGTATCTCGGGGAGAGGCCACCTTCTGGGTAGATAATAACGACGAACAGCGAAAAGGCAGAGGTGGTGACCCTTAAAACAACATTGTTGCTTACTGTATCGGCGTGTTAGGTTAATTAATTTTGAGCATCGTTTTCTATCATATTCCATTGGAAGTTCCATGGAGATTTATTGATGAGATGCTGATGTCAAATCTTGGTAGGTAAACACGAATTCATTTCACAAATCAATTACCTAAAGATTCAATATAGTTGCCTGTCATGATTAACCAACGATTGTAGACCCCAACAACATTTAAGTTGTATCGATTAATTACCCATTTTCAAACTTCTCAGAAACTTTTCACATATTTTAACAATCATTTAGTAATAACATTTAACTGGTGGTAGTACGTCAATTTAGCTGCCTACGGGATTCAGTCAAACAGAAAGCCCTCTTAGTACAGATGCTAGATACGAGAGGAATCTTGATAAAAAATGTGATATCTTCCGTAGTTGCGAAGTTTGTTTATTACGCATTTCTATAACAAATTTGTTTCCGAATAAACAGATAACCACAAAAGGCGTCCGAGGGTCTGTATTGGATTAGTCCAAAAGTTCTTGCGTATTTTCGATAATGCCTTTTGTCATATCGCATGTCACAGACATGATCCAAATACGCTACAGTAGTATGGTTGATTGTATATTTTAAAAAGCTCCTATTTATTGTAACTTCATATCTATCACACGACTTATTTATTTCACATGATATCTGTGTTATGTTAAGGGAACATACGAGGGTGACCTGAAAAGTTTCCGACCTAACGTGAAGATAGCAGCACTCGTCAATAAAAGCTAGTGAATGTAGTTGTGCATCTTTTGACAGCTACTCACCAAAATTTCTGCTATTTTGGACGCGTACCTTTTATTTGACAGTCGTTTAAGTGAGTCGATGTGAGTGTTTTTGTGAAAATGGAAAATGGAAATTGAGTATAGGGCTGTCATTAAATTTTTGTTTTTGAAAGGCAATACGCCTACGCAAATCAAAGATGAGTTGTACACTGTGTATGGGGACTCTGCACCATTATTTACCACGGTGAAATTTTGGGCAGCTGAATTTAAACGTGGCCGTGAGAGCTTGGGAGACGATGAACGTTCGGGATGTCCAAAAACTGAAACAACTAAGGATCACATCGCTAAAGATCACCAAATGGTGCTAGACGACCGCCGAATTATAGTGAGAGGATAGCAGAGGCTATGAAAATGTCCAAAGAACAAATCAAAATTTAAGCATGAGACAGCTGGCAGCGCGTTTGCTCATGTTAGACCAAAAACGTGTTAGAATGGATATTTCCAACGCTCTGTGGCGCAGTTTAAGCGCAATAAATACGAGTTTTAACGCCGATTAATTACCGGCGATGAAACTTGGATACACCATTATACACCCGAAACAATCACACAGTCAAAACAGTGGACTGCAAAGGGGGAAGCGGCTCTAAAAAAAGCAAAAACTGTTTTTTTGGATGGGAAAGTGATGGACTGGTTTTTGGAATAGTCATGGATTTATCTATTTATCCTAATCGGTTATCTTCCAAAAGGAAAAACGATTACAGGAGCATACTACGCATCATTACTTGACTAACGAAAGGCAAACATTGCGGAAAAACGACCACATTTGCAGAAAAGAAAATCCCCCCCCCCCCCCCCCCCCCTTTATTACGATCCCGCGCCGTGCTTCCTCGACGTGACCGAGGGAAGAGCGTGGGAAGTCTTTTTGCTAAATTGTAACATTTAAATTTCAAAACGATATTTCTTTAACACAAAACTTTTATTTTAAAACACCAAATGTTACAGTCATATTTATTTCTTTTACTTTAAAACTAATTATTCCTCTTCACATAAAACAAAACGCGTCCTTCCTCGTTGGAAGTCTGATTATTTCTCTTTTTTTTATGATCTCGAATGAACGAAATCAGTCTGTTGCCCCTAGTTACCTAATGGGGGTGATTCTTGTTAACAAAAAAACTATTGCAAACTATCGCAGCTGCTTAGGTATTTTTGGGATAACGGTAATTGTGTGAAATGTTGTTATGAAATGGATAGGTTGAAATTGTATGTGTATGTTATGTTATGATATGCAAATTTGAGAATTAGGGATGATGACTGTATTTCTAATGTATAATTGAATTGATTAGTATGTAAATGTAGGAACTATGGAAATTGAATTGATATGCAAATGTGTTTAAAGAAAAAAGATATTAAAGGATATATTTATTATATAAAGTGTATAAATGTATATTATGGGATTTTAGGGTTAAATGGGTAAGTAAGGATTGAGGTAAGGATTTTGGGAAGACGGTAGGGCTGCGAGCACTACACCCCCCCCCCCCCCCCAACCATCCGAATCATTAAATAGATTCGCCTTTATATTGGCCTGAAAAATCCGATCATCATCCGATCTCCCAAGTGAGATTTCCTGTCGGAATTCAAAAATCTCATGCCTGGTTAGCAACAGCAAAGCGTGGGTAAGCGACCCTGTTTGTACATAAAGAAACGGCTTGGGTTATCGCGAATTCCTTTTACGAATTCGTTATGCGAATTCCAACACAGATGTTATCACAAGCCCCAGCGGCATTCTTTGATGTCGTTAGACACGGCTATTCGCTAGGGAACAAAAACCCAGAGTCAGGTGAAAATTATGACAAATATACTTTTCAACCCACCCCATTTGTCCTTCACGGAGTGCATTTTTGGTTCTGCACTCTGAGTACAATTCAGATATGAAACGGGATCATGCGGTCACTCTCTTGGTTTCGCTTTCGTTGCAAGCGAAACCAAATCAACCCCGAAATCGTCATGCTCTCCATTTCAATTTTCCCATTCTAGTTCATTGACTGTTAAGTAAACTCGCAAGAGTTTATTCATCTTAATGGGCGGGAAAAGGGGAAGATGAGTATGAGTGTGAGATCGAAAATGCGAGATCATGAAGGAGTGTGTGTGTTCTCTATATTACACGGTGAACCAACCCACTATTTTAACCCAATTTTGCCCGCTAACAGCGCACCACCTCAATCCCAATCCCTTCCGTCGGCTATCTAACCTGCAAAAACGTAGTTACCTAAAAGGCGGATAATTAAATTCACCTCCTTCATGCCATACCGCAACATAAGCCATAAGCGCCATGAGATTTCCACCGGAAATTACAATTTCATGTTGGTTAGCAACAGCAATGTCTAACCAAACGATGATGTTGCATCATCGTGCAACGGCTTGAGTTATCGAATTCTTTTAGTTTGTTACCACGCTAATATATTCCCTAGCCATTGCAGCGTTCCTTCGACTTCCCCCAGACACGCTATTCGCTGGGGATCATTAGACTCTTTACTTAGGTGAATAGCACAAAAATATATTTCATACCATACCCGTTCTCCTTCTGAGAGTGCATTGCACTCTGAGATCAATCAAATAAACAAACTGGGTCATTCGGTCACCATTGATTTTGCGTTCGTTGCATGTAAAAAGCAAAATCATCCCCGGGATCGTCACGCTCTCTTTTTCGATTCTTCCGTTCTCTCTAGTCTATTGACTATTGAATTAACCCGCAAGAATTTATTCACCTCGATGGACGGGGGAAATGAGAGAACGAAGATGAGAGTGCGATCTCGATTGGGTGACCGTTTGATAGCACTAGCAGAGTCAAGTTTCATCCCTCGAGGAAATCAGTCGAATATTAACCACCGGGGTGCATACACATACGTCAGATCAATGCAAGTTTACGAGCAAGTCGTCAGTAAAGTTTCCCTCTGTTTTATGAGGCGGTAAAGTTGATTTTTAATGTAGTGCAAAATATTAGACAATTCGGAAAGAACTTGGAGGAGTACATTTCCATAAAGAATCACCAGTATTTAATAATAATTTAACAAAATATCACCGCCAATTGTGAGCGTTTGTGTGAGCTTATTAATTCAAGAAAACATTTAAATAACCCAATTATTATCCACACTAAGTGTTATTTTTAGTACATGGATTTTCTTTTACATAGTGATCATCAAATATATATGACATTTATGTTTTACTAATAAAGTCTACGACAATTTGGAAAAATAACCAGTTTGTAAACAAAATAAAACAGGATAAGAAAAATATTAAAAGCTCGTTTCAACAAATAAATAAAAAAACTGTGTTCAACAAAGCCAGTGCGTTTTATTCGTTGTGATTCTTCTTTGTTGGTGAATGTTTAGCAGTTCTATTTGCGCAGTGACGTGGTGGGTGTTGAGTGAATCAGTGCCCGTGACTGGAACAAAATACTTCAAACCCTCACAGGAGTACCTGTTACTTGGGTAGGTGTGGGTCAGCCGTGTCAGTAAGTAAGCTATCCAGGTGAGTCGAATAATGTCCGCGAAAAGAGTCAGTGGTTGCCATCTGAGTACAACAGATGTACTGTAAAAAGAAAAAACTACATGTGTTAAATTAACTAAATTAATTAATAAAATCAAAAGTACTTGTGTTACATTATAAGAATGAACCGAAAAGAAAAAAACTACATGTGTTAAATTAACTAAAGTAATTAATGAAACCAAAGTACTTGTGTTACATTACAAGAACGGAACTATAAGACAAAACAGGAGTTAAATGAAAAATAAAGGACCAACGAATTACCAAATCGGTTTTTAATGCAAACCCGTGTCCAGGCCAAACCGAGGTAATGTCCGGTAAGCAGCAAACTTTCCCAGAATACCTTCCATAAACGAAGGCGGCACAAGTAGCGCAACAAGTAGTAGGACGATATGGAAGCCCAAAGGACGTATAGCGTATTGCGACGATAGTGAAGAACGTGTGATTCCAACTGACGCTATTACGGTTAGAATCACCAAAAATTGAACCAATGCTCAACACATCAGGCCACTCCCGAGTGTACGAACTCGATTTTTAAACTCAAGTCCACTGAACTGATGTGGAATTACTATGTTATGCTTGGTATACGGCTGATATTTCTCTTATTCGATTTTCGTTCGGTGTTTTGCATGATTTCCTTGTATATAGTGTGTGTATCTGTTAGCAAACGCCACACTACTCTGTCCTCAGTAACTTTGTTATGATTAACTTCGTCTGCGAACGACGGAGCGAGGAGCGTACGAGCCAGAGAACGTCGGAACAGGCGACTGACCCGGTGCTAGTGAGATGTCGGGACCGTAGTAGTACAGTCCTGTTTTACTATGGCAGTACGTGTGCTATGTGTACACGGATCACGTCTGGGTCACCAATTATAGCGTATTGCCACGAGAGTGAAGAACGTGTGATTCGAACTGACGCTATGACGGTTAGAATCCCTAAAAATTGAATCAATGCTCAACACATCAGGCCACTGCTGCGGTTACGAACTCGATTTCTAAACTCAAGTCCACTGAACTGATGTGGAATTACTATGTTATTGCTTGGTATACGGCTGATGCTTTTTCTTGTTCGATTTTTGTTCGGTGTTCTGCACGATTTGCTTGCGTATTGTGTGTGTATCTGTTAGAAACGCCACAGACATGTGATGCTACACGAGAAAGATCGCCTATGGAAGGAATGCTACGTTCTTCTATGTCAGGTGTGGGGAAGAGAAGTAGGTTGCACCGGCGTACGGCGCTGATTCACTTCCTCCCCATCATACACGAAGGCTCTTTAAATGTTCAGCGACAACCAAATGTTAAAGCGGGGATCGGACACCACACACGTCACACACAGATGGAAAATAAACACACCGTTCACCTGAAAGAAAATGATGAATACGCCCAGGAACTGCAGCACAGGAGAAGAGTCAAATGAAACTCACTGATTGCCGGTTTATGTTAAAAAGGTTTCTTTATTTAACATTGTTGGTCGTTGCACTTACGGGTTAAAATTAATTTGAACAAAAGGATTCTTATGACTATCGTTAATGTTATTATTGGTCAGCCGTCCAAGGTAAATGACGCTGCCATTAAGGAAAATACACAGCACGTAAACGCGGAAACAACAAACTCGAAAGACAACAACTGAATTCGCAAACACACTCTCTGGAGTTATACGCGCCTCCACAGCTTGCGGAGTGTGGAAGAAAAATCTACCGTCGCGAGCGGTAGTTGGGATGAGACTCAGCGATATTAAGTCGCTGTCAAAAGAATCTTTAAATGCATCTACTTTACTTTTAGTGATAACCAGATCTCATTAGAGGAGATCGTCATGGCACACATGGGTGTACGCCGGTTCTTTTCAAGGATCAAAACCATTAGAAGGAACGTGGAACACAAAGAAGAGGCATAATGGGCATCCAAGAGATGTGTGTAAACAAATCGAATCTCGTCGAATGCTAATGGGTTTGCTTATGCATCGTTCGGTAATGAGGGTCAGCTAAATAAATAGCAGCCGCTCATTAAATGAAAAAAATGTTTTTCGGATACCACAAACGACATGAATTGTTTATGGTATCGCAAGAAACCTATGTAGGAACAGCGTTCATCTGTTTGCACATGGTGCGAGCTAGAGAATTTTATTGCTGGGAGAAAAAGGTCACCGGCCAATGTGTACGTAAAGAAATTTATCGTACACATGGCGAGGTTGGAAAAGAGACCGCGCAATATTTATGGTCCCTGTCATGACGGTTACATTGTATGCAAACCGAATCATTTTGTTTACAGGAATTTGTCTGGTACCGAAGGTGCCGAATTGGTTTGGAGTTCCAGATAAGCAAGAAAGAAAATTGTATGCGAAGAGATGCATGAAAAGGTAAGTTTTCTTTACAGGGACTTTACGATTATAGCTTTGATCTAATTAGTGCGTGAAGCATTTTCAGGTGCTTAATGCGATTGCATTAGCAAAAACGTATGTGACTTGGGATAAGGTTATGGGGATTTTTAGGTAAGTGTACCGTGGAGTTTGGCGGCACCGTCACACACCTCCCGCTACTCATCACCATCAAGTTCAAGGACAGAAAGAACTTACGATCCACATGCTAGAATGTTTTCCACTGAGCAAGAAAAAGTAAGCTTCAGCTAGACGATGGACGAGGTCAACGACACTGATGTTGCCCTGTTGCAGCAGCTCCGGCAGCTGTAAACTTCGGCGGAATATTGAAGGTCAGTGGCCGTGATAGAGCTTCAAGGCGATGAGACAACTGGTTTTGACCATGAAAAGTCGTAATTAGATTATTCGCCAGCAGTCCGTCAAATGAACGTTTTTAAATATAAATAAAGGTGAATGCAAGTAAGTCGACGTGTGTTCTTTTCTTTTTTGTTCGGTGCATTCGCTCAAGTCAGTTAACATACGTGCTAGTTTCATCGCGAAACAATGGTCAATATTTTTTAAAAATCGAATTCCATTTCTCTTTTTTTATAATAAATTTCAAAATCTCAGAAATGTTCCCCTGAAATTTCGAGCCGATTGGAAGGAATTTGAATGAATTGGAGAATTTTTTGGCCACGTCCTTCCGAATGCCCTCGTCGTTATTGAAAACTCTAAACGAGTTAAACTCCAACCAGCATTTTTACAATCGGTAGACATGATATTTAAAAAAATAATAAACAGATCACTCTAAACTTTTACACAATTCTTTTCAATAAGATATAGTCGGTAGTAGAGGGATGATTCAATGATCTTGTTTTTTGTAAAAAATGGTTTTTTTTTTCAAAATCCTTCGACCATCCCCGAGATAGAGTAATCTACTATCGGACTCTTTTTAATTTTTTGATTTCAGACAATCCCGTCTTGTGTTATCATGTCCACGAATAATCACTTGTTAGGACGTGGAAAATAATTGTTGTTATTATGCATTTACGTTTTGTTAAACATTATGCAAGAATTTTTAATTATATACATATTCGAACCCCCCCCCCCCCCCCCCCCCCCCGCCGCTTGGTAGACACCTTCAAGTGATGCGGGGGCTTAAACTACAATGAATCACTCAGGCTATGCTGGCGGAAGCATATGCTTCCAGTAGGGTCACCCATGTCAGACAGGCTAGCGAGGAGTAACACACAAAGATCTACCGCCCCTAATCCAGGGTGTTACGCGTCACCGTGCCCATTGGATGGTTTGCAGCCGGGGGTATACCGGCTGTAATATAACCGAGCCTCTCTGACACCGGGTCGAATCCGAGCAGTAAGCAGACCTTACCATATCAAAACGGGGCTCTGATGTGGCGGACTATTTGAAACCCCAAGACTGGTGGGATCAAAAATGAATAATCAATATACAAAAAACAATCCCACGAAAAACCCGGTAGGCATAGGTGTGATGAGCCTGTAGCGATTCTAACAGATACACACAATTCACAAGCAAAAATAGTGAAGAACACCGAACGAAAAAAATAATCGAATAAGAAAAATACATCAGAACCGTATACCAAGCGATAAAATAAAAATAATTCATACCAGTGGAATATAGTCGAGTTTGGAAATCAAATTCTAAACACGGTTAGTAGCCTGGTGTGTAACGCTTAGGTCAAATTTTTTTCGTGATTCGAGCTGTCATAGCGTCAGTTCGAATCACACGATCTTCTTCACTATTATTTAAAACGCTATAAGCCGACACTACCATAAGGGAAAAAAATCATCAAGAAAACACCGACTCGGCAAAAAGAAGACGTAGGGAAAAACGGAAAAAGTGGGATATACGCGTCGGCACGTGGAATGTTCGTACGTTATATAAACCAGGCGCGATACAGACGGTCGTAGAAAACACGAAACAATATAAAATGGACATCGTCGCGCGTCAGGAAGTCCGACTCCCACATCAAGTAATCGAAACCAACGGATTTACACTGGTGTGCGGAGGTACCGATACACATAACCTCGGAACTGGCTTCATCATAAGCAAGAAGATTACGCTCCATGTAAAAGATGTGCAATTTATTAATCACCGAATGTTGGTGCTAAAAATACAGGGCCCATGGTACAATTATGTATTTATAAACGTACACGCCCCAACAGAATCTACCGACGAAGAAACGAAGGACACATTCTACGAGACCCTAGAGGAAGTATTTGATGGGATCTCATCATTCGATGTTAAAATCCTCCTCGGCGACCTCAATGCGAAAATTGGAAAGGAAGATATCTTCCAACCAACAATAGGTAAAGAAAGCCTACATGACGTTTCAAATGATAATGGTATTCGAATTATCACGTTCGCCGCCTCAAAAGATCTGGTAGTGAAGAACACGATGTTCAAGCACAAGCAAATCCATAAAGCCACAACGCGTAACCAAATAGACCACTTCCTCATAGACAAAAGACACCACTCGAATATCCTTGACGTAAGATCATATAGAGGAGCAGATTGCGACTCCAATCACTTTCTAGTGATGGGCAAAATTAGAAGTCGGTTCGCAGCAAACCCACATGGACAGTCACGGGAGACGACCAAAAAGTTCGACATTGATAAACTAAAAGACCTATCCAAAAGGGCTGAATATCAAGAGGAACTAACGAATAGATTTAGCATCCTAGAAAATGACAGTAGTGAGGAAGAGGAAGCCAATAGTGTGGACACAAAACGGGCATCGATCAGATACAAAATCAAACAAACAGCCCGAGAGGTATTAGGATTTATGAAAACAACTAAGTCCAAACCTTGGTTTGACGATGAGTGCAGGGCAAAGACGAAGAACGTAAACGCATCAGAATGATCTACTTAGAAGCATATGCATTCTCTCTGCGATCGTCGAAGTGTGTAGACGCGTCCTACTACTGCTTTTGAAAAATAAAAGTGAAAAGAAAAATTAAAAGAAAACACGTGTGCGCGTGCAGACATAAATGTGTGAATGTGTGACCGTCATTAGGAACGGTTTGTGGCCGAACAATAGTGTATCGTGTATAGTGGTATAAGTATAAGTGGAAAATTTTGGGAAATTTCTGCGCGACATTTTAAAAATTTAAGTAAAATTGGTAAACCAAAACATAAAATCAGCGACCGCATCCGGAGTTTGCGTTCGCAGGTGCTGGTCAGCAGCCCTAGTACTGCCGAGCTACCTAAAAAACGAAAAAAAAAACTACTCACAGTCCTCTGAACGCACCGAAGAAAGTAGCTACAATGGCTACTCAACTAACAACGGAATACCACAAAAAATACGATGACGCGATGGAAACAATAAGGATACTAACAGCCCAAATGGAACAACTACAAGAAAAAATTCGCTCTCTTCAAGCGCAAACCAAAACCAATGTCGACGTCCCCATAAAGGAAGTTCCTCCCCAACCCAACTCATTAACATTCAACAATAACCCATCATCATCGAATACTTCGCCACCGCCCCAAGATACCCACAAACCAGAAGACCACTGGCAAACAGTTGGACAGAAATCTGCAAATAAGGTGAGACCACCCCCAATCTATATTAAAAATCCTAATAGTACCAAAGAAGTCATCAAGACGCTTGAGAATGCCCTTGGACACAGAAATTTTACCACGGACTCAAAAGGATCTTCGATCTCTATCAAGACGATGACTCTAACGGATCACGACATGGCAATAAGAAAACTCTCAGAGAACAAACACGAGTTCTTCACATTCCAACATGCCCAGATGAAACCAAAAACATTCATCATAAGGCACATTGATCCAGCATGGACTACCGAGGAACTTACACTCGAAATCTTGAGGATATGCCCGTCAATGAAAATCCACAGATTGGACTACTTTCAAACCCCGCACATGAGGGAGAATAATATTAGGAGCTTGCGAATCATACAGATCCCACCGAATGGTGATGTCACCCAACTTAAACAAATAAAATATTTGTTCACACACAAAATCACGATCGAAGAGCCACATAAACAGAGCATTCTCCATTGCAAAAGGTGTCAAGGATCAGGACACCTAGCAGTTGCGTGCCACCTAAGTGCACGATGCGGAAAATGTGCCGAACAGCATATACCAGGAGAGTGCAAAGTGAACCCGCCTGGCACAGAACCATCAATAATTCAGCAAACAAACGCCGATGGATCAACATCCACGAAAAAAATTAACATAACTTGCTGTAACTGCGGAGGCCCACATCCAGCTAGTTTTTCACAATGCCCCGAAAAGCTACGGATTCTGGAGTGACGTTCGTTACATACGGTAACTAATACGGCCAAACCAGATGCAACGAAACCCTTATCACCACAACCATCCCATCTCAGGGGGTCAGGAACATCATATGCAGAAATTACGAAAAGTTCCCGTAGCTGCCCGAAATCTCAACAACCCAACCCCAACGTTCTCAACCTGGATATCTTGGGATACATCAGGAGCCTGGAGACACTACTACCAACCTTAAAACACAGTTCCGAATTGGAAAAAAAGGTCAGATCTTAAATTTAATAACTTCCCACATCCTTTCCCTTAACGTATAACTTAACCCTTATCTCCCTCAACTCAGAGTCCATTTATTCCCACACCCGTAGACAACACCTCCGACTGTTTGTTGAAAAGTTCTCCCCAGATATTCTCCTGCTTTCAGAAACTTGGCTGAAATCCACTTCTCGAGTCTACATACCTAATTACACATTTGTGTCCAACCCACGAACCTCTGGCCCTCATGGAGGCACGGGAATCCTAATACATAAAAAATTCCAATTTACTGAGATTAGATTTGCTAATATAACTAGTGTCGAATACACGGCTGTTAAACTTTTCTGCCGAAATAATAAAGTACTGGTCTTGTCCTCCAT
This sequence comes from Microdon myrmicae, assembly GCA_963931805.1. Lineage (NCBI taxonomy): Eukaryota > Metazoa > Arthropoda > Insecta > Diptera > Syrphidae > Microdon > Microdon myrmicae. Next base: position 93,341,795 of record OZ007498.1, on the reverse strand, counting down.
ATACATTCACCCTTCTCGTGAACCAAACTTCCCTAGTGCAGACATCTCACAAATAATCCAACAGTCTCTGCCAGCACCTTTCATAATAGGAGGAGACTGGAACGCACGACATACTGATTTTAATGACATCAAATGCAACAAATACGGCTGCCAACTCCTTGATCTCCTCCGACTTCATCCATATGTCTACGCAGACTGCCCGTTGCAACCTACTCGAATTTGCAGCTCAACCAAGTCAACAATCGATTTCTTCCTAAAGTCTACAGATAGCTATTCATCTAAACCTCCCACAGTGTCCTTCACATTCCCTTCGGATCATGGCTCTGTCCACACCTCGGTTCAAATCCCCTCGCTTGAACCACTCTACACTCTGAATCCTATTCCAAATTTCACCAAAACAAACTGGAAAAAAGTCAATAAGGATATTGCTGCTAGCTTTTCAAAATTTTCTTTACCGGAATCTTCTAACCTGCCCCCTACACAAATTGACCAAGCAGCGGCCCAAATAGAGCAAATACTGGGAAATGCTCTCTTCAGCCATACTCCCACTATCGTTCCTCATAATCACTTAGGAAAACCCCTACCCAACCTACTCACAAAATTATTACGTATAAAAAAACAACTCCGACGAAAATTGCACACTAGCTACTCACCTTTTATTAAACAACAGATCCAGCTATTGACCTCCCTGATAAATGGACAACTAAAAGTTTTCACTAATCAACCCTACACATCCACCCTAAACAGTATCAAACCAAATCGCGATCTATTTAAAAACATAAACAGACTAACGGGTCGCAAACTCAAGCCTCGAACAGATTATCTTATTCACCCAACTAATAATAACATCGTCCAGTCGGACAATGATATAGCAAACTGTCTCGCTGAACATTTCTGCAAAGTCCATAAGCAAAACGATACCCTCCCAGTAACAAATTTCCACGATACCGTAAACGATTACATTCCACGCTCACTGGAGCCATCCCTCACACCATTTATTACTGAATTCACCGAAACCAATAAAGCATCACACCCCGTAGGAATCGACACATTCCTAAGCCTTGAAGAACTATCCGAAGTCATTACTTCACGTAACAATAAAAAATCGACTGGCCTAGATGGAATCCCTAACCTCCTATTCAAAAGACTCCACCCAGACAACTTGCTCCGGATTCTCGTTCTTCTCAACCACATAATAAACGCTTCACATTTCCCTAAAAGTTGGAAAACAACGGTGATCGTCCCTATTAGCAAATCTGGGCCCTCCAAGTACCCGGATAACTTCCGTCCGATATCGCAGCTAAACTCGCTTAGCAAGATTCTTGAATGTAAAATCTACAAAAATCTTCTCTCATTTGCCAGGGATAACTCCCTCATTCCGAACTCTCAATTTGGCTTCCGCTCACAACACTCCACTTGTCATGCTCTCTTAAAACTGACACATGATGTGACGACCCACCTCCAAAACCAATCCCCAACGGTATGTGTCTCCCTAGACATAGCTAAAGCATTCGACTGTGTCTGGATCGCAGGACTGTTATACAAACTTCATTCAATGTATGGATTAAACATCCACTCCACAAAACTTCTCGCTTCTTACCTCTCTGATAGAAAGTTCATGGTGAAAATAAACTCAACTCTATCGACACCTTATAGCATAACCGCAGGAGTTCCTCAAGGATCCATCCTCGGCCCACTACTATACCTTCTTTATACATCAGACGCACCGCAGCCACTGTTACCCAATACAACAATGCTCAACTATGCCCTTAATTTATTCAAGCAACAAGCTTGTCAAGGAGGCAAGAAACTGTATTAACAGATATCTCCCAATCCTGTCAGCCTACTTTACCAAGTTGAGAATTCAACTAAATCCAACCAAAACTCAGCTCATAGTTTTTAAAGGCAGAAACGCGAGTTGTACAAACAACACTATTCGCTGCCATAATAAAATCAGAATTAAAATAAATAACAATATAATTAAACCCTCCAAAACCTTAAAGTATCTAGGTATAACCTTTACCAACAATCTGTCATTCTCCGCCCACATTAAAAATACGATTCGCAAAGCCACAACCCAACTGAACCTCTGCAGAAAAGTCATGTACAAACCGAATGGTCTCTCTCCCAAAGTCAAATCACTTATCTACAAACAAATAATCAGACCCACTCTCACATATGCATGCCCGATATGGTACCATATTACACCCGCCCAAATGGAGAAGCTACGCGTTTTCGAAAGGAAATGCTTCAGACTTATCACTGGTCTCAACCGACATCCTAACTCCCACAAATATTACAACAGTAGTTCGCTCTACTATGCCGCCAATATTGAACGTATAGATCGACGCTTCCTCGAGCTGTCCATCAAATTTATCGAAAATCTTCCCAATAATCCCAATCCGATAATAAATGCGCTCACATCGACTCCGTCAGACAACCGAACTGCCTACCCGAACTGTCTCCACACCAGAACCCTCTTCACCTTTGGCAGGTTGGTCAACAACTCCAATGAGATTGTATACCACAATACTGAACTCTCACCTCACCAGTTTAAATATTGTAATATACAACCCTTCTCTAATATCTTGCGTTTCAACGACCAATCGGAAAGTGTTCCCCCAACCCATATCCCCGGCTGATAGTACCCACCCTAACCCAAATCCTACCCATCGACCACTATACCTCCCGCCCCACCCTACTCTAACTTATTGTAATAATAATAGATTTAATAATTAGATAAGCTAGGCTAAGCTGAGTTAAGTTAAGTTAAGCAAATTAGTTATAGGTTAAGTAAATAATTATATCCTGGTTTTCTGACCTTTTCCAGGAAGCCCCACCTACTCCTATCTTGTCCACCCATGAAATATGTAACTTTATAATAATGTTTGAAAAATGTACTAGCAAGTATGTGTAAACGATTAAAGCTAAGCTAATTATAAGTTATCTGTATTACTTATTGTAACAAATCATTTATGGTCAATAAATACAGAAATGTAAAAAAAAAAAAAAGAAGCATATGATGAAGTCAACCAGAAAGATACGCGACAATTCGGAAAGAGACAACCAGACTTTTTAAACGCAAAAAACGCAAATGGGAGAAGACTCGGACCGAAAAAATCATAGAAAATACCAGAGCAAAGAACAGCAGAGTTATGTATGCCGGCAAAAATTCAATTAGAAATGGCTACCGAGGGAGAGCCAAAATAATCCGAGACGCAAACGGTTGTCTGGTGACAGAAACAAAAAATATCGTGACAAGATGGAAGCAGTACTTTGAAAACCTGCTCAATGTGCGCACCCATCAACCACAAATAAACGCACCAGACGTACATACAGCCGAGCCCCAGATCTCAGAGCCCTCTTTCTACGAAGTTGTAGGCACGATAAATCGACTGAAAAATAACAAGGCTCCCTGAGTCGACTGCATACCGGCAGAGCTTGTGCAGCATGGAGGAGAGGCAACCGCTCGAAAGATCCACCAACTGGTTAAAACAATATGGGACAAGGAAGTCATTCCGGAAGAATGGAACACCTCAATAGTCATCCCTATTTTCAAAAAAGGCGACAGATCTGACTGCAAAAATTACAGAGGAATATCATTGCTCGCAACCACATACAAAATATTAACAAATGTCATACTGGCGAGAATCACACCGTACGCAGAAGAAATATTGGGAGACTACCAATGCGGATTCCGTCGGAACCGGTCAACAAGCGACCAAATGTTCACAATAAGGCAACTGCTGGAAACGAAGTGGGAATACGGAGAGACGGTTCACCAACTGTTCGTGGATTTCAAAAAAGCCTACGACTCAGTCGCAGGGCAAAGACTTTACCATATTGTGGTTGAGCTGGGGATCCCGAAAAAATATGCCGCCCTCATTCAAATTTGCATGAACGAAAACAAAGGGCGAGTTAGGATAGAAAACCGCCTCTCAAAACCATTTGAAATCCGGGACGGAATAAAACAGGGCGACGGCCTCTCATCATGCCTTTTTAGCCTTGTCCTCGAGTATGTTATCAGAAAGGTACAAGACGACAAGACGGCCGGATCATCCCTGAACGGGGTCACACAAGTGCTCGCTTATGCGGATGACATCGCCGTTCTGGGCGATAATCTCGAAATTGTAAGTAAAAACTGTGAAATCATCATGCAAGCAGCAGAAGAAGAAAAAACAAAATACATGATTACGGCGAGAGCAGATGGACCTCAGAGAACACATATAGACGTCAGGGGCAAGATATTTGAAAATGTCAACGAATTTAAATACCAGGGAAAGATACTGACGACCAGAAACGAAACGTCGAAGGAAATTAACAAAATACTACACTCCGGCAACGCTAGTCGGCATGCAGCCAGTAAACTGCTGAAATCCAGACTGCTATCACGTAACATAAAGCTCCGTGTCTATAGAACCATAATCATGCCGATTGCTATATACGGATGCGAAACATGGACTCTCACAAAACGGGAAGAGAACAAATTCCGCGTATTCGAGAATATAGTTTTAAGGGGTATATTTGGCGGTAAATATGACTAGGAGTCAGGATAATGGAGGAAACTCCACAACCACGAATTAGCAGAGCTATACCGCAAACTTACAATAGTGAGAGTAATCAAGTCGCGAAGATTAAGATGGACCGGACACGTAGCGCGAATGGGCGATGATAGGACTGTGCATAGAATTATTGACGGTAAACTAACGGGAAAGAGACCGACAGGACGGCCGCGACGGAGATGGCAGGACAATGTTAGATTGGACCTCGAGGAGATCGGATCGGATGGCCGAACGTGGAAGGAGAGCGCACAGGACAGGGAACAATGGCGGAGCCGAGTCGGTGAGGTCATGAACTTCCGGGTTCCTACAGGCCAATAAATAAAAAAAATAAAAAATACATATTCAATCGGTTTTTCAAAAATAAAATCTCGAAAAATGTCAATATATGATATTGTAATCACAAGTCTTTCATTGTGAGGTAAATGTCGAGTTATATGTCTACAAAACAGCATTTGACAGAGTTTTACTTTACTAGTTTAATTTTAAGATAAATGCTTCGGAAGCTCATCGTTTGCTTTCTAAAGAATTCCCCGAATTTGCTCCAGAGGTTAAAATGTGTCAATAGTGGTTCGTGGTGTAAAAGTGGTAATTTAGACATCAAAAACAAAGAGCATCCCAGTCAGCAAAAAGGTTCGAAGACGAAGAATTGGAGACTGTTCTCAGTGAAGACTCGTGTCATAAACATAATTCTCACATTCATTGGGAGTGACACAAACAGCAATATCGAAGTACGTAAAATAATTGACACTGATCCAAAAGTGGGGAAATTAGCTGCCATAGGAGTTAAAGTCGAGAGAAGTCGAAGGCGATTGTTCATGTTTGAGATGGTGCTTGAGAGCCAGAAAAGAATTCGATTTTGCATCGAATTGTTACTGGCAATGGCAAGTGCATACACCACAACCAACTAAAGTGCAAACAACGGTATGTGAAGCCTGACCAACCACGAACAACAACACCAAAGCTGAATATATATGGCATAAAGGTAATGCTCTGATTTTTGTTTTATCAGAAGGGTCTCATCTATTATGAGCTGCTAAGATCCATTGAAACTATCATGGGACAGCAATACAACTCACAATTGATTTAATTGAAGAGAGAAAGCTGTCATGATATACAGGCAGATCTTAGTTCATGTTGTTACATCGATTAAAATCGATTTGATATTTTCCAATGTGAACGGGAAGTTTTGCCTCCTGTTTTGGACATTTCGCGTAGAACCATATTACCATCGGCGAACATTTTGTTGGTCTCCGAGCTCGCTTCTTTCTTCCGTAATTTTCAATACCGGCTTGTAGAAAATGCTTCACTACACCTTGAGAGCGATTTATTTCATTGGCAATTTGTCTTTATGTCATTCCACTATTTTATAAATCGACTACTTTTTTTTCAATGTCTATTAATAGTTTCCCAGGTGGCATATATAATATATAATAACTTAAAAAATTCACTGCGTAAAACAAAAATCTGGTTATTATCACTCCACAACGTCTGCAGTGTTTTTTTAAGAGCTTTTGTCATATCAAGCTATGCTTGAAAGACCTGAGTTTGTAGTTTTTCACAGCAAAATTAGGGTTTTTTTCAGAAAACTAATAACCATTCCCGATAAAAAAGCAATTAAGCAATCAAAGTAGTTTCCCTGAGGTGCCGGTTGACAATATTTTGTGACACAACTCGTCATAAAAGTTTATTACTCATTCCAAGAAAACTGAAAATTTACGTTTGAGTCTATAATTTTTCACGTTGCTGTAAATGCATGTTTTCAGCAAAAAATAAAAACCTATCAAGCTATGCATACAATATTTCGTTTGGAAGATAGCAGTCCTAGCCATTAATAAAAGTTTACTCTTAACTTCAGATGTGAACTTAGCAGATATGGATCATATAACAAAAGTCACATAATGAAAACACCCAAGAACTCTTGAGTTACACAAACTGTAGTGAGCAATGCATTTACCCGTCAGTAAAATGGAGTTCCATCCGTCTCTGTATCATCTGTTATTTTCTTTCCTTTTTTCGAACTTCCAATATTTGCGCCAAGCGTAAATATTTTGTGTAGTATTCCAGAATACTACCCTTATTAGCTTTAACACTGAATCTCATTACTTATCTAACACATCCTTAAAACTTCCTCTTTACATATCTTACATTCTCACTTAATACATACCTTTCATAAACATTCACAATATTCCATATCAAGCCAGTTACAGCACATTTAATATCATGCCCCTTTTCATAACATGCACCTTTTTTCATTCAAAACATAGCACTTTGATTTTCGTTCAAAGTTTATTCAAAATTTAAAAGTCACAGAGACTAAAGGAATACTTTGATAAAATGTTTGTTCAAATTATAATTTACAACCAATTAGAACAATAAGTAGCATAAGAAGAGAGACATTTTAATTGTAAAATCAGCATTATTCACAATCCCCTATTTTCGTTATACCATTATTCATTATTCATTCATTGCATACATTATTGCACTACATACGACAATTCGTGAGAATCAAAAAGACGAAAATCGTTTTGCCTGAAACAATTTGCCAGTTTCTTATATACATTTAAATTAAATATTGTTTTTGCAGTGAGCTATAAAAAAATTTTGTGTTTAACAAAAAAAAAAAAAAAAAACTTGTGAGTGTGAACGAGAAACAGGACGTTTGGTTTGGATATTTTCAATTTAATTTACATTTCTTCTTTTATATTTTATTATTTGTTTTAATCTTATTATCTTTAGGTTCGAATATTCTTCATTTAATTTATATTTTCTAAATTTATATTTTACTATTTTTTGTTTGTTTTAGGTTGATTAGGTCTGTTTGTTTCCCTTCTTGGTTTTTTGTTGTTCCTCTTTTCTTTTCCTTGCGCCCCACGCGTTTCTTGTTTCTTTTTCGTGCCCGATGTTTGCGTACCCGCAATAAATGGACACCTGTTCTTCTCGTGGTGTGGGCCATCAGCCCGATCAGGGCATGATGGCTCTCATAAAGAGATTAAGGGAGGACCTCGAGGCTCTCAAGGCAGAGAACGCTGCCTTGAAAGATAAATTGTCGCATCTGGAAGCCGCACCACCCGCATCTCCATCCAGTGCCAGTTCGGTGGCTTCCGATTCGGAATCGGAGCTCGAGCCCGAGTTGGAGAGCGTCACTGAGGGCTCTGACGACTCAATGGACGACGGTGAATCGCGCACCCCCACCCCAAACTCATCTAGGGCCCCTAAGCGGAAAACACCGCTTCCAATACTAAACTACGAAGGAGGGCCCTCCAAGAAAGGTATGGCCACCGGCTGCCCCCCAACACCACCCCTACCATCATCACCAGCTGTCCCCAAACAGTTGTCGAACCCCGCGATAACACCAACTCATGTGAGGGTCGTACCTCCGCAGGAGCCTTGCCCACCGATTATTAACCCAAAACCAAAGGCTGCTTGTGTTCCCAACACTGTTCAGCCAGAGGTCGGGGACCGCCCACCTGTTTCTAAGAAGAAACAGCAACCCGGGGTCTTTGCACGAGACCTCAATTTAAAAAATTTCGTCGGTGATATGAACCGGCTAGGGATTTCTAACTTCAAGGCAAAGACCTTAAGTCCATCCCTAAATAAAATCATAGCCTGCGATAGGGAAACCTATCGCACGGTTAACGACAACCTCAAGGTCAAGGAGGTGAATTATTACACCTTCACTCCGGCCGACGAAAAGTCGAGGACAGTCCTCTTAAAACGAGTCGCTGCCTCTTGGGAAAAGGACGACATCGTAACTGCTCTTGAGGCAACATTTCCTAACGTCAAATTCATTGACGTCAAAAAATTCTCTCCCCCACAGCGGTTTGTGAACATCAGACCGCAAAGATACACCAAGCTGAACATATGGCAGCTTCTCCTTGCCCCAGGAACCGACATAGATTCCATAATACGGACAAAGTCGCTTCCAACTTTGCAGCAGCAAGTTGTCGTCGAGGTATTTCATAACAGAGAAATACCTCAATGCAGACGTTGCCAACGTTTCGGGCATGTCTCCCGAAACTGCAACACGAGTCGCCGTTGCGTTCGTTGGGGAAAATCCCACGATATTGGGAAGTGCGAACTTCCGCTAGCGAAATACGATCCCGCAACAAATGTGCAGGACGAAATAACACTGCCAACTTGCTGCAACTGCGGCAACAAAGGGCATCCGGCTAGTTATAGAAATTGTCCTAAATATAAGGAAATTAAACAAAGATCCAAGGAGACTCGAGCTAAGCAAACAGCCAAGTCAGACTTCGGAAAACAGGCCACACAAAACCTCATCCAAAATGGATTCACATTTGCCGACATGCTTAGGGGTCAGCAGGCAAGGAATACAAAAACTCTTTCAACTCCTCCCCCTCAAAAACATATTCAAGTCCCTACGCGAGCCCCGGTAAAGGCCAACACGACGCCTCAAACTCAAGCGGTGGTGCAAAAGCCTCCGAGGGGGCAATCTTCAATGCTCGAGAAACTACTTAGTTTCTCCCGCCTAATTGAGGATATCCGACCCCGATATGAGAAACTATCAACCGAGGCAGAGAGGGAGGCACTCCTTTTCACTGCATATGCAAGACATACCCTCCACAATGGATTCCAAAATTAAAGTTATCCTCTTAAATGTCAACTCCCTTGTTTCGCATTCCAAGCGTATGATAGTCTCTGACTTCATAAAGGAAAACCGGGCGGACGTGGTACTTGTAACCGAAACTAGGTTGCACCCATGTCACCGTCCCGTATTCCCAAACTTCTCCATGATCCGAAGAGATCGAACCCTCACTGGCGGTCCCACCATCAACGGAGGTGGAACTTGTATACTGGTTAATAGCGGACTTCGCCATGAAGCTATAGACCTCCCACACTTAGAGTCCATAGAGGTGTCTGGAGTTGAACTGCATCTGGCTAGTAATGGTAGAGTGAATATATACTCCGTATACCACTCGCATAAAACCAATAATGGCCCCATTAATCCCGAAGATATCGGAAAACTAATAAGGACCTCAGGGCATACACCCTTCATCATAGGCGGCGATTTTAACTCCAGACATCCCCACTGGAACAACTCTGTCTCTTGCCCAAATGGCACAAAACTGTACCAATGGTACACCGCAAACATGTATGCCCTCAACTTTGAAATAGTCGCACCCACGGTTGGTACTCGAGGTAACTCAATTCTGGACATATTTATTGTGTCCAAAGACTTACTTCCCCAAATCACTCCTCCCCAAGTTTCAGCGGGTGTATCTGACTACAACGCTGTGACCACATTCATTCGCGGCTATCGAGCATCTCGGGCTCACATCAGATACATACCCGATTATGGGCGGACAAATTGGGACAACTTCAATATTACATTGAACGATAAACTCCACCATTTCTCTCTTCCCACTGACAGGAACCTTACGACGGTTGAGATAAACAACGCTACAAAACGACTTCACGAGATTCTAGTTGAAACCTCGAAGACTCATGTCCCGAAGTATAAATTTGAAAAGACCTATCAGATTCCCCAGGACGACCTCACTCTTCGTCTCATCCGGGAGCGTAAAAAACTCTGCAGAATGAGATATCGTCACCGCTTTACGCAAAGGAAACCATTATTGCTAACCATTATTCACAATATTGGTACACTGATAAAACAGAGAATCCAAAACAATCGCACCCGACAATTGGAAGACAAGCTGAAGGGTATTCAGATGGAACAGAACGTTTATAAAAATGTTAAAAAGATGTGTGGCGCTTCCCGCATCACTGGGCCAATTATGCACAATGGTGTTGTTGTCAATAACGACACCAATAAAGCAAATATCATCGGAGAGACCTTCGAAAACAATCACATACTCACTCTCCAAGATGGCGACCCGGAAACGAATGCAATCGTTAGTTCAGAGGTCCACAGTAAGTTGGACGACTTCAACGAGCCAATTGTTGTCTTTAACCCGACTAACAGTGCATACTTCGATGACACACGTGATAATGGTCACGGTTTCATCACACCAAATACCCTACAGAATCTGGTTAAATCTCGACACCCTAAGAAGTCACCTGGTATCGACAACATGTCATACCACTCGTTGCGAAGGCTTTCTGCTTTATTCTTTATAAAGCTCTCCATTCTGTTCAACCATGCTTACAACATGGGGTACTTTCCCCAAGCTTGGAGGCACGCTATTATTTGTCCAATAGCAAAAGTTGGGAAACCAACGTATCACCCCTCAAGCTTTCGTCCTATCTCGCTTCTCACTTGCATCAGCAAAATATATGAAAAATGCATATGCGAGAAGCTAAATAACTTTGTCAGTGCCAGGCACCTAATACTTGATTTCCAATTCGGATTTCGAAGAGCGCACAGCACCACTATGGCTCTCAATTTATTTCAAAACCACGTCTGCGTGCGGCTCTTTAATAAGGAACCCACCGTTGCAGTAAGCCTAGACATTGAAAAAGCTTTTGATACGACTTGGATCGAAGGTCTCGCTTTTAAACTACTGAATACTGGCCTCAGTAGAACGCTATGTAGTATCATCTACCAGTTCGTTCGAAACAGAACCTTCCAAGTTAGAATGAATGGAAAGCTTTCCCGAACTTTTCACGCCGCTGCAGGCGTACCACAGGGCTCCATTCTAGGCCCCATCTTATTCAATATTTACACCTCCGATATTCCCCGCCCTGTGGACGGGAGAGTAAACCAAATATGCTATGCGGATGACGTCCTGGTGTACACGTCAACCAAAGGCCCTAACCTCGCAACAAATCGACTCAACCGTCACTTGGACGAACTGTATCAGTATTACAGTCGATGGAAAATCCGACTTAATCCATCCAAAGCAGTAGCCATAATTCTGAGTAGTAAACACTCCCAACCTGCTTCTCGATATTCACAGAATATTCGAATAAAATGGGAGATACTACGATTAGACCGCAGGACAAGATGAAATATCTTGGGGTCACTTATACCCCAAAAATGAATTTCATCAAACATGTGACCCACATTCTCCAAAGGGGCCTCGGTCGGTCTAAGCAACTGCACAACATCTTGAAGTGGAGCAACAAAGTTGACACCAAAGTTAAGCTTCTCTGCTATAAGCAGCTAATCCGATCTGGAATATCGTACGCCTTTCCCATATGGTCTTGCATATCTTCGGCTCAAATGGAAAGACTTCGGGTTTTCGAAAGGAAACTCCTCAGAAGATGCACCAATCATTCTAGAAGCCCTGACGGTCGTCATTACCCCAACTCTCACCTATACGAAGGCGCCTCCATTACCCCTATCGACGAGTACTTGCTTCAATTAGCATATAAGTACCTCGAAAACATTCAGAACAGCGAGAACCTACTTGTACGGGACTCTTGCGTTCTTCACCCTTCTCTCTCTCGATCTCTTCGGATCAAACCCCCACAATTTCTTCTTCAGTACAAAACTTAAGAAAGCACCCTTCCCAACAACATTCCCCTCTATAATAGAGGATTCCTGGACCCATCCCATAGGGTCTACTGTTAACAAGCCAAACACACGAACGCACAGTACAAGACGGCACAAACACAAACATACACACCGACCAAAGCGCAGATTAACAGACGCCAAAGACGTGATCTGCGTTTACTACCGCACCCAAGACCCACCGGTCTTGTAAGATTTCTTTCCCACCATCCCCCTATAAAAGTAGTTAGAGAACACTTGGACTAACACTGTCCACACTATCCTTGGATACCCCCCCTTTTTTTTCTCTTTTCAGATGCCGCGAGACCGAGCCCAACATCCTCACGGATGTGGGTGATTCTGGTTATCGCAAGATGACCAGAAGTCAGAGACAAGATGAAGGACACATATGTCCTGTCTCGCCAAATTCGGCCTTCTCGCCACAATTTTTTTTTTTTTTTTTATTGTAAAATCAGTTTGAGTTAGAAGTTTGAAGTATTGTAAAGTTAGTATTAAAGTTTGAGTTTGAGTTTGAGAAATACAGTTCAGGAAGTACAGACGAGTTGAGATTAAGTAAAGTTCGGAAGTTCATAGAAGTGAAGTTAAGTTCGGAAAAGTTAAGAAAAAGAATAAATTAGAAATAAAGAAGAGAATTAAAATTCGCAATCCTGAGTATTTAATTAATATTAATAAAAGAAAAAATAAAAGGTCCACGCTCTTCCCTCATCAGAGGAAGCACGGCGTCTCGGATCGTAACACTGGTGGCAGCGTTGGGATACCGATGATGAGGATACCGATGATGATGATACCGATACCGATGATGATGATGATACCGATGACGATCATGAAGACTTAATTTTCGCTATTTGTGAATACGGATCTTATTTGCATGGAACGGATAAATAAGACTGGTGGGATACTCGAAGACTGGTGGGATGATCCAACCAAAGGATCCCATGAAGAAATAAAAACAAAATAAGAAGAAACAAAAAACAAAAAATTAAAAAAAAAAAAATTATAATTTTTCAAGAAAAAAAAAAGTAATGTAAGCAGCCAAGACCAGGATATTCAATTGTAGGACGTGAAGTCTGCCTGGCGATAATCAAAAAAAAAAAAAAATTTAAAAAAGTGAAAGAAAAAAAAGAAGAACTCAACGACACAACAAAGAAAAAAAAAGTGAAAGAAGAACTCAATCAACGACACAGCAAAGACACAAGAAGGACAACAATAAGAAACTCAACAAGACTTCTATCAACTTCTAGAGTAGTAGTAAGACATTTTTTCAATATTTTGATTTTTCTCTCTTCCTTTTTTTTTTAGGAATATTTTCAACTTGGAATTTTTTCCTTTTTCAAAATTTGTTTCGATAGAAATTTCTTTGAAAGTTCTCTTTTCAGTTTTTTTCGACGACATTTCCGCTTTTTTTTTGCTTTCTCGTTGAACATTTTCTTTCTTTTCAGTTTTGGGTCCAATTTATCTATCTTTTCCATATATATGTTGAATAATAACATAAAGGCCTTTTTTTTTTCATAACCATATTTTTAAGAAGTGATAACAAATTTTCGCCATACATTATTTCAAATTTTCACTATTACGAGTCCTTACTACACGAGACAGGCGGCTAGGCAGGGGGAAGAACAAATCCACTCACAACAGATACACAATAAACCCCCTGAAATGGCTCTTACTGTCGGTATTTCTGATGTTTTCAGAATCGTCCCCACCTTTGACGGGAAACCCTGCGACTTAGATAAAATTATTTCCGGGGGAGATGTTTTATTTAGATACATAAAGAAGGCAGACCCGGATATATATGAAACATTTTTAGAGCTAGTCAAAAATAGACTAGAGGGTCATGCATACGATCTTATTAGGTACAGCAAAATCGCTAAGTCGGAAGATTTAAAGGAAAACTAGAATCGGAATATAAAGAGGAGCAATCTCGGTCGGCGGCACACAATGAGTTGATTTCTCTGAAACAACACTTCAGAGAAACCGTTCAGGAATATGGCGATAGAGTTGCGAATGGTCTGAGGACCCTGAACTCTGCCACTTGTGAAATAACAGCAGACGCGGTGGTTAGGGAATTCTTTATGGAAGAAAACACAAAATTGGCCGTACAAACATTTGAGGATGGACTACAGAACGAACAACTGAAAATACTAGCTAAAGTCCATGGGGGAAACAGTTTAAAACAGTCGATTGCCCATGTAGTAGCGCATGCTGCTCGAATGGACAACTCTCCCAGGCCATATCACTGTAATGAAATGCCTAGATTTAATCGAATAGTCTGCCAAACCTGTGGTAAGCCAGGGCATACACAGGACACATGTTATCGGAATATGCAGTCCAACACTTTTCCGAATAGACAACCCATAAAAAGAGAATACAACATTTCATGCAATTTCTGTGGACGGAATAATCACACAGATAACGAGTGTAGATACAAGTTATCTAGGAATCGATCATCTTTAACAAAGTACCAACAAGGTACTACGCGTAACCCATTCCGAAATAATCCTGCAAACGCCGAAAATCGTTCTGGTGAAAATTCTAGGACCACCAATAGACAAAACGATAGACAAAATGTTCACTTTTCTCGGGTGCAAGAGTCGGAAAACGAGGCCTGACGCCAACCAAAATTTATGGAGGAGAAACAAAATGTTTCTATTTATAGCATTAGATCTTTGGAAATGGATAACGACAATTTTAATGAAGCTCCTTATCGAGTTATTCGGGTTATTCTTTAAATGCTCTTTTTCTATTATATCTGCTAGTTCTTCTTCGTTAGTTATGTCCTTTAATAATTTAAGGCAACGGATAATTCTAAGTTTGGGGTTATTGGTAAAATATTTGATAATGATTTCCTCAATAATTTTGAAATAATCTTCGTCTTCAATAAGGATTGCGTTTAAAGCATGCGGTTTGAGATGGTTCTTCAGTAATGTAATTGCGTATCCTTCGTTTAGATTTTTTACGTATATCGTTGTTCGATTTCTATTAAATATGTTTAAATGTTCTATTCTTGGAGACAGTGATTTTATGATTACGACTTGGTTCTTGAAAACGTTTATACTAGATTTACTCATGGGGATACGATTATTTTCAGCTAGGTTTATTTCTGCTTTAGGTATACGAGAAAGAGCGTCTGCGTTGCTATTATTGATACCTTTCTTGTACTTAATATCAAAATCAAATTCGGATAGTTTCAACTTCCATCGTATCAGTTTTGAATTGGGTTCTTTCAAAGTAAATAACCAAGTGAGTGGTTTGTGATCCGTTTCAATTATGAATTTCCTGCCGAATAAATAGGGGCGATAGTATTTGGTTGCCGAAATATTGCGAGTAATTCTTTCTCAATGGTACTATAGTTTATTTCATGCTCGTTCAGAGTACGGCTAGCAAAAGATAAAGGATGGCCTTCTTGGGATAATACGGCTCCCAAGGCGAATTGGCTGGCATCTGTAGTAAGTGTAAATGTTTTACTGAAATCAGGGTATGCTAATATGGGATCGTTTATTAATAATGTTTTGAGAGTTCTGAAAGTTTCTATATAATCCTGATCAGAAATATTAATCTTTGCATCCTTTTTTAGAAATCGAGTCATTGGTTTTGCTATTTTCGAATAATCTTTAATAAATTTTCTATAGTATCCAGTGAGTCCTAAAAACTGTTTAATTTGCTTAGGTGTCCTAGGAATGGGGTAATTTTTAATACATTCAACTTTCTTAGGGTTGGCTTTAATGCCTTCAGGTGTTACAACGTGACCGAGAAATTCCGTTTCTTTCTTAAAAATTCGGATTTGTCTAGTTGTACCTTTAACTTGACGGTCTTTAACCGTTCGAATATTTTTGTTAAAGAAGTAATATGTTCCTCTAAAGATGTAGAGAAAATTATTATATCGTCCATATACACTAAGCATATTTTGTTAATGTAATCATTCAATACGTCATTCATCAATCTTTGGAATGTAGCCGGTGCTGTTTTTAAGCCGAAAGGCATGCGGAGAAATTCATAATGTCCATTTTCCACGTTGAAGGCAGTTTTGTGGACATCGTCCTCGTGAATTTCAATTGGGTGAAAACCTTTAGCGAGGTCGAGAGTAGTAAAATATTGAGCTCTTCCCAATTTATCTAATATTTCATCGATGTTAGGAATAGGATACTTGTCGTCAATAGTTACCTCGTTCAACTTTCTATAGTCGATGACCAATCTCCATTTGGTCTTGCCACCTGCGTCTTCCTTCTTAGGAACGATCCATATTGGGGCTGAGTAAGGAGAGAAACTATGACGTATAATTCCGTTATCCAACATCTCGCGAATTTGTTTCTCGACTTCATGTTTATGGACGTATGGGTATCTATAGCTCTTGCTATGAATAGGGGTATCATTTACCGTCCGAATTCTATACCTAATTGCATTAGTAAAAGTAAGATTCTTATCCTCTTGGTAGAAAATCGTTTCGTATTTTTTTATCAATTTCAATAACCCAGCTCTTTCTTCGGAGTTTAGGTGATCGATCCTTACCTGATCTATTATGGATCTGTTAGGGGTGTTAGCACCATTATCTTCGTTTTGTAAATTCAACTTATTGTCATCCTGGACGTTATAGTTTCTTATTGTATTTTCGCAGATTTCGCGAGGTATTTCGTTTAGTTGAGTTTTGCGAGTATTTTGGGGAGTGAATTGGTTTCCTTGTGTCCCAGTTGAGTGTGTTTCGTCAGGTTTTTGGTAAATTAATGGTATCGTTCTTTTGTTAATTTTCAATGTGTCTTTTTCGTAGTCTACGATTGCTTTGTATTTGTTAAGGATATCGTTTCCAATTATTCCGTCATGGGAGTCATGGCATTGGCATTTTAAAAATTCGACCATGTCTTTAGTATTACCGAGTTGTGAGTATAAAGGGATTTGTACGATTTTTGAGATGGTTAGAATATTTTGAAGGGTTTTTATGGTTACTGGAGGTTTAGGGATTGCCCATTTAGGGTTGCAAACGCCGGGGTTGACAATAGAATTTGTAGCCCCATTGTCTATTATGAATCTCAGAGGGCGTACTTTGGTTTGGATTTTTATGTGGGGTAATTGTCCTCTGAGGCTACTAGACGAAAATTTGTACCCCCAGCAGAATTGCTGACTTTAGTTAGCGTATTTATATCCATTGGCTCCGGTACTGAGAATTTAGAATAAGGATTATTCGGGGGTTGATGGGGTCGTGGAGTTTCAGGACTATTATTATTAAATTGCCCGTAGTATGTATTATTGTTCCTATTAAAAGTGTCGTAATTTCTGGTGAAAGAGTTATTATTGTCCCTGTAGGAGTGGTTAGTGTTCCAATTAAGAGTGATGTTAGTTTTATTGACATTGTTATCACTGTTCCTACCAAAATGTTCCTTATTCCTATTGAAATTGGTCGTATTTCTATGAAAAGGGTTAATTTTTTCTTTGTAAGATGCATTGTTGTTCCAATTATGAGTATTATTGTCTCTATTTAAATTGTTATCGTTGTTTCTATCCAAATAACCGTTATTCCTATTAATATTGTTTGGGTTTCTGTTATGATTAGTACTATTTCTATTAAGATTTTCGTGGATTTTGTCATAGTCATCGTTTCTTCTATTAGGATTGCTACTATATTGTGTGTTCTGGGTGGTGTGGTCTTGATGTCTGTTAAAACGCGGGGCATTAGCCGATGCATTGAAGTATGCGTATCCCGATTCGTGAAGGATATTGATAGCTTCTTCTAAGTTCCTTCTTCGGGTTCTTGCAGTGTATAACAGAACGCATGGGGGGAGTTTATTTCGGAAAACAATTAATGCAGAATTTTTGTTCTGGTTTAGACAACCTTCGATGGCTTCTTCATTACCATTCATCATCTGTTTGTGTTTGACGTTAAGTCTCCTCAAAATCGATTTGATATTGCTATAAAATTCGACTGCGTTAGTTTTGAATTGTATAGAACGCAGTTCATCGAATAATTCCTCCGGTGTTTGCCGATCACCAAAGTTATTGAATAAAATTTGTTTTATGTCCGCCCAACTGGTGACATGACAATTTATTTCTATGATCTCTCGAGCTCTTCCTTTCAACTTGGACTTTAGTATGTCTGAGAAGATGCCTTGTGCTAGGGAATCGTATTTTTCCATAAGGGGACGTATTTTATCGACTAAGTCGACGAAGTTTTTTAAGTCTTGAAAGTCACCGTGAAATTCTGGTAACTTCGAGAGGTACTTAATGGGGTCAATATTTAAAGACAACATTTTTGGGCAAGGTAAATTTTCTTCTGAAAAGAAGTTGTTCACGATCTCCGTCAATTGTCTATTCTGGTTCTGTAAGATTTCTAATTGTTCTTCCAAAGACATAAAAAAAAAAACTGTAGTGAGAGTTTGGCTTTTATTATAAGGGGAACAAATCAAGCAAATGGAAACCTCAAATAGGTTGAGACTGAAACTGACATTAAAAGGTATGACTTAGAATTATGGTTTATTTATACTTATTACTGAAAAAAAAATGTAAATTTCTTATATCTTATTTATATTAGTACATGCGGTTAAAAAGAAGAAGACAAAATTTGTTGAAGAAGGAAAGAAAAAAAAATTAAAATCTGAATATAATAAATGAAAACTGTAAAACAAAAGTTTATATTATATGTAAAAAAAAAAATTGTTTATATTTATAAAATTATTCTTAATCTTAATCGAACCGGTTGTGTGATCCTTTGAATGTTGCTCCTTTATGTTTAGTTCTTCCTTTTTGTTTTTATTATTCTGCTGCTCGTGCTTTCCTCGTGCTTTGTTTGTTTTTAAGTTGTCTTATAGTCTATAGTCACGTTTTATTATTTTAGTCACTTTTTATTATACACAATTTTTAGAATATTATTTTTGCCGCCGTGGCAACGATGTTTACCGACTGCGCCAGTTATAGTTTTGAGCCAACGATCTTTCGTTAGCAGCAAACTTTGTATAAAAGAAAACGAACGCGATCTTTCCGTTTATTTATCTTTATAATAGAGGATCTTCCCTCCTTCGAATCTATCTTAAGACTAATTTATAATTGTGTTTTTACTTAAAATCTAACATTGCAATCTTAATAGATTGTACCTCAGGTAGTAACAAGAATGTCTACCTGTTAATAGGTAATTTAGGTATTTAAAATATAATTGCATTCAAACGACATTATAGAGATATATTCGTTTTGTTATGCTTATTTTATATTCATGTCATGTTTCTGTTATGGATATGCAACATATAGCCTCGCAATCCAAGCGGTTTTTTAAACCCAGGTAATAAGTGATAGTAGAGCAGTTCGAGGGACGGGACTTTGATCGAGGTGTGAACGGAACCATGATCAAAGGAAAAGAAGACATCAGCGGACTTGAGGAAGAAGTCGATTGTTGACTGCGTCGAGTTGGTGACACGAGTTGGTTGCAGTGGGCTGTCGATTTGCATATGTGGGTGCGATGAGAGTAGGTCGAAAAGTTGGCAACCATATTTATTATTCTTGATGTTGTAAAGTTATAATATATTTAAATTGTTTTTCTTGGGCTTACCTCTAGTCCCGCGGGTCTTTACCGGCCGGATTGGTCCTGGTTTGGGTGTTGTCGGATTGGCTGGTAGAGGTCAGCTGAGTGGAGTCAGTCCGGTTTCCAAATGGACTGGGCTGGGGGAAGTCGGGGTTAATCGCACACAGCCTTGGTCGTCTTCGGCAATTGGATCAATTTGCCGCTTGTTGTTGACGGGTGAGGGTACCCGCAATGGTAGGATATATCGGCGGATGAAGTGCAAATGAAATATGTTGTTAGCTGCCTTCGGCCGTAACTTTGGCCTTCTGGATATATTGGCAGGTGAAGTCCAAATGAAAGATGTGGTTTTTTTTTTTTGATTATCTTTCTTTTATTTTTAAGTTTTGGTCTATAACCTCGGCCTCCGGATTTCGACTGATCATGAAATCAAAATGTGTCGCCCTTTTATACTCTGTGATGGCAGAGATTTTATACAATTTATTTAAAAATTCCAAGAAGCAGAAATAAGATTTTGTGTGCTTCAATTGGAATAGGGTTCTGGGAAGTGTATAGGAATTTACTTGAATAAATTCCCGGAAGGAGAAATCATGACATGCATTTAGAATTGGGCATTTCATAATTTCAATAGTTATAGGGAATCGAATCAATACACGACAAATGGACTTTCGTTTAAATTTATCGTGCATATGATTCAATTGGACTGGTATGTAAGGTACTTGGAAATTGAATCAATGTGCGACAAACTAACTTTTGGTTTAACTTGTCGCTCATATGATTCAATATAGAACTTGGATTGGGATTATAGGTAATATTGGGGATTTGGATGGGAGTATGTGCGTTGAATGATCAATGCCGAGCATTCCAGTCTCCACAGATTATGAATGGTCCGGGGAGAGACTGGCTGATTATGTCAGAGTCAGGGAAGTCTGGTTCTCGTGTTGGGTGTAAAGGGATGTTAATATGATTACTTTTTTGTTTTCACAAAAAAGTTTAACTGCCGTGTATTCCATATTGAAAACATTGGCGCAACTGATTTCGGTAAATTGGAGTTGTTTATGTAGTAGGAAGAGACTGCATTCCGGCAGCGCTAGTTGGCACGCAGTCAGTAAAGTGCTGAAATCCAGACTGATATCATGTAACATAAAGCTCCGTGTCTGTAGAACCATAATCATGCCGATTGTTTTATATGGATGCGAAACATGGGCTCTCACAAAACGGGAAGAAAACAAATTCCGTGTATTTGAGAATAAAGTTTTGAGTGGCATCTTTGGCGGTAAATATGACGAGGAGGCACGACAATGGAGGAAACTCCATAACCACGAATTGGAAGAGCTATATCGCAAACCTACAATTGTGAGAGTAATCAAGTCGCGAAGACTAAGATGGACCGTACACGTGGTGCGAATGGGGAACGATAGGACCGTGCATAGAATTCTTGACGGTAGACCAACGGGAAAGAGACCGGTAGGACGGCCGCGACGGAGATGGGAGGACAATGTTAGGTTTGAACTTGAGGAGATCGGATCGAATGGTCAAGTGTGGAAGGAGAGTGCCCGGGACAGGGAACGATGGGGAAGCCGAGTCGGTGAGGTCATGAACTTCCGGGTTCCTACAGGCCAATAAATAATAATAATAATATGTAGTAGGATGCCGATACGTCCATGGGATCCACTAGTTCTGGGGCTTGAAATAAATGCGTGGTTGTGGATGGATACTCGGGAGTTGGACTTAGGCAACGTTTCTGAGAGGAGGAAGATGTCCGGGGAGAAGGTAATAACAAATAACCGCAGGTGTTGTTTACAGATGTTGGAGTATATGGATTCTTGGTTGAGAGCGATTATAGATAGTTCAGCCATTGAGGGAAAGAATATGAGAGCTTATGAGTGAGAGAATCTGACCTTTTTTCGATATCCGACATATGGGTTTGGTTGGTGCGCAT
Organism: Microdon myrmicae; assembly: GCA_963931805.1. NCBI lineage: Eukaryota > Metazoa > Arthropoda > Insecta > Diptera > Syrphidae > Microdon > Microdon myrmicae. The sequence continues at coordinate 93,320,358 of OZ007498.1, read as the reverse complement.
TTATTGGTTGTACTTGATTCGTCTTTGGAGACTTCTCACCTTTTGAGGACACTGGGAGAAGTTAGCTGGATGTGGACCTCCGCGGTTACAGCATGTCACTGCGATTTCCTCAGTGGTCATGGATCCATCGGGGTTTGTGGTTTGGACGTGGGTTGACTTTACATTCTCCTAGTTGATGTTCATCGGCGTATCTGCCGCATCGTATATTTACGTGCCAAGCCACCGCCAAATGTTCCGAGCTTTGGCATCTCGTGCAATCGAGGATGGCTTATGGGGCTCCTCGATACTGATCTTATGTGTAAACAATTACTTAATTTGATTTAGCTCATTGGTGTCTTAATTTGGAGGAATTTAGATAATCCGTAGGTTCTTTATGTTGTTTTCTCACATGTAGGGAGTTTGGAAATAGTGTAGCCTGTGGATTTTCAGCTCTGGACAAATCTTAAAGATATCTAACGCTAGTTCTTCATTGGTCCAAGTTCGATCAATGTGCCTAATGATGAATGTTGCTGGTTTGAGCTGGTGGTGTTGGAAGGTCTTGTCGTGATGAACCAGAGCTGGTGTTGCAATGGATATAGAGGAACCTTTAGTGTTTGTGGTGAAGTTGCGGTTTCCTAGAACGTTTTTTATTATTAGGATTATTTCCTTGGTGTTGGTCATGTTTTAATGTAGATCGGTGATGGTCTAACATTTTTGATCGTTGCCTTGTGCTGAGCCGGCAGGGGACTCGGTGCTGGCTTGGCTTGTTTGGTGGGTTCTTCATGGGTTGGCAGTGGTTGTTTGTGGGGAGTTGTTTCAGGGGAGTTGTTTCAGGGCTTAGGCTGGGTTGTTGAGAGGACGTTATTTCCATACTGACATCGAGAGTGTTTTTCATGGATTTCTGTAGGGAGAGAATTTCCTCCTCTTGCTTCATCCGTATTCTCAATTGCTTTATGTATTCCATGGCTTCGCGGAATTTTTTTTTTTCGTAGTCATTGTGTTTTGCTTGACTTTCCGTGTTTATGATCTTCTTCGCTGAGTTTTGTAGAGTTTCTATGGATCTTCTTTTTCGGTCCAATATGTAGTCCCGGGTAGTGCTCGCATCTGTGAAGACAGTTTTCGACTCCGACATGTGGCGAAAATTACAGGTGTTTGTATTTTTTTTTTTTAGTAACATCCTTTTTTGGATATGAATGGTACAATCTTAACAATATAATTTAATACTAGACGATTTAAATGACTACTTTATTTTGGTTTATATACCACTATTTAAATGATTACTTTCTATAGTTTGATCTGTTCTCCCAGGGCACCAGCTCCAGGGATACTGATTTTGTTATTAGTGCTCCTCCGAGATCACGATTCATACCACTTTTCATCGAACAAAATCTCGAAAAATACTTCGGCTGGAGTCGAGTATTGGGAAGTTGTGTAGAAATTCGGTTAAGCGAATTCCTGGAAATTTCGGATATGCGGGGCATATGAAGATATGCACTCGGATTAGGGTATGGTGATTGAACGTCTGGTTCCACTTATCCTGCGTTTGTTTTAAATTGGGGATTATGGGGAATTGGTTGCATGGGCGATAAAAGAACATTTGATTCGTTTATCAGGAATTTTGTTTAGTCGGGAGAATGGATTTGTGAATTTGGATAATGGATTTGTTTGAATTTAAGTTTAGGTGTAGGGGTTATGGGGCAGGAGATGGAAGGGCTTTTCAGAGCACTACAGAGTCATGACGGCTGATATGCGTCAAGGATCATCAAGGATGTTAGCTCGCCAGAGTCGGAAGTAGATTGACAAGAATAGTACTAAAAACAATAAAAATAGAGGCAAATCGGGTATCAGAAATGGTGAAAACAATAAAGCGTTAAAACTACAAAGGAATTAAAATCCCGAAAGACTATATGAAAAATGCCGGGAAATGTCCCTAATATGGCGCCATGTTGGATGCTTTTTATTCAGTGACCGGTTGATTTGAAAGACTTCCAGGCTAGCATTAAGACACCAGATTTGATGAAGAAATCCATCATAAAGCCTAATTGCAACTTGAGGCTCAACATTTAAAATATGGACCACCCCATAACTGAGTGATTGGGACTTTTAAGAACCGGATACATGTCTATATTCCACGATTGATTTTTTAATTATTCCTGAGACTAAACGAGGACGTAAGAAATTTCCCATTTGTTTGTAAATGATCTGTAACTATATTTTAATCTCAAAGTCATTTATGCGCCTACGTAAGATGACCTACTGTCATCGTAAACAGACTTTGTTTTAATTTGTTCCCGTCTTACTTGGACTAGTACAAGTAGTCCGTCGGATACTAGACTAAATGCTTTTTTTTAGATGTTAAAACGATTCAGGAAACACTTAAAACGCACGAAGGCGATATAAGTGGGTATAAAATGACAGGGCTAATTGATTTTTTATAGTCAATCAGTTTGTGATGATTTTTCGGCAAGAAGGATTATGTAGTCGGGCAACCGCTGATTTTATGTCCACTGTCAATAATCGTAACTGAAGTAATGGTTCCGTTTGCATTAGAAGATAATCATTAGGACCGTGATTTACGGCCATCATTGCAAGGCCACACATCGTCGGCGAATATCACTACAGATCACTTTGCGTTGGTTTTAAGAAAATTATAGTCCATGTGGTGATTTTATTAGTTCCTCGCGAACATGCGAATGTAGTGACTTTTTAGATTCTTCATCAGTATTATTACTCACATGTGCTCGTTGAATACTCTACAACAAATTGATTGCTTACTATAATTTTTTTCGATATTGTGTCTTAGAACACTCAATTCCACCGATCATGGAATTGACGATTACGTATTTATTTACTTAGCTTAATGCAATCCTTAGCCCATTGTAACAAATTTTAATATTATTACTAATGTTCCATCTAGCTTATAACAATTCTCATCCTAAAGGGTAAGAGTCACAAGCGCTTGTATAGGGTAGGAGGGATGCTTTTAATTAGTTTTTTACGTGGTGGAGGTAAAATATTCTCATGAAATCGCTATATTTACACAACATTAAATAACAATGGTTAATTACGACCGTGAAGGTTTTAGCACGACCAGGTCTCTTGATTGTGGGATGCATGCCAATCAGTATTACATGATGTCCCAAAAGTAGTTTTTAATTTGTTTTGCTCCCGGTATGAATGTAACCGATGGAAGAAGCGTGGGTTTCAATATCCAGTATCATCGTTGAGAATTGAGTCTCTATGAAGAGTTTGCTGGTAAGGAAGCGTGCGTAGTGCGTGCATGAGTTTAACAAAACCAACAATTCTCCTGTTATTGTGGGGTGAATATTTTACAATACATGTAAAATCTGTAACGTTATTATCTAAATCTGCACTAAATAATCAACGTATCAAAACATGGGTCCAAAAGTCTGAAGCAACTGCTTCGACAATGGATAAATGACGCACGAAGCGGCCTAGTTTATCATAGAATGAGGAATACATGGAGAACGTATGGTAATCGATTTTCGAGTCTCGATCTATTCGTTCGCATAAAATAAATATTTTAAATGTTCTTAAAAGTCCCTAATATCTCTTAATGCGTAGCGCTACAAAATATCTTGATTGCTAGGATATTGCAGCGGCGGTGAAACATATTGTAGCGAGCTCAGGGTTCGCTGGATTAGTTATTTTTAATAAATAAGAGCCGTTAAATCGATTTTGAATTAATGTAACACTTTATTAGTCTGTTAATAACAACCGTTACTTTTACCGTTCACTTAACGATTTCTTGACTTATCGCTTCCTCACTTATCGCTTCCTCTCTTTCTTACTTATCGCGTCATTGACTGCTTACTTCTTACTTATCGCTTGCTTCACTTTCTACTTCTTACTCATATCCATGATCTGTGTGCGACGTATTTATACCGTTTTCTCATTCTGATGCAGCGTTTCGTTTCAGTTCGTTCCATAGCCTTGAATGTTCTACTGTTCATAGTCTCCAGTTTTCCAGTACTTTCGAGAATATTCTAGTACTTTGTTTCGGACTTTCCCGAATATTCTAGCAGTGATTGTCATATGCGTCACAATATCATATAGCAGAGTGTTCCACGTTCGTGTAATCCGGCTAAAGATCGGTTGTCTGTGTTTATCCGTAGGTCTGAAATTAAATTATAACGGGAACTGTTGTGAACTTTTAGCGTTCTGTGATACGGTCCAACGCTAATCACAGAAAAAGTTAGAAAGAAAAACCTCTACACATTCAACCTCTGCCACGTTTATGGTATGAAATATTTTTCTCGACTACCATTTATCGCTCTAGAATTGCTATGTATGGAATTCTAAAGATTATTTTGCCGGCTTTGTGTTGGTGTTATGGTTTTGTGTAGCAAATTTAGTTTTTCAACGACCTTCGCAATATCTACATAATAAGCCCTGTGCGTTATGCCTTTGTTCTAACGACAGATGTGAAAGACTTACGCAAGGGTGTAAAAATGTGCCAGTCCTCCTATTTACGTCCAATCCAGCATATTCGGTCCTCGAAGCCTCAGAAGCGAAGCAGAATGGACGCGACGATGGGGGGAAAATGCCGGATCCACCAGCCACGACACCATCGGCCCACGGCAAGCGAAAACCGCTCGAGCTCTGCCAGTTTTGAGCCCACAAAGGCTCAAAAGCAGACCAAAGGCGTACCTACGGACTCAACGAGTCAAAAGAACCGAACCCAGCACTGTCGGCCCAAGGCAGGCCGAAACCGTTCTAGCTCTGCTAAGTCGAAGTCTACAGAGGCTCTAAGGCAGAGTAGCATTCCCAATAAAAGCGGGAAAAAGTGCAGATTTTGCGGTCGACGCAACCACCCGGTGGCAGAATGTCTGCAAAAATCAAACTGGGGAAATCGGAAAACTCCCAACCCGACCGAACTAACCTCGCAACCCAGCCAAAGCAGTTCTCAGCTTTCGCCGACCGTAGTCCCGATTGTCCAATTTCCCTTGGGCATTGGCAGTAGAAATGTGGGGTTGACACAACACGGGTTCACTTCACTCCCCAAACAATCTAAAAGTTCTGTCGAGAGAGCACCACAAGAAGAAATGAAACGCTGGACTTGTTGATGATTGATGTCAATCGTGGTGAAGAACACTGAACTCCACCCTCGAGTTCCAGGACACTGTACACTGCGGAATGATGACAATTAAAACGCGGATGTTGTTATTCTGTAGAATGTTTATTTAATGTTTAGTTTATAGTGTAACACCTTGAATTATAATTGTATTACAAATCATAAGAACTCTTTTCTTAACATTGTCATGGTCCACCACTTTGAAAATTATTAATTTTTTTAATATCAAATCGTTGTACAGCGAAAAAGAAAACAAACCCAAATAGTCACACAATGATACAGTTCACAAAAATGAGGTAAGTTTTGAACACATAATTCACACTTGTGATAGAGATCCATAGAATTCGTAGTTATATTACACTGATATAATAAGTAAACCGGCGAACATTAATCATAAGAAATCACTATTTCCGTAAGGGGTGTATTTACGCACGATTCGAATACGCAAGTTAATTAATGCTCACAACTCCTCGACTCCTCTGCTAGACTCATACATTTTGTCCTGATCGCGACGACCTTTAAACGTCTGCCCCGTTGGACGGTAAAAATCTGACTCCCTGATGCAATTCACATCCATCAGATTCGATGGCCGCGAATTGCATCGATAGGGGAGGATTGTATATGTGTCCATATAGGACAAGTACGTCGCCCTTCAGCCTGCATATCGGCAACGACGAAAATGCACCTGAATAAACATAGGCTGGTGTAACGAATTGTAGGTATTATAGAGATACGCGATAGCGAAGATCGACGAAGGGAGAAATAGGTTTCTGTGTCTTAAATAAACAGAAACGCTATTTCGAGGGCCATACATCTTTGATGAACTATGCCTGAGAACGAAATAGGCTTTTGCTTTAAGATACCCAAAAACGCAATTTCAAGGGTCACGATGATATGCACATCGTGTTTACTCAGGCGTTCATGCTAATGCCATTGTAGGCTATACATTCTGATGACGATAGGTTAGCCGAAAATGTGGGTCTTGTTTACAAGACGGTGCCGGGTATATGAGTACAATGGCGAGGAATTAGCTTGCAGATGTGCAAGCGTACATCTCGCCCAGGGTGGCCATAGACCAGCGGTCGATTAATAGGATAAACACAGTGATGTTACCGTGTGTTTGTTTATTTAACAGGCCGGAGCATCGTTAGGCATGATCTGGAGTATGATTGTCTAACGTCAATTATATTAGTGCCTAAATCCCATGATCGGTAGATAACCGATAAAGGAAATTGGTCGCAAGTGTTGCGAACCTCGGGACTGGGGCAATAAATGGTTATGAACCGTAGCAAAACCCATCGGCGACGATTGTGTCAATAATTAGGCTGGCCAGCAAATATTTATCTATTATAATTGCTGACAAGCCGAGCCGATGGAGATATGTGGGGGTTTCTCTATTCTACATGAGAACCAACCCACCATCCCAACCACAATTCCTACCTAATTTCGACCGCTTTCAGCACGTCATACCTACCCATTTCCTTTATATGTTATTCCCCTGTAAAACATGTCAAACGGACATATAGCTAAACTCATTATCCTATGCAGATAATGCATAATTGAGTTTAGCTACATTCTTGTCAAACGGCAACTCCATTCCTGCTAACCATGAGTTTCCCATCGGAAATCTCATAATGTCGGTTAGCAACAGCAAGTCTAAACGAACGGCGCTGTTGCATCATAGCAAAATCGCTGGGGTTATTTCAGCGTCTTAGAGTCTAGCTCTCACGCTGATTATTTCCCAAGCATCAGCGACGTCCTATTGACTTTCCCTCAGATCATCCATTCGCTTGTTATCAATGATCTCTTTTTGCAGGGGAGTGACATCAGCTAGGTTTTCCTCTCCTTCGCTTTTCTGTCTTTCCGTGGTTCAATGCGCTCTAACTACACCATAGCCGTACCACTGGGTCAGTAGGTCGTGTCAGTAGCTGCATCTGATACCAACACACACAACCAAAGCTACCCCGAGATCACAGCACATCATGTTTCTGTTCTCTCATTCTCCAAGTCCGTCAATTACCCTATTAACAAAAGTTTCCCACACTTTGACGGGCGTGAGGTTGAGAGAGCAGAGGCGTGGTCTCTTTTGGTTGTCCTGTGTGTGGAATGAAATATGAATTTCACCCCTAAGTAGAGTCAGTCGCTTTTCGTTTATCATCACGGGTAGTCACGCTGCCGCGCGAAATAAAAATTAAATCTTAATCCAACAGTCACATCTCAATCGTTTGAGCGAAAGGTCGCGTCGCAAATTTCATCAATAAAAAAAGCTAACGAAATAAAACGAAAAGTTATTAATTTAAAGCTTTCCTTAGAGTGTAAAATAGTATATTGTGTGCGTTTCAAATTCATCTATTTAACTAAGGATACCTGTAAACAGACTTGAGCTGCAAGAAAAATACAAAAAAAAAAAATAAAAAAAACTTTAAATAAATCTCAGTGCTTTTCATTTATTGCCCTCTTCCGGTGAACAATTTTTCTTTGGACGACGTAAGTACGTGGACAAGTGTGGGGAAGAAAATGAAACCTGTGCCATTGGCAACAATACTTATCAACCCCCAAATGATAAGTGTATAATAAGATATGATACGGTTCAGAACTTTCAGGTGTGTTGCTGCAGCGGAGCTTACGCTGTCCCTAATTGCAGGTGAGTACTATGGATTACGAAGGTGGTTAATTGAAGAGGATGGACGGTTCTTTGGGAATGTATTAAAGAACCGCCACATGACCCTAACGCAAAAGGCACACTTGTGCAAACAAGGCATATCGTTTCGCTGCCGACCAATAGTCATGCAATCATAAACATCTTAACGTAAATCGCTCGCTAGATGTTTATGGTTCGAAAATCCTAACAAAGGAACTATACCAATCCCACGGTTCCTTTTATTACCCATCTGAAACGCACAAGAACATTGTTAGCTTAAGCCAGATGGGTAACCTAAACAAATCCCACGAAAAGTTCGGAGAATAAGCGGCGGCATCCGATCTTAAAACAAAAGGAACAAGATTCCGATAACCAACAGCTAATGGTGTTGATGATCACGAGGAAAGATTTCTCCTTTCCAGCTACTATGGGAAATTCTCCTTTCAGATGCAATGGGAAATTCTGTTAACGAATACGATGGGAAATTCTGTTTAGCAGATTGGATGGGGAAATTTTCCTTTACAGATGCGGATGAGAAGTTCGGATTGACTTGAATAGATAGAGACAATTAGTCTAATAAAGATAATCGAACGGAGAGGAACCCTACAAGGAGGTCGGTTCGCGCAGTGCAAAGTAGTTAAAATAAAACCGAGAAATTCACACGAAAGAGAATCTATCGCGAGTACGACACCATATTAATACGAACAATTGACAATACTTTTAGTGTCGGACGAAAGCGCTCGCGTGCCGGATACCGCACGGATTCAGTTTGTATTCTTGAGGTGCGAAAGTAACGTAGTGACACATCGCATCAATTCCAAGTCGATGAATCGCGATTTAGTTCACCTAGCAACGAGTGTAATTTAACTTAACATATGAAGCCAGTGTGTGAGCGTCTTCGCCAGTACGATTGTGTCCATCAGTTTTAAGTGCTGTAAAAAGAAAAGGGATTAAAGGAAAACACTAAAGAAGATTCTACCGAAACAATTTTCCGCGTTTTGTTGTGTTATCTCCGCTGGTGTATTTTTCTTCTATGGTAAGCAGTGTTCGGCGGAACACTCCAGCATCTTTCCGCAGTGACTTTGACCAACTAAACCGCCAAAATGCTGTTATGAGAATTTCAAGTTACACCAGGAGATTCCCTGTAGTTTCCAAATAATGGACTCATTGTCAGGGGTGTCGGAAGACGGGCAGTTGGGTAACGACTTCCTGTGGAGAAATTGCAAGGTTGGTGGGCCGGGTGGTTGTTTGGAATTTCCCCAGACAAACATAAACCTCGAAAGTTTTTCTGTTGACTTTGTAAATAATAATGTAGGAAAGTTCCGACAAAAGGCAGCGAGAAGCCACATCAAGGGGACCTGTGAAGGTCCAGACCGCGGTCGGCAATCACCCGAAGTCCCCATCCACACAGGGAAAGGGTGGCGAAAAATTGTCGAACCGCCGTTGCTCCAAACAGGCCAAACCCTGAAAACTAGAAGGCGATGAAGAGGGAAACAAGTTGGTAGAATCTCTGAGGCCGAAATCCATGATCTGTGCGCGACGTATTTATACCGTTTCCTCATTCTGAGTCAGCGTTTCGTTTCCGTCCGTTGACGGAATGAATGTTCTACTGTTCATAGTCTCCAGTTTTCCAGTACTATCTAGAATATTCTAGTACTTTGTTTCAGACTTTCTCGAATATTCTAGTATTGATTGTCATATGCGCCACAATATAATATAGCAGAATGTTCCACGTTCGTGTAATCCGGCTAAAAAACGGTTGTCTGTGTTTATCCGTAGGTCTGAAATTAAATTATAACGGGAACTGTTGTGAACTTGTAACGTTCTGTGATACGGTCCAACGCTAATCACAGATAAAGTTAGAAAGAAAAACCTCTACACATTCAACCTCTGCCACGTTTATGGTATGAAATATTTTTCTCGACTACCATTTATCGCTCTAGAATTGCTATGTATGGAATTCTAACGTTTATTTTGCCGGCTTTGTGTTGGTGTTATGTTCTTCACTATGATTTGAATAGGTATCGTGCATCCAGCAAATTTAGTTTTTCAACGACCTTCGCAATATCTACATAATAAGCCCTGTGCGTTATGCCTTTGTTCTAACGACAGATGTGAAAAACTTACGTATGGGTGTAAAAAAGTGCCAGTCCTCCTTTTTACGTCCAATCCAGCATATTCGGTCCTCGAAGCCTCAGAAGCGAAGCAAAATGGACGCGACGAAGGGGGAAAATGCTGGATGCACCAGCCACGACACCATCGGCCAACGGCAAGCGAAAACCGCTCGAGTTCTGCCAGTTCTGAGCCCACAAAGGCTCAAAAGCAGACCAAAGGCGTACCTACGGACTCAACGAGACAAGCACTGTCGGCCCAAGGCAGGCCGAAACCGTTCTAGCTTTACTAGGTCGAAGTCTACAGAGGAATCTTTTTGAGCAGACCGACAATAGTACCGGGGCGCTCAAGAAAGATTATTGGGCTCGCAATAAAAATCCGGGAGAGGTGATCCTCGTGCCCAAAGGAGTACAAGTAAGGATTTTAATCTCTAACTGTATTAGGAAAAGAGCAAAGAATGCACAAAGAGCTGCACTCAATATCATGGATTGTCCACAGACCATCGGCCGAGTTGCATTCAACCAGGGAATATTCAAGTATTCCCGTGGAGATGCAAGTGAACACATCGACGGGACTTAACTCTGATGACGAATCGAGTAAGCCCGTGTCCGAGGACGGATCTTCGAAGGAACAACACCTCCAATATATTAGACATCCGTTCTTGGGTGGTCAATCGGCTGTTGAGTCAACACCAGATTCAAGGTTGGCACAACTATACGAGGAACTCCACGTAGGAGAAAACCTAAGTCCTCAAGAGTGCCAATCGATAATGGAAATATGTCAGGAATTCAACGGCATTTTCCACCTGATAGACGATGACCTGACGTGTACTAGTGCGATCTCGCATGAAATACCTTGGCGTAGGACCAAGCGTCCATTAACAAAAGTCCGCACCGTCTGCCCGAGTGCAAGAAGCAGGTGATTAACGAGCAGATTCGGGAAATTCTGGAGAATGACATCGTTCAAACCAGCAAATGTCCCTGGAACTCCAAACTTATTGGTAGTTCCAAAAAAAGCAGGCCCCGATGGAGAAGCCCGATGGAGAGTTGTGGTCGATTTCGGGAAACTGAATGAAAAAACCATCGGTTATGCGTACTCGCTCCGTTGTGCTGAGGATATACTTGACCAGCTAGGTCACTAACGATACTTCTCCACGCTTGATTTAGCTAGTGGCTACCACCAGGTCTTAGCAGATCCAAAGGATCAAAATAATACAGCTTTTAGCACAATCTAAGGGTACTATGAGTCCAGATGTATAACATTCGGTCTCAAGGGACCACCGGCTACGTTCCAGTGACTCATGAACCATGTTCTAACTGGGTTGCAAGGTATCGAATACTTTGTCTATCTTGACGACATTGTCATCTATGGAAAGAAGCAGGAGAACCATAATGACAAACTCCGTAAAGTGTTCGAACAACAATCATAGCCTCAAACTGTCGTTGCAATCAGAAAAGTGTAGATTCCTCCAAAAGGAAGACGTCTATCTGGGACATGTTTGTTCGAAAAAAGAGGCTTTGCCAAATCCTGACACAACTGCTAGTGTCCGGGATTTCCCCACTCTCAAGACGGTATGTCACGTCCAATCCTTTAGAGGTTTGGCGAATTACTACTGGAAATTTGTATCAAACTTTTTCAGATAGTTTATAGATAGATAGTACGCCCCTTAACAAATTTGTTAAGGAAGGTCGTGCTTTTTACGTGGTCAGACAAATGCCAGCAGGCATTTGAGACAATGAAGGAAATTTTGGTTTCGCTACCGCTGTTAGTCTACCCAGTCTTTACCAAACCCTTCAACCTGACCACGACGCGAGCAACGGAGCCGTGTTATCCCTAGGCGAAATGTGCAAAGATCAACCTATAGCCTACGCCAGTCGCAGTTTGAATAGAGCTGAAAGAAATTACCCTGTGGCGTTTCTCCCAGATACACACGACCAATAGTGAAGAACAACAATACCAAAAGCACATCCATTAAAGCCGTATACCATAGCAATAATATAGCATTTCCACATCAGTCGCATGTACTTGAGTTTAAAAAAAATCGAATTCGCACACGCGGCAGTGGCCTGATGCGTTGAGCTTTGGTTACATCTTTTAGTGATTCTAACCTTGATAGCGTCGGTTCGAATCACACGCTCTTCACCATCGTCGCAAACGCTATAACTCCACTATAGAGAAGAAGTTACTAGCCATTGTGTGAGCGATTAAGAATTTCCGCTGCTATCTACAGCGTCGTGGGTTTACGATGTGTACAGATTATAAACCACTGAATGCAGTGTTTAACGTGAAAGACCCCACCTCACGTTTAATAGATTTCATCACAAACTATCGGAGTCTGATTACTATTACTATTTATTGGCCTGTAGGAACCCGGAAGTTCATGACCTCGCCGACTCGACTCCGCCATTGTTCCATGTCCTGTGCGCTCTCCTTCCACGGTCGACCATCTAATCCGATCTCCTCAAGGTCAAACCTAACATTGTCCTCCCATCTCCGTCGCGGCCGTCCTGTCGGTCTCCTTTCCATTGGTCTACCATTAAGAATTCTACGCACGGCCCTATCGTTGCCCATTCGCGCCACGTGTCCGGCCTATCTTAATCTTCGTGACTTGATTACTCTCACTATTATAGGTTTGCGGTGTAGCTCTTCCAATTCGTGGTTGTGGAGTTGTGGAACCGATGATCCACTTTTCTTTATGAATGTTGTGTATTGTATTTTCGTTGCATTAAAGTTGGTGAGATTGGCCTTTCCTTACTGCAGGCTCTTATACAGATCAGAAGGTTGCGTGTTCAGATCACGTCGGGGTCACCAGTCATAGCGTTTGCGACTAGTAAAGAACAACATCACCAAAGCAAATCCATTAAAGCCGTATACCATAGCAATAATATACCATTTCCACATTAGTCGAATGTATTTGAGTTTAGAAATCGAATTCACATATGCGGCAGTGGCCTGATGGGTTGAGCTTTGGTTCTATATTTTAGTGATTCTAACCGTGATAGCGTCGGTTCGAATCACTCGCTCTTCACTATCTTCGCAAACGCTATAGAGTTTCCTCCATTGTCGAGCAAACAGGAAGCGCTTGTTCTGGAGACAGTCGGTGGACTGGGCATCAGAAAAAATGACTCGCAAAGAGTCCAAGCGCGAATCAAGGGAGCTCATTGCCGAACTGGAAGTCTGATCGAGGCAAGAACCATCCCAGATTTTAAACTCTCGAAGCAGGAGGTGGGAAAAGAAACGATTGAAGGATACAAGCACCTTCGAGACCTCGGAGACAAGTTGACCTACACCCAGCAAGAGCCTAAACTCCTCATCGGTCAGGACAATTGGGGCCTGATAGTTACAAGGATGCCGAGGAAAGGGAGAAACACCGAACCAGTTGCTTCACGTACCAGTTTGGGATGAGTCTTGCATGGGTGTGAGGCCAGGAACAGCGCACCAGTGAGATACGTCAACTGCGGCAGATCAAAGAAAGACGAGGCGGAATTCCTCGTTAGACGTCACTTTGAAATCGAAGCAATAAGAAGTGAACCTAAACCTGAACAACCAACAGAACGAGCTCCAGGGAGACGCGGAAGGGGGAGAAAAAAGAAAGGATTGACAACTCCGCCTACAGTACATTCCACCGAAACATCAAATTGGCAAAACAAAGCTGAAAATGTATCCTACATCAGTGAGGGAGTAGCTATTTACACCGATCCAAGTGGTGCGATATCGCAGTGAAATGGCTGCCTTAGCGAGAACACGTTGATCAACCCGAAGACAGTGCCAGTCATCTGATGACTCTCTACGAAAACGAGCACTATCGCTTGTGCACGGAAACAAATCAATGGATTCCTAAAGCTCTGGAAGCGAATGCTGAACAATTCGAAATTGAATATTATCGTTGGTATGTTGGCAAGAATCAGTAGATATCAAAGAATCGGATAACCGTGAATGGAGTTACGTATGGTTTTGAAAATGGTGTACGGACATACACAGACATGGGTGGAGCTATATTCCCTTGGGACACCGAGAAGCAAGCATGGTTCCGAAAATCGAGGATGACTTTATGGCACGGTATCAAATAAGTTACGGCTTTATTGACAACACAACACCAACGGCGGGACAGCAGACAGAGAAACACACAAAACAAGGAAGTAAAGGAAGTGGTCAAAACTAGTGCACCTGCAGAGAGTGGAGCTGGTAAAAAAGAGGCTACTACAGAGCCACCACAATGGTTTGATTTGGATCCGAACGACGAAGAAAGCCTCACGCCGAACCAGTTCCTGCTGCGTCGTTCTTGCTATGCGATGGCACTCGATGAATTCGATGATGACGACGTTGGTAGCGCGAGCTGGAGAACAATGCAGCGGCTGGCGGACCAGTGGTGGTAAAGGTGCGGGTGCCGACGTATAGCACGGGTTCACTATCATCTCCAACGATGATCCGCCAAAAATTGTTCTCAAAAATGGTAAAATCAAATACAATTTATTTCGTTCGTGATTGGTTTTTTTTTTTTATTGTTATAATATCGTTTTCAATGAATTTATAAATTTAATTACGAGCACTTCTCCAATAATACACAATACATTCATTTGATAGTTAATGCTCTCAATGCGTTCACAAAGTTTCTAGTTTTCGTAATTTTCTTGTGCAACTGTCTGAAATCAAACTGTCCTTTTTGTTTATTTTGAACCGAATGCAATAAGTTGGACGTCTGGCATTAACTTGGTATAACTACTTAGCACAGCACAAGCTGTTGAATTTCACTCGGTTTTACACAGTCGACCCGAATGACATACATTTTGATTATAATAGACTCGACTCTGGTGACGTGTGTGGGCACCTCGGGAATGAACTTTGACTCGGAAACGTGTGCACCGTTTGAGGATTGATCACCGCCTTGAAGGAAAAACTCGGGCGTCAAACCTCGCCCGCTTGATAGTGCGCGGCTAGCGATTATATACCGACTTTACTCGAACGCCCGACGTGGCGTGTGCGCACTCCAATGGCCGCCGAGAGACTCCACGGTGTGCGATGCGGCGTGGCCGACCGCGGTGGTGGTGCAATGACGCTGGGGCGTGTGTGCACGCAGCGGTGGTTGTGAAACGACTCCTGAATGAATGCAAAAATCCATTCAGGCTGTCGTGGCAGTGGAGTCATCGCTAAGTAAACTCACTGGCACTTACTACGAACATGGAGAAGGGTTGCTATGCCTACATAGAGAATTTTGTTACGGGAAATTTCTGCCGTACAGTCTTAATTAAATTCTTCTGTTGCCGTGTTACGGAGAAATCAGTTTCGGAGGCATAACCAAGTATGGGCATGAGTTGTGGTTAGACAAAGGAACATGGGTCTTGATCATTGCAATGGCTGTTTCGTGGAAAAGCAACGCATCGTGCTGGTGACTTGCCAGTAAGAAGACTTGGTATTATTTCAAATGGATTAGGTAGGGTGGGAGCCGAAATGGTTTTCGGGGAAAATCAAATGCTGCTTGGTTGGAAGCGAAAAATATAGTTTAAGTAGGAAATGAACCGAAGTGGTTTTTGGGAAAAATGCATTTTTTTCATTTATTTTTTTTATTAGACTTCTCTCCGGAGAGGCGACCCTATAGCGTCGAGTGGGCGCCCCCGAGATGCCATCAAATAACTGTTGCAGTTCGTTTTGAACAGTTGCAGGTTGTAACGCACCGGGAACACTCGCGTGGGAAGGGAGTTCCACAGCTTCCCCGCTCTGTAACGGAACGAGTTCTGATGCAGGGATGTTGGCGCCGTCGGGAGATGAACCACAAACGGGTGCGATCCGTCGGATTGTCTTGTGGAGCGCACATAAGCCGAATTGCGTGGAACGATAGCACGAATCTCAGAAGAACAGTACCCGTGATAATATCTGTAAAACAGACAGAGGTCGGCTACGCGCCTTCGATGTGATAGCGACTGTAGTCCCGACGTCAGCGCCGAGACCCCGATCAGGCGGATCGCTCGTCTCTGTATGCTCTCAGGTAGGTCGAGGGTATGTTTAGGAGCCGAGCTCCAAACAGGAGAGCAATATTAGAGCGCGGGTCTAATTTGGGATTTATATAGGAGAAGAAGTTGGGCCGGAGTGAAATATTTCTTGGCTCTAAAAAGATAACTCAGTTTTCCTGAGGCTGACATGGCGATGCTCGACGCGTGTTTATGCCATGATACATTCCCGCAGACCGTGACGCCGAGCAACTTCAAACTTTTCCCAGCCTCGAGGACCGGCCATTCATCATCAGCTGTCAAACAGATGATCCAGTTTTCTTTGTGAATGTTGTATATTGTGTCTTCGCCGCATTGAAGCCGACGAGATTGGCCATTCCCCACTGCAGGACCCTATCTAGATCCTGATTTAGAGAGTCAATCTGTCCACATCTAAGCTGATGCGACGCAGATGCACTTGTAGCGGTTCTGCCAAACCCCCCGTCCACTTACCCGAAAAAACCCCCATAACTACTAGCCAACTTCCTTAAGTTTGCTAAAGCAACAGTATTAGTACCTGTAAATGCTTCACGCATGATACAGATCACCATCTATAATCTTAAAGTCCCTATAGAGAAAACCTACCTTTTTATGTATCCCTTCTCATACAATTTTTCGTAAGATTTCTTTCTTTGCTTATCTGGTATTCTAAACCAATTCGGTACCAGACAAATTCCTGTAAACAAAATAATTCGGATTGCATTCAATGTAACCGTCATGACAGGGACCATAAATATTGCGCCGTCTATTTTTCCAGCTACGCCATGTGTACAACAATGTTCCCTACATACCCATTGGCTGGCGACTTACACCCTAAGGACCAAAGCAAATACGCATTTCGCGTCTCTTGCGTCAATTAAATCCTACAGCATATTTAAATGCAGATAGGAACTCAATACCTACCCTTGCTAGCGATGCCATTAAGACATTTCCCATTGTGTAAATAGAAAAACCATTAGCGCTTCTTCCTAATGGCGATACATTTACCTACGCATCGCACCACAGCATAGACACAGGTCATAAATCTCTTTTTTTCCTACATAGGTTCCTGCGATACCATACACAGTTCATATCGTTTGTGGTATCCGAATCACATTTTCTATTTAATGAGCGGGTGCTATTTATCTAGCCGACCCTCATTACCGAACTATGCATCAGGTCATATTTCCCTTGTCCTTTAATTAGCCGAATCTTTTCTCTCACGAACTAGATGCATAAACAAATACAAAGCGATTAGCACCCGACCAGATGCGATTCGTTTGTTTCAACAAACACATATCTCTTGGATGCCCATTATGCCCCGTCCTTAAGTTTCAGGTTTATTCCTATGGCCTTGTGTATGAAAAAAAAACCAATGTGATCTTCACTCACACATATACATTCATTGCCAAGCCTGTCTTCCTTGTTTCCACCACAGAGAAACATTTTTCTTCTTGGGCAAACTCACCTCAAAACGAAAAAATATCTTGGAGTCGAATTTCATCCAGCGACCGAGACGGTCGCTCCGCTATCCACCGTAACGGCGCCGGTACGGTGTGCAACGAGTTCGAGTGG
This sequence comes from Microdon myrmicae, assembly GCA_963931805.1. Taxonomy (NCBI): domain Eukaryota; kingdom Metazoa; phylum Arthropoda; class Insecta; order Diptera; family Syrphidae; genus Microdon; species Microdon myrmicae. The sequence goes on along the minus strand of OZ007498.1, from coordinate 93,302,993 downwards.
AACGAGTATCGAGTCGTATCGGTTAATATAACTTTGTTAGTTCTAAAATCTGCTACCGGTATCTGAAAAACGATCCTTTTAATTAAATGCATTAATCAGTGTGCAACGTTGCAATATAACAATAATTTAACATTTAAAAAAGAAAACTATAAACTCCCCTTATAATACTCCATTGAACTAAATTTTAGTGTTTCTTTTTATTCCCTCCTGTGCCTAGAGTTTTCTCCTTTGCTTGGTGATCGTGTTTGTGATTGACTTTTGTATTCGGTGGCTCCCCAGTGTTTCATCCGTGAACAGTGTCTGAGTTCTAGTTTTCGTTTGGTGGATCCTTATAGTGACGATGGCGGAAGGAAGTGAACCAGCGTCGTACGCCGGTGCACCATACTTCCTTCCCCACACACCAATCGGCCGAACACTCGAAAAGGAAGAAACAAGCGTACTATCATCCGCAAAACGGAAGACGTTGTTATCCGTTGTCTCCAACAAATCATTTATGTGAAGCAAGAACAATGTTGGAGCCAAAATAGAACCTTGAGGCACCCCTGAATTAACAGGATACAGATCCGAACACTCGCCATCCACAACAACCCGGATCGATGGATTCTCAAAGAAACTCTTCGTCCAGTCGCAAAGCTGTTGGGAAATTCCATATGAACAAAATTTGTTCAGCAATGCCCCATGCCAGACGCGGTCAAAAGCCTTGGAGATATCCAATGCGACCGCCCTTGACTCACCATGCCGTTCAATCGCTGATATCCATATATCGGTTATAAGTGACAAACGGTCTCCCGTGGACCGCCTGCCACGGAATCCGTATTGACGATTATTCAGAAGTCCGTTGCACTCCAAATACTTAACCAAGTCTGTATTGATGACTGTTTCCATTACCTTAGATGAAATAGACAGTAATGCTATCGGACGGCAATTTTGTGGAAGACACTTTTTTCCCGTCTTTGGGATTGGCTGCACTCGAGCGATTTTCCAGCAGGTAGGAAAGGTCCTCCGTGTATAAGATAAGTCGAAGAATCTGCCAAGAACCGGCGATAGTTCTGGAGCACTGTTCCTAAGGACTATTGCCGGTATTCCGTCCGGGCCTGTTGCCTTCTTAGAATCCAGTTCACGTAGAATGCGTTGAATAGTGCGCGGACGAAATCTCACATCCTGCATGGAAGACTGTACCGACGAGATCACAGGTGGCTCCAAAAGGCCGGGGTCGAGGTTTGAATTCGCCGAAAATAAATTCGCGAACACATTAGCTTTATCCTTTGGATTCGTGACTAACGTCCCGCTGTCTGTCACCAACGGGGGGAAAGAGGAGGATGCGAAGTTACCGCTGACAGCTTGAGCCATTGACCAGAAGGAGCGCGCACCAGTTGGATACCGAAGGAGCTTATTAATCACCCTGTCGTTGTGAGCCTTCTTCGCGGTATCAATCGCCTGGTTGCACGCGTTTCTGGTTCTAACAAAATTCATTCTGTTAGCATCGGTGGGATTGGAGTGCCATTGCTTAAAAGCTCTATTTTTTTCCGCTGTAATCAGCTCGCATATTTTATCAAACCAAGGTTTATCAGGCGAACTTCCATACATGGCGAAGCTGCCTAGGCCGGTTATTCGCTTGATATGCAAGTGCTTGCGCGGCAGATACCAAGCAGTGATCTGAGTTTCCCAGTGGGGCAGAAACCTCCGCGGTATAATAACTCGCTTCGGATGTCAAAAAGAGATCCAGGGTGTTCGCATAATCGCCTCGGGCATCCGTCACTCGCGTTGGCTCCCCTACGAGTTGAGTCAAGTTGTGGCTTACAGCAAACATCTCCACTAGCCTCCCAGCCTCGTTGGTTCTGTTAGAACGTAACAACCAGCCGGAATTGTGCACATTAAAGTCGCCAAGGACGACAATTTCAGAAGCTGGGTGGTTGATCTGTATCCAGTCGACGGTATATGAAAGATGTTCGAAAAACGTCGCCGGTCGATCGTCATTCGGGGAGCGGTAGAGAAAACAAAGAAATTTAACGGAGTTCCTCAGCTCGACCCTCAACCATATGATGTCCATATTATTGGGTTCCAACGCTTCCATCCTCTGGCAAGCCAGATTGGACGGCGCGTAGACGCAGCCTGTGTCCTTAAAACGAAATCTCGAATGTAAGTCGTATCCTGAGCAACGAAGATATGTCGAATCAGTTGACGAATCGACCTGGGTCTCAGTTAGGGCAAGGATATCAGGCTTCGCTGCTTGCAAATATTGGTGGACAGCATTTACATTCGTATAGGTGAAACAGACGAAAGGATTAGACTCCTGGACATGAGAGCGACATGGAGAACACTGCAAAGACCAACACGCCGAGTCGTAGTGTTGGTTCCAGCGATGACATCGCCGTCACTTGAGGGAGTGATTCGCACTGCCTGGGAAACTGTTGGCGATGCATCACGTCGACACGATTTTCCAGGAAAAGCCAGGCAAGTGCCAACACACAAGTTCCTGGGATATAACGATCAGCAGCGCACCGATTCCAGAAAGCCACTAAGGAGAACAGCACGGTCTCGGGCCTATATAAGGCGAGCATATCGGTAGAGCAGCAGGAATTGCCACGGGAGCTCCGAGTTGCAAGGAGACTTGCCATAGTAATGAAGCCTAAGCAATTGTAGTAACGGTGTTTCATTTGGAGAATACAAGACTCATACTGGGCAGGACAATAACGCCCTTCGCCAAGAGCAGAGTCTGGCTCTGGAAGTACGGTACGGTAACCAAATAATTCGTTAGGCCGGCCAGCGCCGCAATACAGTCCACACGAAGGGAGGGAAGCTGAGACGTCGCTGGAGAGCGTCACCCCAGAGCAGTAACAAGCATAAAATAAATTCATAGCTGTCATGTAAATAAACTGATTAATTAATTAATTAAGTGCGAAATTGTTTGATTCAAAAAAAAGAAACAAAGAATCGCATCGCCGCGCCGTGGAGATTCCAACAGCAGCCACGTGAGTACACTTAATATATACATATTGTGACGCATATGACAATCAGTACTAGAATATTCGAGAAAGTCCGAAACCAAGTACTAAAATATTCTACAATGTACTGGAAAACTGGAGACTATGAACAGTAGAACATCCAAGGCTATGGAACGGACGGAAACGAAACGCTGAATCAGAATGAGGAAACGACATAAATACGTCGCACACAGATAAGTAAAGAAGTAAGAAGTAATAAGTGAGAAGTAAGCAGAGTAAGCAAGCGATAAGTAAGGAAGCGATAAGTCAAGAAATCGTTAAGTGTACGGTAAAAGTAACGGTTGTTATTAACAGACTAATAAAGTGTTTGCAAAGAGAATCGATTTAACGGCTCTTATTTATTAAAATAATTAATCCAGTGAACCCTAAGCTCGCTACAATTGGTGTCAGAAGTGGGATTAATTATTGGTGAAGTAAATAAGTCTGCGAAAGTGTGTTGTGACTATGTCAGATCGACGTTTGGAGGATCTTCACGTTCCTGAGTTGAAGAAGGAACTTCAGGACCGGAATCTGGATAGCAGAGGACAGAAGCAAATTCTTCGACAGCGTCTGCAAGCAGCAATGGAGGAAGAGGGCATTGATGTCGACACATATGTTTTTACGATTGGGCCAGACTGTCCGCATGGAGAAGAAACAGCGAGTCAAGATGGTGCCAATGTAACGGAGAACAGTTCGCCACCGTTGGACATTTCGGAGATGTTCAGGGTGATGATGGCAAAGTTGGACGCGCGAGCTGCAGGTTTAAGGCAAAATTGGATGCGCGAGCTGTAGACGTTAACGCAAAATTGGATGCGCGAGCTGCAGAGGTTAATGCAAAATTGGATGCCCAAAGGCAGTGTATGAAAGAATTCTGGGACTCGGAAGCGAAATAATCTGAGGATGAGGAGGAATTGGAGCCACATGAAAGGAAGAAACTCAGGAAGAGCAAAGCTATGGCCGACAGCAGTGGGGAAGAGGAGGAAGATGACGATGATGTGTTACGTGAACAACTGAAGGATCTCATCGTTGATAACCCGATTGAAGACGACGGCAGTGATGGTGAAGACACTGATGCTTCAGGCCGTTCCCCGAAACGGATTTACAATGATGATGACGAGTTGGACGACCGACTGGAAGACGACGACTGCGACCATATTGAAGAGAATCTTGGTTTGAAAGTCGAACGCAGAAAGCGTTCCAAGCGTCTGCGTCGTACACAGGACGAGGAAAGTGATGGAGAGGAACAGCACGTCGATGAAGGTTCGGTACGTGAGACTGTGGCGGTTCCGCCAGATCCCACGGCTCGCCTTCCTGAAAAAAACCCCATAACCACAACCCGGTCTGCACCAGATTTCGCTAATGCAATTCGCATTAGCATCTTAAATGCTTCACGCATCAAACAGACCCAATTATTATAACCCTAAAATCCCTATAAAGAAAACTTACCTTTTCATTGCATCCCTTTGCATACAATTTTCTGTAAGAATTCTTCTTGACCTTTTTAGGAATTCCACAACTCCCATTGTTTCCCGCCAATGAATTTGCATTTGCCCCAGAAATCATTTCCTTTTCCAAGGACATGTAATGCTTTCAAGCATTATCTGAAATTCCTAAAATTGATCCTTAATGTGCATATGCACCATAAATAGCAAACATTCGATACCCTTTGTCTGAGTTAAAATACTATGTCGTCAGCTTGTTTTTACAGCTGCAACACTAGCGATTCAATAGACAAACAATGATGCATTTCTTTCGTCGCCACCACTAATTGCTTGGCATACCTAAATGCAAGCAAGGGATGCGTATCGGCAATTAACCCAAGATACGATATACAATTTCCATGGTATAAAGTATCGTATCCCATTAACACCTTTTTTCCAACGTCCGTCATAGCGACGTTGCATAAACACGACCCTCATTAAAGAGCGAACCATTTGGTCGCCTTTTCTTTTGCCCTTGCCGCCTGCCTGTTTCGTTGTTCCACTGCACGTGTGAATAGCATTGATCTCAACGATCCCACACATACCACCATGACCTTTATTACAAGATCTGGTTTCCTATACCACCAAGAGAGACTTTACGTTTCCCTGGTGGTAGGTAAAAAAAAACGATATCCTTATTGGAGAGGATATCGTTTGAGTCTTATTTCATCTACCGACCACGCTGGTCGCGTGAGCTCCGTTCCTCCGTCGCGCGGCGGAGAAACATAGATATACACAGTCGAGTCGCAAAGTGTCTTGAGGCGTTCTTTTCAAAAGTCCTCATTCGTGTTAACTGAAATCCATTTGTAAAATTTCGTTTAGGGAAACAAACCAAAATCAAGTGCTCGTGGAAACGTAGTTTAAGTGTAGACAAAAACCTTTTTAATTACCACCAGTTTTAAATATTGTAAACTCCATTAATAAAAAACATTATCATTAATAAGAACAGAACAGTGCGTTTAAGTTTTTCTCCTTGTGGACGGTATGTCGAAGAGTTTGTTGTGTTGCATTTCCTTTTCCGTGGTGAATAGTCTTCTTTTGATTCCTCTTGAGTCGAACGTTTCTGGGTGACAATTTCCGGCGAACAATTTCCAGCTGTACACGAAGTAGTGGGTGGATGGTAGAATCAGCGTCCAAGCCGACGCACAGACCATTCGTACCCCACAAGACTATAGCCGAACAGCTATTCGACGACGAAGACGATGTTGAACGCCGCTCTGAACGTAGTCACAGGGAAACTGAGGCGGCAAAACATTTCAATGATGATGAGGAATCGGAGTCTGATGCTGAGGATTTTATTGTAAACGACGAAGTAAGGCCAATTGCTGAGAAAAAGAAGAAAAGACGACTTCTAGTCACTGAAGCATCATTGCAAGAAGGTCTGGACAGTTTCGGTGTAGATTTCGACTATGAGGATTTCACTAATTATGACGAGGATGGATATGAATCCGAATACGAACCTAGTGAATTGGAAAGGGGTCACTTTACGGATTTGGACAATGAAATCCGTAAAACGGATATTCCTGAGCGAATGCAATTGCACGAAGTTCCGGTTACGCCTGTTCCGGAGGGACCCAATGAGCTACAAGATGAAGCTGAATGGATTTACAAACAGGCGTTTTGTAAATCAACTGTTTCCGAACAAGAGAAGTCAACGGATGTTGCAGGTCGAGACCGCTATTGTAAGCCACCACATACGGGGGGAAAGATCAAGCAAGCCCTAGATTGTAGGCGTAATCAACGGCTAGAGGTGCCGTTCATTGCGTTCTATGGAGAAGAACACGTGAAACCAGAATTAACGTGCGACGATCTATGGAAAGTCTATTACTACGACGCACGCTGGTGTTTTTTGTCAGCTCCAAAGAACAATCTGCTCCAGTTATTTGATAATATGCGGAACTACCAGTTGGATACGGTTATGAAATCGACAGATGCTCCAATATCAGATGATATGCGTGTAATTAAAGATGAAGATCTAGATCACTTACGTGTTGTGCAAACTCCAGAAGAGCTTAAGGGTGTGCACATGCATTTTCTCTTATACTATTCGCATGAGATCCCTAAAATGCAAGAGGAATCCCGCGTCAGGAAAAGGAAGAATGGCGACAGGCCAGAGCTGACGCGAAAAGGAAAGCAGTAGAAAATTTGGAAGAAGGTCAAGAACTTCCACTGCCGAACGCCAAAATGAAAGTGCTTCATCGTGACCGACTGGCAACTTTGGAACCCAGGAGACCAGTGAACTTAGTTCGGGACGAACTAATCTCGGCGGAGGGTAGTGTGACGCATATGACAGTCAGTACTAGAATATTCGAGAAAGTCCGAAACAGAGTACTAGAATATTCTAGAAAGTACTGGAAAACTGGAGACTATGAACAGTAGAACATTCAAGGCTATGGAACGGACGGAAACAAAACGCCGAATCAGAATGAGGAAACGGTATAAATACGTCGCACAGAGATAAGTAAAGAAGTAAGAAGTAATAAGTGAGAAGTAAGCAGAGTAAGCAAACGATAAGTCAAGAAATCGTTAAGTGTACGGTAAAAGTAACGGTTGTTATTAACAGACTAATAAACTGTTTGCAAAGAGAATCGATTTAACGGCTCTTATTTATTAAAATAAATCATCCAGTGCACCCTAAGCTCGCTACAATACATTTTATATTGTGGGAAAAAATGGTTACATGTAAAATAATGTCATTTATCTTCAAACTTATTTGAGGTGCTGCACCTAGTTCCAAGCATATCGCAGACCTTAAAGCACTATGGAATCTCATTAGAGTGGTGACTAAATCTACCACCTGGTCCAGAGTTCTCTTCCGGTTCATCGTTAATTTCCGAAAAGTCGACAACATTTTCTTTCGACTACTTCAAGGGACATAAATCGTTGGTATCTCACGGGCAGGTGAATCCCACGACGGCGCTCCACGACAGTCAACAGTTACACCGTAACTTCAAATTCCGTTCACACTTCATCATCAACATCATCATCGGCACTACAACCTGGAACCGGTCTTGGCCTTATTTAGCAAGTCCTGAGGCTTGTTAAATTTTCCATAATGGTTTGGTTTTTTTTTTCGGGCAAGGTCATTAGTCTTGCGCCAGAGGCTCCCCGACGGGGAAACGAACCCCGGTCTCCCGCGTGACAGGCGGTATACTAACCAGTATACTATTGAGGAGCACTATGTAAATGTGGTGAATTATGGAAAATGAACAGGGATTAAACTTTGAGGAAGCGTTCAGGTAGAGTTAATTAGTATTTGCAAAGACGCTGTCAGTTTATTAATTAAAAATAATTTAAATACAGAAGGCGCACGAATAAATCAATTATGATTTTTAATGAAATTCAATACATTGATTAAGTAGTGATTAAGATGAAGTATAGAAACCTTTAAACGCTACGATTTAGCTTAAATTTGGCAGAGATTTGAGCAATAGCTTTGCCATATGCTTTAAATACCAATTTAGCAGCATTTAAAATTAATAATGAAGGACATAAAGCAGAACCGTGGGGGATTACATTGTTGTTAAGGACTTCCACATTGCATACATGGCAATATGTACATATATTTATGCCTCAAAAACGGGCGATTTGCATTTAACTTTCGTCCTGTTTCGGTGTAACTTCCGCAATTCGCTCCAAATCTGTCTGATGAACAATTATGAAATATTTATGTAATATTACTCTAGTCATGAATGCGATATTGAGACGTTTGCGTGTGGTTTTTTTTTTTTTCTATCGCAACAAATTACCACACGTCCACCTGGCTATGGTGACACTGCCTGACTGGGGATCCATCAGGTCAACCCTCCCCCACTCAATCGAGTCACTTAGCGCCCGATTCGACGATATAAATCTCTTGGTGCGGTGGATCCACCACTGCTACCATTTCAATTGTATTCGATAGATACATCTATACAGCAGTAATTTCGTTAACGCAGCGTACTATCGCTGCTCTGTTTAGGAGGTGAAACAACAATTGTATCTTTGCTCCCCGTAAACTCGCGGAATCTGACTCGTGTGTGAAGAGCGTTTGGAGGTTTTCCGTGGGCGACTCCGGCTGGTTTTCTCTTGACTACGAATCAGAGAGTGTTCGCAATTCGTTTAGTTTGAGGTTTGTTCGATTCTCTTTTTGTCGCACTTCTTCTGGGTTCTTTGGGCGATGTGCTTTATCAGTGTTGCGTTTTGTGTTGGCGTTTCTCGTTGGTTTAGATTGTTTATTTGATTTCGGTTTGTTTTGGTTTTGTTGTTCTTATCAGAGTAGCACTTGCACTGTATGGATGTGTATCTATTGTGTGTATCTGTCAGCTGTGTGTTGTGATTTTCACGTATGCTGCGGTTTTAGTGTCGCACTTTGATACAAAAACTTAAACTAATACAAATGTAATGACATGATAATTTATTAAAGACAAAGGCTTGCATATATTTCGTCGATAAAACGGTTGTCGTTGACTAGCAAGAACGTAGGCTGGCAACAGTGCTCGTTGCCAGGTGGGTGAAAGGGATGTTAGCAAACGGCTGCAGTTATTGTGTATTTACGTTTATTTAGCTAAGTCGCCGAGCGTTCAATCGATCGGATGTTTTCTCCCTGCTTATGCAAAATCACTTCGGTCAGATCAGCCGGGAAGGGAGTATGTGCAATTGTGTGAATGACAGATGCTTAAGCATGAGAGGGGCAACAATCTCCGGGAATGCGGTGGGGACTCCATTAGGCCCATAGGTGCATTTCGTTAGAGGTTCCTCATAGATAAATAGTATTTGGTATCATACGGCAGTCAACGTGATTGGACATCTCTGTACCAAAGTCCACTGATAGTTTGTGCACCTCATTCGAGTTCAGAAAGGGAACGATGACAGGGTAGTAATGGGGAGCTCACAATCCCTCCAATTTATTTTGCGCAAGCATCGGTACACAAGTACGAAATCTTTGCTGGATCATTATGGTCTCTCGGTGGATAAGGAGTATTTTAAAATAGATTCAACGGTGTGCACAGGCAAGTGATTAGACAGTACTTTGTACACGACTTTGTGGAGGGGTTCTGTTTTTAGAAAACATATCGAAATCACATCACAGCTGACGGCGATGATTGGCTTGCTATTCTGGGGCATTTGATAGCGGAATTCAAATGAGCGTAAATCACTTCGGCATGCTCGCAGAAGTAAAGTTAAGGTTAGCGAATTAGAAGGAGATGCAGGAAATCATTTGTTTGACTATTAATCTCGTTTTTGTTTTTTCTTATCGTTTTTTGTTTTCATCCTTCGAATATTAACGCGTCAATGTGGAAAGTTGTTGATGGATGGATAATATATTAGTTTGCTCACCACCGAACGACCGTCATGTGCCCATTTACTTATATCTGCAGCTCGTTTATTAGTATCTGTATGTGACAAGCCCATGTAGCACATACAGAGATGTACATTATGTATACTTGAATGTTTACTGTTATGCTGAAGGTTTAGTTGTTTGCGTTTTGATGCTTTTAGAGTAATTTAAAATAAACGTCAATTGACGGCCTTGTCGGTCTGTTTACAATTTCTGAAATCTAATGACAGCGAGCATGCGAAGGTCGGATATTCTATGAACTTTAGCAGCTTACACATAAAAAAAATGCAAACATAAATAATGTGTCCACTTCCGTTGTGCCTGGTGAAAACAACGTAGTAGTGTTCTTAAACTCCTACGTGCGAGACATAGTATCAATAGCGTTATTTACTCGACTATCACGAGGAGGTCGAAATGACGCAATTCCTGTGACAATTTATTCGGGGATTTACCTCCGAGGGAGGCACTGTTTTACCGACTATCTATTCTCCTAGGTTGGAAATGAATTTGTACGTCGTAAATTGATACATCCTCTTACATTGTTCACCTCTTACTCAACTCTTTGTGATGACTACTTTTCCCATGTGATCCCAATATTCTAAATTCTCGCAAGCAGTATGTGGAGGGTATTTTCCTAAGTTAAGTGTTTTCTTTTTGACTTATCTCCGTTGGGTCATCCCTTTTGGATGGTCCTGTGGGGGCCTTTTACCGCTGGAGTGGACGGCGTGAAAAGTGTGCCCTCGCAACTTCCTCCGGTGGGCGTGGGGGCTTCCGGACGGGACACTCGGTTGCCATTAGGTCGTTGGCAGCGAAGGCGGTCCTTCGGAGTCTCCTGGTCACCGAGTTGATTAATCTGCCAATGGCATCGATTTAGGGGCCGCAATGAATTGTCAAAAAGTAAATCCACGCACGGAGAACACAGGTTCCCCATCAACCAAATATACCGCGAAAATGATTAGTCCAGTTTTCTACAGTACATTCGGCGCGGCTCCGGCCTCCTAGATTTCGACAGATCATAATGTAGTAAAGGTCAACTGGATTGAAATAACTGTCATAGGTTCGGCCTCTGGAACCTTACTGATCGCGAAATAAAAAAAAATGGGGAGGCGAGAGGCCGACTTTAGGGAGACAAGGACAACTGTGTCCTTCATCTTGTCTCTGGCTTCTGGTCATCTTGCGATAACCAGAATGACCCACATCCGTGAAGATGTTGGGTTCGGTCTCAAGATGTCTGAAAAGAAAGGGGAAGAACGTATCTAAGGATAGTGCGGACAGGGTTAGTTCAATTGTTCTCTAACTACTTGAATGGGGGGATGGTGGCAAAGATATCATAAAAGACCGGTAGGTCTTAAGTGCGGTAGTAAACGCAGATCACATCTTTGGCGTCTGATAATCTGCGCATTGGTCGGTGTTTTTTTTTTTTTTTTTTTTTGATGCGCCAACGGATGTGGAATCTTCATAGATACTAGCAGCCCGTGCTACTAGCATGCACGATTCGTGTAACTGGAACGACGGTTCCAAGTCGCACGCCCGCGTACTAAACCACACCCTCGGCCCCGTCAACCGCTCTCCCCGGGGGACGGCCGTTAGGTAGTACTTCGCGGGGCTGGTTAGCTTTGTGTTTTTTTTTAAGCTGCTCTCTCCATGTCGGCTATTTGTGCTTGCCTTAGTTTCTCGATTCTTCTAAGTTCGAGTTTCACTTTGGTCACATATGCGCTTATCGCCATCCAGTTATCCTCGCAGCATAGCATCTGCTCTATGAGGTCTTGCGGGCCGAGGAGGTTGGGTCTTCCTTCGTTGAATCGTCTACAGTAGAACACCACATGCTCCGTATGTTCCTCTTGGTTTGGACACGCTGGACACAACAGTGAGCTGCTGTGTCCAAAACGGTGCAGTTATTTGCGATATCCACCATGGCCGGTCAGGAACTGGGTAAGATGGTAGTTGCAGGCACCGTGGTCTCTCTTCATCCAGGTGGCGATAGATGGGATTAATTTGTACGTCCATCTGCCTTTCGTAGTGTTGTCCCACCGAGTTTGCCATATGGTTAATGAGGTTGCTTTCTCTTCCTCCTTGATCTCCTTGACTGCTTTTGGTTCCAGTTGCCTTGACGTTCTCCTGTTGTAGATTATTAACATCTCATCCGCAAGGATATCAATTGGAACCATTTCGGCTACGATAAAAGCAGCTTCGTCCGAGATGGTTCGGAAACCGCTGATGGTTCTTAAGGCACAGAGTCTATAGACCTACGTCAGCTTTCTCCTCGCTTCCTTCGTCGTCAGTATACTGGCCCAAACAGGGGCGGCGTATAGTAGTACCGAGGTTGTTGACGTCCGGCGCTGTGCTTCCTCTGATGAGGGAAGAGCGGGCACCTTTTTTTTATTCCTTTACTTCCTTTTCTAAATTAAAAACTCTAGAACTCAACTTCAATTAGAACTTATAATTCCAAAACTCATTTATTCACTCTTTTATATTTTACTATATTTTATTTTATATTTATAATACGAGGGTTGCCTTTTATATTTCGGGATTAGAGAACAAAAACAAATATTGATCATCGAAAATCACTTTATTGTTTTTCAAAATATTCCCCATGAAGATCTATACACTTTTGCATGCGTTGAACCAATTGTCGAAGCACTTTTGCCACTCTGATTGAGGTATCTCCAACACATGCATTCTGAATGCAGCAACCGCTTCTTCAGGTGTCGAAAAACGTTGACCTCTCAGTTTGGTTTTTACGTACGGGAATAAAAAGAAGTCATTCGGTGCCAAGTCAAGGCTATACGGCGGATGACCCATCAAATCGATGTTTTGGGTGCTCAAAAATGCAGTTGTCGCAGCCGATGTGTGAGAGCTCGCATTGTCGTGGTGAAGAGTGATCCGTCTTCGGCGGTTGGTTTTCCTGATTTCTTGGAAGACAACTGGCAAACAAATGGTTGTGTACCACTCAGAATTGACTTTTCTGTGTTGTTCTAGTGGTACGGTTGCGACATGTCCAGTTTTTCCGAAAAAAACATGCGACCATTTGCTTGAAAGTGCTTCGTGCGCGAACAACTTTTGTTGGATTTGGCTCATCTTGAAACACCCAGACAGTCGACTGCTGTTTACTTTCGGGCTCATACGCGTAAATCCACGATTCATCACCTGTCACGATGTCATAGATGTGTTTCGAAGCACCGCGCCCGTATTTTTTGAGCATTTCTTTCGACCAATTGACACGAGCCTTTTTTTTGGGCGATTGACAAATTGTGTGGGATCCAATGCGAACAAATTTTTTTGACAGTCAAATGTTTATGCAATATTGAATGTATGCTGGTCCCACTAACGCCTAAGGTTGTCTCAATCTCACGATAGGTCACATGACGATCTTCCAATATCAGTTCGCGCACAGCATCAATGGTTTTCGGAACAACAACTGATTTTGGACGACCTTCACGAAATTCATCTTGGAGTGAACTACGACCACGATTGAATTCACCATACCATCGATAAACACTGGTCCTTGATGGAGCTTCATCGCCAAAAATTGAATTAAGTTCATCCATGCACTGTTGCTGAGTTAATCCACGCCGAAAGTTGTAAAAAATAATTGCACGAAAATGTTGACGATTTAATTCCATTTTTGGGGCGAGATGAATCTTTTAAGTTACTGTAAACAACACAAATAGCGCTCGTATGTCAAAACGTTCTGAGTGCGTATAACCTCAAAAATGTCCAACTTTACGACAGAGCTGTCAATTGCCGGATTGCAACACTAGGGTTGCCAAATCCCGAAACATAAGAGGCAACCCTCGTATATATTTAACTTGACTGAACTCAATTTTACTTTTTCTCAAACTTAAACTCAAAGTCAACCAACTGATCTGACTCAACTCTATTCCTCAACTGATTTTACTATTGAATTTATTCTCTACTTATAGAACATTGTGTTCTAATTTACTGTAAATTATATTATGAACAAAACTAATTTTCTCAAAGTATTCCTTTAGTTTCTGTGACTTTTAAATTGAATAAAATTTGAACGAAAATCAAAGTGCTCTGTTTTAAAATAAGTTATGAAAAGGGGCAAATAAAAGGGGGCAAGTTATGAAAAGGGGCAAATAAAAAGGGGCAAGATATTAAATGTGCTGTAACAGGCTTGATATAGAATATTGTGAATGTTTATGAATGGTATGTATTAAGTGAGAATGTAAGATATGTTAAGGGAAGTTTTTAAGGATGTGTAAGGAGATTCAGTGCTAAATTTAATAAAGGGTAGTATTCTGGAATACAACAAGGTCACTACTTTAGACATCAAGATTCTTCGTGGATATGCAGGCCCTCCAATGTTAGTTAGTATTCGCGCAAGTGCTGCTTGCAGCATTGACGCCTTTTTGCTAGAATACTTGACATGAATTGTAGCTTGTTGTCGATCATAACTCCTAGATATTTTATTGCGTCTTTCGATCTAATGATTTGATCTCCGACCCTTATATTCATGTATTCCACCTTTTTTCGGCTAGTTATTAAAACCGCCTCTGTTTTGTGGTCTGCTAGCTTGAGACCAGCGGTCACCAGCCATTCTTTGACTTTCACCACTGCTTCGTTATAGTAGCTGCCTCTATCTCGTGAATATGTTTTGCCAATGTCACAAGGGCAATGTCGTCCGCAAAACCTATTAACTGGACCTGTTGTGGCAACACCAATCGCAAAACGCCATCGTACATTATGTTCCATAAGTGGGGTCCCAGAACTGATCCTTGTCGAACTCCTGCTGAGACGTTGTGGTATTTTTCGCCATCGTCTGTTGCATACCTCAGCTTCATGTTAGTGAGGTAGCTAGATTCTCTCTGGAGGTAGTGTGGGGTCTTTGGTCGGTGTGTATGTGTGTGTGTTTGTGCTGCCTTGTACTGTGCGTGCGCGTTTGTAGTGTGTCAGCAGTAGACCCTATGGGATGGGTCCAGGAATCCTCTATTATAAAGGAGAATGTTGTTAGGAAGGGTGCATTCTTCAGTTTTGTACTGAAGAAAAAATTGTGATTGTCTGATCCGAAGAGATCGAAAGAGAGAAGGGTGTTAGGTGTACCGTAATACATCGGTACCCAACAATATTTAATGTTATTGATACTCACCTTCCTGGGGCCAAAACTAAAACTCTTTTGGTTTACTTATTATTTCTTTTATTATTTCACTTTAAGAGACAAGTCAGTCGCTGACTGCTGATTACTGACCGCCTGGTGGTCAGTCGCTAACTGCCGGCGAAACCAAAATGCGCCGCCTTTTTATACTGTGGCAAATCGAGATTTGTCCACAAGTATCTATTAATTTACCAAGCACAAACTCGATTGTTTGTGCTTTAAAAACAGAATTAGGGTTAGAGGACTGAATCAATGTCCGACAGATTAACTTTAGGTTTCAGCACATATGCTTGCTATGGGAGAACTGATGAGTGGATGAGGGGCAGGTAAGTATTGTAGGTATAGGAACGGAATAGGTTAGGGGGGTTTTAAGTAAGTGGAAAGGTGTAGCGATTTTGAATCGCTACATTCCTCCCCCCTTTAGAAAAGAAAATTAACCTAGAAGAAGTTAATTTTCTGGTATGAATGGAAACGCGAAAGATGGTGGCATATTTATTTCGCGTCAGTTTACATTGGTTGTGTTAACAATTTTGTTTTCAATGTTTATTTTAAATTTAACAATAGGTATGTGTATATTTCAGTGTTAGTAGTCTCATGTTGGTACTTACTTTTAATTTTAACATTTGATATATATATTTTTGTTTTAATATTTTCATTTCGTGCTTAACTTTTAATTTTAACAACACGTATATATTCGTTTTAATAATTTCATTTTTTTGGTGCTTAATACCTTATTCTGACATTAGCTATACATATTTCATTTTTAATAATTTCATTGTTGGTGCTTAGGATTTTATTTTAACAATTAGTATATATTTCAATTTTAATACTTTTACTTTTGGTGCTTACATTTTTAATTTTAACAATTTGTATATATTTCAATTTATTTTTGGTGCTTACATTTTTAATTTTAACAATTGGTATGTATTTTTATTTTAATACTTTTACTTTTAGTGCTTAACTTTTAATTTTAACAATTGATATAATTCAATTTCAATACATTAGCTATATATACTTCAATTTTAATAATTTCATTTTTGGTGTTTAAGTTTTATTTTAACATTAGATATCTATATTTTTCACTTTAGTGATTTAATTTTTTGCAATTTTAATAGTTTCAATTTGTTGGTACTTACTTTTAATTTTAACATTAGAGGTTGGTGCTTTACTTTTAATTTTAACATTAGATATATATAAATAATTTAATTTGAATATTTTCACATCGTTAGCATGGCATTTAATATTTTTAGTCTTAAAGGTGTGACGTATTGAAAAAGTTTTCATGACGTTAAGTATTGGAATAGTTCTAATAGTTTTAATTAGCAATTATGTGTAGATTCATAGTTTTGGATCGTGTTGATACCAGTAGTGGTATTTATCTTACGTTGGGAATTCTATACTAATTTGCCCATTTCTATGGTGCTTAATTGAATTGTAGCAGTAGTGCTTGATATAATATGTATTTAAGTTCTGACAAGCTTTGAAGTTATTTTCCCAGTATCTCCAGGCCATGTAATGCATTTTTCATGCATACGTGGGCCCGTTCTTTATAAAGTGAATTTAATGTTTTATGTTAATAATAGTTTTGATTCTAATAGAATGAAAATAGTTTTATGTGTTTAGTGAACTGGTTTCGCTTTTCTCTTCTTTTTTTTTAATAATTTCATTTGTTAAAATAAAAATAATAACAGTAATAATAATAATAATACTAACCATAATAATAATAATAATTTTGATTTCAATAGTGTATATGAATTTGTTTACTTTTATTTTCTTTTTGTATTTATGGTATTTAATTTTAAATTGTTTCTATATATGGTCATATTGTGCAATTTTTGTATATTTGCGTTGTTAGAGATAGAAAATGTTTGGGATTGGTAGAGATATAGTTTCAGCTTACCATTTTTGATTATTATTAATTTTTGGACAGTCGCTTTGTCTGGCCTTGTTTCGTCTGTAGCGAGAAAGTTTAACACATGACACCTTTCTGTGTTTGGTTCCTTTCTGCCATACGGTGTAGCCTTGATTACGCGGCAGTGTATTTGCGACCGCACAGGCATGAAGACAGTCTTCCCTTAAACTTTCTTCACTGGTGTGCGGGGTGCCCCTATCGCTAAGGTTTCGCAGCCAGGTTCCCCAGTTCGAGAACCCTTGTAGACGTTACAAGCGGCATTTTCGACCTCTTCAGATCCCGCTGTGTCTTGTCCCACTTCGACTGCCCGTGGGCGATTGGGGTCTTCGGCTTTTGATTCCAGGGACGTGTTAATTTCTTCGAAATTTAGTTTTATACACGGAAAGGTTTGGTTAGGCAATGCTAATGTTCGACTGGTAGCAGTCACTGGCTTGCCTGAGATATTCGACGCATGGGCTGGGTAACCAGTATCTTCCGACAGAGTGTTGTCCACGAGCTCATGTGGACCTTCGTCACCTACCTCTTGATACGGCAGAAGCGTGTCGTTCCTCTTTTGGATAGCCCGTGTCTGTTGGTGGCTTTTTGGCACGGAGACAGTTTTTTCGGATGTTGCTTCTCATGGTGTGCGGGGTACCTCCATCGCTGGGGTTTTGCAGCCAGGTTCCAGAGTTCGAGAACCATTGGAGACGTCACATGCGGTATTTCCGACCTCTTCAGGTCCTGCTGTGACTTGTCCCCCTTCGACTGCCCGTGGGCGATGTTGGCTTCCCGTCTTAAACTCCAGGGGAATACCTAATTCTTCCGGATTTTGCTCCGTGCGTGGAACGGTTAAAACTTGGGTGGATATCAAGACGCATGTATCACTGCTGTTGATTTTAATTCGTGGAGTGCTTGCTCAGTGATAAGGCTTACCTCAGCGCCGGTGTCCGTCACTAGTCGGTCGTTTGGAGCTATACCTAAAGGTAGACTAACTGTGGGTACACTTGATCGTGACGGCTGAGGGTATTCCAAGTGGTAAATAGTTCGCAAGACTGTCGGGCCGGACGTGTTTTCCTTATTCCGGTTCTCCCATTTAGTCGTTTCGCGACATTCTAAAGAGCGGTGGCCTTGTTGACCACAAAAATCACAAATTAAAGTTATGTTGTAGACCCTAGGCATGTTATTAATGTGACCGCCTTTCGGGAATTCTAGGGGGTGGCCCTGTGATGATCTAGTTCTGTAAAATGGTTTAAATTCGGGATTGAGTTGGCTATATACGTAGGTTTTTCCCATTTGTGGCAGTCCCTAATGCCATGGTTATAAATCCCACAGCTTATGCAAAACGGGGTGTTTTTCCTCGTGAGGCATTCGCTGTAGGTATGCCCCCTTGGAAACTACAAACTTTGCTCTCAGTTGAGTGGAGATCAGAAGAGTCTGCCTGTGGGTGTGGGAGGTTTTCGTTCTGAAAACCAGAAATTTCTAAGTTTGACCTAAACGGTGTGAAACTTCTATTGTCCGCTATCGGCCCAGGGGTTTGAAAACTAGGGGTGTTAGGCAAAACGTTAGGGATGATCGTATACATTGGGATATGGCTGTACGGTTGCGTGTAGAAAGCTTGGAGCCTCTCCATATCCAATGTTTTCTGTATGAGGTCGTCTAACGTGTCTTCCCTTAGTGTAAATAAATATTGGCGAATGTGAGGATTGCTGACACCACCTTTTAGTGAGGACTTGGCAAAGTCCTCCAGTTGTGCTTTCACAGCTGAAGCTACCTTTATGCCGTATTGGTGATCGGCAGCATCCCTACATAGCCTCAACGCTTGTTAAAGTCACAAACTGTAGATTTAAGGAGAAGTGTTGAATTATATAAACCAACAGTTTGTGATTGGCTCACTGTACATACGTGAGATTAGACAGTAAGCAGCTTATGTGCCATTTTCTGTATAAGAAAGCTTAGTCTTGTTCCATACTTTATTAAGTCAAGATCTCAAAGACAATGAAGCATACAACAAAATCGTTTTACAATAAATTATCTCAACAGAAACCATAAATTTACTCGGCATTACATGCAGTAGGAATGTAACGTGCCATGCAATATACTAGATTCCAAATGAAAGCAATTGTGGTATCTTTCTAGGGATAGGATTATTCTACTAAATTCTCCTCCTCGATAAATTCCAAACTGGAGTTGCCAAATACTGTTCACAAATATTTTACTAAGTTATTCTTTTCTACAAATCCCAAATTAAACCAGCGATCGAATAGTGTTTACATGTTGTAGATCCGATTCTAGGCACAACCTTAGCCTACTCGAAAGTATACGAACAATCAAATAAATAAAAAAATAAAAAAACTAAAAAACCGCATTAACAACAACGTTTTATCAACGGATTTTTGAGTCTCCTACAAATAATACCGCCAACACTTTTATGGTTTTCTTTGATCATCTGTGGAACAAGTCAAAGCTAGTTTTTATTGCTTTCAAATTTATATTTTATTATCGGATAATCGATATGATAACTCGTTTAACAAAACCATGGCAAGAGACCCACCGTACAAAACATTCAATAACGATCTGTTATTATAATATAATTGGTGGTGAATCCGATCGGGTCTTGTTCATAACAAATTGAACAATTCCAAAAGGTGTTTCGAACCATTTCAATAAACAGATGCATTTTGTTCGCAATTAATTTATCATTTATTTTAGATTAAATAATGTAGCACACTTTTATTGTTATCTAATTCGATTTTTTCTTCTTTCACTGTTCACTCTGTGAACAGTCTCTACGTTATTGCGTTATTGCACTAGTACCCACTCACTAGTTTCGCTGTGTGGACTGACGCTGGTGACCGAAATTCATCATTAACTCTCCGTTTGTCGGGTTCTGTTCGAGTTTATTTACAAACGCACCCGCATCACTAGCTATGCGGCCGATAAGGATCACATTTGGTTACCTCGCCTTTGTGTCTGTGGAAATGAACTCCGACGGCGCGATCACAACGTAACGATATATTGGGTTCCGGAAGATCGGTACGGTTTGTAATGAACGGCCTTCTTATTCCATGACGTGAACTGCATTTCCGGCGCTAGCTACCTACAGACGTCCTACCAAGAAAAAAGGAAACAAAAAGAAGAGAAGTAACTTCTGATCTCTTTAAACATTTCTAAATTATTGACGTATTAATGCTCAAACGTTTTCTACTAATTCTAGGAAAGAACTGATTTTTTTTTTCGTAAATGTGGCCTCTTTTCATTCATTCGTTTTGCTTGGGTCCTGGTACGTGTATGTTGCCGCTGTATGTGTTTATCGTTCCGATTCCAATAATGGAGCAGCTGAATTAAAAGATATATTCTAATCTAGAATTTTGTTTCCTATCTGGGTGACTGATTTCCGAGAGAAAGGAACCCAGGCGTGAATAGCATATACTAATTTCATGGCCGTTTAGGCCTTTATTAACCCACCGAGATTGTGGAGGTGGTCATGTAATCGGTCATTGGAGGTTTCCGAATTTCTAAGAATCCGATTCATATCCACACCAGATGATAATATGTCCCATCAATGTACACTTACTCTATCAACAAATGTATGTGTACATTTTGCAAAGTTGTGAAGCACATCATTCTAAACAACACTATGAATTCGATTCTTTATTCTTACGCGGTTGAAGTCACCACGCTACTTCTTCTCCAGAATCTCTGCGGACTGACTGAACTGATGAAGTAAATCAAGTGCTCTGGGCGAGGAAATGACCTACGGTGTTGATTCACTATGGGAGAATGTTTTTCTCTGTGTACATATCACGTCATGATTACAAATTAAAACGTTTTTTGAACCAACGTAATGAAAAATTTAGAACCGTAGTACAACTCATTAGAGCGCGTCCGACCAAGGATGTGTCACCTCACTACACAAACTGTGTGATCGCTACGTGAATGCTCTGGAGCGCGGCACTAATTACTTTGTTCGATATTCTCGCGTACTATGTTTTTCACTACGCTTGGGTATTTGTAATTTGGTGGAATCGCTGAAACTCTCTACACCGAAACTGGTTTCACTACAGAACTAGTACAGCGATACAAGTTGCAACAAATTCGTTTTTTTTAAGCCTTATAGTAGCCGAAATTGTAAAAAGAAAAAACACGGCAACATAACTTTAATCAATAACTTTTATTTTGTGAAAAGTTAAAGATATAACATTAACAGTAGAAAATGATTACTAGCATTTAGACACCGGAAATGGTTTTGATAAGGAACATTCTCGTCACTTTTCCCAACACTGATGAAAGAAATGAGATCCGACAAAGTCACCAGTTTGTAATGGTTCATTTTTCTGCATATAATGGTGTCTGTAGGGTCTGTTGTGGGTTTGTTTCATACCATATGTCGCAATTTCGTTTATTAACAAAACGTGCATTCTAAACATGTGCTTTATCCCCAAAACAAAAAAATCAGTTTGCGATGAAACTGCCAACTCCCAGAAGTCGTATATAATTTGCTCGATTCGTCGACTGATTTTCAAAGTAAATGTCAATAATTTGGTAACACCGTTTAAGGATAGTCTATTCATAGTGGTTTCCCAGAACGTGCATTGTTTATTTTAATCTCTTAGGAAAGCAAACCTATATAACCATGCTAGCGCCCCAAGGTGCTATTTTTTCTCCATCGGGTCTATCAGCTAAGCTCCGAAAGACAATCAAAAATGTCTACTAACCACTTTACGACACCTGTAGCTTAATTGGGTGGTGATCTCACTGGGTGGCTGCGCATTAAAACGCAACCTGTCACTCAGTATACTGATAATAAATACCAAACAGTGAGATTCGTCTAAAAGCTCATATCTCGAGAGCAGTCACATGTGTATTGTTGACCTCGGGCCTCTCCGCTGAGGGACGGCCTCGAATATCAACTCCCTCACCAAAGACAGTAACAAGACGCTCAGCCAAGTTACTTATTCGGTTAACGAACCCCTCAACTCACTCATACTCGAGTTATCCAAATCTATTCGATCAAACATCGATAAATGCTTACAATCGACGTCCAAACACTCGCCCGTTCGTCTAACCAATTCCCTCTTTGAGAACATTATATCCAAAATGAATAACCTTACTGAATTTACTTTAACGCGCTTCTCTACACGAAATCGATTCATCCCGACCGAACTTGACTCTTTACTCGAGAATGTCCTTAACAAACTTGGTGATGTCGGAAACGAGCTTGCAGCTTCGCGGTCTTTGCTTAGACAGCTTGAAAGCGCTATCTCATTCGCACAATTGAAAGAAACCAGCTCGCACCCCTCGCCGTGATATGAGAGGTTTCTATACAATAAACTATTTAATGTGGTCCCATTCCCCACCCATAGCTCCCCCTTCCGCCTCTGCAACGGCGACCCCAAACCGGCGAACTTCGATTAGATTTCTAGTTTGCTTCTGAAAAATTACAAAATTCCCTTAACAGAATGCCGCTCGCTGTCCGCCTTCAAAAACTGACCCAGTTTCCGCTTATCCCTCCCCCCTCCTGATATGATTGGATTTTCCATCCGAAAATCAACGGATACCTGGGGATCGGCAGGTTGACTTTATACAATAGCAACCCTAACAAACCAACTAAACTCCTTCCCCTCTGCTTAAATCCATAGTAACTCCCAGCAACCATACTCTCCTTACCAAATAAACCTACATCCCCACTTCGCTCGCTAGAACCCCCGTTGCACCCCGCGTCCTAATCATAACTTACCCCCTAAAAAAACGTCCCAATCCAAGCCATGCACAAAAATTCCACGAACATATCAATTAATAACAATTTTTATCGACCCTAATCAGTCGCCTACCCGACACTCTGCTAAGTCTCTCAATGTCGCCCCCTTAACCTAATAGTATCAGAATGTCAGAAGACTTCGCTCTAAAACCCAATCGAGCCTCCAAAATGCACATTCCCTACCCTTCGATATATACGTTCTGACAGAAACTAACCTTATCCCTACTATCAATAGCCAAGAACTGTTCCATTCCTCCTTCAACGTTTTTCGTGATGACGATGTTCATCGACCCTATCCTGCCTCCCCCTGCCGTGGTGTGCTGCTTGCCATCCAAAATAGACTTGCGGCGGTGCCGCCAAACCCCACGGTACACTTACCTAAAAACCCCAATAACCTCATCCCAAGTCGCATAAGTTTTGATAATGCAATCGCATTAAGCACCTGAAAATGCTTCACACATTAATTAGATCAAATCTATAATCTTAAAGTCCCTGTAAAGAAAACTTACCTTTTCATGCATCACGCATGCAATTTTCCGTAAAATTTCTTACTTTGCTTATCTGGAATTTCAAACCAATTCGGCTCCTTCGGTTCCAGACAAATTCCTGTAAACAAAATGATTCGGTTTGCATACAATCTGACCATAAATATTGCGCCGTCTATTTTTCAACTTCGCCATGTGTACGATGAATTTCTTTACGTACACATTGGCCGGTGACCTTTTTCTCCCAGCAATAAAATTCTCTAACACGTGCCATGTGCAAACAGAAGAACGCTGTTCCTACATAGGTTTCCTGTTATACCATAAACAATTCATATCGTCTGTGGTATCCGAAAACATTTTTTTCATTTAATGAGCGCCTGCTATTTATTTAGCTGACCATCATTACCGGATGGGGCATAAGCAAACCCATTAGAATCCGACGAGTTAAGTTTTATTTGCTTTACCGAAAACGTATCCTATGAATGCACTGTATCCCCTTTCTTTGTTCTAGGTTCGTTCTCATCCATGAAAGAACCATGCACACACACCAATGCGCTGACAGTGTGCATTTCTGTGGCGGCCACACCCTTAAGAGAAAAGTTTTTCTCTCTCTTCCCTTTTATTAACCCTAACCTAGGATGGAATTCATGTCAGAGTTCTATCCTCGGTGAGTACATTTCCATCCTCTGGCTGCCACGGCCCCGCGTCACCCCCGCTCTCCGCCAGCAGCGGCGACGCGTAAATAAATACATACCGGAGTCGTGTGTTGTTCGATTTTAATATTCACCCAAAAACTAAAGGACAAATCTAACGTAAATGTATAAACAAGTGTTAAAGTTAACGAAAACGAAATAAATTGAAAATTAGTTAAGGACAACTTGTGTTTTACTTACTCCTGGTGCGGACGTTGCGTCGTCGAGTTCGGTTTGTGCTTTTCAATTTTACTTTCCCGCGGCTGAACATTTGATTAGTGAAGGGGACCCTGGGCCCATGTCGGTTCCACGACTTCGCCCCCCACAGACTTGCCTTTTCCCTTATTGCCATCTCTTCTTCTCCCAATATGACTATGTCGAATTAAAAGTTGATTACCGCCTAAAGTCTTTATACATCATTTGCTTTTATATACCGCGTTCGCAAACCATCAAATCATACGAACTCGCTATAACTGCAATTGATCACCTAACAGAGTTAAGTACTTCTCAAGACGATGTAGTTGTTCTTGGCGTTTTCAACCTCCCTCATTTCCAATGAACGTTGTCGGACGATCTATCCTCTTAGAGTGCAATTTCCCCAAGTGGCAAGGAATGCCTTTTTATAGATGGTTTCATAGACTCAAGCCTTTCTCAAGTAAGTAATTTCCCAAATCTTTACCAGGACAGCTCAGCCTACCCCTCACCATTCCATGATAACTTTTCCTACAACTTCCAAAAAGCCAACCTCCGCCTTATAAACGAGCATCTTGGTAAAATCGTATTTCGCTTTGACCACCTATAGATTGAAAATGCTACTGCCACTCTGTAGAAAGAAATCTATAATGTCACTTCCCTATATGTCCCATATTCTCGTCAGGGATATCAGTTTCATCCTCCCCATGGTACAAGCCCAAAATCCGTACTCTTCGAAACCAGACGAATAATTTGTGGAACATTTTTCTAATAACGCGTTCCCCTCTCCACTACTCCAAAAATCTCGGTTCTTTTTTAAGATTCTCCGAATTTTACAGCGCCCTCTACCACAATCACCTCATTAAAACTCAAAACAATTTGATTAATGACCCCAAACATTTTTTCCACTTTATTAGTTACAAACGTAAATCTGACGCCTATTCCAGCTCCCTTTCCTATGACTCCACTACTTTACCCAAACCATCGCCAATTTTTTCGCTTCCTTCTGTAAACAATCCTTCATGGACAACTCTTTCGAACGTAACCCGTCTTACTTCAAAGTTCTGCCCTAATTCTCCATTGGCCCCTTCGTATCTCAACATATCCAACCACACCTAGTTGAAAAAAAAGTAAAACTACTTAAAGACGAATTCCACACCAAATTTTCACATGTTTCCGCTTCAAATCCTTTAGCTCTCCATACTAGCATGGTTTCCTAATCGCAAGTCTACCGCCACCAATCTAGTGTAATTCTCTTCCCACACCCTCCGTGTCCTAGAGAATGGCAGCGAAGTCGACGTAATCACCATCGATTTCAACAAGACTTTCGACAAACTCTTCCACAATCCCATCCTCTTTAAGCTTTCCTCCCTTGGTTTCCAGCCGCTAATGGTTAAGTGGCTTTCTTCCTATCTTAACGATCGAACCTACCGTGTCAGATTTAGATCCAATCCGTTCCTACCCACTTCAGGGGTTCCTCGGGGGCATTCATCTTGGTGCCTTCCTACTTATTCCTGCCATTAACCATATAGACTCCAGTAAAAAGCACTCCACCATCACCCTCTACGCCTGGATGACACTAAACCCTAACATGATCCTGTCTCCTCTAAACGCTAAGACGATCCGGTCTCCTTTCGACTTCTTGAAACGGATGTCGATAGCTTTCCAACATCGTGCCAAAACAACTGCATCGAATCGGACTATAAAAAACAAAAAGTTTCCAACCTCAACGTGAAGATAGCAGCACTCGACAATAAAAGTTAGTGAATGTAGTTGTTCAGCTTTCGACGGTTACTCACCAAAATTCCAGCCATTTAGGAGGCGTAGTTTTTATTTAACAGTCGTTTGAGTGAGACGATGCGAGGGATTTTGAGAAAACGGACAAATTTGAGTATCGAGCTGTCATTAAATTTTTATTTTTGAAAGGCAATACGCCTACGCAAATCAAAGATGAGTTAGACTCTGTATCATCATTTACCACAGTGAAATTTTGGGCAGCTGCATTTAAACGTACCCATGAGAGCTTGGGAGACGAAGGACGTTCGGGATGTCCAAAAACTGCAACAACTGACGATAACATCGCTAAAGTTCACCAAATGGTACTAGACGACCGCCGAATTGAGTGAGAGAGATAGCAGAGGCTATGAAAATGTCCAAAGAACGTGTTTGTGACATATTAAATCATGATTTAGGCATGAGAAAGCTGTCCGCGCATTAGGTGCCGCGTTAGATCACGTTAAACCGATAACGTGTTCGGATGAATATTTCCAACGCTCTGTTGTCGCAGTTTAGGCGCAATAAATCCGAGTTTTGGCGCTGATTATTTACTGTCGATGAAACCTGGATACACCAATATACGGCCGAAACAGAAATAGAGTCAAAACAGTGGACTGCAAAGGGGAATCCGGTTCCAAAAAAGCAAACACTGTTTTTTCGGCTGGGAAAGTGATGGCGACAGTTTTTTGGGATAGTCATGGAGTTATCTTAATCGATTATATTCAAAAAGGAATAAGCATTACAGGAGTATAGTACACATCATTACTTGATCAACTGAAGGCAGAAATTGCGGAAACACGGTCACATTTGCAGAAAAAGAAAATCCTGTTTCACCAAGCTGTCTCACACCTCAACGGTTATCATGACAAAAATACACGAATTACGGTTTGAACTGCTTGACCATTCGCATTACTTACCAGATCTATCCCCAAGCGATTTCTTCTTGTTCTCTAATCTAAAAGGTGCGCTCGGAGGACAGAGATTTTCGTGAAACGAGGAAGCAATCACCTTCGTGAACTTATTCGTTATTTTCAGACAAAAACGCCGACTACTATGTGGACGGGTTAGAGAGATGGGAGCATCGCTGCGAGAAGTGTGTTACAAGGAAACTGTGGCGGTTCTACGAACCACACAAACCACTATAGATCGAGATGTCGTCGTTCCACCATGGAACATACTTACCTATAGCCAAACTACATGTGCCCACAGAGACCAAAATTCTCCTTTCCACCTGAAAAAAAGGACACATTAATCCTGGAGTCAACAACCCCACGTATCCACAGATACGTGGGCCACAAGTCCCGAATAATTTTCCTACGCCTGCACGGCGATCGATGGACATGGCCCAGCACAGAAATTGTGTATCCATCAATTAATTGGATATACACAAACGGTTGGCACAGCTGTGCCAGATGTCGACAAATATCACATCTCCGGCGATAAGCGAATTGCCGGAAAACCAATCCGTCGACAAAATCTTTGTCCGTCCCGCAATGTACTTCGCCTAAACAAAGGCCATTCCTGAGCAACAGCAATAAACCAAAATGCTGTTCCCATAGGGCTAAGTAAACAATGATAATTACATTATCCCATGATCGTCTAAAAGAAAACACACACTCGATTGTTTGCACAAGCAATCCAACAGAAGTGTGGACATTTTGGTGGACACACGGGCGGCAACCTCCGCGTCTGTATGTGTGAGCGCGATCTCCTCTGGTGGAGAGATTCTCGATTGAGAGAAAGTCACCATCCAGGGAAAGCGAAAGGAGAAAGGAGAACTATGGGGTGAATAGGATCACTCCCGGGGAAAGTAACCTCAGCCGCCATTGAGAATTCGAGAAGAGGACACAAGAGGCAAGGACAGAACGTCGCTCGAGGAAAAGATATTCGTTTTCAGTATTGTCGGTAGTTGTTAAAACAAAACACGATTTAGTGAATGATTAAAAAAGAAAAACTAGATACTTGTGTAACGGTGACCGGGAGAGAACACTTCGAACGTGTTTATAAAACGAACGATTATTTGTTAACCAGATTATATTGATTTACCAAAAATAAATAAAAGAAACCAATAACGAAAAAGAACAAAAAAATAACACCGAATTTTTATTTGTGACAGTATTCGCTTCGTCGTGTTTCTATTGCGAGCGGTGTTCGGCGGAACACCCTAGCCAGCAACAATCGACACTTTTAAAACCCGCCAAAAGACTATCTGAAAAAATAAAAATAAACTTTAAGAAAAAATGTTTTGCATCTTTGTTCGATCGGAAACTTTTCAGCCCACCCTCGTATTAAACCGCGTCGCCCTAAAACGGAACCGGAGTCCCTGCTCGAAATGCTTCAAGAGCTGAAGCATAAGATTTCGCGTTTATTGTGCTAAAACTATTTACCACAACCAAGGCAAAAGGAGAAAACCGGAAGCCACCCTCCTTTTTGGTCTAATTATCACCGAGCAGCAAAATTGGTGGTCTAAGGAAAATTACAGTCCTGGATCACCAAATTGTTACATGGGACAAATTAAAAAAAGGCAGAGACATTTTGCAATGTGTCCGGTGCCAAAGGATCGTTCACGCAGCGGCGAACTGTGTAATGCAGCATCGTTGCGTAAAATGCCGACAGGGCCATAAGGCAGAAGAATGCCCACTGGGGAAAGAAAGGGTAGAAGACAAATCTCTTTTAAAGTCTGAAGTGTATTGGAATAAGGGATATCCGGCTAACTATCGAGGATGTCATAAATTCCGAGAATTAATGTCGAGAAAACAGAGACAAATCGGAAAACAACAATCCCTGTAACGTCGCAGCGGTCGTACACACAAATTGCATCAGGTGGGAGAATAACAAAACAGGCTACAACACTGGTCGCCACAAATACTCCCACGCATGACTAAAACAAGATCGCAAGCATACGTGTTCACAATGTTGCTCAATCCACAGAAACAGATGACACAGCTGCAAAGTCAATTAAACGAAATCTACTCGCACTTGCCCAGTTTAAATAAAAAGTCAATAGAAACCCTCTAACCAAAACATCTATCAAGCCTCTTGCCGTGAATGTAAACTCACTTATAAGAACTGAGAGAAGACCCACGTTTTCCAACCTGTTGCAAGATGAAAACCCTGATATACTTCTGGTGAGGGAAACAAAGTTAAACCAGAAGCATAAGAGAGGGCATACAAACTACGATACTATACGAAGAGGTAGACCTAACTCCTCACAAGTGCGAGGTGACGCAATCTTTATTAGAAAAGTAATCCATCATAAAGTTATATATAGTGAAGAGTAGGTTCCGGGTGCTGGAAGCCTGTATCGTACACATAATCCTTCAGCAAGGAAGAGGTTTGTATGCGATTGGGGTCTATGCACCTGAGGAGCACCAACATAACCCATTTATAGCAGAGCTCGAGACACTCTTGTGATGCTTACAATTGCACTTGGACGAACACTATTTTATCCTAGGTGGAGATATGAACGTCAAGCATAAAAATCAGGGCAAATATATATCTAATGCCAGAGGAAATCAGTTGGCTGGTTGGTTAGATCTGAATCATATAGAATATATAACAGAACAGAACAGAAACTGTTTATGGACAATTAAATACGACAGTGTCCACTGTGCATTCACGGCAGTAACAAATATCCCGAACGATCTGGCAGATCTGGAGGAATTCATGATCCGCAACCCTACAACTACGGGGCTATGCGATGCCTAAAAAACTTCGATCGAATGAATTTAATCTGCCAATAAACAATAAACAAATGACGAAATCAACAAATACACTCAATAATATCACTGAATTCTCGATTAAAAAACCTCCAACATTTACTTAAAGCTAACTATAGATTAGCAGCAAATTTGTATTGGAACAACAGAATTCGAACTATAAAAACGAATAACCCGAATATGTTCCCACAAATAAATAAAATATTCAGGAGAACTAATCGAAATTAGATTCAGTGTCTCCAAATTCCACGTACCGACGTAAATAAGCAACTGCTAAGCAACAATAGAATAGATACAGAGAACGCTATCCTCAATTGTGAGCTCTTCGTGATCGAAGAT
This sequence comes from Microdon myrmicae, assembly GCA_963931805.1. Classification (NCBI taxonomy): domain Eukaryota; kingdom Metazoa; phylum Arthropoda; class Insecta; order Diptera; family Syrphidae; genus Microdon; species Microdon myrmicae. The sequence continues at coordinate 93,273,237 of OZ007498.1, read as the reverse complement.
CCTTTGCAAAAGGTGAATGCTGTGAATAGCTGTCTTTCAGGAAATATACAAGGCGATTGAAAGCATTCACCAAAATCACGACTTAGAGGACAGAGCTCTACCGAATCACCCGCACCGCCGAAATGAAATTTCACTTTGGCAAACGGAGAATCGTGGTTTTGCCCAATTCAGTGATGATAATTTGACAAATAACATTAATGCCAATGGTAGAGCCAATAGCCTTTTAACTACGAGGGTAGGTACCGGGTATTTTCGACTCATTGAGAAGCAAAAAATCAGTGGGAATAGACGGAGTGCCTAACAACGTATTCAAGAACCTCCCCCAAATGGCAAGAGATATATACACGGTCCTATTTAACAAGGCGTTGAATAATGCATACTTTCCCGCGCGTTGGAAAACGGCAATCATACAGCAAATTCCAAAAAAAGGCAAAGACTGTACAAATCCAATGAACATGCGTTCGATAAGCTTATTCCCAAGCATCAGTACAGTATTCGACAAGACCATTAACAAAGCTCTCCTGAAATGGGTAGACGACAACAACATTATTCCGAATAACCAATTTGGCTTTGAGGCGGATCATGAAACCTCACATGCCGCAGCTAAACTGGTCTCCCACATACAGTGGAATGAATGTGAGAACCGTTGCACGGGTGCCTGTCTAATCGATTTGGATACCGTCTGGATCGAAGGGTTATATTACAAACTGGTCAGACAAGGCATATATAAGCCGTTACTATATGTACTGTCACGCGGGAGACCAGGGTTCGATTCCCCGTCGGGGAGCCTCTGGCGCAAGACTAAGGACCTTGCCCGGAAAAAAAAAACATTATGGAAAATTTAACAAGCCTCAGGACTTGCTAAATAAGGCCAAGACCAGTTCCCGGTTGCAGTGCCGATGATGATGATGACTATATTTACTTTACGATATGTTAAAGGATAGAAGGTTCGTGTTCAAAAATGGTAATGTGACCTCTAATAAAACGTATAATATCAAGAATGGCTTGCAAAAGGGAGGGGTACTTTCTCCGATTCCTTTAAACATTTACATTAGCGACTTATTAGATGCACTTCCGCTGGCTATTGCGTACGCAGACGATCTCATAATTTACAGAACAGCTCCGAAAGTTGAGATCATAAACTATTGCGACGGCTGGAAACTTAAAATCAACTTCCAGAAATGCGAAGCCATCGTATTTAGAACTCCATTATATAAAGCCACGAACGACACAAGGAAAAACTGGCGAAAATTAGATATCGTGGGACCGCATGGAGGTAAACTGGAAACCAATAGTTTAGTTAAATATCTGGGCATCTGGCTAGACAAATATCTGTATTTCAACAGACATGTAGAGGCTTCTTTGGTCAAGGCTAGAGAAACTTTTGCTATGACAAGGAGGCTATTTCACAGTAGCCAACTTGACAACAGGGTAAAAGTTATACGGTAGATGAAGCTAATCAGGCCAATGCTTATATATGGTTGTCTAGTATGGTATAACATAGGTCCAAATTTGATGGAAAAGGAAGTGTGGGGAGAACGGTCTTTGCGTCGACATGGACGCGGATTCTACCATCCACCCACTACTTCCACTAAATGTTCCGACTTCGGTCCAACGTTAATTAAAAGAACGAATCCAATTCAGCGACACAACCGAATGCAAAGGGGAAAAAAAACTGTCCGCAGATGGCAATTAAAACATCATCATCATCATCGGCACTACAACCGGGAACCGGTCTTGGCCTTATTTAGCAAGTCCTGAGGCTTGTTAAATTTTCCATTATGATTTATTTTGTCTGGGCAAGGTCATTAGTCTTGCGCCAGGAATTAAAACATACTATTATTTATTCTGGAGAGGTTCCTTTTTATTGTTATTTAGGGTTCACTTTCGGTTCTACAATTTTATAAAAACTGACGCGGATGTAGCGTACGTTCAATATATATTGGACTCACTATGTCATAACTATGGTGCAAAGTTCATAACCTTGTCCAGAAAAACAAATTATTATGGACAATTTAACAAGTCTCGGATATGGACCGGATACCGGTGGAGGGGCTTGCTAAATAATGCCAAAACCGGATCCCGGTTGTAGTGCCGATGATGATGATGATGTCAAAACTAACAAAAATACAATAAAAATTGAGGAATCAATAAAAACTTCTCTATCCGATACGCGCGTTCTCGACTTAACTCGGACTTTTGACTCGGGGGTGTATTCGGATGTACGCGTCTCCGTGTCCACCGGAGAGCGGGAGTTAGCATGACCATGGCGGCCAGCGGGTGGAATTCGACTCAAGCGATTATCGCTCCCCTGTGCGCACCAGGGTAGCGATAGGAGACACGACCTGGTCAGGTCGAAGGATGGAAAAGGACTCAACGATATTCAATCGTTGTTAAAAGAAATTCAGCAGTGAAATTGGTTCTCTTAAATTAAGGGTGCATTTCCTGTTCCAAGAGAGACGTAAAGTAAAGGATCGTAGAGATGTTTGTTTATGTGAGAAGGTTACTGGGACACAGGTCCAGAACTATGTAGGATAAAAGAGATTTATGACCTGGGAGTTCAACTGAGTAAACAAGTTGCAACTCATTAACTGGTAGACGTATTTGCAATACGTTTTGGTGATTGGTAAGGGATTAGTCTCAACGCAGATGGTGCTACTTACATGCATCTGCGTTAGATCGTTTAACGCTGGCTGAAAGGCGTCGCCAGCCGATGTGTGTGTAGATAGTTTTTTGTACACCATCGAGGCTGGGAAAATAGACGGCACGATATTTATGATCCCTGCCATGAAGGTTACAATGTATGTACCGAATTATTTTGTTTACCGGAATTCATCTAAGGAAATGTGACTGGCGACGTAGATGCCGAATTTGATTGTGAATTCCTGGTAAGCTAATAAAGAAATCTCAAGGAGCAGTGGTATGCGAAGAGAATGCATGAAGGTAAGTTTTCTTTACAGGGACTTAAAGATCATAGATTTGATCTCTTAAATGCGTGCAGCATTTTTAGGTGCCGAATGCGAATGCACTGGCGAGGACTTGAGCGTCTTGGGTGATGATTATGGGGGTTTTTCAGGAAGGTAAGCCGTTGGATTTGGCGGAACCGCCACAGAAGTATCTCAGAAGTTGTCTCAGATTATATCAAACACCGGTGTCGGTCTATAAAAAGTACTATTCAAATGAGACGCTATATAATAAAGCCTACATAAATAGGGTGGATAAATTGATGATCAAATTAATCAGAGGGCATATTGCGAGAGGAATAAGCTCATCCAACGACCTAATTTTCGACGCTTATTATCCAAATAAACTGTACTTTGAGAGCGTACATCGCAACGATGTTTTGCCACCAAAGGCGTTCCTTGATTTGGACATGAATGGTCATATACAGGATGGATCCGGAATTCCCCTGATCTATCATGTAACTAAATTATCCGTAAACGGGTGATTGTGCTTCAACCAGAAAGTCACGCGCACCGAAGAAGAGCTCTTGTGCTTCAGAAGGGCTATCTCCTAAAGAGACCGGGACGATAATATTAAACAACACCAACAGTTCTGGTTGTTGAATGGCAATTAAAGACCTAAATACCAATGTCGGTAGAATCGCTGTATTATCAGCCAGCTCACACAGACTTGGCTTTTCTAGAATTAGGGTAGTGTGGAGAAGAAGCGTAGTGCACCGGCGTACGGCGCTGATTCTCTTCTTCCTCCATCATGACTATAAGGAAGTTCCGCCAAAACTTGTTCGCCGAAAATTGTCCACAAGAAACGAAACAAAACATGCAGATGGCACCGAAGCGAAAGTGAATGAAACGCACTGTTTAATGGTGGTGACTATAAAAGGTTCTTTTTATTCACAATAAATCTTAACGCATTTAACTAGATTACAGGACACAGATGCTAATTACACCGACGATGAAAAAGATGCACAAAAGAATGTAAGACGATGTACTCTACTTGTATGGCATTATTCTGATTTACAACGAAAAATTACTTTTAATTGATTATAATTACTTTGTATTATGCAACACCTACTCCGGGTACGTACGCGACTCCGCGGCGCCACGGACAGCGGGAGTGGGGCCGACTGGCTCGGTCGGTTGATGCTAAGCGACTCCATGATTCAACCCTCGTTTGGGGTGAGTTTGGTGGTGTGGTGAAAAGGAAATTAAATTTCATTGTGGTTATCATAGACGGCAATTCATCGGAGAAATAGTGCTGAAAACAAATTAGGGCCTCATTACAGTCGTGGATGAGTGGTGCAGATGCGTTAATAGATGTATCGCCATTAGGAAGATGTGCTAATGGGTTTTAAATGTTTATATCATATCTGACTGCTATAGGAACCCAGTTCTTGTTTGTACTAGGAAACGCTAGAGTATTCGGTTTCGATGATAATGCTTGGGATGCGGTAATTGTCTGTCGATTGGACAAACGTATCGCGGATCGGTTTATTGCAGCTGTAGCGACAAGCTGTCCGACATAGCATTTTAACGATGACAAAGGGTGCCGAATGGTTTGGATTTATGATGTTTGGAACAGAATTCTTATAGAGAATTTGAATTCGAATAAATGAATGAAGGTAAGAATTCTCTTCCAGGAGCTTTTAGCTAAATACATTTGATAGACTTGATGCGTGAAGTATTTACAGGTGCTAATGTGCATTAGCAGAAACTTATGAAGGCTGGGTTGTAGTTATAGAGGTTCTTCGGGTAAGTAGAAAATGGGGTTTGGCGGAACCGCCACAGCAGTATAAAACTTAAGTTAAGTTCTTTTAAGTAAATAAAAAAATAAAAACAAATAGAGTTAAATTAAATTTTAACTAAAAACAGAAAAAAAAATTTGGCACAAAGTTTTTCGAATTTTTCTTTATTAGACAATAAATCAGAACTAAAGGCGCAAATAAAGTCCTGTCGCCGAAAGGCAAATTGGACAATAGTCTAATTAACTGCATCGAACTAAATATCATCAAATGTCACTCAATCACCTTACCCCGCTAACGGCCCAATCAAGCCGTATCCACCTAACCAATTTTAAGGGGGTATTCTGGTCTAGAAATTTGAAAAAATCATTTTTTTTTTCATATTTTCAAAGCTTAACCCTCTAAGAATATATCTTGAAGAGGATTTTAGAAAATTCAAATTATTTTCGAGGTATGGCTGTTTTGCTGACGCGCCGTCTAAACCGGCTCGGCCGGAACGAATCGAACAAAAGACATTAGGGACTTTCTGTCAACTTGCGACCCTGTTTCGTCGTAAAACATTTATATATATATTGAAATACAATAACCGAAGGTAACCTTTATGTATTTTCATATTATTTTTATATTTAGTGTGAGCTTACATCCAGTTGCGAACAATTGAATGACAACGCAGAAACTCAAAAGAATAATGAGTCTCTAAACTCTTTGATTTGGACTTTCGCGCCGAACATATTCATTCCGGAACTCACGTCATTGAAATTGCTACGTTTATTGCTGTTTGCATATTCAATGAAGCCTACATTCCTCTTTTAAAAATAATGACGCTTATGGGAGTCAAAATTGCTCCAGAAGCTTATTCATTCGTTGGAAAACGAGACAATGCCCGGACTGACCGCTCGCATCAAAGGAGGCCAGAACTGCTTGGAAGAGTGAAGCGCGAAAGATGCTTATTTCGAAGTCGAAGAAGGTCCAATGTATGCAGCAGGAATGGCAGATTGAATAAACGTAAGCTTAAAATATCATTTCATGACTTAGATCGCGAGAAACTTTACGTGAAACTTTAAACGCGTTTTTCTCGAAACTGTCTTTTTGAAAACAATACCCACGATTTTTCAAGTTCTACTGAACCGATTTACTTCAAATTTAGTATATGTCTTCTTTATAGGGTTTTCTGTTGTATGAACTATCCCCATCCCCAAATTTCAATGTTAACTATTTTTAAAAAATTCGAAAAACTAAAAAAAAAGTGGTACAAAAATAAATTTTTTTTTTCAAGCATTCGCCATTTTGTTAAAAAAAAGTGTTTTTTCAACTTTTTTTCAGTTCCAACGATAGAGGCATTTCTGTAAATTAATAATCTTTTTTTTTTCAGATTGCTAGGAGGGTTGAACCGTCGGTATGATCGCGTGCCAACTTTTTGAGAGCCCCCACTTCATCAGCTGCTAACTTTTTCAATTTTGAATTTTTTACTTTCAATTTTTTTTACTGTATTCTTGAAATATTAATAAACATCCTGTAAGAAAATGAATAGTAAAAATATTGATTGCTTTTTTTTCACTGCACTTCAAAAATTGCGTTAAATTCGTGCGTCTAGACCAGAATACCCCCTCAACACACTTGAAGAACGCAGATTTCATGCCGACATCCACTTCGTTTACCGTCTTCCCTCAGTCCAATCAATTGCTCAAGCGTGCTCTCCTCCAATACATTTTACACTAACCCCCGAAATCTGCTGAACCCTCGTCTCTTCTACTTGCCCGTCCATTGCCCTTATTACGCCTCTAATGGATCTATTTCGCGAATGCTACGGTGGTAAACTCTCACCCCATCTGTTTTGACTTCAAACTCACCTCTCCCGTTTTAAAACCACGATTCCTTACTCCCCCCCCCCCCCCCCCCCCGGGTCCCTTCCTCGTACAGCCACACAACCCGTACTCGCTCTCATACTCACATCCAGGCTTCCGGCCCACTATTCTCGCCCAACCCTGTCCTGCCACTCACACGATCTTCTCCCCACCTTTGTAGTTCCCCGTTCCATAGGTTTAAGTTAATTTTATGATAATCCCCACAGGCCGCTTCTACCCCCACTGTGCCACACTTTTTTAAGTTAGTTCATAAGTTTATTTTTATATTTTTATACCACTTGTACTAAGCGAAATAACTCGTCAGCAAATTCTATCTAACAAGAAAACACCCTGTATTTCAACACACACACACACACCTATTCGCGGTGTGCTGTTTCAGTGCTATAGGCTCACCTGACATGAGAAAAATATTTAAAACATTATAACATTATAATTTATAAGTGGATTTTGTGTCTTCGCATTATCTAATGTATCAAAACTTACCACATATATTTCACAAATCCTAATTACAAACCATTTAGAACCAGGCTATAACAGTGGTATAATATAAAATAGAGTAGTATAAGTGCAGGTATAAGAGTATAGTATAGTAGTATAAAGTGCAGTATAATAAAGGCGTTTAGGTGTATTTGGCTCAGGATTTTTATTCTGTTGTTACTGAAGCAGTTGGTGTAAACAATAGCTTAAGAACGATTTTCAAAATTGATGTGACATATTTAAGATACAGCATTATAAGAAAAACGCAATACAAACAACCTTACCGCTTCATGTTAAACGCATACACTGAAAGATCAACACTGTTCAGACCCATTTCTTGCAAGGGTTTCTCTGCACTCTTACTAATGTTTGTAAGCAATGATTAATCCGATCGATCTCACACGAATAATCCAAATCATTAACAGTCACCACTATATATTGATATATGTAGTATTGCAAAAGTAATAAAAAAAAGTAACAAACGCGTAATATCCCTTATTACTAATTGTCCAACAGTAGAAGCAATGGTAATAATCATAACTTCTTGCAAGCACAGCTCCTTGAGTGAGTTACCAATAGACAGCTCCCGTAAATGAATGAAGGATCAAGGACCTCATATAATCTCAGAACTGCGGACATTCCTCATGGCCCTACACGGTGCATTTAGCATTTTCTTTTATTCATATTTTATTAGGCTGTCTCTATTTTCAACACGATAACAAATCCCAACTTTAAAACAAACGAATAAACTACAGAGACCTCTCAAATATAGCGACGTAAAGCCAATGCGATACAGAGTTGCAGTCTTCTGTGCACGTAAATATATATGCAGTAGTCTTCAGGCCAAGGCAGAGCCCATATGCTGATGCAATGCTACAGTTGCTGCTGGCAAACTAGCGAACTAGAGGCTCATGTAAAGCGTCAATAGACAAATCGAGCATCAGATTTACGCGATTTGTGCGCGCAAAATTGTATGCAATGTGACCAGGTTTTCGTGGCTCAGATGAAATGCCGGCAAGGGGTTAGGCAGCGATGAGTTTGGTCTGTTTACTTTTGCTTCTCTATATCCGTATTCATGAACTTTTTATTTTCTCTCTATTCATTAGGTCCCGTACGCCACCACACTTCCCACCTGTTCACGTATTCTCATCTACTTTCATGAAAATATATATTTTTTTATATAATTGCCTCTTTGCAGGGAGCGCACAGATAGATAGATACGTCGTATTCATCAGCACGCCGGAAAGATAAACGCTTATGAGGCGACCTCTATAGCGCCTTGTTTTCATTTGTATCTCTACCTAGATACACATAGTTTCAATAATATTATAATAACGTGGTGCCTCCGTAATTCCCTTGATACCTCGACCCGCGGCAATCCATGAGATCAGTATAACGCGTCTTCTGGTGCCTCTCTTCATGGTTGTATCAGGTTGACTTTTTGTCAGACTTTTTGTCAGACTTTTTTTCCTGCCTTTTGCCTGCCCATAGTTTTGTCCGTTTGTATCTTTCTTTGATTGAATTATATTTTTAGCGCACATTGTGTACATATACGTAGAGAACGTATCAAATAGGGAAAAAACTTAGGCTTATAAATATATTGAAGGTAAAAAGAGTGTAAAATCCAAAGTAGCAGGTAAAATGAGCGAAAAGAAGACCAAAACGTGTGTTGGTAGTCTCGGGTTACAGTGTAACTCAATGCAGGATACCTGGTTGTGTGTTGTTAGTGGATGCGAAATTTCCGCGCCAACATTTGTAAATAGTGGGGCATCCATTTTAGAGGGAAAGACTTTTTTATATATTATTACAAATTATGAGGTAAAAGCTTTAAACTGAAAAGTCAAGGATGCCGTGGTATGAGATTTGTCAAAACAGAAACACATATCTAATATGACTGATATATGCCTTTAGGATAAAGTTAAACATTTAATTCAAAAACATGTTGGGCAATCAAAGACGACAACGTTTTTTTTTTTATTTTACTTCTCTCATGGAAGGCGAACCTATAGCGCTAAAATCACCCCTGTAATGCTACTTTGCCTCGATCGGGTCCACCAGAAAAGCTTCGAAAGGTGGCCAAGGATTTCTCCTAAGCAGTTTACAGATGATATAGATTAATGGGGTGGTATTGCACCGAGCGGTCGTGGACCCAACCTACAACTTAGTAATTGTTCCAAACCCCGCAGTTGAAAGAGGCGTCAGTTAAACCTGAATTTGCACAATCAAACATATAACACAACCTCATCCAATTCAGCCACTGAGACAGCTTAGATATAGCATAGATAAAAAGCGGCAAATTAGCAAATCTTGCGTCTAAGTTCTTTCAAAATGTTGATTCCAGCTGTACCCGCCGTAGGAAGATGTTTTCAAAACACCTTCATCAGATGTTTATAATTTTCCAAGGATAACGAACTTTGGACAACACCAAAATGAAGAGAGCGCACACTCAAATTCCGCGATGGTTATTAGCTATCCGTATTACGTTCGAATATTAACTGTAGCTATTTTAGCATGAAGCGCCAAATACTCTTCTTTTAACAGAAATTTGTTCCCGACTTCTCGCCCTATTCTTGCCTACATAATATGTCCTGTTTACCTTAGGTTAAGCTTAGTCAAGTTAGTCCTTACGTTCTTTAGTTTGTAAAATTATGTAGTGCTCCAAGAAGCCCTAACATGCAGTTGCATCATCGCAAAACCGCTGGGGTAATTTTCAAATTCTTCGAGTTTGGTTCTCACCCTCACAATTCCCAAGCTATTGCAGCGTCCCTTCGACTTCCCCCAGACACGCTATTCGCTGGGGATCAATAAACTCTTTATTCAGGTGAATAGCACAAAAATATATTTCATCTTATTTCATTTTCCCTTCTCAGACTACATTGCACTCTGAGATCAAACCTATATCCTAACTATTTTCTTTTGCGTTTGTGTATGCAATAAGCAAGTCATCATCATCACCGGGATTATTGCGCTTTTCGTTTCGGTTCTCCCATTCTCTCTATCCATCGACTATTGAGTTAACCAAAGGGTTTATTCACCTCGATGGGCGGGGAAATGAAAGAGCAGAGATGAGAGTATGATCTCAACTGGTTGATCATTGTGCATATCCCAAAAAACAATTTTCATCCCTGATTGGGATTAGTCGATTATTAACCATTGGAGTGCGCACACGTGCGACAATTACCACGAGTCAAGAAAAAAGTATTCCATCCGTTTTATACAGTCAAGAAAAATATTGTGTAAGCTTTTTGCATAAACAGTCGAGTCGGGTCTAGTGTTTCTTGAGGCATAGTTTCTTCATTAAATTCGTAGTGTAAACTACACGTGTTATGCCAGGATATTTTTGATGTATATAAAATTGTTTCAAGATATGTGTATATAAAATAAATTGAAGTAGAACCAAACTATCACCAGTGAATTGTAAATTACACGTATTGTGCCAGGATACTTTATGTAAATAAAAGTTAAAGCAAAAAAAAAAAATAAATAAAGAACGCACCAGACAAAAAAAACAACACAGTGCTTTGTTATTTATTCCCTTCTCTTAATTTTTTCTGCCAACAATTTACGACGCAATTGTTGGGAGATTTTTGTTAACGAGTGTCTGTGTTTGGTACAATACTTTTTAACCCCAGAGTTTCTCGATCGCTTTTCGATTTCCCGATTTAATTTTGGGAAAACCTTCTAAATCATCGCATGTTAAACTTAAATTATTTATACGTTTTGCTATATAAGTATTGCATGTCAACTCACCCAACCTTACTAGATCATTTGTCTTCATGTAACTAATGTAAATAGGAGGTACTTTTTACTTTTTTTTTGACTGGGAAGTGTTGAGATCGTTCCTGTCTCTGATTTGGTTCCTGCTGTTGAGTTTCCTTAGCTTGTCGGGTTTCCTTTGCCTCCGCGGGATGCTGTTGTCGTTGTTCTTGTTCTTGTCTCTTTTTCGTTTTCGGCTCATTCTGGGTCAGAATGTTTTTTAGTTTAAGATCTGTTTCTATTTGTTTATCCAGTTCTTGTTTTTTAAGAACAATCTCATGGAAAGTCTGTTGAGGACCTCGTCTTGATTGCTGGCGTCTGCATTTATTTCGCTGACACTTAGTTCTTGGAATTGAAATTACTGGCCACCATGGGCGTTGTCTTCGCCGTCGCTGTTGATACTCGACGTGTCTGTGTCTTTGTTTTTACGGGTTTTATGGCGTTTAGCCTTTATATTTGGGTCTGTATTTTGCTTTCTCCGAAGCACCAATAGATTGCGGACTCGCGCATTCTTACGTAATCACCGCTCACTCGTTCACATATAACACTTTACTCACACACTTTTTGTATTAAACTGTGTTCTTTGTTTTGACTCTTACACGCGTGACTTCGTTCATGTTGCAAAAATGTTGCAAAAATTAAAATAATCAGGTCGGAAAGATTAAGATGGGGTTTGCATGTAGCAAGAATGAACAACGACAGAACCATTCACAAAATTCTTCACGGGAGACCAACGCGAAAGAGATCGATGGGAAGGCCGGGTTGGAAATGGGAGGACATTGTAGAGCACGGCCTTGAGGATTTCGGATCAGAGGGCGAAACGAGGAAAAAAGGCACAGGGAATGATGGCGCAGCCACAGACTCGGCGGGTTATTAACTTTTCGGTTCCTATAGGCCAGTGGTCGGGGAATTTTTTTATCCACTACCCCGAAATATTTTTGCGTAAGTCGATATTACCCCCCCCCCCCCCTCATTCTGAAAAGAAAACAATCAATGTAAATTTTAAAAAAACATTATGTACTGAATTAATTTGCATTTATAAAAAAAGTTACATGAAAATAGAATAGTAAGTATGTACTACACAAACAAAATAAAATTCTTAAATTGGAACAAACAAAAATTAATTGAAAACTTTCCCTCTTCAGGTTTTGGAAAAATGATGTTCCTTCATGTTTGATATAATTACTTCAAAATTGGGACTTTTTGATGTAAGAGCAATTTGAATACAGTCTTCGGCGTTTAATCGATTTATGTTTTTCGTTTTTATGTTCATCATCATCATCATCGGCACTACAACCGGGAACCGGTCTTGGCCTTATTTAGCAAGCCCTGACGCTTGTTAAATTTTCCATAATGATTTGTTTTCTCCGGGCAAGGTCATTAGTCGTTTTTATGTCCATTAAAGTGGAAAATCCTTGTTCACAAAGGTCGGTTGGCAGCAATTTTTTTACCGCCTCCTCATGTGCAATTTTGAAAGCCTTTGCAGCCGTTGACAACCAAAAAGACGACAGATTTGCTTTGGTGTCAAATTGAATACGTGCTTCAGTACTGGATCGAAGTTCAAGAATTGCCTCTGCCAAAACTGGAGGTTCTTCTGGTATGTTAGTAATTTCACATTTAAAAGGATCTACAACCCAATTCACAGTATGTACATCAAGATCTGGAAAGTAGTCAGAGAACCTTTCTCTGAGTTTGGTAAGATGTTTTATAACTGTATCCTTGATGTCATCAAAAGTAATATTTTCACAGTCTTCCAAAAACAAAGCTAACTTTGAAAAAGAAGCTATCTTGTTCTGTTCTGCTTTATATCTCCAATATTGAAGCTTTAATCCAAACGCTGATAATATTTCTCTGGCTGAAATGATATTAATATTTTTTTCTTGCAATTCTATCGTTCAATATATTTATATTCTCAAAAATGTCAGCTAAATGTGCGAGATGTGCAAACCACGAGGGGTTTTTAAACTTATCTGCGAGAATATTCTTGCGATCAAACATAAAAGTTTCAAGTTCACTTTTGGGGGCCCACACTCGATTTAGAACATTTCCGCGAGATAGCCACCTTACTTCTGTATAATAAAGTAGGTCCGTATATTCCGCTTCATCGTCCTGACATAATTCACGAAATAGCCGCGTGTTTAGTGCATGCCCTTTGATAATATTAACAATCTTGATGAGATCATGCATGACGGCTTCCAGTGTAGATTCCAAATGTTTCACAAGAAGTGCCTGGCGATGGATCATACAGTGAATAACTTCAATATTTGGATTATTTTTTTTCACCAAAGCCGAAAAACCATTAATATGACCCAACATAGCTGGAGCTCCATCAACAGACACAGCAATACAGTTTTCCCACTTTAAATTAATGCTTTCAGTGTTAAAGTATTCATTTACCTTATTATACACATCAGATCCACGAGATCTCAACTCGAGAGGAGTGTAGCGATCCTAAATCGCTACTCCCATCCAAATCCCCAATATTATCAAATCCTAAATTTCCTAATTTCATATTGAATCATATGAGCAATAAATTAATCCAAAGTTAATTTATCGCTCATTGATTCTGTTGATAAATCTTTTGTCACTCCTTTCAACAACCACATACACTTTAAATAAAACACTGTTTGTTCCTTTAAAGAATATTTAATGTTAGATTGTTTCACTTATTATTACAATTTTTTGATTCACTTGTGTTTTTATTTTAAAATTGCTGCTTTGCCTATGTCGGTTCTGATGGTGTTGATGGTGGTTTCCTCCTGATGTATAGTACTTTGGTGCTGATTTGTTGAACGACCGTTGAGGTCTAATACGGTTCTTACCATACAACGATACACAGTGAACGAGTGCGGACGTGTTTTCGGTTCGGCGGTCGAATTAAATGAAAAAAGTTGCTTTTATGTGTCGCGAGTGGCTGAAGTATTATAAAGAGACTATTTGTGGACAAATAAATTACAGTGATAAAAACAGTCAAAACAAAGTAAATATAAATAAATAGAATCAATTAAAAGACAACGAAGCCACGTGTTGTAACAATTAAAACGAAGAACACAGTTTAGTACAAAAAGTGTGTGAGTAACACGTTAACGGTATCTACGTGTGGGTGCGCGCGAGGCCACAATCTGTTTGTCACAAAAAAGTGAAAAAAAAAGAATAAAATAAAAAAATAAAAAAAAGTGAGAACACGCGGTCCATAATATGGACGTAAAACAAATTGATGCCAAAATGGCATATCGGAGAAGGCAAAATACGGACCTAAACCTAAAGAATAAACGCGTTAAAACAAATGAAAATAAGAATACAGAGACGCCGATTGTAACCAGCGATGACAAAGACAACAGCCATGCTGCCCAGTACTCAGGGGCTGGAAACCAATTCAAAGAACTAGCTGTCAGCGAAACAAATGCAGACGCTAGCAATCAAATCGAGATCCTCAACAGACTCATCCATGAGATTAGTCGTAAAAAAGAAGAACTGGATAGACAAATGGAGGAAGTTGTTAAACTAAAAAACAACCTGAGCCACAACGAGCGAAAAACGAAAATGCTAGAACAACAGCAGCAAGAACAAAGACAACAGCAACCCACGAATGCAGAGAAAACACGGCTAGATAAGGAAACTAAACAGAAGGAATCACATCAACAACAACAGCAGGAACCAAATCAACAGCACGAATCACACCAACAGCAGGAAACATCTCAGCAGGTGCCAGTCAAAAAAAAGGAGAAAGTACCTCCTATTTACATTACCTACATGGAGACAAAGGATGTCATAAAATTGGGTGAGTTGACATGCAAAACTTTTAAAACAAAACGAATAAATGATTTTAAGATAAGTTTAACATGTGAGGATTTAGAAGGGTATAACAAAATTAAATCGGCATTAGGGAAGTCGAAAAGCGAGTACTACACGTACACCCCTAAATCGGAGAAAACTGTCTCCATGCTCCTCAAAGGAGTTGACCCATCCTTTACTCCCGAAGAGGTGCTCGAAGAGCTAAAAAACTTCGAAAACGATAGCCTGACGTTTACAGGTGTGAAACCATTTTCTACAGCAAATTCTAGAAATCGCAACCGTATGTTGCCTTTCTTCATTGAGTCGCTAAGCCCCAATAGTAAAATTGATGGACTTAGATATATTAAATACATTAATCACCAAACAATAAGTTGGGAGAGAATAAAGAAGTGCGACCGCGTATTGCAGTGTATGCGCTGTCAACGCTTCGGGCATGTGGCAGTGAATTGCAATATGCATATCAGATGTGTCAAATCCCTAAATAAGCATATCATTGGAGAATGCCCATTGCGCAAAGAACAGCTCCCGGATAGAAATAAACTATCTTGTGTCCTCTGTAACAACTCAGGTCATCCTGCTAACTTTAGAGGCTGCCCTAAGTACCAACAACTAACATCAAAGTTGGAAGCCAGAATGAAGCAAGTTGAAGAAGAGAAAAGGATGAAAACTCGCCCTTACAACAACTTCGTGGCACCAAGTGTGTCAATCCTCCAAATCGCAGGTGGCGTAAAAATGCACCAATCTTAGAACAATCACGAAATATCATTAAAACGACTGCTCCAAAGGCCCAAACTGATATAACAGCAATATTACTGTCCATACAAGGACAGTTTGCTGCGTTTGATAAAAAATTCGAAAAGATCGAAAAAAAACTGACGGAACAAGTGGCTCGAACGGATATTATCTATTCGACCCTGTTTCCAGACGAACCCACACTCTAATCATAACGTTCACTACGACTGAATTAACTTTAAAAATTATTGCTGTGAATGTTAATTCACTAATCCGCATGGAAAGAAGGGATAATCTCAGCAATCTGCTGGAAGCTGAACGCCCAGATGTGCTTTTGGCTAGCGAAACTAAGCTAAATCAAAGGCACAAATTGGGCTACCCAAATTATAAAGTAATTAGACGAGATCGTCCAAATTCCACTCAGGGGGGCGGAGTCGCTGTCTTAGTTAAAAATGGTCTACAACACAAAGTCGTCTACGGTAGAGATGTATACAAGTTCCAGGTACTAGAAGCCTGCGTTATAGATATTCCTTTGAAAAGTCAAAAGCATCCATATGTTATCTCTGCTTATGCTCCCGAAGCGCCACAGTGTATACAGTTTATCAATGAGCTTGATACCCTTTTTCGAAGTCTCAAGTTAGACTCAGAAAATAATTATTTCTTTATGGCGGGAGATCTCAATTCCAAGCACAGTGCTTGGAGTAACCTTATCACAAACACAAGAGGCAATGCGTTGTTCGACTGGTGGCAAACAAACGCTATCGAACATAAACTAGAATTGTACGCTACAAGTACCCCGTCGTATCCAAGAGGAAATTCCTTCTTGGATTTACTGTTGCTGGACGAGCGAATACAACTATTAGATACGGATCTAACTACTCGAAATTGTCTTCGTACAATCGAGTACGATAGCGACCATTATGGACTTGGTGCTGTAATACATGTCCCAAACGAACATTCACTACTTGAGCAGTACAAACAGATACATTCTTTTAATTTCGGAAAAGCACACTGGTCGCGCTTTGATCGGATAATAAAAAAAGAATTACGCTCCAATGGCATAGATCCACCAACTGACAGAAATCTTCATAATGACGAAATTGATCATTATCTTTCGACCATGAACAACATTGTTACTAATACAATGAATCGTTCTATCCCAAAAGTGTCTCACTCCGAGAGCCATACAAACCGGTACAGAAACGCAACGATCGACGAGCTGTATAGGCAAAAGAGTACTCTGCTCTCTAAATTAAAACTGCTCTACAGACAATTCAGAGATCCAAATAGCCAGGAAATAAAAACAATTAAATCATTAATTAAAAATCTTCAAAAACTGATCCGTGACAACTATAGATCAGTAATCAATGAAGACTGGAACAAGAGAATTCAAGCCATTAAAGCTAGTGGACCGAATATGTTCCCACAAATAAATAAAGTCTTTCGAAGGAAAGATTATAATGACATCCCATGTCTGCGAGTTCCGCGGACTCCCGAGAATTGTCAAACGCTGCTGAACGCAGGACTTACCTTGGAACACATCAACTCTAACGAAGAGTTCATAATAGTCGAGGATCCGCAAAAAAAGGCAAACTCAATTGGCGCTTGTTTCGAAGCAGTGTATAGATTGAACGAATCGGCTCATTCTAACCTTGACCTGGAAAATAGGGCTCTCCAAAAACATATTTCGTTACGCAATGAACTTAACAATTGGCGTCTCTTAAGTCAAAGTTTCACTATTTTCAGAGATAATAATAAAGCGGATTCCCCACTTAGAAATCTAAACACTGGTATATTTGTACACAAGGATGAACTGACGGACATTCTTAGATCGATTAAGAACAAAAAATCTTCTGGAATAGACAGTATTCCAAACATTGTTCTAAAGCATTTACCTCTGGAAGTAGTGAAGGTTTACACTATTTTGTTCAATAACGCTCTAAACAATGCATATTATCCAATCCAATGGAAATCTGCTGTAGTCCATCCCATCCCCAAAAAGGGCAAGGACAGGAGCAATCCAGCCAATCTTCGCTCGATTAGTTTGCTTCCGAACATCAGCAAGGTATTCGAGAAAATTATAAATAAAGCATTGACTAACTGGTGTAAGGAAAATGGTATTATCCCGAACAACCAATTTGGTTTTCGATCGCAACATGACACAGTTCATGCTGCGACAAAACTTGTTTCCGACATACAGTGGAACAAGGCGAAGAGACAATGCACAGGGGCCTGTTTGGTTGACTTTGAAAAGGCTTTCGACACCGTATGGTTAGAAGGGCTTGTATATAAGTTATCAAATCTAGGTATGCCCGAATATTTATTATACATTATCTACGATATGATAATGGGTAAACAATTTGTAGTGAAATGTGGAGATATAATTTCTAACAAGACCTTCCACATCAAAAACGGCTTACAACAGGGAGCAGTGAATTCTCCCATTTTATTTAACATTTACACTAGTGGTCTAGTGGGTTCTCTCAACCATGCAATTGCGTATGCATACGACATTGCGGTGTATAGCTCTGGAGAAAAGATTGATGTCATCAACAGACTTCTGCAAGATGATTTCAACAAAATCAAACGTTTTTGCGACGACTGGAAATTAAAAATAAATTTCCAAAAAACAGAGACTATCCTTTTCAGAACGCCCCTGCCCAGTGCATCAAGGGATACAAAACGGAATTGGGAAACATTTTCTATTGCGGGAAGTAATAATCTTCCACTACAAGTAAAAACTGTCGTCAGATACCTTGGAATCTGGCTTGATCAATATCCTTACTTTGATAAGCATCCAGCAGCTGCTCTTACAGCAGCTAAAAACGCATATGCAATGACACGAAGACTCTTCCGTAGTAGTCTGCTGGACCCCAACGTAAAAATAATTTCATACTCAGCATTCATCCGACCAATATTGGTGTATGGCTGCCCAGTATGGTACACCATATCCCCATTTTACATGGAGAAGTTTCGGGTGTTCGAGAGGCAGTGTTTGCGTTCCTGCCTCGGAATGTATAGAACCCCAGAGTCGCAGTATAAGAAATACTATCCCAATAAAGTCCTGTATGACAAATCAGGACTAAACAGGATAGATAACTTCATTATCAAGACTATTCGTGGTCACACAACAAGGGCAATGTGCAGCGAAAACGATCTCATTTCGGGAGCATTCTATCCCAATGATATGTATATGGAGAGTACTCTCCATAATGGGTTCATTCCCCCAGAAGCGTTCCCTTTCTTGGATAAAAAAGGACTTATCCAAGACAAACGTGGAGTCCCTATTATTTACCACGCTTTCCGTGGTGCCAGGGATAAACGAATTCTCCACGATAACGATATCTCTAATTTTCCAGATCGCCTGCGTTTTAGTATGGTGATCGGTGAAAGAGATAAATCAATAAAAGATCGATCCCGTCCCAACTGGTGGTGGATCAGTGATGAAGAAAGGACTACACGTCCCCAAACATAGTATGCCACTCAGGCGCACCGCTTTCCTTCCCCCTATCCACAATTCCCAATTATTTTTATTTTATCTTTTAATTTTGTTTTTAATTTAATTCTAATTTTTTATTTTTTTATTTTAATTTTTATTTGTATTCCTTTATTCCTTGTTTATGTTTGTCCGTTTTGTTTTATTTATTTTGCTTGTCAACCCCCTATATTAGTAATTAAAAAAAAAAAAAAAAAAAATTATAAATAATACAGGATGTAGAAAAAATAGAATAACTTTTAAAAGAGAAAACATATCAATTATTGTGACATGTTGTAAAAACAGTTATTGTACGCCGAAAGGCATATGAAATATGATAATGTGTAATTTAGAGTGCTTGCGAAGAGCCAGTAAGTTAATGTAAGAATGTTATTTGTAAAATAGATGTTAACATTTAGTCTTAAGTGAAATATGTAATTGAATTGTTGAATAAATGTGGATATAAAACAAAAACAAAAAAAAAAACGGTTCTTAAGTCAACCCTGGAGCAATTCTCTAATGGCAGTTCTTTTTTTTTTTACTAATTTCCATCTCTTATTATGAAATGTAATAAAAGAAGTTCCACTTTAATTTTATATGTGTTACTATATATATTTAGAGTACTTTTGTTTTTTCCCTTATTCTAGATGTTTCTTATACATTTCATAAACACACAACGCATAGGACACGTTAACGCACAAACGATGGTTTACGACTAAACTATTTCTTATACTCCTCCAGGGAGATGCATGTCATTATTTTAAAAAGAATAAATTGAAATGAAGAACCAAGTTGAAAACAATTTTACTAATTTAAACCGACACCTCGGCGTACGCGAACTCTTTCCCTATGTCCGTTCCGGACGAAATCTTACAACCAACTCCCCGAATGGCCGTCTCCGCCAAAAACTCGAAAAACCACTGTGTCCAGTTTTTTCTCCTTTTTCATTTCTTTTTTCGAAATCTGGTTCCTTTCGCCAGATCAAAGGATACTTCCTTTCTCCCGCCTGAACCTTTTTTCGGTATTAAACACAAAGAAAAATCAATAGTGTGTTTATTGCGCCTGTTGTTATCTTTAACCGAATGGGCAAAGATTTTTCCGTGGGAAATCGATTGAAAGAAAAGAGCAATAGCGCCTAGGCGAACGTTCATTATGTGTTATTGCCTGTTGTTTGTTTTAACTTAGTTTTGTTAAAACGGAAACTGGCGCTGGTGGTTTTAATGGTTTTAGATAACCATTTTCCTGAAAGGGTCATAAAAATGTTTGTGCGTATCTCCATAGTTCCCTTCGGTTTAGGTTTGAACGATGCCATCTGGTCTGCACATTTGCCTTTTCGGGTTTTTTGTTGAACCATTGGTTCAACGATTATATTTCGGCTTTTATGTGAGTAAATTAAGCGTTCAGCTCAATTTACTTGGCATTTAATTGATTAGCGCAAATTGCATGTTTTTTAGCTTGATTGGCTTGCTATCAATTTATGCGGGGCCATTGGGTGAATGGGGTAATGCTTTGTTTTTGTTTCAGGTGAACGTACAGTTCAATTCTTGATGTCTGTTTTAGCTTTCTTTAATGTCACATCCTTTAAGTGGATGTTCTTGGCGTGTATCGCCGTTAGTGGTGGAGGTTGGCTCCAAAGAGGTAAGTTTTTTATTGGGCTGGATGATTGTGGCCGTAACAATTTAATTCCACATAAAAAACCCAAATCCCAAATTTTCCATTGCTTCATATTCAAATTCCATATTGAGTCACATGTACAACGAATTTAACCAAAAGTTAATTCATCATACATTGACTCAATTCCTAAAAACCTTGACATCATGAAATGCTAAATTCAAAACGCATTTCATGATTTCCCTTCCTAGAACCCATCCAACTAAAGCCTCTAACAAATTCCCAGAACACAACTCAAATTGAAACGCACTAAATCTTATGTTTGCTTCTGGGAATTTTGATAAATATTAGTTGACAATTCTCAACTAGAAAAAACTATAAAAGGACGGTGAATTTCAATTTCGACGTTAGTAGATCACCAGAGGCCGAACCGCTGGCCGACTTAAATTAATAATTAAAATAAATCAAACCCAAACATGCGTCGGGCGCCCTTACACTTTATCAAGGTGAAAATCCGTATACGTATTATAAATGTAATTAGCGAATATGATTTATTGAATAAATTCACGTATAATAAATGTGGAAATTGTTAAAATAAAAACTCATGACCGGTTTATCATTTAGTCCTCATACAAATAACATTTCTCGTGTCGGACAAAGTGTTGCAGTGCTGGGTGAACGACAACCTACGCACGGACAGTTGATGTGCGAACTCGTCTGTGGCCTAATCCGACACGTCACCACAATTCAGTGCGCGGCTCAGAAAGTGAACTGCCCATCCAGCGAAACAACCATCCGAGGGCCGCCCAAGCGACAGACGGCCCCTCCTGCCCAAAAAAGATCCGAGGTGCAAAAGACGTCCACCCCAAAAGGTAAGCCACCCCCCATTACAATTTGTCTGGTGATACCTCAACAGGAGAACAAAACAACAATTCCTCTTCAATTGCATGTTTACCTTTGTAGCGAACATATACCATTAGCTGTGAATTGCTACTAACATGTGTAGTCTCATCAAGCTGAATAGCAAAATATTTAGCCTGTTTTAGTGAGGAAATAACCTGTTCCTTTACATTTTCTGCCAAGATAGAAATCCTTTCTTTTACAATTCTTGCGGACAAGGGCACTGAATTCAGTTTATTCGCCTCTTTCTGACCACACATGATCTCTGTCATTTTCACAGCTGCTGGTTTAATCAAATCCTCACCAATAGTATATGGTTTGTTGTATCGGGCAATCAATCAGGCTACTGCAAAGCTACCCTTTGATGCTGAACGTTGATCAAAAGTACCTAACAAGTTGTTGTCCAATCTTTGTCTGTTAACAGACATTTCTAAATTTACAAAGTATTCTCGCGGTTTGGAAGACAGATGTGGATGCAAATTATCCAAATGTTTCTTCAATTGACTTTTTTTGAAAGATTCTGAAGTCAGTACTTTCAAACATACAGCACACCGTGGTTTCATCGTACCTTTGTCTTCTATTTGTGTAAAATCATAATTAAGGAATTCTTCCTGGTATGTTCTTTTCCTATTTACTGCCATCTGAAGCGTGACAGAAACAGTGGTAAAAAAATGTACATTAAATTAAATTTTCAAATCGCGCTTACCTTGATAGTGGAAATTGATGATGAAATGATGTGTCTCTTAAGTAAATTGCACCCAATAAAACGACGCGTCGGAAACCCGTGCATAACTAACCGTTGAGTGCTAAGTTTAAACATTACAACATACGCAGCGCCTCTAATGGTCGATGCAAGAAACAACGTAACGCAAGCACGCACACACACACACACACAACGCGCGTCTCTCGCACACACCAAACGAAAAACTTGACTTCAACCAGAATTAGCGGCCCGGCTCGTATATCGCGCTGAATTGTTTAAGTTTGTTAACATACTACAATGTTTATGAAATAGCAATAGAAAATAAGAAAAATGTCCCTATTACCCACAAAATTTTTATTTTTACCCCATTTGGGGTGATTTACTACGAAACTTCAAAACGCTCGCGTAGAATCAGTAATTTAAAATATTTTTTAATGTGATTAAGTCTAAATTTTTCGTTTTTCCTAAATAAATGTGTATTGAAAAGAAAACATCTAATGAGATACGTTATCAAAAAAAAAAAAAAAAAACTCAAAGCTGCAACGACTGAACCAAGAATACTGCACGGTACACTAACGGGTAAGAGACCGGTGAGAAGGCCGCGGCAGAGATGGGTACACAGTGTAAGGCACGACCTTGAGGAGATCGAATCAGTGGGCGAAGCGTGGAAGAATAGCGCACAGGGTAGGGAACGATAGCTGTGTGAGGTCATGATAGATCAGTGAGGTCATGAACTTCCGGTCTGTGGGAACCATTTAATAGCGCAATGTATACGACAAGGACATATTTTAAAAGTATGGAACAAAACATGCATTGTATTTCAAAGCATCGAAATCTGATATAATTCCCTTCTGTCCTGAATTGACACCATTCAAGACTTTCAAGTATTTACATATAAAATGGTCTACTATATAACTCAGTTGGTCGAGTAACAGACGCATGAATGAATTTCTATATCTCGTTTGAATCAGTCAACAATTGTACAGGATTTAAACAGCACTTACCAAATCACTCTACTCTGTTATGGTGGAACTGAATACTGTCGCCATCTCACGCTATGTAGCATAAGTTCCGTGCACTAAATCGGCCCCTACTCAATCGTCAGGCGCGTAATCTAAGTAGATAAGCAAATTACTGATATTACCACCCTGGCGGGACCCAACCCGGCATGCCCCTGGATCGGTCTAGAGGTATCTTTTGAAGATTTCCACCTTCCTCGAAACCAAAAAAAAAAACCACCCTGTGTTTTATCACAATACCATTTCACAAGGAAATTAATAAACAAATGCAGAAACACCCGTTTTCCTATTTTCGGTTATTGACACACATGCAAGCGACCCAGAATAATAGCTCCATGAGCAGAGGGAGCTAATTCTCCTCATTCAATCCGCAATTTCTCCTAATAAACTATGACGAAGTAAGGCAACAGTCGATAGTGAGCTACAACTTCTCTGCTTAGCTGCATATCTGACTCTGTACCACTACGCCCGAGTTTGCAATGTAATGTTTGCATCTACTCTTTATACTGAGTACACTTTAAGGTTAGTTAGGCTAAGTCGTAGGTATATCTCAAACGTATGTGCGATGCGTAATTTGTGGGAGTTGGAAGGGCGCGCGGGCTAACAGGAGCGCAGTGAAAACTTTTAAATTTGTGCACATCTGATGATGCTGGGACGACAAGGAACGGGCGTTGGTGCTCAAGCAGGTGGGTGGGTGGTATTCGGTTCTGAACTTTGTTTTATAGTGTTTTTATTTTGTTTTAAAGTTCGTCTTGGTTTTCTTGTTATTCGTTTTCATCATCATCGTTTGTTCGGTAAGAAAGCATGTGTATTAAGGACAACCGATCACGTCTTTCGTTAGTGGTTTGGAGTTGGATATAATTAAAGTGACTAGGTGTGAAATTGAGAGGTTAAACCTTGTGACGGTGGATCTATTATCCGATGTGTTATGATAAATTAATAAAACTTTACTGAGGTATCATTAATGCAACATTTTATTACCTATTTTCGTTTTTTGCCTCTTTCTGTTTCCTCCTACTTTTTTTTCAGTCTGGATATTTTTTATATCTTGTTCTTTAATTCATTCGTTTTATAATTAAATTAACTTTCCCCTATTTGCTTTTCTCCTTTCGTTTTTCTTCGTAATTTTAATTAATCTATGGAGCATTTTAGTGCTTCTACTCCCTCCTTTTATTTTACTAGTACAAACTCTATATCATCATCATCATCGGCACTACAACCGGGATCCGATCTTGGCTTTATTTAACAAATCTCTCCACCGGTTCCGATTTCGAGCCGATATCATCCAGTTTGGCACTCCCAGGCTCTGGGCGTCCTGGTCTACGCCATCCCTCCATTGCAGACAAGGTCTGCCGCGCTGTCTCCTTCCATACATCCTGCCACAAAGGGCTTTCCGGCAGGCTCCTCTTCGCTCATTCGAGCTAGGTGGCCAGCCCACCGGAGTCTACCGAGCTTGATTTTTCTTACAATATTAGCTTCAAGGTAGATTGCGTACAACTCATGGTTGTAGCGTCTCCGCAATCGTCCTCCTTCACATACGGGGCCAACAATTCTCCTTAAGACCTTTCTCTCGCACGCGGCCAAGAGTTCATAGTGCCTTTTATTAAGCACCCAGGTCTCGAATCCATACATGAGTACTGGTAAGACCATGGTCTTGTACAGTAGTAGCTTGGATGTTCTGGATAAATTTCGGGATTTAAAGAGCCTTGATAGACCATAGTAGGATTTGCTGGATTTAATCAGCCGTTCGCGTATTTCTTCTTCCATATTGTTATCGGCTGATACTATTGACCCAAGATAGTTAAAGGATTGCACTACTTCAAATTCGTGCTCCACTACCCTGATAGTTTGACCAACGTTAGGTCTTCTCTTCGCAGAAGTTGCCACCATGTACTAAGTTTTTCCCTCATTAATGTGCAGTCCCAGTTTTTGTGCCGCTTGCTCGATGTGGGTGAAGGATTCCTGTACCGCCGATTCGGTTCTACCGATGATGTCAATGTCATCTGCGTAGGCAAGTATCTGGCTGGACTTGGTGACAATAGTCCCTCTTGTTGTAACGCCAGAGTCACGGATTGCTTTCTCCAACGCCAGGTTGAAGAGGAGACAGGCCAGACCGTCCCCTTGTCGGAGTCCATTATAGATGTTTATTGATTTGGACAGCAATCCCGCTATTTTTACTTGACTAGTTACGTTGGTCATGGTCAACCTACAAAGTCGTATCAATTTGTTTGGAATGCCGAATTCTCTCATTGCATTATATAGTTCTACCCTGGCTATTTGTCGTAGGCGGCATTAAAGTCTATAAACAGATGATATAATGGAATCTTAAATTCCTGACATTTTTCCATCGCCTGCCTAAGGTTGAATATCTCATCAATTGCTGATTTGCCTGGGATGAAGCCACACTGATATTGACCAATGATGGCTTTAGCGTTTGGGACTATCCGGTCACGTAGGATAGTGGAGAGTATCTTATAGGCGGTACACAGCAAAGTTATACCCCTATAGTTGCTCCACAGTGTGATATCTCCTTTCTTAGGTATGGGGCAAATTATACCGCGACGCCAATCTTCCGGCATCTCCTCTTGCTCCCATACGTGCACCACGATCTCATGAATTGCGTGATGTAACGCTGTCCCTACTTGTTTGATCAGCTCAGCTGGTATGCCATTAGCTCCAGGGGCTTTATTTGATTTGAGCTGTTTAATGGCTTTTAATGTTTCCTCAATGCTTGGTGGCGGCAGCATTTGGTCTTGATCTTGCATTGGTGGAGCCTCCAATTCTTGTGTGAGCTGACCATTTATCAATTCATTGAAGTGCACTTCCCATCGCTCCAGAATGCCTTCAGAATCGGTGATCAGATTACCCTCTTTATCCTTGCAGTTAGAGCAGCGTGGTGTGTACGGCGTCATACTGCGGATTTTTTGGTAGAACTTCCGCGCCTGGTGCGGACCATGCTCTCTACTTTTCTCTATTTCACAGACAAGGTTTTTTTCCCAGGCACTTTTCCTTTGTCTGTGAAGTCGTTTTTCAGATCTTCTGAAATCTTTGTATTTCTCCTCGCGCACCCGCGTCCTATGAGACTGCTGCATTGCCCGGTATGCTGCATTCTTACGTTCAGTAGCTAGTTTGCACTCATCATCAAACCGATCTCTACGACTACTGCCTAAGATGGAGTTGGCATTACTAATGACAGTATTCGTAAGGCGTGTCCATTTCTCTTCTACGCCCCGCATTCTGGCCCCAAGACTTACTCTCCCTCCGTTGAGCTCTTCGAGGGCGAGTCTTAACGTATCACCAAAGGTGTTGCTGGTATTCTCATTGCGTAAAGCAGCCGTGTTAATTCGAACCTGATCCGCGGATGCAATACGTCTCCGTAAGGCAATCCGCGCTCGGAAAACTGTACCAACAAGATAGTGATCCGAGTCGACCTTGGCACTTCGGTACGTTCGTACCTTCATCAGGCTCGAGGAGTGGCGTTGATCTATCAGCAGGTGGTCAATTTGGTTGCGAGTGGCTCCATCAGGTGATACCCAGGTGGCTTGTGGATATCTTTATGCGGAAACCTGGTACTCGCAACGATGCTTTTCGATGATGCCAATTCGATGACTCGTAGTCCATTGTCATTAGTGTTCTCATGCAAACTATGGGAACCCGTGTAGTGCCTGAAAACCGGCTCCCGACCTATTTATGCATTCAAATCCCCAAGAACGTATCTTGGGCAGGCATTGAGGGCCGTTCGACGTTCTCATAGTATTCTTCTTTTTCGTCGTCAGGGGACTCCTCTGTAGGTCCGTGAACGTTTATGAGGCTTATGTTCTTAAACTTGCCTCGCACGCGAAGAGTGCATAGCCTTTCATTTATTGCATTAAAGCCGATGATGGCAGGCTTCAGTTTTTGGCTGAAGAGAAAGCCTACCCCGAGCACATGGTGTTTTGCGTGACAGCTGTAATAAATGGCATACTCTTATCCTTGAAAAACACCACTCCCCTTGGATCTTATTTCTTGTATTGCTGTTATGTCAGCCTTATATTCGGACAGGGCATCGGCTAGCTGCTGTGCAGCTCGAGCTCTGTATAGTGAGCGTACGTTCCATGTAAAAATTCGTAAATCATTTAGCCATTTTCTTTTCCGTGGCCGTCGTCGTGTATCCGGTCCATATCCGAGACTTGTTAAATTTGCCATAATAATTCATTTTTACGCGCCTGGTTATTAGCGCCAACCTATCTCAGGATAAAAAAAATCAATACAATAAGATTAATTAATTTGTGAATCAGTTTATTTAAATCGTGTTGTTTATTTGGTAGTTTAACGACTAATGAATAAATTAACTTTAATTTCGATATCAATTTTCCTTTTTCATTTCGATGCCTAGTTATTTTTGTCATACATATTTTCCTTGTCTGACTCAAGTTGGCATTTCTTCCACAATTTTCTTTTACTATTGTTTTTGCGTAATATTTTATTCTATGAAACGTTTTAATATATACAATTCATAAACATCTCAAATGACTGAATTGGTAATTTAAACTTAACACGCCACGACAACCCCGGTTAAGTGGCCGAACCTACCCGACCACAAACAACGGAACAAAAACAGAAGCCGACGCCATCGATTATTCTAGAAAGTTATCGTAGTTCTGTAATTTTTTTTTCTCACTACCGCTGTTTACTCCGTAATTAGAAGGTGTATCGTTCAGAGAAGGAAGTATGAAATTTTGTAGCGGCGCAAAAACTTACTGGACAACATTTTGAAGAATTTAAAGACATTCTTATTTAACATCGCTATGTGCCCGCATCGCACGTCCAGCGAGGAAATACAAGTACTTCGAAAAACACTGACTGTGGCAGATTATAGGATATCAAACATATAATGACGCCGCTCTCACACGAGAACTACTGTTGCACTTCGATGTACGGTTCGACAACGTCATGGAGAGCCTTTGCAGACTTAAGGAAATCAGTATGACGAACAAAAAAAAAATATTGATCTTGGCCTGGAAGAAATGTGAGCTGGTTCATACACTAATAAGTAACCATACGTTCGTCTGTGTTGCTTCCAGACTACTTGAGAAATACATTCAAAAGATTACCAATCGTAAAAAATGTATATGTAATCCATTACTGTGGACAAAAAGTAATGATATTGTATTTAAAAAAAAACCGCCACTATAAATACCTATGTCAGTATATGCCATACATAGTAGATCGGTATGACTGGTTTTTTTTTATTTTTTTTATTTTTTTATTAGACTTCTCTCGGGAGAGGCGATCCTATAGCGCCGAGTGGGCGCCCCGAGATGCCATCAAATAACTGTTGCAGTTCTTTTTGAACAGTTGCAGGTGGTAACGCTCCGGGAACACTCACGTGGGAAGGGAGTTCCACAGCTTTCCCGGTCTGTAACGGAACGATTTCTTATGCAGGGATGTTCGCGCCGTCGGGAGATGAACCACAAACGGGTGCGATCCGTCGGATTGTCTTGTGGAGCGCATATAAACCGAATTGTGCGGAACAATACCAAGAATCTCCGAAGAACAGCACCCGTGATAATATCTGTAAAACAGACAGAGGTCGGCTACGCGCCTTCGATGTCATAGCGACTGTAGTCCCGACGTCAGCGCCGAGTCTCTGATGAGGTGGATCGCTCGTCTCTGTATGCTCTCAACTAGGTCGAGGGTATGTTTAGGAGCCGAGCTCCAAACATGAGATCAATATTCGAGCGCGGGTCTAATTTGGGATTTATATAGGAGGAGAAGTTGGGCCGGAGTAAAATATTTCTTGGCTCTAAGCAGATAGCTCAGTTTTCCTGAGGCTGATCTAGCGATACTCGACACGTGTTTATGCCATGATACATTCCCAGAGACGGTGACGCCGAGCAATTTCAAACTGTCCCCAGCGTCGAGGGCCCGGCCATTCATCATCAGCTGTGGAACCGATGATCCACTTTTCTTTGTGAATGTTGTATATTGTGTCTTTGCTGCATTGAAGTCGACGAGATTGGCCTTTCCCCACTGCAGGACCCTATCTATATCCTGATTCAGAGAGTCAATCTGTCTACACCTCAGCTGATGCGACGCAGATACACCAATCGGCCGAACACTCGAAAAGGAGGAAACAAGCGTACTATCATCCGCAAAACTGAACACTTTGTTATCCGTTGTCTCCAACAAATTATTTATGTGCAGCAAAAACAAGGTTGGAGCCAAAATAGAACCTTGGGGCACCCCCGAATTAACAGGATACAGATCCGAACACTCGCCGTCCACAACAACCGGGATCGATCGATTCTCGACGAAGCTCCTCGTCCAGTCGCAAAGCTGTTGGGAAATTCCATATGAACGAAGTTTGTTCAGCAATGCCCCGTGCCAGACGCGGTCAAAAGCCTTGTAGATATCCAATGCGACCGCCCTTGACTCACCATGCCTTTCAATCACAGATGTCCATATATCGGTTAAAAGTGTCAAAAGGTCTCCTGTGGACCGCCTGCCACGGAATACGTATTGACGATCATTCGGAAGTCGGTTGGAGTCCAAATACTTAACTAACGCTGTATCGAAGACTTTTTCCATTACCTTAGATAAAATAGACAGTAATGCCATCTAACGGTAATTTTGTGGGAGACACTTTTTTCCCGTCTTTGGGATTGGCTGCACTCGAGCGATTTTCCAGCAGGCAGGAACGGTCCTCCATGCATACGATAAGCGGAAGACTCTGCCAAGAACCGGCGATAGTTCTGGAGCACAGTTCCTAAGGACTATTGCCGGTATTCCGTCCGGGCCGGTTGCCTTCCTACAATCCAGTTCACATGAATGCGTTGAATATTGCACGGACGAAATCTCACATCCCGCATCGAAGACCGTACCGGCGAGATCACAGGTGGCTCCAAAAGGCCGGGATCAAGGTTTAAATTCGCGGAAAATAAATTCGCGAACACATTAGCGTTATCCCCTGAATTCCTGAATAACGTCCCACTGTTTGTCACCAACGGAGGGAAAGAGGAGGATGCGAAGTTACCGCTGACATCTTTTGCCATTGACCAGAAGGAGTGCGAACCACTTGGGCACCGAAGGAGCTTATTGATCACCCTGTCGTTGTGAGCTTTCTTCGCGGTATCAATCGCCTGGTTGCACGCATTTCTGATTCTAACAAAATTCATTCTGTTAGCATCGGTGGGATTAAAGCACCATTGCTCAAAATCTCTATTTTCTGCCGCTGTAATCAGCTCGCATTTTTTGTCAAACCAAGGTTTATCAGACGAACTTCGTTTGATGGAATGTGGAATATATAATACATCTCCATGCCCAGAAGAATAATCTCTGATACTCACTCCGCGCAAGCGTTAACATGGGAGTTTCCGAAGCACACCTCGAACCATGGAAAGGATGCGAAGAAATCTCGCAAATCGTCCCAGTTAGCGGCCCCATACTTCCATACATGGCGAAGCTGCCTAGGCTGGTTATTCGCTTGATATGCAAGTGCTTGCGCGACAGATACCAACCAGTGATCTGAGTTTCCCAGTGGCGCAGAAACCTCTACGGTATAAATACTCGGTTCGGATATCAAAAACAGCTCCAGGGTGCCTCGGGTATCCGGCACTCGCGTTGGTTCCCCCACGAGTTGAGTCAAGTTGTGGCTTACAGCAAATATCTCCGCCAGCCTCCCAGCCTCGTCCGTTCTGTTAGAATGTAACAACCAGTCGGAATTGTGCACATTAAAATCGCAAAGGATAACAATTTTAGAAGCTGGGTGGTTGATCTGTATCCAGTCGACGGTATGTGAAAGGTGTTCGAAAAATGTCGCCGGTCGATCGTCATTCGGGGAGCGGTAAAGAAAACAAAGAAATTTAACGGAATTCCTCAGTACGACCCTCAACCATATGATGTCCATATTATTGGGTTCCAACACATCCATCCTCTGACAACTCAGATTGGGCCGCGCGAAGACGCAGACCCCGCCCTTGAAACGGAATCTCGAATGTTAGTCGTATCCTGAGCATCGAAGATATGTCGAATCAGTTGACGAATCCACCTGGGTCTCAGTTAGGGCAAAGATATCAGGTTTCGTTGTTTGCAAATATTGGTGGACGATGTTTACATTCGTATTGGTGAAACCGATGCCCCTGATGTTACAAAATGCCGTCACCAGCCGAACGCGGGCAGAGCATCGACAGCGAGCTCGGTTATGCGATGACGATCCTCTTAAAGTTCCATTATTTATCATGATATCTGTACGATGTTCCCCCTGACATAGTCCCCCCCCCGGAGATCCGAATGGGAGACTAGTTTACCTCCGGAATTCTTTATATCGTCAGTCCGGGCCATCAGCCACACATCCGAAACACCGTCGAAGATTTCTCTCGGAGATATCGCGGAATGTACAGCGTGACTGGGAGGTATCTTACCTTGGGACCGACTACCACCTAACCAACCTTTTCTCGAACCGGTCTATAGCGTTTGAAATAATAGTGAAGAAGATCGTGTGATTCGAACTGACGCTATGACAGCTCGAATCACGAAAAAAATGTTACCTAAGCGTTACACACCAGGCTACTGACCGTGTTTAGAATTTGATTTCCAAACTCGACTATATTCCACTGGTATGAATTATTTTTATTTTATCGCTTGGTATACGGTTCTGATGTATTTTTCTTATTCGATTTCTTTCGTTCGGTGTTTCTCACTATTTTTGCTTGTGAATTGGGTGTATCTGTTAGAATCGCTACAGGTCCATCAGCCAAGCTTTGAAAGATGGCCAGGGATTTCTCCTGACCATTTCACGGAGCCTAAAGCTTGATGGCTACCAGTCGGCCTTTAGTCGCCTCTTACGACAGGCCGGCCTAGCTGTGAGTATATTCTAACGCCCTACTCACATAACCAGATTTGAACAACTGAAAGAAACTTGTGGCGTAAGGTTTAGTTAGTGGACCGTCATGGGGTCTAGGTTCACTAAACTCCCACTGTTTATCACTGCAAACAATTCTCCGACGAAGGATGAATAAATAAGAGAACCCTAGAATGTTTTTGTTTGTATAAATTTTCTTTATTTCACGATGGCTCCAAACGGTGTTTCTTTCTGGTTTTATCATATAGATAGATTTTGACATTCACAAATCGTTATTGTTCCTGACTCTTACACATTGATAGGTCAACATTCGCTATTGGAATTCACGCAGAAATTGTTCTGGACATTTACTCATTTAAAGATTCACACGTTCGCATATAGTTATTGTTTTTGGACTTTTACACACTGATAGCTTAACATTCGCTACTGTCGCGGAGAAAGTGCACCGATAGACCGGGGAAATAATGCGCCGACAATTAGGACGTATCAACAGGATTTGAGTTACGCTTGAACACGCTCTTCGTGATTAGGATTTTCCACACCCACACTTAATAATCTGGACGCGTGTGCGCCGTTCGATAGTTATAATCTGACTCCCCGATGCAATCCACGTCCGTCAGATTCAACGGTCTTGGATTACATCGGTGTGGGAGAAGCGGGTAGGCTCAACTTGGCGGCGGCCAGTGGGCGATCGCAAAAGGATCGCATGGGAGGGTTTTCGTATGACTGCACGGTCAAGTATGATGTCCCTTTCGTTCGAAGCATCGACCACGAACGATACTACACCTAAATCAACAAAGAAACGAATATAAGGGACTGCAGGTATTATTGAGATAAGCGATAGCACAGATCGCCGAAGGAAGAAATAGGTTTCTGTGTCTTAAATAAACAGAAACGCTATTTCGACGGTCATAAGACGCGATGCACATTATTTGTGATTTAGCCGATGCCCCATGGGTATGTCGACTGTTTACTTAATCGCCAGGACTTATGCCAGGCAATAGATTTTTTATGGCGATAAGCAAACCCAAGGTTTGCTCGCCTATGGCCAAGGCTAAGGTGGCTTTTGTTTGAGCTAATTAAATGGACCATGGGTATGATGGTGAGGAATTTGACTTCCAGATGTGCAAGCATACGTCTCACCTAGCGGAAACATGGACAGCGGCTGTTAAGTAAAATAAACACAGTGATGCTAATGTGTGTTTGTTTGTTTTACAGGCCGGAGCATCATTAGGCATGAACATGGGTATGATTGTCTAACGTCAATCATATTCGTGCCCAATTCAAATAAAGGAAATTGGTCGCAACTGTAGCGAACCTTGGGATTGGTGAATTATTCAATCATGAACTTTAGCAAGAATATCGGCTACAGCCGTGTCAACAATTACGCTGGCCAGCGAGTTTTTATCGATTATAATTGCTGACAAGCTTAGTCGATTGGGTTGATACGGTTCATGTAATATGAACGATATAATTTGTTTGATGTCCATGCTTGCTGGGGTTTTACTTTCAGTTGAAAGCGAATGAAATGTAGCTTACGCTGCTCGATTGCAGTTAAGCAGGAGGAAGGTAATTTGGTAGGAAATGGATGGTTCTTAGAGAAGACTTTAAAGAACTCCATAACATTAGCTTAGTTATATTGGAATTTGTATCTATTATGTTTCAAGAAAATGATTGTAAATGATTTTTTAGGTTGGTTTTACAATCTACGTACGGCCAAAAATTCCCTAAAATTAACTTTAGGTTCCATGAATTATAGAATACAGGAGCGCTTTAGTGGAATTTGCGCCCTAACAGTAGACATCGTCCTACAAAGCTATACCCGGGTACCACCAGCCCATCCGTCCGAAATTGAACCATTCCTCTCAGAATTCGCTGAGAAAGCAATTGACATGAGCAACGATCTGGCGCTAGTGAGAGTATTAATCACCAACCAAACCGATGACATCAAAGCCTTGGCATTACATACGGTTGCAATTCAAAACAACACCAGCCCTCCTCCCAACAATGTTTCCATTCAGGTTAAGATAGATTCCATGCGTTTTCTTCTCACCGATGCCCCACCTAACAACGTCCCAACCTGTTGCAGAATATGTTTGCACACAATTAATAGATTTATAATAAATATTTTGAATCGCACTCACGGTATCTCTGCTACCTGTGTGTGCTTCTCTGGAAGAATAATGCGGTTCCTTCTCACAGTATTTATTTTGTGTGCGTTTGGATGTATAAAAAGAAATTGTATTTATATAAATATATTCGTGTATTTGTACCATCAAAGGTACATTTGTCCCAACCTCATTTTTATCATTTATACTATTTATGAAGCAGTATCAACATTGCCATTTTCAAACGTTCTTTTCACAATTACTTGCATCACAGCCACCGGTTAGGAAATAAGTCTGATATTACCCTTTTGCCCTAAGCAAGGTTTCTCATGGTCACAGCTGACAGGCACTTCCCGTACTTTTGGTTATGCGAAATATGTTGCCAATAGCCGAGAACTACAAACTACAAAGTCACTAATATTTACATGCCATTGAATATGCTAAAATTACGGACTTAGATCCATCACATGGAGGAAATAGTATTTGACGACAGCAATATAAATAAACAAATCGGTCCTGGAAATTTGATTCAAGGTTAGATACCTAGGCGTTCCATTAAGAAATTGCAGTCCCATATGAGTTATAAAGTTGTTACTTTTAACTACGGCGTTTTTTTTTTTACAATGTAACAAGTGAGTTGCCTTTAGCTGACTTTGCAGTTGTTATGCTAATAAGGTGTTTTAAACTGCACCATTCGATTTATTAGTGTCAGGTTTGAATTTGGATTTCACATTAAATTACAATATATTATACTAGTTTTAAGCAAAGATTTAATATAGTGTTAAATGAATTTGTATACCATTTATATTTCAATATATATCTGTTATATTCTATATATAAATTCAATTTATTGATTTTGGAATGCTGACCATTGATCAATTATAAAAAAAAATTAACAGGTGTGTAATCGTGTTTGTTTTTTACATACTCATAAACCAAAATATCTACGATAGCACCAAAAAAAACAAGGAGAAAAGTTAATGTATATAACCCGACACGCCCGATATGGAAATTCACATTTCCGAACCATCCACAGAACGGCCGTCGATGTTAGTCAGAAAACCCAAAAAACTTTTTGGAAATATATTTTTATCTTCGAGTTCAAACTACTCTACTGACATATCTATTGTGATATAGCATGCAAAATAAATTGTTCATCATTTCAAATATGCTCTATCAGGCACCCTTGTCTATTACGAAAGCTCCGCCGGGTATTTTACCGATAAAACTCAATGCAATGGATTCATAGAAAGGGCTGACCCCAAAGATAATACGTTACGATATGCTATGGACGCGTGAGTGACTAATCCCGTTACGATTTACCACAGTTTCGTTTACGCTGAAAGTGTGCGTCGTGTGCGCATAGCCCATTTTTGTGTTACATAAAAAACTGTATTCTATATAGGCACACACCCTTCGGCCGGCCGACCGTCTCTCCCTTTATTAACCACCCTCCCGTCGCCTATTTGCCGGGCGTAGGACTAGTTTTTTGTTTACCCCAAAACAACTGGAAAACTGTGGCAAACATCGAAGTAGGCACGTATATGCGAGCTTTATGCAATCACGGCTCGGTGTCGTTAGTTACCTCGGAGTCGGTACAACAAGTCAGCTACATTTCTATTGAAGCATGGCGTCTCTTGATGATTGTTTGTTTCACAATCGGGCGGCCTCACTCCGCTCTACCTTACTAAATATCACTACTTCTCTCCCCCTATGAATAAAGATTTTAGTGTCGATGGCCGCGCAGGCAGCTCTTTGATTTTTTAGTTTGATTGCAGTTCGCTTAAGGCACAATTCTGCTACTACGTTTTTGGTCGTCAGTCATCTCAGGTGGTGGCGTTAATCGAAGGAAGTTCGAGACTTACCAGATATTCTGTACTGCCACCGAATACAACACATATATCGATGCTGTCGCTGTTACTTCAACACGCCACTGCCAGGTATCGATGCCGACCAATGTATTGCACACTATCGGCTTTGTAGAATGATTTTCCACGGTGCACGTCGTTGGTAACAACATCAGTCAGTTGCCTGACATTGTAAGTTCGATTGTGTTGATCAAGATGTCAATCAAATCAGAAAATAAACTACAGTAACAACAATTACATACCCTGCCAAACCGATACGGTGCTGGTGTCTTGTACCATATTGCTCGTGTACAGCAACACTCTGAAATTGGACAAATCTATCGGATTGTACGTATCCCCAAAGTTCGTGTTTAGATGTAAAACATAGTTTGCAGCATATCCTCAGGTCCGAGCTTGACCAAATTATTTTGTATCTTTCTACATAATTTTCAGATACAAAGTTGATTATGAATTTGAACAGATAGTGGAGTGGG
Organism: Microdon myrmicae; assembly: GCA_963931805.1. Taxonomy (NCBI): domain Eukaryota; kingdom Metazoa; phylum Arthropoda; class Insecta; order Diptera; family Syrphidae; genus Microdon; species Microdon myrmicae. Next base: position 93,236,911 of record OZ007498.1, on the reverse strand, counting down.
AGTTATCCGTCCATACAACGTTCCAATGTGTTACATTGGTTGTTTTGTATTCATACCGCTGAATGTGTCTTCGTCTAGAGTAACAGGCGTATACACAAAAAAAAGTTACATTGCTACTTTATTTCTATTTCAATTACATTTTCCAATTAATACGAAGCTAATATAGGGCGAAATTCAAATTTAGAAACCGAATTATAATCTGACAGCAAAAGCTACTACACGCAAGATCCTTTTAAACCTAAACATAATGCGACTCAGCATCACGATAGTCTAAAAGAAAAAAAGTTAGATCAGTTTTTATTTCTTCTCCCATATTTGTTACGTCCGTATCAGTACTAACTTTGAAATGAGTGAGGTAGTAGTGTGAGACTGCCTCGGTTTTTGTTACAGGCCTGAGTTTCTGGAGCATATGCTCTAATATCTATCGTAGACCCCTTCACCCATCAATCCCGGACCACGCCATGCATCTCAACTTAAGGCCAACATTGTTAATCTCATTTGTGGCACAGCCATAAGCATATGAAACTACATTTACCTTGATAAGATAAAGGATTTCTGTCACTAGACCGGCTAAGTCAAGAACAACGCTGCCACGTCCCACCGACTTCCCACCTTGGGGTAGATCTTACAGCACTCCTCCACCACCCACAGAGAGGGAAGAGTGTCTACCACCCTAGGCTTACTAGAGGTGCTCACACCATACCAGGAGGAATCAGCACGCGCCAACTTCAACGAGTATCCTGTCACGCCCTACACATCCGTAGTAATGTATCAGTAAAGTCAAATCTCGAGCCGCACGGTCAAAACCCCACAATCAAGACGCGGTCGATGTATGCATATTCTCTGATGACGTAAAAAAACTCAGTCACCGTCATCATAACACTAAACAAGGTGTAGTATTCGACTGCACCAGAAACGATAAAGGTGATAAGTAACAAAATGCTGTCCGTACTAATTTTCAGTTCTTTCATGTACCATCGGAGAAAAGAGCAACTCGCAGGAAGTGGGCGCAGTGAAGGTGGTCGAGCCTTTCATACAAAGTATACAAAATCTAGAGCGATTCCCCAGTTGGCAATGTCTACTAAGAGCTACCGGACACTTATTTCAGCTTATATACAGTCGGAAAGAGGAATAGCGGACACAGTTCGACATCGCTGGCATGGACGATAAATAGAAATGAAAAAGTGAAAATTTCGTAAATCTCGGTGATACTTTGTGAAAACGATCCTAAAATTGGTAAACCAAAACAAAAAATAAGCGACTGTATCCGGACTTTGCGTTCGCAGATGCCGCGCAACGGTCCCAGTGCTGCAACCAACAATTACCTATAAAACGGAAGGAAAAAACCATCCACAGTAGCTTAAACGCCCCGAAGAAAATCGTTACAATGACTACTCAACCAACCATCGACTACCATAAGAAATACAATGACGCCAAGGAACAAATAAGGCTGCTTACAGCCCAAATGAACCAACTGCACGACAAAATACGCTCTCTTCAATCACCGACCAAAACCTACGACGATGTCTGCATGAAGGAAGTTCATCCCCAACGATCAGGCATCTCCTTAACAACCAACATCAAACCATCACCATCGCATAAACCGTCAACGTCCCAATATACCAACAAAATAGAGGACCAGTGGCAAACAGTTGGACACAAAATTACAAATAAAGTGAGGCCGCCACCAATTCACATCAAAAATGCAACTAGCATCAAGGAAGTAATCAAGATGCTCGATAATGCCCTAGGACATCGAAACTTTACTACAAATTCCAAAGGCTCCTCGATCTCGATCATGACAACAACTTTGACGGACCACGACACGGCAGTAAAAAAACTCAGAAAAAAAAACATGAGTTCTTCACTTTTCAATATGCCCAGATGAAACCAAAGACATTCATCATAAGGCACATTTCGCCAGCATGGACGAATGAGGAACTTCTACTCGAAATATCGAGGATCTGCCCGGAACTGAGTATACGCAGATTGGACTACTTCCAAACTCCTCATATGAGGGAAAACAATATTCGGAGTTTACGAATCGTACAGATTCCACCGAACGAAGATGTTAGCCGGCTTAAACAAATAAAATATTTGTTTACGCATAAAATTGCGATTGAGGAACCACACAAACAGGACGTTCTCCATTGCAAAAGATGTCAAGGTTCAGGTCACTTAGCAGCTGCGTGCCATTTGTGCACGATGCGGGAAATGTGCCGAACAGCATACACCTGGAGAATGCAAGGTAAACCCACCTGATACAGCACCAACAACAATTCAAAAAACAAACGCTGATGGATCAACAACCACAAATAAAATCACAGTAACGTGCTGTAACTGCGGAGGCCCACATCCAGCAAACATTTCCCAATGTCCCGAAAAGCTACGAATTCTCGAGAGACGATCGGCACACACGACAATAAATAAACCAGCACCAACCAAAGCAACAGCAACTAAACCCTCATCACCTCAACCATCTCAGCTCGCGGGATCGGGAATATCCTATGCAGAAGTTACGAAAGACACCCAAAACTGGACTAAACCTCATCAACCCAATTCCAACGTTCTCAACCTGGACATCATGGGTTATATGAGAAGCCTGAATACGCTGCTACCCACCCTGAAAAACAGCTCGGTAATAGAAAAAAAAGGTCAGATCTTAGATTTAATAACTTCCCACATTCGTTCCCTTAATGAATAGTTTAACCCTAGTCTCCCTCAACACAGAATCCATATATTCCCACACTCGTAGACAACACCTCCGTTTGTTTGCTGAAAAGTTCTCCCCAGATGTTCTTCTTCTCTCAGAAACTTGGCTTAAATCAAACTCTCCAGTTTACATTCCTAATTACATATTTGTGTCCAACCCGCGAATCACTGGCCCTCATGGTGGTACTGGAATTCTAATACACAAGAAATTCCAATTTACTTAAGTTAGGTTCACTAACATAACTAATGTCGAATACATGGCAGGTAAACTCTTCTGCAGGAGTAATAATGTTCCGGTTTTGTCGTCTATATACATTCACCCTTCTCGTGAACCTAACTTCCCTAGCGCAGACATTTCTCCAATAATCCAGCAGTCTCTGCCGGCGCCTTTCATCATATGGGGAGACTGGAATGCTCGACATACATCATTTAATGACATCAAGTGCGACAAATACGGCTACCAATACCTAGATCTCCTCCGACTTCATCCATATATTTACGCAGACTGTCCATTGCAACCTACTCGAATTTGTAGTTCAACCAAATCAAGAATCGATTTCTTCCTAAAATCCACAGATATCTATTCATCTAATCCCCCTACAGTGTCCTTTACATTCCCATCCGATCATGGGTCCGTCCACTCGACGGTTCAAATCCATTCGCTCGAACCACCCTACACAGTGAATCCTATCCCAAATTTTTCCAAAACAAACTGGAAAAAAGTCAATAACGATATTGCTGCCAGTTTTTCAAATTATTCTTTACCGGAATCTTCAAACCTATTCCCTACAGAAATTGACCAGGCAGCTGTAAAAATAGAGCAAATACTGGGAAATGCTCTCTTCAGCCATACCCCTACGACCGTCCCTCATAACCACCTAGGAAAACCATTCCCCAACCTCCTCACAAAATTATTCCGCATAAAAAACCAACTCCGACGTAAATTGCATATTTGCTACTCACCCTTTATTAAACAACAGATACAGCTTTTGACCACCCCGATAAATGGACAACTTAAAAATTTCACCGATCAGACCTACACGTCTACTCTAAACAGTATCAAACCAAACCGTGACCTATTTAAAAATATAAATCGACTAACTGGTGTAAATTCAAGCCTCGAATAGACTATCTCATCGAACTAACTAACAGTAACATCGCCCAATCGGACACTGATATAGCAAACTGTCTCGCTGAACACTTCTGTAAAACTCATAAACAAAACGATTCCCTCCCAGTCACTAATTTCCACGACACCGTGAATGAATTCATCTCACGCACACTTGAGCCATCCTTCCCACCATTCATTACTGAATTCAACGAAACCAATAAAGCGTCACATCCCATGGGAACCGATACATTCCTAAGCTTTACAGAATTATCTGAATTGATTACTTTGCGTAACAATAAAAAATCTACAGGCTTGGATATAATCCCTAACCTTCTATTTAAAAGACTTCACCTGGAGAACTTACTCCCCATTCTCGTTCTTCTCAAGCACATATTAAACGCTTCACATTTCCCAAAATGTTGAAAAACAGCGGTGATAGTCCCTATTAGTAAATCCGGTTCTTCCAACAACCCGACTAACTTCCGTCCCATATCACAGCTAAATTCGCTTAGTAAGGTTTTGGAATGTAAGATATACAAAAATCTTCTCTCATTTGCTAGAGAGAGTTCTCAATTTGGCTTTCGTCCACAACACTCAACTTGTCATGCTCTGCTAAATCTGACACATGATGTGACAATGAATCTCCAAAACCAATCCCCAACAATATGCGTCTCTCTCGACATAGCAAAAGCATTCGATTGCGTTTGGATTGCAGGACTGCTATACAAGCTACATTCAATGTTCGGATTAACCACCCACACCGTAAAACTTCTCGCTTCCTACCTTTCTGATAGAAAGTTCATGGTGAAAATAAATTCAACTCTTTCGACACCATACAGTATAACCGCGGATGTTCCTCAAGGCTCCATCCTCGGACCATTATTATACCTCCTTTATACTTCAGACACCCCGCAGCCACTGTCACCTAATACAGTAATGCTGAACTATGCCGATGACACTTTAATTTATTCAAGCAACAAGTTTGTCAAGGAAACAGGAAACTGTATTAACAGCTATCTCCCGAATCTCTCAGCATATTTTACTAAGTGGAAAATCCCACTCAACCCAGCCAAAACTAAACTCACAGTGTTTAAAGGCAGAAATGCGAATTGTACTAACAACACCATAGGCTGCCATAACAAAATCAGAGTCAAGTTAAATAACAATATAATTAAAACCTCCAGAACCTTAAAGTGCCTGGGAATAACCCTCACCAACAATTTGTCCTTCTCCGCCCACACCAAAAACTCGATTCGCAATGTCGCAATTCAACTTAATGTCTGTAGAAAAGTGATCTACAAGCCGAATGGTCTCTCTCCTAAAGTTAAATCACTTATCTACAAACAGATAATCAGACCCACATGCATGCCCGATACGGTACCATATCACACCCGCCCAAATGGAGAAGCTACGCATTTTCGAAAGGAAATGCTTCAGACTTATCACTGGCCTCAACCGACATCCCAACTCCCACAAATATTACAACAGTAGTTCGCTCTACTATGCCGCTAATATTGAACGTATAGATCGACGCTTCCTCGAACTGTCCATCAAATTTATCGAAAATCTTCCCAATAATCCCAACCCGATAATAAATGCGCTCACATCGACTCCGTCAGATAACCGAACTGTCTACCCGAACTGTCTCCACATCAGAACGTTCTTCACCTCTGGCAGGTTGGTTAATAACTCTAATGAGATTGTATACCACAATACAGAGCTTTCACCTCACCAATTTAAATATTGTAATATTCAACTGTAGCGATTCTAACAGATACACACAATTCACAAGCAAGAATAGCGAAGAACACCGAACGAAAAAATCGAATAAGAAAAATACATCAGTACCGTATACCAAGCGATAAATAAAAATAATTCACACTATATACTCGAGTTTGGAAATCAAATTCTAAACACGGTCAGTAGCCTGGTGTGTAACGCTTAGGTAAAATTTTTTTCGTGATTCGAGCTGTCATAGCGTCAGTTCGAATCACACGATCTTCTTCACTATTATTTCAAACGCTATACAACCCTTCTCCAATATTTTACGTTTCAACGAACAAACGGAAAGTAGTTCCCCAACAAGCCTGATTGACAATAGCCACCCCTTGAGCTTTGGGAACAAATAATAATCGCTGGAGCCAAGTCTGGAGAGTACGGTGGGTGAGCAATTCAAATCGTAATTGGTCCAATTTGGCCATCGTTATCAAGGACGTGTGTGACGGTGCGTTATCGCGATGGTATAGTGTGGCGGTCCTGCGAACTGCACAAACCACTGTGGGATTAAGTACGTTTTACCTAGCCAAAAGGGACACACTTACCGTGTCCTCAACCCCACGTGCCCACAGACACCTGGGCCCAATTTACCTTTCCACCCATCTAAAGGGGACATGCACACGGGCATCCTCGGCCCCACGTATTCACAGGCACGCGGGCCCAATTTCTCGACCGATTCATCATGCCTGCACGGCTATCGAAGGACACTACCCAGAAATGGAATTGTTTGACGACCCATTAGCTGGGCAAACACAAGTGGCCGGCGCGGCGGTGCCAGATGCCGACAGCCAGAAAAATCCCAGTCGATAAATGTATAACCTTCTCTTGAGCCAACAGCAATTAGGTTTTCCTTATCGAAAGGACTGTTGCGGGAACAAAGGTGAAACAATATACCAAACAACCGACACTGTTCCTACTAAAAAAAACCATGTAAATATCGCAGCCGAAGATAATGACTTCGGCCGAGGAAATCATCAGGACCATAAACCGCACGCGGGTAATCTACACAAAGGGATAGCGCAGATGTGTGGAAATCCTGACGATCCCCGGCATTTCTTCGGCGACACGGACAGCAACGTTCGCGTTTGTGTGTGTGGGTGCATCGACGCAGTATTCCTATGAGCAATACGAAATCGTAGGACAAGTCCGGGTGCGATCTCCTGGAAAGAAGAAATCACTTGGTAAAGAGAGGACACCGGGAGACAAGAGAACGGAAGACTAAGGAAGGACAACCGGGTGAGTTTTCCATCACTTGAAGAAAGTTTTTAAGTTAGTTGAAATAAAACTGGTCAGAAGACTCATCAACTATTCTAGGAGGCCTAATGGCTAGCATTACCTTAACTCCCAACTGTATGGCGGTGCTTTCATTATTCCTATCAATTACTTGTAAAGTTAGCATACAAGTATCCCGAGAACCTTCAGAAGACTGAGATCCTACTTGTATTGAAGGCATACGATCGTGACCTTTCTTTCCTTCGAATCCAAACGCTACAATACCTTCTTCAGTAGAAAATTGAACAAAGCCCCATTCGAAACAACATTCCCCTCTATAATAGAGTATTCCGGACCCATCTCACAGGGTCAACTTCTGACACACTACACACACGCACGCACAGTACATCCCAGAAGTCCTCAGCAGTCTCCTCATGGCCTGCCTCAAAACAGGACCCTTCCTCCACGATGGAAAAAACAGCGGCTTGTGCTTATACTAAAAGGAATCAAGAATTCAGAAGCGCGGTCGCCCTATCGCCCGTTGTGCATGCTGAACACAACAGGAAAACTGCTTTATCGAGTAATTGCCACTCGCCTGGAACAATTTACTAAGGGGGCATCGGCTAACAATTCTCCTTGGCTGCCAAAGAAGTCGTACCACCAACTTCACGAAGTGGGACATCTCCGTGAACTGCTACGCAAGGTTAGGGAAACCCCAGTAGCCAGGCACGGCTCCAAAAAACTCTTCGTCCACCCTGAACTGCACAGCTGCACGCACGTCTTTGCCAGGGTGCATAAGGTCAAAAAACCCCTAGACCCCCCCGTATGATGGACCATTCAAAGTCTTCCGCCGCATCAGCGACCGCGTCTTCGAGGTCGATATTAGAGGCAAGCGATCCACGGTCAGCGTCGAGAGACTAAAACCCTGCTTTCTGGAAGCTTCCGCTCCAGAACAGCCCCCATTACCTGGCGCTCCTAGCACCCAACCAGCACAACCTCCCCCACTCACGTCTGAGTGCGCGCCCAGGGGTAACTACGCCCCCCCCCCTCAACCTTCTTTACCTGTTTCGTGACTATGTCACTGGGGGTGGGGGGGGGGGGGGTTGAAGTGGGGGTTCTTTAAAGCATTCCCAAAGAACCACCCATTTCCTTAAACCAACCAAGCCATTTTACTTGCCTGCAATCGAGCAGCGTAAGCTACCCTGCATTAACTTTCATTATCTTTCACCTGGAAAGTAAACCCTCAGCACGGCATGCATATCAATTATATCATTCCGTTCATAATACATGAACCATATACCCACCCGATCGGCTGAGATCGTCTGCAAGCATGATTGGTAAACACACGCCAATCTTTCAGCGTGTTCTTGTTCCAACAAGCCGTTGGTCCAAAAAAAAGACATGCCGTGCAACTTTCTTGCTTGCACATCTGCAAGCCAAATTTCCGACGATGATCGCCTAAACCGATAGCCGATCATCGAGTTGGACACGATCATAATTGTTGTTTAAACAATCCAATCAACGGCCGTGTCCCACGATCGGTTTTCCCAAACCAAACACACAGTAACCTCACTGTGTTTATTTTACCTAACATCCGTTGGTCCATGACTACCCTGAGTAAGTCGTATGCTTGCACATCTGCAAGTCAAATCCCTCATGATCGGTCACCCAAGAGACGAACCATGATCGAGTTTCACACGGCCCATGATTGTTATTTAAACAATCGTAGCAATGGCCATGCCCTATGATGCATCCTCTAGAACAAACATACAACCATCCACCCTGGTCTCTTGCCATCGTTGGCAAAGTTTCTGTTGACTTAACGTTAACAGAAAAATCGATCCTCCATCGTTCACCATAGTAATACAGCCAGCCTCCGTTCGCGATCATCTATTTGATCAGCCGGATATTTGGATTTCCTTTTGTGCACCCTTCGCATCTTCTTTGTCTTGGCTTCTAGCGAATGGGTTTTTATCCAGACCTGTACGGTCACCACAGGGAAATTCTTCCAAAAAACCCCAATCTATAGTTCATTGGTCATTACCAAAGAAACGATCCGATTCGGCTCCTTCCATATCCATGGAAATTCATCACCACTGCAGCTACGGGGTGTTGAGTGCAACAACCACTCAAAGAGTCAAAATTCATCCTCCGTGGAGTTCGCTTCCCGTTCCGATAAATTCTTGGCTTGAGTTCGGTAAATCATATGTACTAGAAAAATCCCTTTTTTGTCATTTCTTGTTCTGACGATCGCACGGCGAATTGAACGGTTAATGAATAAATGAACAGTGTCGTGATTAGTCCAATTCGACTTTACAAAGTGCTTTGACTTTCTTTTAATAATAATATGTGCCTTTAATCGTAATTAACATTTGTAACTTCAAACAGAAAAGAAATTTGTAACAATAAAAAAACAGTGCTCAACACCAACACAAAGCGTTTTATTCTTTACTTCTTCTTGACGAAAAGCTGCTGCTAGCAGCAGGACGACTGTGCGCAGCTCGAAGGAATATCGGACGTGTCGATAGTGGAGTATCATCAATAAAGGAACTCAAGCCGTGTTTCACTTCTAACATCTTCTCTGGTGCAGTTAGTGTTCTTGTCTTTTCAACAGTGGAGTTTTTATTGAACCCGTATCCTTGTCGATGCCAAATAAAAGCCCCACAAAACCCCCGAACACCCTCCTTATAGACCAGACTTGTTTCTCTGTGACTTTTTTTTCGCACCCTTGAAGGAATCACTTGGAAGAAAATTCGAAAGCAATGAAGAAGTCGAGGAGCACGTGGGGAATCGGCTAACAACTCACCCTAAATATTTCTACGAACAAGGGATATTAAAACTGTGTAGAACATGCATGGGACTATATTGAAAAATGTTGATAGTATAGTTAGTATGTGATTTTAATAAATGTATAAAAAGAAATTACCGTTTATATTTAATTAACCCTCGTACAACCGCAAAAGCCTCGAAATGATGACCACGACACTTTAGGCACAAGACAAGACGGAGCTCTAGCTCTGTTAACACGGAGGCTGCTAAGACGCAAAAACAGAGCAACCCCGCAAAAGAAGAGCGGCAAACGGTGCGAATTTGTGGTCAACACGATCGCACAGTGGAACAATGTCGACAAAAAGCAAAATGGGAGAAGTCGGAGAACTCCCAGCGTTCGGGTCGGGAAACACCAACCCCACCGAACTAAACTCGCAAATCAGTCAAAGATGTTCTCAGTTTTCACCGACCAAAGTTCCAGTTGTCCAACTCCCTTTTGATATTGCTGTTATACAACAACAGCGCTGATTGTAGACCCCCGCGCTGAGATCAGTCTCCTAAAGATGAAAGCACTCCACACGAAATATGGATGTGTAAAAACCAATTACGATCAAAACTTTTTTAGGTAAAGAAAGTTGAGAGGATGCTCCCAGGGAAATTTCAAAATACAGCAGGATATCCCCTGTAGCATCCAGATAATGGTTTCCTTCCCGGGGTTGTCATATGATGGCATTTTGGGTAACGAGTTTCTGTCGAAAAATTACAAAGTGAAGTCCCTCTAGGTTGTTTGGACCTACCAGCTATAACTCCCGAGAATTTTTCCCTTGAATTTGCAAATAATAGTACAGGAATAACATCTCACCAAGGGGCCAGTGAAGGTCCAGACTCCGGTCGGCAATCATCCGGACACCTTAGCCACACAAGAGAATGACTAGGAAAAAATGTTCAGCGCCAGTTACCCCCACTATAAGGCGAAACCCCAGAAGGGAGAAGGTAATAAGAAAGAGTAAACCTCCAACCCCCTCGGAGATAGACATCTTTTTGAGCAAATCCATCACAGTACGCGGGCGCTCACAAAAGCAAAGCTTGACATCCATCCCTATTGTCGTGACTATTTTTCTATAGAGTTCAGCGCAGAGCCATTCAATAAATAAAACTATCTTTCTATAACTTAAATCCAAGTGCTGCTCGATGGAGTTAAACATGCATCTGGACAATTTAATGCTGGTGTTCTTCAAGGCAACGTACATTAATTTTAATTTTTTTTTACAAATGACTGTTGTCTGTTATCCTCAACCAAATTTACAAATTTGCTGATGACATTATAGTGTTTGGAATGATAGTGAAGAACGTGTAATCCGAACTGATGCTATGACAGTTAGAATCACCAAAAATTGAACCAATGCGTAACACATCAGGCTACTGGCCGTGTTTAGAATTCGATTTTTAAACTCAAGTATATTCCCACTGATGTGAATTGTTATGTTAACGCTATGGTATATGGCTCTGATGCATTTTCTTATTCGATTTTCGTTCGGTGTTCTTCACTATTTGCTTGTGTATTGTGTGTGTGTGTGTATCTGTTAGAGACGCCACAACATCACCCTGAATACCGATTACCACAATATGATCAACTCATCGCATTCTGATCTCAACAATACGTACCAACGAGATTTTCTTTTTGAGTATCAATCAATACCGCTAAAGCTTAACGCTGCATTCTGTCTTTAAAGAGAATTCCCGCCGTAGGCACATTGCCCAGCACCTGCACTATTGAAGCCAACGAACTACTATGTGTAAAATGTTGCTTCCATCCCCTTTTCCCAAAATTCAAGGCTGGACTGGATATCCATTTATGAATAAAAGTAGTTCCCAATACTAACCTTCTCTCATTTTTTTGATGGCTTAGGAATCCTGTGTCTAAAAGCATCTCATTCTTTGGGTCGATCTACAAATCGTTCCAATACCTGTTCATGATAAGCGGAACTCCTAGTCGAGCATTCTGTGAGCCATTCATCGAAACTTGTGAAATTCTAAGGAAGCAACGCCTGGAGAATACCATGGGTCACAACTTCTTATTTCAACATGACTACGTATGTCTTGAGCACGTGCGCCATATAAAATCGAGCTTTGCCGAATTGCAAAATCATTATATCGTCTCCTTTATTGTTTTGCAGCCGTTTTCCTTTCAATGTTAAATTGTCCAGATTCCATCAATTGGATTTGTTACCAATTGGTTGTGATGGTTTACTCGAGTTCAACAGCTCATGATACATGACCATGGAAATGCGAGCATTCGGTTAGGCCGTCGACGTGTAGGCACGGCCGGAAACTCCCCATGATTTTCTGCACTTGGAGTTGTCGTAATGAACCCATTTTTCGTCCCCATTCCCATTTTTAAACATTTTTTTATTTTCTTTCTATATTCTTAGTTTCTAAATTAAAGGCTAGACAAAAAATGCTTAAATTCTAGCTTAAATAGCTTATATAATAACTTACTGGTCCTTCGCAGACGCTCTAAGCTAAACATTACTTAATATTTGTATAATTTGCCTTTCGGCGACAGAACTTTGTGGCAATACTTATAATTATTTGAAAAACAAAGAAAAATTTAAAAACTTTGTCAATTTTTTTTTTTTTTTTTTCTTAAAATTTAACTTACTAAACTTATCTACTTTTTTTTTTTTTTTTTTAATGTAAAATCACAGCTTAACTTAACTTAAATCTTATACTACCCTAATTCTAGAAAAGCTAAGTCTATGTAAGCTAGCTGATGATAGTGTGATTCTATACCGACTTTGGTATCCAGGTCTTTATATGCCATTCAACCACCAGAACTGTTGCCGCTGTCTAATACTATCGTCCCGGTCTCTGTGGGAGATAGCCCTACTGAAGCGCAGGAGCTCTTCTTCGGTGCGCGTTACTTCCCGGTCGTAGCACAATCGCCCGTCTACGGATGATCTACTTACATGATAGATCAGCGGAATTCCGGATCTATCCTGTATAAGCCCTTTCATGTCCAAATCAAGGAACGCCTCTGGTGGAACAAAACCGTTGCGACGCACGTTCTCATAGTACAGGGTATTTGGATAATAAGCCCCGAAAATTAGGTCATTGGACGAGCATATTGCTCTCGCAATATGTCCTCTGATTAATTTAATCTTAAAATATTCCACCCTATTTATGCAGGCTTCATTATATAAAGTCTCATTTGAGTAGTACTTTTTGTATTCCGATTCCGGTGTTCGATATAATCTGAGACAGGTTCTCAGACACTTCCTTTCGAACACCCGAATCTTTTCCATCAAATTTGGACCTATGTTAAACCATACTGGACAGCCATATATGAGCATTGGCCTGATTAGCGTCATGTAGCATATGACCTTTACCCTGCTGTCAAGTTGGCTACTGTGAAATAGCCTCCTTGTCATAGCAAACGTTTTTCTAGCCTTGATCAGATCAGCCTCTACATGTCTGTTGAAATACAGATATTGGTCTAGCCAGATGCCCAGGTATTTAACTAAACTCTTGGTTTCCATTTTATCTCCATGCGGTCCCACGATAACTAGCTTTCGCCAGTTTTTCCTTGTGTCGTTCGTGGCTTTATATAATGGGGTTCTAAATAGGATGGCTTCACATTTCTGGAAGTTGATCTTAAGTTTCCAGTTGTCGCAATAGCGCTGCACGTTGTTGAAATCTCGCTGTATTAAACTATTTATGATCTCAACTTTCGGAGCTGTTCTGTAAATTATGAGATCGTCTGCGTACACAATAGCCTGCGGGAGTGCATCTAATAAGTCGCTAATGTAAATGTTAAAAAGAATCGGAGAGAGTACCGCACCCTGTTGCAAGCCATTCTTGATATTATACATTTTATTAGAGGTCACATTACCACTTTTGACCACGAACCTCCTGTCCTTTGACATATCGTAAAGTACATATAGTAAAGGCTTATGTATGCCATGTCTGATCAGTTTGTAATACAACCCTTCGATCCAGACGGTATCAAAGGCTTTTTCCAAGTCGATCAGACAGGCACCTGTGCATTGGTTCCTACATTTATTCCATTGTATGTCGGAGACCAGTTTAGCTGCGGCATGTGTGGTTTCATGACCCGCCCTAAAGCCAAACTGGTTATTTGGAATAATTCTATTGTCGTCTACCCATTTTAGCAGAGCTTTGTTAATGATTTTTTCAAATACTTTACTGATGCTTGGGAGTAAACTTATCGAACGCATGTTCATTGGGTTTGTACAGTCTTTGCCCTTTTTTGCGATGGGCTGAATGATAGCCGTTTTCCAACGCGGGATAATATGCATTATTCAATGCGTTGTTAAACAGGACCGTGTATATATCTATTGCCTTTGGGGGCAGGTTCTTGAGTACGATTTTAGGTACTCCATCTATTCCCACTGACTTTTTGCTTCTTAATGAGTCGAAGATACTCTGGATTCCTTCCCTTGTGATTAAAAGGCTATTAGCCCCACCATTGGCGTTAATGTCAATTGACAGATTATCGTCACTGAATTCCGTAAAACCCGGATTCTCCGATTGCCAATGTGAAATTTAATTCCGGAGATGCAGGTGATTCAGTCGAATTCTGTCCTCCAGGTCATGGTTTCGGTGAATGCTTTCATTCACCTTGTACATTTCCTGAAAGACAGCTCCCACAGCGTTCGCCTTCTCCAAAGGATCTTCGATCACGAAGAGCTCACTATTGAGGATCGCGTTCTCTGTATCTATGCCAATGTTGATTAGCAGTTGCTTGTTTATATCAGTACGTGGAATTTGGAGACACTGAATCTCGTTTTGATTATTTCCCCTGAATATTTTATTTATTTGTGGGAACATATTCGGGTTATTAGTTTTTATAGCTCGAATTCTGTTGTTCCAATACAAATTTGTTGCTAATCTATAATTAGCTTTAAGTAATTGTTGGAGGTTTTTTAATTGAGATTTCAGTGATATTATCTCCTGGTCTTGTCTGTCTGTAAACTGTCTGTGTAATTGTTTTAATTTCGATAGCAGTCTGCTCTTTTTCTTGTGGAGTGCGTTTATTGTTGCGTTTCTGTACATGTTAATGTGATCTGTAACTGTTGTTTTGGGAATTGTTTTGTCCATTGTTCGTTTTACGGTTTCGTCCATTTGTTGAATGTATTTGTCGATTTCGTCATTTGTCAGGTTTCTGTTTACTGGCAGATTAAAGTCATTCGAACAAAGTTCTCGTGTTAATGATCTGGTGAACCGCGGCCATCGCATTGCCCTGTAGTTATAGGGTTGCGGGATCACGAACCATTTTTCGTCCCCAATTTCAATGCAATGCCGAAATCTCCACCGTCTTTGCTTTTCAAGAAATTGTTCACTACAAACAAATTCCGTTCACCATGTCTCGCCTTTAACTCGTACTCAATTTACCCAATTTCCTACCTTGAAAATTCCATTTCCGTGGTTTTGAGGATTGTTGAGTCACTCCATTGATCATGCGAATTCTTGTTGTGTTTGACATGAGTCTTCTTCAAATAAAGCCTTCTATTCCGTATTTCCAAAGGCCTTCCCTCTTCCGTCCAAGAAGGTCTCAAATCATAGCGTGTGCACAGCTTCATAATAAAGATCCATTTCGAATGAACAAAAAAAAAAAAAATACAAGAAATCGTTCTTCAGTTGAACTACACGTGCTTAGAAGGCTGTACTAAGTCATATGTATCGGTATTACAATCTACAAACATGAAAAACCAATGTACGCCGTCATCTGCCTTCTCAATCACTCTACTCCTTGGGCCCGACTCTGCACTTCCATTTAAGGGTATGAAAAGGTCCCTTTTGTGGACGCATATTATCCAACAACAAAAATGCGATTTTTAGAAATATAATAACCAATAAACTGTGATAGGCAGAACGGGAACACAATGACGGAGAACGTCATACCTACGTACGAGAGCGTTTATGCTAGAACCCCAATTCAATACTTCAACATAGTTCACGTCTTTTTCGAGTGGAGTATTTT
Organism: Microdon myrmicae; assembly: GCA_963931805.1. NCBI lineage: Eukaryota > Metazoa > Arthropoda > Insecta > Diptera > Syrphidae > Microdon > Microdon myrmicae. Next base: position 93,221,327 of record OZ007498.1, on the reverse strand, counting down.
TTTGCTTTGGCTTCTGTGAAATTATTATATTCTTATAATACGTCCTTTAGTGAATTAACCCACAATTAAACCCACATAAAAAGGTTTGGGTTATTCCTAAGTCTGAAAAACATTTAAGGCTTATATTGGAGCTCTTATGTCCACATCCTTTCCCATGACACAGAAAAATGTCCTTACGAATCCCTGTTTCTTGTGTGTTACGTGCCTACCAACATCTGTTCATCTTCTAACAGTACGATACATGAAATTAGGCCAATTCATTGAAGCCCTAGACACCCAGATACCATCACGTCAAGTACGGAAGTATGACGCAAGCAGTTGTGTTCAGGCGATGAATCGACCAAATACCTATAAGTCCTACGGAAGTACCTCAGAATATGTGGGATCGATTTTGCCCAAGAATGACACTGTTGCTACGACGCCCAACACATCAGGGTGTCTGCCAAAATATGCTGGCCGACGACGACGTGAATGGGCTAAAAATAAATCCGCACTCACGATATGAAGGACGTTTGATGGATTTGTGAGTTGAACGGAGACTATTTGGGAAACCCACTGTGTGGTGTGCTGCTATAAGTGGGACATTCTGATGTCACAATTCGCTCATTGTCGTTGCGCTTCGGTCGGGACAAGTATATCAATAAATCAATTCGCCGCCGAGTGAAGCGACTTAAAGCTGTTGACGGAATCACTGATTAGGTCTGGTGTGTTGAGATGTGGTGACATATTTCTTTTGTATAGTCATATTAAAGACATCGCTGGAGCTGAAGAACTCACACCTGTGACAGGTCCTATTACAAGTGCTCTCTTTTGTAAAGTTGAACAGTCACTTAGTGGCTCTGTCCAAGTTGATATTCGTGGCGGAGGAGCCTAATTCCACCAAAAAGGGAAGATAAAAATATAAGGCACTTATTCTTCAGGATATCCGAAGTACAAATTTAGTCCTTCATTTTGCTATACTGCAAGGTACAGACGTTTTAGTGGGCCCAAATAATAATCGAAATTCTTCGGCAATTCCCTAAGATGGATAGATTTCTTTCAAATCGCATGATAGTGTGTTTGTAAATAATAACTGCATGTTTTCAATGGTGTTTTTTATTTACAGCAGCAATACGTTCTCCCTGGCTTCAGTCCGTACAGCACAAAACTTATTTCCTAATATTTCCAATCGTTTCGAAACTGTTGTCTGATTTTCCAAGTCTACTTAGTGTCTGATATTAATAACACCATTTATCGAAAACATGAAAACTTATTCAAATGAGCGAGAACTTATTTAAGGTCCTAACACCGTCTCTAAGGGATGTGTTAGCAACGCGTCAACCTATGCGAAGGATAGACGTCGCCCCGATACATGGCACAATGCCCAAAACATCTCGTCTAGAAAAGGGAAAACTGGAAATCAATTACTACCAGACGCTGGGTACTAAAAAGGAAAAAAAAGAATCGAGCAGACATTTAGGTAGACGCTACACCAAGGCAACATTGTGGTGATAATTGCTCGATTACTGGGAAGACGCGACCGGCATAATAAAACCACGTGCAGCAGTTGCTGATTACACAATGACACACGACATCGATAGCCACGTGCAGATTAGTATATAAGGAAAATAAAAATTATAAATAGCTGAGTCTACAAACACACACGCACAGTACAAGACAGTACAAATGCGCACACACCGGCCAAAGCGCAGATTATCAGGCGCCGAAGACGTGATCTGCGTTTACCACCGCTCTCAAGACCTACCTTTCTCTCCCACCATTCCCCCATCCAAGCAGTTAGAGAACATTTGAACTAACCCTGTCCACACTATCCTTACATACCTCCCCCCTTTCTTTTTCAGACGTCTTGAAGCCGAGCCCAACATCCTCACTGATGTGGGTGATTCTGGTTATCGCAAGATGACCAGAAGCCAGAAACAAGAGGAAGGACATATCTGTCCTTGTTTCACTAAAGTCGGCCTCTTGCCACCCATTTTTTTTAAATAGTTAGGTTCTCTCCAAGAGCTCAAAAGGTAGTGTATGTTCTTTTCATATTAAATAAATTTATGTCAGGAAGAAAAATATCTGGTTGATTTTAGAGGAAAGTTGTTTTCGCTCTGTTACTTGTTCTCACTTTTACAGGTACCCTGGAGCAGTTCCTCGCACCAGTGGTAAGCGATGCTCGAAGCATATTCCTCCCTTTGTTTAGGTTTATGAAAGGGGTGTTCCCACCACCGGCGGTAACAGCCCTCGCGAGGGAAACATACTAAACAGATACCACCCAACTTCACGCCGGTGTTAGGGCGTAGAGGAAAGATGTTTTCTTTTTTCTCCTATTTCAATAGCCAATACTGAAAATCGAATAACTAAAGAAGCACTGGCTCAGTAGGACGCAAAACTCGTACGAGGCACATGTAGAATTCGTCGTTTTGCCGCTGAAATATAGCACGTCGAAGACCGCCTTCTTTATCCACACCTCTTTCCTTAAAGATACCATAAAATCCCTTTATATGCCGATAATATCAAAATGGTGGAATACAAAATTGTCGATTATTTACTTAAACTGTTTTTAACATAAGTTGTTAGTAATGTGACATGTCAATTTCCAGGAACAGTCTGGATCAAACCACAGCTGGCTGCGTCCTGAGAAGAAGTAACAATCAACTATTATCTGCTCGATCCTTACAAGGACAATACGATCAACGCCTTATTACTCGTGAGAAAACTTTGAGATCGAACACTAATTGCTTGATTACCGGAAGGATTATTGCCATACAAAAGCAGCACATAGAGCAGCTGCTTGCAGGATAATGGCACATAAGAATAATTTATCATCATCTTCGGCACTACAACCTGGATCCGGTCGTGGCCTTATTTAGCAAGTCTCTCCACCGGTGTCCGGTCCTTATCCGAGACTTGTTAAACCTTTCTCTGAATGTCGCTGCATGCATTGGTTCACTACTTGGCGGGTGCCAAAGAAGCTATTAAGGAGTGTCACGTGGAGACTGCATGTTAACTTGGATTGAATAGGGACAGGGATCGTCTTGGCCTTCGCTGGGTTGAAACCTGAGACTTTGCCCTGTATGTATATATATTGTTGCGGATTGCAACTGAACGCAACCAATGGATTCAACTGAATGCCATCAATAACAAAAATAATAACAACTATCAGCAACTAGCTGACAAGAATAATTAATTGACGAGCTGTCAGTGCAAAAAATGTCTTCTCCTTAGCATTCTCGTGTAATCTTCAACGGTTATAAACCAGATAAATCTAGTTAATCTTAATGAATAAAAATAACTATTAGTGACAAACTATATAATGCAGTGTTGTTCTTTGGTTTTGTAAAAGTTGATTTGGGTCTCCGTTCATCCCCTCGGTTCTAAATATTTAATAAACGTTTTACTCGTCCGTTGTAAATAAGTAGTAAGCTGATATAAGAGAAGATCATCTAAATGGAATAAACAGCTTTCGGGAGCTGATACAAGAGAATCCTCTACATGGTGTAAGCAGCTTTGTGGAATACGTCTTAAGGAGCATACCATCAATTGAAATGCAGATACGATCACCATAGAGAACTATCAGCTCTGTACTAGAGGATTGCATAACTCGTCCTGACGATTATCCCTTTGAAATCATCAATAAAACAAGGTAATCGCTGTAATTGTCAATCTAATACGATTCCGTTCATTCCAGACAACGGACCAAAAACAACATTTGTAACGCAATCTATTCGTTGCTGGTCGTTCGCTGTCGCTCATTTTGGTCCTTCGAGCCCGATCCAGACTGTGGAACCAGTCTACCGACGCATAGTTCGCGGCGCAACCCGGAACCATAGGTGTGGATCAACTAGCGCCACCCAGTTCGCTGCGCAACAACTGTGCAGACCGCCGCCCAGTTCGCGGCGCAAAGCACCGATTCTGGACTGAGGATCCAGTCCACCGCCGCCCAGTCCGCGTAACAGCCGGATCCAGATCTATGGGACGAACCGCCACCGAGTTCGCGGCGTAACTGAAGATAGGATCCAGATCAGACCGCCGCCCAGTTCGCGGCGCAATCAACAATCCAGATCTGTGGATCGGACAGCCGCCCAGTTCGCGAAATCGAAGACAACAAGGACTGTATTGGCCGCACAGCTCATCGCAGCCCAGTTCGCCGCCCAGGAGCGGATGTCCTATGCTCTTCTCAACCTTTAGAGGAGGGGGCCCTCAACGTTGTTCACCGTGGACATATGCCAGCGCAATCTTCAGATCACATGGGAGGACATCCGATAGCGACATGATGAGATAAAACTCGTGGCCAGTCCAGAGACGACCAGCGGACACCGCTACTTCGTGGAAAGATTCATCGATCAGGCCGAGAAGACATATCTGGACGAGGCCACCAAATTTGTTGAAGCAAGGCACGCCCTCACCTCTGACCGTCCCAACGCATCCAAGACTGCTGCGGACACCTTCAGTCGATCACAAAGTCGTTCGCCGTCAATGATGTCGCGACTACCACCATGTTGGCTGGGAACTCCACCAAAACCTGACATGCGAGTGCCGCCTAGTCTACCACCGGCCCGTTCCGGCCTTGGCGGTATGCCTCCGCGATCAGGAGCTCGTATGCCGCCAGGCCCTCCACGCGGATTGCCATCACGGATGAGGCAGCCGGAAACGCCCCCCCCCCCCCCCCCTCCCCCAAGGACACCAAAAGCGTGATGACAACCGAAGCAAAGCCATCCCAGAAGGCCAATGATGCCAAACTACCGAGGCTGCTCGAGGCGCACATCGCGCTCGACCCAGTCTCCCCAACCACGGAGAACAGCGTCGACCAACCCGACAGTAGCGAGCGGCCCCCAGTGCAGCTGCCAGCAATCACCACAAAGCACCAGCAGGCCGCCGAACGGAGTGCTGCCTGCGCAGAGAAAGAACCGCCTCCCATAACAGTGAAAGAAAGTCTTGTTGGAAAATATGTCGCTACACGATGAATTGTTGTCCCATAGCCATGTCATATACAATATATAGTATGTTTGCAGGCATGCCCAGGTTGGGTAGGTTATAAATAAGACCATCTCACCAAACGGTGTCGAGGGCCTTTTTAACCAAAGATGCCCTTGTGCACTGCCGTTTTGCTTTGTTCCATTGTACATCGGAAACCAGTTTTGACGCGGCATGATAGTGTCATTCCGAGTCCGGAAACCATTTTTATCCTCGGATCAATTTAATAATAATTAATTTTTCAATTTTTCAAACACTTTGCTGATGTTCGGGGGTTAACTAGTTAGCTGGGTTGCTTCTATCTTTTCCACGTTTTGGAAAGGGGAGGTATATAGCTGTTTTCCAGTTCATTGGATAATATGCATTGTCGAGCGCGTTATTGAACAGTATTGTATAAATATTTATGACTTCCGATGGTAAATGTTGAGTACTGTGTTTGGAATTCCATCAATTCCAGAAGATTTCTTATTTTTAAGTGAATTAAAAATATATGAGACTTCGTCCTTTGCTCCAAACAAACTCTTTCCTTGATTTGCAGTGGAATAATGTGCGTTATTAGTATCACTAAAGACTGTAAAACTTGGATTGTCGGAGCGCCAACTATTAATTGTGTTGCGAAGTGAAATGTGGTTTTGTAGTGTTCTGTGTTCTAGATCATGATTGAGGTGAAAGGATTCGTTCATTCTGTGTACAGTCTCGAAATAGGCACCCATAGCATTGGCTTTTTCTTGGGGACCTTCTATCAATAAGGATTCACCCGCAGATATAATATTTATAGGGGTAATACTTGCGTGTAGCAGTATTGGACAATTCGCTGGAGTTGATTTTTAAACAGAGAATGTCATTATGATCGCTCTTTCGAAATAGATTATTTATCTGAGGGAACATATTCGAGCAAATAAAGTTTATGGCTCGAATTTTGTTTTCCCATTTTGAGTTCCGTAGTTTTCACGAATCAGCTGTTGAAGTTTACCGATCAAGGATTTGAGTGTCCTTATTTCCGGGTTTTGTCGGTCGGTAAACTGCCGATAGAGTAGTTTCACTCTAGATAGGAGACAACTGTTTTATCTATACGGAGGGTCGATAGCTGCGTTTCTGTGTTGGCTTGTGTAATCTTGAGACCGACACACTTTGAGAATAGAGAGCTCCATAGAGTTCTTGACAATGCTATCCATTGTAAGGATATATTGATCTATCTCTTCATTTTGTAAATTTCTGTTGATAGATGGAACCATCTCACGTGAGTGCATTTCCCTTTTGATAATGCATTCGAAACATCAACAATGTGCTGTATGAAACTTGAAGGAATAAAGATGATCACATTGGTCGAGCAGAGTTTGTCCCCGTGGAATCTGAATTGTGGCGTCAAGTCCATAGTGGTCACTATCGTATACAATAGTCTGAGGGCAGTTTCGAATACCAGTATTTGTATTAAGAGTTCAATACGACTGTCTAATAGTAGAAGATCCAAGACGGAGTTTGGCGGATTTTTGTGCCTTTTAACAAAATAAAACATGGAGCTGAGTTTGTTTAACCTTGCCTTTCCTCTTTATTAATCTTTTCTCTTCCGTTATCACTCAATCGTATAGGACACTATTTTGATATTTTGTTATCGCTTAATCGTCTAGGACACAATCTTGATATTTTTGTTCTCACTTAATCGCCTAGGACACGGTTTTGATATTTTGTTCTTACTTAATCGACTAGGACACAATTTTGATATTTTGTTCTTTAGCACTATATTTGTATCGTTCAATATTTCAGTTAATTCCGAAACAAAACTTGCGAATATATTCGCGAAAATCAGAACAACTTTCAAAGGTTGTGAGGACTTGTATTATTGCTGCGCATTGCCTTAGTGTGCATTGAACGTCGAGTATATACGTTTTCTTTTTTCGTTTTATCGCGCTGCGCGTACCGATCTCTTCGTGGGGTTCTCTATGTCGACTGATTCATTTTTCTCTGGGGATGATTCTATTCACCCCATAGTTCTTTTTTCCCTTTCGTTTTCCTTGCCCTGGTGATTCTCTCCCAATCGAGAATCCCTCCACCAGGGAAGATCGTACTCACACATACAGACGCGGAGGTTGCCGTCTGTGGAATCGTCAGAATTTTCACACTTCTGTTGCGTTGCTTATGCAAACATTCGGGTGTGTTGTTTATTCTTGGCGATCGTGGTAATTATCGTGTTTACTTTGCCCTATGTGAACAGCGTTTTCGATTATTGTTGTTTCTCCGCAATGGCATTTGTTTAGGTGAAGTGCATTGCGGCAGGGACAAAGGTTTTGCCGACGGATTGTTTTACGGAAATTGGCTTATGGCCGGAGATTTGATGTTTGTCGACATCTGGCGCAGCTGTGCCAACCGCTTGTGTTTATCCAGCTAATGGATCGATACACAAATTCTATGCTGGGTCGTGTTCTTCGATCGGCGTGCAGGCGTAGGGAAATTGTTCGAGATTTGGGGCCCACGTATCTGTGGATACGTGGGGTTGTTGGCACCAGTATGTATGTCACCTTTGATCAGGTGAAAAGATAGACTTTGGGGAGTCGTGTCTGTGGGCACGTGAAGTTTGGTTATAGGTGAGTATATTCCTTCGTGGGACGAAGACACCTCAGCCTATGATGATGTGTGCGGTTCGTGGAACCGCCACAGGAGTCCCCTCTTGAAAAAGAAGGGGAGCTAGTGGCGTACATTTCTAACTTGTTGTCGATGGTGTTGACTTGCCACCATTCGAACAAAGCATTACCTCTCGCGTTGGGGTTATGTTGGCCCAAGTAGCATGTTTGGCATTGATATAACCTGGTAAAAGGAAATAGTTGCTTTCCAATTCCTGCTGAAGACAATGAAAGAGCGTATTTAATCCGTTGATGAATTGTGCCCATCAGGGCGCTTGTGGACCATATAGTGATACCACATATAAGTGCTTCTGACTTTGAAGGTGATTGTCTACTATGCAAGCTTCCAACACTTGAAAGTTTTGCATTTCTTTGCTGTACAGGATCTTATGTCGAAGACTTGTTTTAATTAAGACTCCAACACTGCCTCCTTGTGTGAATTGAGGCCCATCTCTTCTTATCGTATTGTAGTTTTTGTAGCCCAATTTATGCTTCTGGTTTAGCTTTGTTCCGCTAGCCAGACGGATGTCAGGGCGTTCGGCTTCCAACAATTACCCTACGCTGTATCTCTTCTCTCAATTCTAATAAGTCAATTAACATTGACAGCAACAATTTTTAGGATTAGCTCAGCTAAGGATAATTTAATGATTATGGCTTTTTATTTGCAAACAGCGATGAATAAGGAAAATCTATCCGGCTGTTTGTTCTTTAATTATGTATTCAAAGTCCGCGCGCATGTTGTGGAGAATTATTTTTATATCTCATTCTACTTCTGTCGTGCGTACTTTCATCGGAGGTTAATGCTACGTTGATGGGATTTTTTAACCCAGAGATCATTTGAGCATTTGGCATGTTGGGCGCAACGAAATTTGTTCATTGGTTTCATTCTTCGAACTCAAGTTTTCGCTTATCCATTTTACCCTTAAGGGTTTAAAATTTAGGCCTTCTCTTAAATAAGCAGTATGACTTGAATTTTTGCATAGCACACAGGCTAGTTTGCTCTCATCTGACAATTTTTCTTTTCCAAGTGGACATTCCCCAGTGTTATGAATGTTTAGACACTTGATGCACAAATTGTTGACAACGCATTCATTGTAACACACGTTTGGCTTTATGGATTTTTTCCCAACGCACCATTTGATAGTAAAGATGTTTGATGTGTGTTAGTCCACCGATCTTGCTATCAGGGCTTAGCGAAACTAGGAAAAAAGGCAACTTGCGATTGTGCCTTCTTGAAAATGAGGTGGAGAGTGGCCTAACAGAAATCAATTTTAAGCCGCCAATTTCGACAGACTTAAGTTCCTTGAGGATTATCTCGGGTGAAAATTCCGGATCTACTCCTTTGAGTAACATGGAGATTTGTTTCCCCGATTTAAGTGTGTAGGTAAAGTACTCGCTTTCTACTTCTTTCTAAAACTGATTTGAATTCCTTATAGTTTTCAATACTGTCACATTCTACGCTATATTTATCAAAACCAATTCTTTTAATTTTCAAATTAAGACTGGCCAACTTCAGTGAAGCTGACGACGATTAATGGTACCCTCACCACCTTTGTGGTTTGCTCTTGCTGTTGTTGTGTGTGCCGCTTCAGTTGTGACTGCTGCTGTTGGTGTTTATTTTGGTTTGTCTTTGTTGTTTTCTCTGGTTGCTGGTTTTTCTTCTTTTTCTCCGACTCTTTGGTTACATCTTTGTTTTTTTTTTTTTTTTTTTTTTTTATGTATAGTTTGTGTGGCTAATTTTTCGTATTTATTTCCTACCCCCATTATTCTCTGCGATGTCAACTTCACACGCATCACTTTCCTTTCCTGATGAATTGTCGGTTAGACGTCGTCTTACTGAACAAGTTTTCACCTGCCAGACATTTGTATCAGCTATATTTCTATTATTATTAATTGTTTTATTCTTATTTTTATTGTTTTAAAGTTTTTCATTATCTCGCGACTCATTCACGAAATAGCACATCTCTGCACACACACACACACGCACAACCACTTATTACCATTCCACATCTAACGTTCAAACGGTACGGATCGTCCGATCGTCCTGTCCCGCGTCCTTTTATTTGAATTGCGCAAACAGTGTGGCCGCCACTGAGAACGGTTGTATAGCATATTGCCAAATATTGAACGGTGTAGTGTGTACGTGTAGGGGTTTCTCTATTCTATAGGAGAAACAGCCCACAATTCCAACCACAATACCTACCCATTTCCTTGATAAGTTATTTACCTGTAAAACATGTCAGAGGGACGCATAGCTAAACTCATCATTCTATGCAGATAATCCATAATTGAGTTTAGCTACAATCAAACACATACGGCAACACTATTGCGCTAACCATGGGATTTCCACCGGAAATTCCATTCGTATTGGTTAGCAACAACCAAGTCAAACCAAGCGACGCGGTTGCGTCATAGTCCATAGGCTTGGGTATTATTGAACATTCCACAGAATGGTATTATATCCCCAGCCGATGCGGCGTCCTATTGACTTTTCCCAGATCACCCATTCGCTTGGGATCACTGATCTCTTTTTGCTGGTGAATAACCTTAGCTAGGTCTTCCTCTCTCTCGTATTTCTGTCTTGCTATAGTGCGTTGACCTAAGAGATTATCACTAGGTCAGTAGACCAGCCGCAGCCGTATACACGGCACTGACGCACACACACCTAGCCAGATCAACCCTGGGTTATTGTGCTCTCCCTTTTGATTTCTCCATTCTGGCTACGCCCATCGACGTCGAACGAATACACAAGTACGTTTCGACCTGGATGAGTGTGGTGAGTTGGGGAACACACAAGAGAGCATGATTACTATTGGCAGATCAATGTGTAAAAAGCAGAAATTACGATTTCCACCCTAATTTAGTCAGTCACTATCCCATCTCCGTTACGATCGGACACGCGGTCTCTCGGGCACAACCACAAATTAATTATATCCAAAAGAGTCGAATATTAACCACCGAGGTGTATACAAATACGTCCGATCAGTGCGAGTATACGATTGAGTTTTAATTTACCGAAATTGGTTACGAAAATATTTGACGTTGGTGTTTGACCAAAAAGGTCCGCGACAATTTGGAAAATTAAGCCATTGTAAACAATTAAAAAAATAATAATAGTAATTAATAAAAAAAAAATATAAAATTTAAATCAAATTAAAGTTAATTCCAATCAGTACCAGTTGAGGTGTTTGTGTTTTTTATTTCCTCATTCTCGTCTGCGTCGAAACATCGTTGGGGATTTAAGGAATACGTGCCATACGTTGGCATCCATACTACAACCCCACATACGTGTTCAGTGTATGTACGTGTGCTCATTATATACACAGTGTGTGCGCGAACGCGCGTGTGAGTTGTGTGTTATCACGCAGTGTAACCGTCATCAAGAACGGTCATTAAAAAAAAAAAAAAAAAAAAAAAAAAACAGTCAATGTGACATAGAGCAGTGCGGACCTACTCGAGCATCATCATCGGCGCATCAAAGAATAGAAACGCACATTTGGCAATGACACGAAGTAGTGGGGTTATAGCGGTTCTGGGACAGGAAGTGACGCCACAGCCGAAAGCTCTGAAAGCTCTGCGTCAAGGTTGAGATGTGTTTGATGGTTGGCGAAGGGTGTTTGTGGGTATGATTCATGGTTGGCGTGGGCTTGTGGGTTCTTATCGTTTGTAGTGATTGTTGTATTTTGTAGTGTTCTTATCGGTAGTAGTAATTGCGGTAGTTTGTAGTATTCTTATCGGTTGTAGTATTCTTATCAGTAGTAGTAATTGCTGTTGTTTGTACTGTTCTTATCAGGTGTAGTAATTGCTGTTGTTTGTTTTTGGTGTTCTTATCAGCTGTAGTTGGGAGTGATTCATCATCATCAGCGTGATCGTTTTGTTGTTGTCGTAATCGAGTGGGGATGTTATTGTTTTTGCAGGTGGTGGATGTTTTTGCTGGCAATTGGGCTTTTTGCAAATGGATTTGTGCTTTTGATGTTTTTGTTTTTTGCGGGTGGTGGATGTTTTTGCTGAGTATCGGGGCTTTTTGCTAATGGATTTGTGCTTTTGATGTTACTGTTTTTGCAGGTGGTGGTGGATGTTTTTGCTGAGTATCGGGGCTTTTTGTTAATCATCGTCATGGGAATTTGTTTTTTGATGGTTCTATTTTGGAAAAAGGGATGGGTGTTTTTGCTGATTCTGTTTGAAAAAAGCTTTTGCTGGGGGGGAATGTGAAATGGGTTGTTTTTGCTGGAAGTTTAAAACGGACTTCACGTAAGGCTCAGACAAATTCCCATGACGATGATTAACAAAAAGCCCCGATACTCAGCAAAAACATCCACCACCACCTGCAAAAACAATAACATCAAAACCATATATCCAACAACAACATCCCCACTCGATTACGACAACAACCAACGATCACGCTGATGATGATGAATCACGCCCAACTACAGCTGATAAGAACACCAAAAACAAACAACAGCAATTACTACACCTGATAAGAACACTACAAACAACAGCAATTACTACTACTGATAAGAATACTACACCGATAAGAATACTACAAACTACCGCAATTACTACTACCGATAAGAACACTACAAAATACAACAATTACTACAAACGATAAGAACCCACAAGCCCACGCCAACCATGAATCACACCCACAAACACCCTTCGCCAACCATCAAACACATCTCAACCTTGACGCAGAGCTTTCAGAGCTTTCGGCTGTGACGTCACTTCCTGTCCCAGAACCGCTATAACCCCACTACTACACGACGCCGACTCGAGCGACAGCCGAGTCTTATAACGAAGCGGCACAAGCCAAATACAGATGGCTATAAAAATGCAAAAGAAAATAAAGATGAATACATTGGAGCAGGCAACCAATTCAACGAATTGGTTGACCTTGACCCAAGTCAAATTGAATTACCTGCTGATGACGAAAACAATATCACAGGTACGGCAACAGATCCAGCGGAACTGGATAAACTCCTTGCGGATATTGACAACAAAAAAGAGGAATTGAAGAAACAAAAAGAATCAATCCTCAAATTAAAAGACCTAATGCAGCAACAACAAAGGAAAGAAAATACAACAACACAAAGGAAAAATCAGGAACAACATCAGGAAGCAAACAAAAGGCAGCAAACAATGGAGATGCAGCAGCAGCAAAAAACCAGCACATCGTAACCAACAAAAAGGAAAAGGCGCCGCCTATAATACTTACGTCCATGGAAACAAAGGACGTTATAAAATTAGGTGAGTTAACTTACAAAAATTTCAAAACGAAAAAAATTAATAATTCTAAAATAAAATTAATGTGCGATGATATTGAAGGTTATCGCAAAGTACTGACTGCTTCGGGTAGAACAAAAAGCGAGTACTACACGTACACCCCGAAATCGGAGAAAATAATCTCCATGCTCCTAAAAGGCGTTGACCCATGTTTTTCCCCTGAGGAGGTATTCGAGGAATTAAAAAATGTCGAAACCGACAATTTAAAATTTACAGGTGTGAAACCCTTCTCTACCGCCAACTCCAGAAAACGCAATTGCAAATTGCCTTTCTTTATTTTATCACTGAGTCCCAACAGTAAAGTTGATGCTCTCCGATACATCAAACACCTCAACCACCAAACAATAAGTTGGGAAAAAACAAGAAAAATCGATAGCGTATTGCAGTGCATGCGTTGTCAACGCTTCGGTCACGCGGCATCAAACTGCCACATGCAATTCAGGTGCGTAAAGTGCCTCTCCGACCATATCATTGGTGAATGTCCCTTAGGCAAGGAACAGCTTCCAGATAGGATAACACTGTGAAGAATGCCCGCGCCAGAGGCATATTCAGAAATAATAACAATGTTATTAACCATGCAAGAACAATTTGCCGGATTCCAAAAAACACTGACTGAACAAAGAGCACGAATAGATACTCTCTATTCAACCCTGTTCTCAAATAAATCTCCGCATCAAAATCTTCAACCCTCCGTCTGAACTAAACATAAAAATTATAGCTGTGAATGTAAATTCACTAATCCACATCGAAAGAAGGGATAATTTAGGCAATCTGCTCCAAGCCGAATGCCCAGATGTGCTCTTGTCTAGCGAAACTAAGCTAACCAAGGGCACAGACTGGGCTACAAAAATTATAACATAATTAGACGAGATCGACCACACTCTACTCGAGGAGGTGGGGTCGCTATCTTAGTTAAGAAAGGTCTTCACCATAAGGTCGTTTACAGCACGGAAGTACACAAATTCCAGGAGCTAGAGGCATGCATTAAAGATATTCCTCTAAAAAGTCAAAGGCATCTATATATAGTCGTTGCTTACGCTCCTGAATCTGTTCAAGGTACCCAATTTATCAGTGAAATCGATACGCTTTTCCGAAGTCTCAAGTTAGATTCGGAAAACAATTACTTTTTAATGGCGGGTGATTTTAACGCCAAGCACAGTGCCTGGGGCAATCTGACCTCGAACACCAGAGGCAGTGCCTTGTTTGATTGGCGGCTAAGAAATACGATCGAGCATAAACTAGAATTATACGCTACAAGTACACCGTCTTATCCAAGAGGTAACTCTTTCCTGGATTTACTTATGACAGATGATCGAATTCAGTTACCAGATACCGAGGTAACTACTCGAAATTGTCTTCGCACAATTGAGTACGATAGCGAACATTACGGACTTGGAGCCGTAATACACGTGCCAAACGAGTACCATCTACTTGAGCAATACGACCAGGTACATTCTTTCGATTTCCGAAAAGCACATTGGTCGCGTTTCGATCGCATAGTAAAAAGAGAAATACGCAACATTGGCATAGACCCACCGACTAATAGAAACCTTCGTAATGATGAAATCGATCATTACCTCCTAACTATGAACGATATTGTTACTAGCACAATGAATGGTTCCATCCCCAAAGTAGTTCATATGGATGGCTATACCCACCGACACAGAAATGCAACTATCGATGCTTTGTATGGGCAAAAGAGCACCCTGCTCTCAAAGCTGAAATTGTGCTATAGGCAGTTCAGTGTTTCAAATAGCAATGAAATCAAAACAATCAAGTCCTTGATTAAAAATCTTCAAAAACTGATCCGGGATAATTACCGAGCAGTAATAAATGAGGAGTGGAGCAACAGAATTCGAGCTGTCCAAGCAAACGGACCGAACATGTTTTCACAAATCAAGAAAATATGTCGAAGAAAAGATCACAATGACATTCCCTGTCTCCGAATTCCACGGACTCCCGAGAATTGTCGGATAATGCTGAACGCAGGACTCACCTTAGAGCACATCAACTCCAATGATGAAGTAATAGTAGTCGAAGATCCGCAAAAGAAAGCGAATTCAATTGGAGCCTGTTTCGAAGCAGTGTACAGAGTTAACGATTCAGTTCATGCTAACACTGAAATTGAAAGCAATGCCCGTCAAAAACATTGCTCGCTGCGCAATCAACTTCACAACTGGCGATCCGAAAACCATAGTTTCATCACATTCGGCGAAAATAATAGGGTGGATTCTCCGGTCAGAAATGAAAATACAAATATGTTTGTGCGCAAGGATGAACTTAGAAACATACTTAGCTCAATAAAAAATAAGAAATCATCTGGAATAGATAGCATTCCAAATGTGGTTCTAAGGCATTTGCCTCGCGAAGCAGTGAACATATACACTACTTTGTTTAACAACGCTCTAAACAATGCACACTATCCAACCCATTGGAAGACTGCAGTAGTCCACCCTATCCACAAAAAGGGTAAGGAGAAGAGCAATCCAGCTAATCTGCGCTCGATCAGCCTGCTTTCCAACATCAGCAAGGTATTCGAAAAAATTTGAAACAAAGTACTGATAGGTTGGTGTGATGAAAACGATATCATCCCCAACAACCAGTTTGGCTTTCGAGCGCGACATGATACAGTTCATGCAGCGACGAAACTTGTTTCCGATATACAGTGGAACAAGGCAAAGCGACAATGTACAGGCGCCTGCTTGGTTGACTTTGAAAAGGCTTTCGACACCGTATGGTTAGAAGGACTTGTCTATAAGTTAACAAACCTGGGTGTGCCGCAATATCTGTTATACATCATTTATAATATGATAATGGACAAACATTTTGTGGTGAAATGCGGGGACATACTCTCCAACAAGACCTTCCAAATTAAAAATGGCTTACAGCAACGAGCTAAGAATTCTCCCATTCTATTCAGTATTTACATTAGTGATCTAGTGAGTTCTCTCGAAAACGCCATTGGGTACGCCGATGACATAGTGGTGTACAGAACAGGAGGGAAAATAGACGACATCAATAGGCACCTTCAAGATGGCTTCAACAAAATGAAACAATTTTGCGACGAGGCCGAGACTATCCATTTCAGAACGCCCCTGTCCAGGGCCTCGAGGGATACAAAATAAACTGGAAACACTTTTCTATTGTAGGTAACAATAACCTTCCACTGCAAGTGAAAACTGTAGTTAGATACCTTGGTATCTGGCTGGACCAGAATTTATATTTTGACAAGCACATAGCAGCGTCCCTCTCCGCAGCTAAAAGCGCATATTCTATGACAAGAAGTCTATTCCGGAGTAGTCTTCTTGACCCCAGAGTCAAAACAATTTCGTACTCGGCATTCATCTGACCAGTTTTGGTTTATGGGTGCCCAGTATGGCATAATATATCTCCACTTTATATGGAGAAGTTTCGTGTGTTCGAACGGCAGTGTTTGCGTTCCTGCCTCGGACTTTATAGAACACCAGAGTCGCAATACAAAAAATTCTATCCCAACAAAATCCTGTATAACAAATCAGGGTTAAATAGGATAGACAATTTCATAATTAAAATTATTCGTGGTCACACAGCAAGGGCAATGTACAGTGACAATAATCTTATCTCGGGAGCATTCTATCCCAACGATATGTATCTGGAGAATACGCTCCAGAATGGGCTTATTCCCCCAGAAGCGTTCCCTTTCTTGGATCAAAAAGGCCTTATCCAAGACGTGCATGGAGTCCCGATTATTTACCACGCTCTCCGTGGTGCCAGGGACAAACGAATTCTCCATGATAGTGATATCTCCAATTCACCAGTTCGCCTGCGTTTTAGCACGGCGATCATGAAAGAGATAAATCAGCCAAAGATCGAACATCTCCCAAATGGTGGTGGATTCTCAACGAGGAGAGGACTTCACTTCCTCAGATATAGTATGCCTCTCAAGAGCAACGCTCTCCTTCCCCTTGTCCCCCCTCCCCCTCCTCACCTTTCCCCATTACTTTTTTGCTATTCTATTTTATTTTTTATTTCTTATTTTATTTTTTATTGTTTCGTTTTGAACTTTTTGTTTGTTATTAAAAAAAAAATAATGTAAACATAATTAAATAATAATGTAAACGAGGAGTCCCTCTAATATATGACCTATTTCATATATATATATAAGAAACAAAAAAAAAGATGTACGCCGAAAGGCATATATAAAAATCAAGTTGTAATGTGTAATTTAGAGAGCTCGCATAGGGCCAGTAAGTTAACTTAAGGACTGTGATTGTAGAAAAGGGTTTAACATTTACCCCTAATATTATACATGTAAAAAGAATTAGGAAAACTAAAAAAAAAAACAACCGCTTAATATATTTCTTTACCACTCTATTCACTATAGCACGTGTGTACTAGAACGCACACGAATTCACTTGTGTGTGCATAGAACTTCCGTACTTTATTGTTAATATCCTCTGTGAGGAGGACACACGCACGCGTGTTAAGTGCATCAGTGACGTCATAGACAAAGATGAGGTGCATGAGGTCATTGATGCACTCAAATCAAAAAACACTATCCATTTATGAACTCGGATGAACCCCAGAACGAAAATGCAATTAACTCCACATTTCATCGCAATCGGTAAATCACAGAAAATCGATTAATTGCATATTCCGGAACAATCAACAAATCACGGAAAGGCAATTAATTGCATACGAAACACCAAAGAATTAATTGGGTCTGTTCGCAACTACGGATATTGAACTGTGGCGCAAATCGATGAAGATATATCGGCTGACCCCACAGTACAAAGCAATTGCGAATTGAAGTTAAAATACGGAAATTAGGTCACTGAAAAATGTAATTGCATTATCGTCAACGGGAGGTGTTGACCCCGAGGTGACGAGAAGTGGTAGGAAGAAGTTAGCAGGTGGTGGTTGGTCGTTGTTGGTCGTTGTTGGTCGTAAAAGTGGAGTAGGATTATGATAGTGAAATTGGAATAAAGAGTAACAAGTAAATACTAGTTGTAAAGTAAAAGCAAGTTAAGCGAAATGATAGAATAGTATTTGAAATAAGTTGAAAGTGGAATAAAGATTAGCAAATAAAGACTAGTTGGTGTAAAATAAAAACAATTTAAGCGGAATACTAGAATACTATTTGAAATAAGATGAAAGTGGAATAAAGATTAACAAGTAAAGACTAGTTGGTGTAAAGTAAAAACAATTTGAGCGGAATACTAGAATACTATTTGAAATAAGTTGAAAGTGGAATAAAGATTAACAAGTAAGGACTAGTTGGTGTAAAGTAAAAGATAATTTAAGCGGAACACTAGAACACCACTTGAAATATACTGTAAATAGAATAAGGAGTAAGTAATAAGCAATAGTCGGTGTAACATACCAATGAGTGAAGTGGAAAGTAAGGAAAGCAATAAAAACGATTGAAGAACTAAGAGTAATTCCGAGTTTTGTTATTTAATGGCTTTTGGTGTGTAAAGGCAGAGTTGATCATCATTCCCTAGGTGTAGTATCTCTAGTTACTCTTCACGAGATATCAAAAACCATAACTCGCGTGTACGCGAACTATACTCTTAATAGTTTTTGGTTGACGAGTGGGGATCGATGTGTTTCGTTCAGCGACTTTTCAGGTACTGAAATTTTCGTTGTCCCTTTGTGGATTTTCTTACTCCAATCGAATCAATGCTAGCAAAAAAATGTCCAGTCAATCATATGGTGAGTGAAAAACATTTAATAATTGATGACCATTATAAGCTCAACAAACACCCAAAAGCGCATTTTTAGTAGTCAACACTGTTTTTTCATTTCGACATTTCGCTCCAGGTTTTCTATTAGAAATCTCGTGACTGATCACACGCTGATCTTTGTAAGCCTTATCGATCATGTCATCGAATTTTCTGTACCAGGGGGAAAGATATCTTTGGCATTCAAATTTGCAGAACGAAATCAGTTAATTGTTGTAACGTAACATTTCTATAAACATCACAAATCCCTCCACAAACCTGTGTCGTGTTATTTCTAATTCGTTAAAAGTATGTCCAATAATCAGCTAATCCGTTATCTGTTAAAGAAAAACAAAAAAAAAAAAGAACGATTTGGCAGATGCGTTATAAACAAACAAAACAACCGCCGACCACTTTTTGAAAAGCGCGATTCACTTTTCATTTGATTTCTAAATTTACAAACTTTATGATCTCAATACTAATTATCTCCTCCGAGATTGTAACGGAGGTACCCTACATCAACATTTATAAGCCCTAACCCCGTCCCCTATATAATTAGTTGCTTTGTCAACCGCAAGTCACACTGAAAACCTTTTAGAGCCAAACTTAGGCTATCCACGATATGTAACGTTAACAAAGAGGAATGCCTCTGAGCGAAAACATTATTCATTATAAAAATGAGTGTGACACATGTCTTGATGATGCCTTGCACTAATTCTGTCTGTATAGAATTTTTGTCTCCCAGATAAAATTGTGTTATATGTCGAATTCGTTTTTTGTAATCCTGACCATATTTTCAATAATCTTCATCTAAATTTTAAAAGTTCTAGACTAAACTCTATTTAATCAACTGAGATTTCGAAAGAGCTATGGACACTTATGTATTTGGTTGCTACCTATCGCTTCAGTTTCGAATGCTTTAGTACGTTCCCAATATGTTTGATAATACAAATGGCAATTGTTTTAATGACGCCCTGACCCAAATTATCGTAGAATATAGTTTGTTTGTTTTTGACCCAGATAAATGGTTTTTTTATAGAACTAAAAAAAGAAAGTATATCTATAATTATATGACTATTGTTGTGACTTATCAAATAACAATGAGCCTGGTTTAATCACCAGTTTTTATGAGAACTTGCCCGTCCACATGGGGGTCATCCTAATTAAATCCTTTTCTCCATATTCATTAATCACCTGTTTCTATTAGAGTCATCCTATTTTAATACTTTTCTCCATATTCATTCAATACTAATTACCTTATTTGAAACAAAGGACCTTATTCTCTTCAACTGATTTATTCAATAAAATAGTATATTGCTCTCTCCATTTCATTCAGTCAATTCGCAATCCCAGATGAAGAGTTTTAACAAATTAGTACTATAATCTCGCAAACAAACATGATGATACGTGAACAAAAATTTATATAGTATGGTGGTTGGGGATGGCAATAAAACAAACACGATAATTCTCACCCAGCAGCAACAAAAAGCGATCGAAACGACGAGACAAAAAATTCAATAAAACAAATCAAAAGAAGAAAAACACGAACAAAAAGACCTAGAAGACGAAATGAAAAGTACAGAAAACAAAGTAGCAACCCCGACCGTCAAACTGCAAAAAAACGCCATACAGAATTTAATATCAAACAAAACAGAAACAGAGGGAAGAATAAAAATAATTAAGACTCCACCGACAACAAATGGCACCATCTTCACCACCCCCATCCCAGCTCACACAGCAAGCTACTGGCTCAGTTAGGCAGCTAAACGGCTGAGGAATTAACAGTCTGTCTCACCAGACACCAACCCATCCCATGCACCAAGTGCACCCGTGATATCAGTCTCAAGTGTTTGCTCGGATACAGGGTGCTCAAGAAGAGACCGTATTCAACCTCAACAATAAAAGCAACAGCGACGAATTAAAATCAAAAATGAAAATATTTAAGAAGGCGAAGCAATAATACAAAAGAAAAAGAAAAAAATGTTGAACTAAAAAGACAGCGAGTTCAATACAAAGAGATACAGAACAGTGAAAACCGATTTTAGCAATTTTATTGCTGATAAAAAGCTGCTCCTTTTGTATGTCGCTGCAGAACAGAAGCGCACTCCGTAGGGCGCGAATTGTTCAAGCACCGAAACTAACTACACAGCTTCACAAAAAGATGCCCAACTTCAGCGACGTCCAATGCCAAGATGGGGGCAATGGCAAGGGTGTTCCTCGGCAGAGGGCTCCAGCCTGGTGTAATACACAGAACCCCAAAAACGTCTTAAACACACAATAACTTACATAACCTGTGACTTGAATGTGTTGTGACATCTTAATGTTTTTGGAAGTTTTGTAACGCCTACAAGCACGGGTGTCCCTTCTCACCGACTTGTGCACGACTAGATTAATGGAGACGAAGTTATGGTGGATCTGTCAGCGTCATGTCATCGAGATGTGCGACCCAGATTTAGATCTGAAACTCGCAGAAGGCTGATCCATAAATCATTTGGCGAAGTGATAGGACAACATTGCAGACATTTCGGAGAAGTGATGGAGCTTTGGTTAAAAACTTGTTCTCCCTACCTTGACCTTCTAGTAAAGTGGAGTCTGAAAACTTCCCAACAAACTTGGGAATTTATTTCCTTCACTTTTACTTCGTTTCGTTTCGAAAAAGATTAAAAGAAGTTGCTCTTCGAAAAAAGCCTCGATGCAGCAGGTGTAGAAGACCTGAATTAGTGATTACCCCACAAACTATGGGTTGATGGGTACCTTGCACAATACAGAATCCTGACTAGGCAAGTCTTATCTATTTCTATCTTAAGCTTTAAAAAGGTCTACGACGAATGTTGATATAATGTATTTATTTGTTTATTAATTTGGGTATGTACTCAACAATTCACTTATTTATTATATTCGATTTTATATCATGTCATTTTTTTATATCCTTTATTAAAATTTATTTCCATTTATAAAACATTTTTGATTTTCTTTTTATATTCTTAGTTTCTAAATTATATGCTAGACAAAAAATGCTTAAATTCTAGCTTAATTATCTTATATTATAACTTACTGGTCCTTCGCAGACGCTCTAAGCTAAACATGACTTAACAATTGTATAATTTGCCTTTCGGCGACAGAAGTTATAAGTACTTATAATAATTTCAAAGACAATTATAATTATGTACTTATAATTATTTCAAAGACAAAGAAAAAGTTGCAAAACTTGGTGTTGAATTTTTTTTTGTTTTTTTTTTTTTTTTTCTTAAAATTTAACTTACTTAATTTTTTTTTTAATTTTTTTTTTTTTTTTTTTAATTTTATTTAAAAGCACTTAACTTAACTGAAGGGCGAGTTAGAATAGAAAACCACCGCTCAGAAGCATTCGAAATCCGCGACGGACTAAAACAAGGGGATGGCCTCTCACCGTGCCTTTTTAACCTTGTCATCGAGTATGTTATCACAAAGGTACAAGACGACAACACGGCCGGATCATCCCTGAACGGGGTCACACAAGTGCTCGCGTATGCGGATGACATGGCCGTTCTTGGCGATAATCTCGAAACTATAAGTAAAAACTGTGAAATCATTATGCAAGCAGCAGAAGAGGTGGGCCTAGAAATAAATGAAGACAAAACGAAATACATGATTACGATGAGAGCAGGTGGACCTCAGAGAACACATATAAACGTCAGGGGCAAGATATTTGAAAATGTCAAAGAATTTAAATATCTGGGAACGATACTGACGAGCACAAACGAAACGTCAAAGGAAATTAACAAAAGACTACATTCCGGCAACGCTAGTTGGCCTGCAGCCAGTAAACTCTTAAAATCCAAACTGCTATCACGTAATATAAAGCTCCGTGTCTATAGAACCATAATCATGCCGATTGCTCTATACGGATGCGAAACATGGGCTCTCACAAAACGGCAAGAGAACAAATTCCGCGTATTCGAGAATAAAGTTTTCAGGGGTATATTTGGCGGTAAATATGACGAGGAGTCACGACAATGGAGGAAACTGCACAACCATGAATTGGAAGAGCTATACCGCAAACCTACAATAGTGAGGGTAATCAAGTCGCGAAGATTAAGATGGGCCGGACACGTAGCGCGAATGGGCGATGATAGGACCGTGCATAGAATTCTTGACGGTAAACTAACGGGGAAGAGACCGACAGGACGACCGCGACGGAGATGGGAGGACAATGTTAGATTGGACCTCGAGAAGATCGGATCGAATGATCGAACGTGGAAGGAGAGCGCACAGGGCAGGGAACAATGGCGGAGCCGAGTCGGTGAGGTCATGCACTTCCGGGTTCCTACAGGCCAGTAAATAATAATAACTTAACTTAACTTAACTTAAATCTTATACTACCCTAATTCTAGAAAAGCTAAGTCTATGTGTCTGATGATACTGTGATTCTATACCGACATTGGTATCCAGATCTTTATATGCCATTCAACCACCAGAATTGTTGACGCTGTCTAATACTATCGTCCCGGTCTCTGTAGGAGATAGCCCTACTGAAGCGCACGAGCTCTTCTTCGGTGCGTGTTTCTTCCCGCTCGTAGCACAATCACCCGTCTACGGATGATCTACTTTCATGATAGATCAGCGGAATTCCGGATCTATCCAGTATAGGCCCTTTCATGTCCAAGTCAAGGAACGCCTCTGGTGGAACAAAGCCGTTACGGCGCACGCTCTCATAGTACAGAGCGTTTGCATAATAGGCCCCGAAAATTAGGTCATTGGACGAGCTTATTGCTCTCACAATATGTCCTCTGATTAATTTAATCATAAAATTATCCACCCTATTTTTGTACGTTTCACTATACAAAGTCTCATTTGAATAATACTTTTTATAGTCCGATTCCGGTGTCCGATATAATCTGAGACAACTTCTGAGACACTTCCTTTCGAACACCCGAATCTTTTGCATCAAATTTGGACCTATGTTAAACCATACTGGACAACCATAAATGAGCATTGACCTGATTAGCGTCATGTAGCATATGACTTTTACCCTACTGTCAAGTTGGCTACTGTGAAATAGCCTCCTTGTCATAGCAAACGTTTTCCTCGCTTTGACCAAAGCAGCCTCTATATATCTGTTGAACTACAGATATTGGTCTAGCCAGATGCCAAGGTATTTAACTAAACTCTTGGTTTCCAGTTTATCTCCATGCGGTCCCACGATAACTAGCTTTCGCCACTTTTTCCTTGTGTAGTTCGTGGCTTTATATAATGGAGTTCTAAATAGGATGGCTTCACATTTCTGGAAGTTGATCTTAAGTTTCCAGTCATCGCAATAGCGCTGCACGTTGTTGAAGTCTCCCTGTATTAAACTATTTATGATCTCAACTTTTGGAGCCGTTCTGTAAATTATGAGATCGTCTGCGTACGCAATAGCCTGCGGAAGTGCATTTAATAAGTCGCTAATGTAAAGGTTAAAAAGAATCGGAGAAAGTACCGCGCCCTGTTGCAAGCCATTCTTGATCTTATAAGTTTTATTAGAGGTAACATTACCACTTTTGACCACGAACCTCCTGTCCTTTATCATATCGTAAAGTATGCCATGTCTGACCAGTTTGTAATATAGCCCTTCGATCCAGAAGACATCAAAGGCTTTTTCCTAGTCGATCAGACAGGCCCCTGTGCGTTGGTTCTTACATTTATTCCATGGTATGTCAGAGACCAGTTTAGCTGCGGCATGTGTGGTTTCATGACCCGCCTTAAAGCGAAACTGGTTGTTTGGAATAATGTGGTTGTCGTCTACCCATTTTAGCAGAGCTTTGTTAATAGTCTTTTCAAATGCTTTACTGATGCTTGGGAGTAAACTTATCGAACGCATGTTCATTGGATTTGTACAGTCTTTGCCCCTTCTTGCGATGGGCTGAATGATAGCCGTTTTCCAACGCGCGGGATAATATGCATTATTCAAGGCGTTGTTAAACAGGACTGTGTATACATCTATTGCCATTGGGGGCAGGTTCTTGAGTACGATGTTAGGTACTCCATTTATTCCCACTGACTTTTTGCTTCTTAATGAGTCGAAGATACTCTGGATTCCTTCCCTTGTTATTAGAAGGCCATTACCCACTACACCATTGGCATTAATGTCAATTGACAGATTATCTTCACTGAATTCGGTAAAACCCGGATTCTCCGATTGCCAAAGTGAAATTTCATTCCGGAGGTGCAGGTGATTGAGTAGAACTCTGTCCTCCAGGTCGTAATTTCGGTGAATGCTTTCATTCACCTTGTACATTTCCTGAAAGACAGCTCCCACAGCGTTCACCTTTTCCAAAGGATCTTCGATCACGAAGAGCTCACCATTGAGGATAGCGTTCTCCGTATCTATGCCAATGTTCATTAGCAGCTGCTTGTTTACCTCGGTACGTGCAATTTGGAGACACTGAATCTCGTTTTGATTATTTCTCCTGAATATTTTATTTATTTGTGGGAACATATTCGGGTTATTGGTTTTTATAGCTCGAATTCTGTTGTTCCAATACAAATTTGTTGCTAATCTATAATTAGCTTTAAGTAATTGTTGGAGGTTTTTTAATTGAGATTTCAGTGATATTATCTCCTGGTCTTGTCTGTCTGTAAACTGTCTGTGTAATTGTTTTAATTTCGATAGCAGTCTGCTCTTTTTCTTGTGGAGTGCGTTTATTGTTGCGTTTCTGTACATGTTAGTGTGATCTGTAACTGTTGTTTTGGGAATTGTTTTGTCCATTGTTCGTCTTACGGTTTCGTCCATTTGTTGAATGCATTTGTCGATTTCGACATTAGTCAGGTTTCTGTTTACTGGCAGATTCAAGTCATTCGAACGCAGTTCTCTTGTTAATGATCTGGTGAACCGCAGCCATCGCATTGCCCTGTAGTTATAAGGTTGCGGGATCAGAAATTCCTCCAGATCTGCGAGCTCGTTCGGAAGCTCTATTACTGCCGTGAATACACAGTGGTCACTGTCGTATTCAATTGTCCGTAAACAGTTTGTGTTTCGTCTGTTGGTACTAAGTAATCTCAGTCGTGAGTCGATTAGCAAGATATCTAAGAACGATCTACCTCTGGGGAACGATGGATATTCCGTAGCTAGCAGGTCAGTTCTATATTCAATATGATACTGATCCAACCAGCCAGCTAACTGATTTCCTCTGGCATTAGATATATGATTTCCCCAATTTCTATGCTTGGCGTTCATATCTCCCCCTAGGATAAAGTAGTTTTTGCCCAGGTGCAATTGTAAGCATCGGAAGAGAGTCTCGAGCTCTGCTATAAATATATTATATTGGTGCTCCTCAGGTGCGTATACCGCAATCGCATACAAACCCCTTCCTTGCTGAAGGGGTATGCGTACGATACAGGCTTCCAGCACCCGGAACCTGCGCACTTCACCACTATATATAACTTTATGAGGGGTCCCTTTTCTAATAAAGATTGCGGCACCCCCCCCCCCCCCCCCCCCCTTGAAAGAGTTAGGTCGGTCTCTTCGTATAATATCGTAGTTTTTATGCCATATCTTGTGTCTCTGGTTTAACTTTGTTTCCCCCGCCAGAAGTACATCCGGCCGTTCAACTTGCAACAGGTTGAAAAGATTGGCTCTTCTCTCAGTTCTTATTAGTGAATTTACATTCACGACAAGAGCTTTTATTGATGTTGTGGTTGGTGGGTTTATATTGACTTTTTGTTTAGATTGGGCAAGTACGAGTAGATCTCGTTTATTTGATTTTGCAGCTGTGTCATCTGTCTCTGCAGATTAAGCAGAACCGTGACCACGTCTACTTGCGATGCTGTTTCAGTCTGTGTGGGAGTATTTGTGGTACCAATGTTGTAGCCTGGTTTGATGGTCTCCCACCCGACGCAACTTGTGCGTACGACCGCTGCGATGTTACGGGAATTGTTGTAGTACGAGCTGGCTCTGTGTTTTTTTGCCGGGTCACACTTCTTGCCATTATTTCACGGAATTTAGGACATCCTCGATAATTAGCGGGGTGTCCCTCATTCCGGCACACTGCGCACTTTAGAAGGGCTTTGTCTTCTACCCTTTCTTTTCCCAGAGGGCATTCTTCTGCCTTATGGTCTTTTCCGCATTTTACGCAACGGTCCTGCATTTCACAGTTAGCCGCTGCGTGACCAAACCTTTGGCAACGGACACATTGCAGGATGTCTCTGCCTTTTTTAACTTGTTCCATGTGACACTTTGATGATCCAAGACTGTAATCTTTCTTAGACCACCAATTCTGCTGCTGGGCGTTAGTTGAACCAAAAAGAAGGGTAGCTTGCGGTTTTCCCTTCTTGCCTTGGTTGTGGTGAGCGGTTTTACGGAGATAAACTCGAGATCGTCGTGCCTCAACTTTTGAAGCATCTCGAGCAGAGCCTCGGGTTCCACCTCAGGGTCGACACCCTTTAATAGAACCGTTAGCCTCTTTGTTTGCTTCCGCGTGAACGAGCAGAATTCCGCGGTGGCCCTTTTTAAGATCTCTTTAATTTTATCGTGGTCTGCCACCGCATAGGTTTGAATGGCATGCCTATTACCAGCCAGTCTTTTAACTACAAAATTGTTTCCTATCGCCAGCTTACAGGGACTTACCAATTCCTTACACTCAATATCTATGGTGTTGATTGGTGGCATCTTTATTTTTTGGTTGTTATTGTTGCTTTGCCGCTGTTGTGTTGCTTGCTGTGGTCGATTTTGTGTTGATTGTTGCTGTTGATGTTGATGTTGCTGTTGCTGTTGCTGTTGCTGTTGCTGTTGGCCGACTTTTGGCTTCGTCTTTTGTTGTTGTTCGGTGTCTTTTTCTTTTTCGAGTGCCGCTATTTTTTTCTTTCGGCGTCTCTCTTCTAGACGGGCTCTTGCCATCGCAAGTTTCGCCTCCAATTCTGTTATTTCCTCCCCCTCATCCTCAGACTCTGAGGATGCAAGAGAAACGAACGAATTGTTTGCCTGTTGTTGTTGCACTTTGTTTTAGTTGTCACAACACGTCACGTCACTGTTTTTCTATTTCGTGGCTTCGTTCTTGTTTATGAATTGGATTATTTATATGAATACAGTTTTGATTTGTGCAATTTTATGCTAATTTGATATGCATCTTCTGTGTCGGGTATTTGTATTGACGTCGTCGGTGGAGTGGGTTTCGTTTAATATGCAAACCAGCCGTACATAAATTAGAGAGTTACTATTTACACAATATCTCTTAGGGTCAATGAATTTTTATTCAGCTTTTAATTTAGTACTTATTTAGTTCAGAGATACACGCATTGGAGGGACGTAAATAGACTTTATTAGTAGCCATGGATACACGATCGCGTCTCACTTAATACTGCAACATTATACAGTGCTGCCATATAGGTGTCACATTTGAATGTTTTTTGATGACACTATGTTTAATTGGATCGGAATTCATGACCCTTACTATTACATCACATACAACGTGGAAACAATGCGCGTCCACTTTCCAGGAGCCTCCTTCCCCCTCTTCTTAGAATAGGCTAAATCAAGCAGTTTCCCAACAACTGAAAAGGTATACGAAAAAGTCGACTAGGAACTGGCAACAGTTCCGGGATAAAGCTTTTAAGGACTATTGCTGATATTTTGTAAGGTCCGATTACTTTTTTGCAGTGCAATTTGTGGAAGATGTATTTAACAGAAAATATGCGAAATATCACAGCAGGCTTTGAATATTGGATACGCGAGTTCACAGGTGGTTTTAATAGAATGTTGGGTTGAATTCGCGGAAAAAATCCCGAAAACATCGGCTTTACCTTTCGATTTGCGGCTGACATCAACCCGGTGCCCGTTCTAGCAGAGGAAGAATAATTTCCACGGGTGACTTTGCACGGGCGTTTATATCGCAGTTTTGTAAACAAATCTCTAGTCACAAAAAGAACACGAACAAAATCCCACAAATCGCTTCAGTTGGTAGCTCCGTAATCTACGCTTGACCCAGTCTGCTTAGGATAGTTGGTCGTTTGACCTGACTTTCCGCTGACATAATAATTTGTAGGAAATAGATGCTTGACTCATACGACCGATACAAATCCAAGAAGATCGCAAAATTGTCCTGTTTATCCGGTTTCCTAACCCCACCTGCACTGTTGAATTCTGCTCATCATTGAAATCGGCAGGAATAATAATGTAAAACGTCGCGTGGTTAATTTGCATCCAGACAGGAGGGTGGAAATATACTTCAGTTAATTAAAAAAAAATAACTTTAACCGTACGTGTAAACACAAATAGGCCTTCTTTAATCTAACCATATGGGCATGGACCTTTCTCCCTGGTAATGCATGCTGAACATTATAATCACTAGGCTATCAAATTCAATGTGATACCTTTTTTTCCTAGGGGTTGTTCCTTCTCTTCTGCCGAAAATTTACTTTCGTATTTAAAAGCACCGAAAAGCCCTTTTTGTGAGTGCATATCGTGTATTTGAACCTGCGTATCTACGGTTTCAATCGTCCAAGGCATTGTGCTTTGTCTTTAGCTGCTAGACTGGAGATATGGGTTTAACATATTATGAAAAGCGAAAGAAGTACGTTGCCAGCAAACGAGTGATTATTTTGAAATCAAGAATGCAATGTGAGATCCCTTTTAAAGAGCGCAAAAGCAGTATTAATGCGCAGCATGTTCTTATATACTACTTTAGCACATAAAGTTAAAGTACCAAGAGGCATTATATACCGTCAGATTCGGATATAATAAAGCGTTTATACCTTACTCAACTCCAGGCTACCGCAAAAAGTTACTGGAAATTTTGTCAAAACATTTTACCTCGTCGTGCCGTATTGACCCCCATTCCCCTGGGTCTTGTCATTAATTTATTTTCTCCGACGCCACGGTTATGCTTCTATTTTTTACATTTGCGACTCTACATTCCTTATGTCGAGCTCGGTCTTCTTAAATTTTATTTATTCCTCTTGCTCCGGTTTATTTTGCATTCTTTTCCAAGCGGTGATACACCAGATATGTACTTAGTGCCTTTTTGCTCCACTCCGCTTCTACCCCACGTCCATTTGGCAGCGTTGCTTTCCATTTCCATCTTTTTTTGTTGACGATTTTTTGCTGAGCAGCAGTCACATCGTTACACAGGCTGTGAGCCATGCTGTCATTGAAAGCGCCTTCGGGCGACAATCATACTTTCAATAAAAAAAATAAAAGCCCCACAAGAAAAAAACCCCACTAGAGGAATAAATATATGTACTCGTTTGGTGGAGCGCAAAGGACTGAACGAACAAATGGAACTTGCGAGGAAGCAGTGGGGTAGGCAGCGACGGGCGGTAGTGTTGGAGGTTAAGGTGGGTTGCTTGAGGCTCTCTTGCCGCCATGGAGGAATAGGTATCGAGATTGGGGGAACGGAATTAGGGAGTTCAGCCCCTTGAAATCACAGTCAATGGCATAGTGCGAAAGGGGCGTCTGCTGTGGCGGCAAGAGTGCAAATGTAACATTTATAAAACAATGACCCCTTTCGGGAAGGACATCCTCAGACGATGAGTTGTTATTCTTTGTTTCTTTCTATATGTCTTGGCCTTCCATGTTGCTTCTCCCCATGGCTCCTTCGGTCTCTCATTTTATCGCAAACGAGCGTTTATGCAAAGATTGTATGTCCATGCACATTCTCGCACAGCCCACCAATACAAGACGCGTGAGACTTATGACTTATTGATGTCGCTGCAGTTGCAGCAACGCAATTACCGCGTGAGAATGATAAAGACCGCAGACAGGCTATTTTGATTGGATTCGGATCCGAAGGACTTCGATGCCGAGTATTTGAATTGATATAACCACAATCGAAAATATGTTGTAGATTGAGTACAATAAAACCAAAGGTGTGGTTGAATTTTTAACATCAGACAAGAACTTACAGCTACTCTTGTCTTGAATAATCAAGGATAAGCAAGCAGTTTTATGGAACAACCTTTTCAATGTGATATGGGGAATCAAAAAAGCAAACTTAATCCAAACACTAATCTTCTGCGTTAGGTATGGTACTAAAAAAAGAAAATACATTTAGGACAAATAAATAGGTCCAGAACAATAGGAGGATATATACTCGTAAATAAATGTATAAATACAAAAATGCAATGTCCCTCTCTCAATTTGTTTGCGTTTTCAAACAACCGCATTGTTGTCGAAAGAAGAGAGTAAAAGAAACGATGTAGGTGTTATCTAACCGAATATTTCATGGTTTGCAACTAATAATCCATGATTAAGCTCGAAACAATTAATCGCGGATAAATTAATGAACGTTTTGCAATTGAGGCATTAAGTGAATATCCTTCTCCCACCAATGTGCTGTACTTATACTTTGTAACCAATGATTCCCTCCCAAAACTGTTCAAAAACAACATACGGGTTAAACGATTCCCTTACCTAAGTGTCCCGGATTCTCTATATGAACTATCTACTAACCCTCTCTCTCTTCGTAAAAGTATTCAATGGCTAAGGACAATAATTAGTACACACTACAAATATTTGTTTCGTGGGCTCATTGCCTAAGGATACCGCCTCATTAGCTTACAGGCTCCATGAAATAGACGTCTGATCATCTTTTTGAGCTTGGAATAGGTGGTGGTTGATCTCGGGTTTAACTTGTATAACTACGAGTTAGGTTACATCGTTCTATAAAAGACACTTTGAAAGACTACGAGTCCTTTTCTGACTCAGCTAGTAGAGGAAACTAGGCAAATACCGATAACCAAAGAGGTTTTATGGACACCTTGGTTCAGTTTTTGTCATCTGAGTCAAACACCTATTCCATACAAATGGCGTCAATTGGCAATCCTGACCATGCTCCAGTATCCCTTGTGTAATCATTTTTAAACTGAACAAGTGCTGCACAATTCACAGCCAACACATCGTTGCTTAATACCAGATCAGCTGCTCATCAATTTGAGCAATAGCAACATTATTTAGAATCGCTTTGAAACTCGTACCCTTAAAAATATATAAAGTGAGGCGATGCTATTAAACTGGTAGATTCCCAAACGGGTAAAAAGTAAGTGAATATTCAAGCAATCTAGAAAGGGCGTTGAACATCCACCTCATGCTTTCGATCATAAGCACTCACTTCTAAAGGATTTACTGCTTAACTATCAAATTTTGGAAATGTTTGGAAACAAACAACTTTCTTTATGGTCGATAATATTGGTTTTGTAGCGATCTCGAAAATGGCCCTTTTCACCAAAAGATCCTGCTGACAAAGGCGTTTCTCAAACAGGTGTAAGCATCCGGAAATAAACCAAGTGCTCACTAAACTTGTGCGGTAATAATTAGCTTAAACAGGATCATCACATCTTCCATTGATTTCAGCCCTGTGAGTAGGGCGTTAGAATATACCCACAGCTAGGCCGCCTTCTCGTAAGAGGCGACTAAAGGCCGAGGGGTAGCCGGGGTCCCAACGCCCTGTGCGCCCGCTGAAATACCACCCTATCAAGCTTTAGGCTCCGTGAAATGGTCGGGAGAAATTCCTGGCCATCTTTCGGGGCTTGGCTGATGGACCGGTTCGAGAAAAGGTTGGTTAGATGGCAGTCGGTCCCAAAGTGAGATACCACCCCGTCACCCTTCTCTTCGACGGTGTTTCGGATGTGTGACTGATGGCCCGAACTGACACGGAGATAAGTCATGATGGTACCTTCTGAGATAAAGAATTCCGGAGGTAAACTAGTTTCCCTATCGGATCTCCGGGGGGACTATGTCAAGGGGAACATCATGCAGATATTATGGTAAATAACCAACTTTAAGTGGTTCGTCATCGCATAATCGGGCCCGTTATCGGGGCTCTGTTGACGTTCGACCGATAACAGCATTTTGTAACATCAGGAGCATCGGTTTCACCAATACGAATGTGAAAGTCGTCCACCAATATTTGGAAACAATGAAACCTGATATCCCTGCCCTGACTGATACCCGGGTCAATTCGTCAAATGATTCGACATATCTTCGTTGTTCAGGATATGACTTGCATTCGAGGGGTCTGGGTCTTCATGCGGTCCGACCTGGCTTTCTAGACGATGGGGGCGTTGGAACCCAATAACATGGACATCATTGCGTCCTGCTGAGGAATTCCGTTCAATTTCTTTGTTGTCTTTACCGCTCCCCGAATGACGATCGACCGGCGACATTTTTCGAAAATCTTTCCTATACCGTCGACTGGATACAGATCAACCACCCAACTTCTGAAATTGTTGTCCTTGCCGACTTTAACGTGCACAATTCCGGCTGGTTGTTACATTCTAACAGAGCCGACGAAGCTGAGAGGCTGGCGGACATGTTTGCTGTAATCCACAACTTGACTCAACTCGTGGGGGAGACAACGCGAGTACCGGATGCCCGAGGCGATTATGCGAACACCTTGGATCTCTTTTTGACATCCGAACCGAGTATTTAGACCGTAGAGGTTGCTGCGCCAGCACTTGCATATGAAGCGAATAACCGGTCTAGGCAGCTTCGCCATGTATGGAAGTATGGGGCTGCTAACTGGGACGATTTGCGGGAGTCCTTCGCATCCTTTCCATGGTCCGAGGTGTGCTTCGGAAACTCCGATATTAACGCTTGCGCAGAGTCGGCATCAGAGGTTATTCTTCTGTGGATGGAGATGTACGAGTATCATCCGCAAAACTGAACACTTTGTTATCCGTTGTCTCCAACAAATCATTTATGTGAAGCAAGAACAAGGTTGGAGGCAATATAGACCCCAGCGGCACCCTTGAATTAACGGGATACAAATCCGAACACTCGCCGTCCACAACAACCCGGATCGATCGATTCTCGAGAAAGCTCCTCGTCCAGTCGCAAAGCTGTTGGGAAAGTCCATATGAACGAAGTTTGCTCAGCAATGCCTCGTGCCAGGCGCGGTGAAAAGCCTTGGAAATATCCAATGCGACCGCCCTTGATTCACCATGCCGTTCAATCGCAGATGTCCATATATCGGTTATAAGTGTCAAAAGGTCTTCCGTGGACCTCCTGCGACGGAATACGTATTGACGATCATTTAGAAGTTCGTTGCACTCCAAATACTTAACTAACTCTGTATTGATGACTATTTCCATTACCTTAGATAAAATAGAGAGAAATGCTGTTATCGGACGATAATTTTGTGGGAGACACTTTTTCCCCGTCTTTGGGATTGGCTGAACTCGATCGATTCTCCAGCAGGCAGGAACGGTCCTCCGTGCATAAGATACGCGGAAGAGTCTGCTTAGAACCGGCGATAGTTCTGCAGCACAGTTATTAAGGACAATTGCTGGTATTCCGTCCGGGCCGGTTGCCTTCCTACAATCCAGTTCACGTAGAATGCGTTGAATAGTGCGCGGACGAAATCTCACATCCCGCATCGAAGACCGTACCGGCGAGATCACAGGTGGCTCCAAAAGGCCGAGATCGAGGTTTTAATACGCGGAAAATAAATTCGAGAACACATTAGCTATATCCTTTGAATTCGTGACTAACGTCCCGCTGTCTGTCACCAACGGAGGGAATGAGGAGGATGCGAAGTTACCGCTGACAGCCTTTGCCATTGACCAGAAGGAGCGCGAACCAGTTGGGCACCGAAGGAGCTTATTGATCACCCTGTCGTTGTGGGCCTTCCTCGCAGTATCAATCGTCTGGTTGCACGCGTTTCTGATTCTAAGAAAATTCGTTCTGTTAACATCGGTGGGATTGGAGCGACATTGCTTTAAAGCTCTATTTTTTTGACGCTGTAATTTGCTTGCATTTTTTATCAAACCAAGGTTTATCAGACGAACTTCGTTGTATGGAATGTGGAATATACGAGGGTTGCCTCTTATGTTTCGGGATTTGGCAACCCTAGCGTTGCAATCCGGCAATTGAAAGCTCTGTCGTAAAGTTGGACATTTTTGAGGTTATACGCACTCAGAACGTTTTGACATATGAGCGCTATTTGTGTTGTTTACAGTAACTTAAAAGATTCATCTCGGCCCAAAAATGGAATTAAACCGTCAACATTTTCGTGCGATTATTTTTTACAACTTTCGGCGTGGATTAACTCAGCAACAGTGCATGGATGAACTTAATTCAATTTTTGGCGATGAAGCTCCATCAAGGACCAGTGTTTATCGATGGTATGGTGAATTCAATCGCGGTCGTAGTTCACTCCAAGATGAATTTCGTGAAGGTCGTCCAAAATCAGTTGTTGTTCCGAAAACCATTGATGCTGTGCGCGATGTGATATTGGAAGATCGTCATGTGACCTATCGTGAGATTGAGACAACCTTAGGCGTTAGTGGGACCAGCATACATTCAATATTGCATAAACATTTGGCTGTCAACAAAATTTGTTCGCGTTGGATCCCACACAATTTGTCAATCGCCCAAAAAAAGGCTCGTGTCAATTGGTCGAAAGAAATGCTCAAAAAATACGGTCGCGGTGCTTCGAAACACGTCTATGGCATCGTGACAGGTGATGAATCGTGGATTTACGCGTATGAGCCCGAAAGTAAACAGCAGTCGACTAGCTGAGTATTTCAAGATGAGCCAATTCCAACAAAAGTTGTTCGCGCACGAAGCACTTCCAAGCAAATGGTCGCCTGTTTTTTCGGAAAAACTGGAGATGTCGCAACCGTAGCACTAGAACAACGCAGAACAGTCAATTCTGAGTGGTACACAACCATTTGTTTGCCAGTTGTCTTCCAAGAAATCAGGAAAACCAACCGCCGAAGACGGATCACTCTTCACCACGACAATGCGAGCTCTCACACATCGGCTGCGACAACTGCATTTTTGAGCACCCAAAACATCGATTTGATGGGTCATCCGCCGTATAGTCCTGACTTGGCACCGAATGACTTCTTTTTATTCCCGTACGTAAAAAACAAACTGAGAGGTCAACGTTTTTCGACACCTGAAGAAGCGGTTGCTGCATTCAGAATGCATGTGTTGGAGATACCTCAATCAGAGTGGCAAAAGAGCTTCGACAATTGGTTCAAACGCATGCAAAAGTGTATAGATCTTCATGGGGAATATTTTGAAAAACAATAAAGTGATTTTCGATGATCAATATTTGTTTTTGTTCTCTAATCCCGAAATATAAAAGGCAACCCTCGTAGTACGCTTGTTGCCTCCTTTTCGAGTGTTCGGCCGATTAGTGCATCTGCGCCGCATCAGCTGAGATGCAGACAGATTGACTCTCTGAATCAAGAGCTAGATAGGCAGTGGAGAAAGGCTAATCTCGTTGACTTCAACGCAGCGAAGACACAATATACAACATTCATAAAGAAAAGTGGATCATCGGTTCCACAGCTGATGATGAATGGCCGGACCTTCGAGGCTGGGGAAAGTTTGAAATTGCTCGGCGTCACGGTCTGTGGGAATGTATCATGGCATAAACACGTGTCGAACATCGCCAGGTCAGCCTCAGGGAAACTGAGCTATCTTTTTAGAGCCAAGAAATATTTAACTCCGGCCCAACTTCTTCTCCTATATAAATCCCAAATTAGACTCCTTAACATACCCTCGACTTACTTGGGAGCATACAGAGACGAGCGATCCGCCTGATCGGGGACTCGGCGCTGACGTCGGAACTACAGTCGCTATCACATCGAAGGCGCATAGCCGACCCCTGTGAGTTTTACAGATATTATCAAGGGTACTGTTCTTCGGAGATTCGTGATATTGTTCCACGCAATTCGGCTTATATGCGCTCCACAAGACAATCTGACGGATCGCACCCGTTTGTGGTTCGTCTCCCGACGGCGCGAACATCCCTGCATCAGAACTCGTTCCCCTAGAGAGCGGGGAAGCTGTGGAACTCCCTTCCCACCCGAGTGTTCACGGAGCGTTACAACCTGCAATTGTTTAAAAAGAACTGCAACAGTTATTTGATGGCATCTCGGGGCGCCCACTCGGCGCTATAGGTTCGCCTCTCCCGAGAGAAGTCTTTTTAAAAAAATAAAAAAAATAAAAAGGAGATGAATGACCGTTCATAGAACATTTTGACGATTCTTCCATTTAACTGTTTGACAGTCTTCCCATTAAATTGTATGGCCATCCCTCTATTGACTTTCATGGTCGGTTCAGTTGAAGGATGTTGTACTCTCAGTTTTAAGTTCCGGTTTAGTAAAGCC
This sequence comes from Microdon myrmicae, assembly GCA_963931805.1. Lineage (NCBI taxonomy): Eukaryota > Metazoa > Arthropoda > Insecta > Diptera > Syrphidae > Microdon > Microdon myrmicae. The sequence goes on along the minus strand of OZ007498.1, from coordinate 93,184,690 downwards.
TGTCGAATAGAACTGACGAAAATATGCAAAGTTTATATCTCAAATGCGTTTTATTCGTTACTAAACTACGAACTAACTCCCTCCGAATAAACTTACGCATCGTTTTTTATGTTAGCGAGCAAGGATATTTCATCATCATCATCGGCACTACAACAGGGATCCGGTTTGGCCTTATTTAGCAAGCCTCTCCATCGGACCTGATTTCGAGCTGATGTCGTCCAGTTTGGCACTCCCAGGATCTGGGCGTCCTAGTAAAAAAAAAAAGTCCATTAAAACCGTCAACCTAGACTGAAGACGTGTGTCGTATGTGTGATTTTAATTAAACAAGCCATAGAGGTTAAAATAAAATTAAAACAAATGTATATTCAATTAATTGTGTGTTAGTTCTGTGCATTGTGTAATTTTCAAAAATAAAAAAGTGCGTTTTAATTGACACTGTGTGTTCATTTCGTGCGTTTCCATTAAAACCAAGGGGAAGTGTGTTGTTGTGAAGATTTGAGTGTGTTAAGTGCATGTGCTATATGCAAGTTCATAACACACCCACCGGAGTTTCCGACCTTAATTTTTTTTACAAGATTAGCTTCACGGTAGATCGCGTACAACTCATGGTTGCAGCGTTTCCGGAATCGTTCTCCCTCACATACCGGGCCAACAATTCTCCTTACGACCTTCCTCTCGAACGCGGCTAAGAGTTCAGAGTGCCTTTTATTGAGCACCCAGGTCTCGGATCCATACATGAATACTGGCAAGACCATGGTCTTATACAGTAGTAGGTTGAATGTTCCGGATAAATTTCGGTATTTAAAGAGTCTTGATGGATCATAGTACGCTTTGTTGGCTTTGATCAGGCGTCCGCGTATTTCTTCTTCCATGTTATTACCGGGTGCTACTATTGACCCAAGGTAGTTACAGGATTGCACAACTTCAAATCCGTCCTTCGCTACCCTGATAGTTTGACCCAGTTTTTGTGCCCCCTGCTCGGCTTGAGTGAAGGAGTTCTGTACAGCCGAATCGGATCTACCTATGATGTCGATTTCATCTGCGTAGGCAAGTATCTGGGTAGACTTGGTGACAATACTCACTCTAATTGTAACGCCAGAGCCGAGGACTGCTTTTTCCAAGGCCCAGTTGAAGAGGAGGCAGGCCAGACCGTCCCCTTGTTGGAGTCCATTAAATATGTTTATTAGTTTGGACAGCAATCCCGATATTTTTACTTGACTAGTTACGTAGGTTATGGTCAACCTACAAAGTGGTATAAATTTGTTTTACATGCTGAACTCTCTCATGGCATTATATAGTTCTACCCTGGTTATGCTGTCGTAGGCGGCTTTAAAGTCTATAAATATATGATATAATGGAATCTTAAATTCCTGACATTTTTACATCGCCTGCCTAAGGGTGAATATCTGATCAATCGCTAATTTGCCCGGAATGAAGCCACACTAATATTGACCAATGATGACTTTAGCGTATGTGGTTATCCGAACTTGTAGGATAGTAGAGAGTATCTTATATGCGGTACTCAGCAATGTTATACCCCTATAGTTGCTGCACAGTGTGATATCTCCCTTCTTATGTATGGGGCAAATTATACCGCGACGCCAATCTCGCGGCTTCTCCGCTTGCTCCCATACGTGCACCCCGATCTCATGAATTGCGCGATGTAACGCTGTCTCTCCTTGTTTGATCAGGTCAGCTGGCTTTATTTGATTTGAGCTGTCTTATGGCCTTGCATGTTTCCTCAATTCGTGGTGGCTGCACTTTTGGTCTTAATTGTGCATTGGTGGAGCCTCCACCTCCACTTCTTCTGTGAGCTGACTATTTACCAATTTATTGAAGTGCACTTCCCATCGCGCCTAGTGCAGTCCTCGCTCCCTACTTTTCTCTATTTCACAGATAAGGTTTTTTCCAGGCACTTTTCTTTTGTTTGTGAAGTCTTTTTTCAGATCTTCTGAGCTCTTTGTATTTCTCCTCGCGTACCCGCGTCCTATGAGACTGCTGTATTGCCTGGTATGCGGCATTCTTACATTCAGTCGCTAGTTTGCACTCATCATCAAACCAGTCGTTCCGATCTCTACGACTACTGCCTAGGATGGAGTTGGTAGTACTAATGACAGTATTCTTAAGGAGTGTGTGAGGGTTTGTGGGGAGGAAGTATGGCAACATTGGCACGGTTAACTTCCTCCGCCATCATATATATGTTCCATCGTCGTTCCGCCGGACATAAAAAGGCAAAGCACCAACAGAAATCGACAACGCAGCGTACACAACAGAAAAAGAAGTAAAACACACGCGAGGCTTAATAGTTCAAACTGTTTTTTTTTATTTAATTCTAGTTTTATTTATGAACGGAGAACTTGACAGAAAATATTTTAATGCACAAGTAATAAGCTTTATACCTTGTAAATTATAGAATATACGTAAATTTTAACCGACTTCAACTTTTAAATCAATTTAAATTCCTTATGCTTAATCCGCACCGTTAATTCAATTTATTAGGACACGACACTCGCCACGACTCGGGGGATATTTTATTACGCTTCTCCGCTGCCGGCGGAGAGCGGGAGTGCTGCGCATGCGACCAGCGTGGTCGACGGATGGAATAAGACTCACCGATATCCTCTCCAATAAGGATATCGTTTTTACCTACCACCAGGGAAACGTAAAGTCTCTCTTGGTGCCAGATCTTGTAATAAAGGTCATGGTGGTATGTGTGGGATCGTTCAGATCGATGCTATTCACACGTGCAGTGGGATAACGAAACAGGCAGGTAGCAAAGACAATAGGGGAAAATGACCAAATGCACCGTTGGTAATGCGGGCCATTGTTTACACGATGCCTCGTCGCTATTTTCGACGTTGGGAGAAAAAGGTGCTAAAAGCAAATTTGATGTTTATGGCATCTCTGGCTGCAGTAGAAACCGGGGTCATATTTGCATTAGGAAATGCTGGAGAATTTGGTTTCGGCGTCTATTGCGCTAATTATATGCAGCTGCTTGGGTTGTTTATTGATAAGACAAACAAAGAAGGTTGCCAGGCAATGTGTATGAAAAGGTACATGACGCGGCTGGGAAAATAGACGGCGCAATATTTATGGTCCCTGCCATGACGGTTACAATGAATGCAATCCGAATTATTTTGTTTACAGGAATTTGTCTGGTACCGAATTGGTTTAGAATACCAGATAAGCTAAGAAAGAAATCTTACGGAAATTGTATGCGAAGGGATGCATGAAAAGGTAAGTTTTCTTTATAGAGATTTTAAGATTATAGATGGTGATCTATATAATGCGTGAAGCATTTACAGGTACTAATACTGTTGCATTTGCAAACTTAAGGGAGTTGGGTAGTAGTTATGGGGGTTTTTTCAGGTAAGTAGACCGTAGGGTTTGGCGGAACCGCTACAGGTTCTCTATATTACATGGAGAACCAACCCACAATCCCAACCTAATTTCGACCGCTAACAGCGCGTCGTTTCAACCCCTATTCCTCCGTTCAAGTATTTCACCTGTGAAACATAGATCCCAAAAAGAAGCATGGGCGGAATTCATCGATCTATGCAGTTAATGTACAATTTCATTCAGTCTTTTCTTGCCATACGGCAACACTATTGCATTACCACAATGAGTTTTCCACCGGAAACATCACACATCAATGTCATATTGGTTAGTAACAACCAAGTCTGACCAAACGACGCGGTTGCATAATCGTGCAACGGCAGGGGTAATTTCCAAATTCTTTGAGCTTGTTTCCCACGGTAATATTTCCCTAGCCGATTTAGCATCCCTTTGACTTCCCCCGGACACTCTATTCGCTTTGGATCAATGATCTCTTTAGCCATGTGAATAGCAACAAACAATTCTCATCTCATTTCATTTTTACCTTTTCAGAGTACATCGCACTCTGAGATCACCACAGCCACCGAAGTAGGTCACTCGGTCAGCCTCAGAATTAGCGTTGTTGCATGTACGCATAAGCCAAACCAACCGTAGGTCATTGTGCTCTTGTGGGGAGGAAGTATGTACCAGAATGGGTACTTGGTTCACTTCCACCTCCATCATAAATTGTTCATGCGGACACTGCTCATAGCGCAAGGGGGAAGAAAACGATGGATGACCTTCGCGACCGAGCGGACACAACACAGAAACAAAAACACTCAGACGATGCTATTTATGCACAAACATTTTTTTATTGTAAATGATCCTTACTTATTATTATTAATGTTGAATGATTTTAATAAATTCCTAACTATTACACACACGAACTAGGGCACAAACTCGCCAAACAATTGGAAACCGAACACTGTTCAAAATACTCCTCACGACTCCGAGGTATTTTCGCATCTCCGCTGCCGGCGGAGAGCCGGAGTGAAGCGTGACCGTTCCGGGCCGCGGATGTAAAAGGACTCAACGATATTCAATCGTTATTAAGGAAATTCAGCCAGTGAATTTGGCCCTCTTAAATTAAGGGTGCAATTCCTGTTCCGAGAGAGACGTAAAGCCTCTCTTTTGGGTAACCAAGAGATCTCATATAGAAGATTGCCACAGTACAATTGTGTGTGTGTACGTCGGTTCTTTTCATAGATCGAAACCATGATGAATAACCTGATATACAAAGAAAGGGAAAGGGATCGACATATCTTTGTTTATGTAGAAAGGTTTCTGGCAAACGGATCCAGAACTAAGTAGGATAAAAGAGATTTATGACCTGTGAGTTCAACTGAGTAATCAAATTGCAACTCGTTAAATGGTAGACGTATTTGCGATACGTTTTGGTGATTGAATTATGTATCGCCAGAATGCCTGTTGTTAGACAGCGATCTTTTGTTCGCACTTTGTAACTTTGGTGCATTGGTAAGGGATTAGTCTCAACGCAGGTGGTGCTAATTACATGCATTTGCGTTATACCGTTTATCGCTGGCTGAAAGGGGTCGCCAGCCGATGTGTGTGTAGATAGTTTTTTGTACACCCATCGAGGCTGGGAAAATAGACGGCGCAATATTTATGATCCCTGTCATGATGGTTTCATTATATGTAAACCAAATCATCTTGTTTTTAGGTTCTTGGTTTGAGATTCCTGATAAGGTAAGAAAGAAATCTTACAGAGAATTGGTATGCTAAGAGAATGCATGAAAGGTAAGTTTTCTTTACAGGAACTTAAAGATCATAGATTTGACCTCTTTAATGCGTGAAGCATTTCCAGGTGCCTAATGCGATTACATTGGCAAAAACTTATGCGTCTAGGGATAAGGTAATGGGGGTTTTTTAGGTAGGTGTACCGTGGGGTTTGGTGGAACCGCCACATTCTCCCTTTTGGTTTCTCCATTCTTCTTATGCCCAGCGACGGTCGAATGAATGCACAAGTGTTTATTCACCTCGATGAGCCGAGAATTTAATGAATCTATGAGAGAGCACGACGGTGATTGGTTGATCGTGGTGCAAATCCAAAATGACTATTTTCATCCCCGATTGGGAGCAGTCGATCACCAACCACCAAAGTGCGCACACGTCACTGCAGTCTAATTCCACCAGCAATCAAGAGTGCACGTGTCGCGAGTCATCTGCACGGTTGTCGTGAGAGAATAGTATTTTCAATTTCATTTTGTAAATATAGGAATAGTGGATGGAATGACTACACTTTTCGGTACGGTACGCCATCAAACCTCCTGTGGAGCGGTTGCTACGAAAGCCATATTCGCGGTCATTGCGGAGGTAATTTAATTTCAGATATTTCGAAAGTTTACGATTAATCAGTAATTCCATTACCACCGCGAGAATAGAATTTAGTGCTACGGGTCGATAAGAAGAGCTTCCAGCATGAAATCAGCCTTTACGCTGCGAAGTATGTCCACTTATGACAAACCGGGTACAGATTCTATTAGGATGGCATCCGGTTTTGCATGTGTGAGCCGGTTCTTTGACCGTTTGCTATCCACCCTAGTCTCCGCAGTGGGTCTGTGTATTCCCCTTTTTTGACTACTGATCAGGGCCCCCTGTTTCTTCCACCCCTTTGGCGTCGTTTGCTACTAGGCACATTTTTTCCGCACCAAGACCATATTTCCGTGGCCTGGGCAGCACAAACGTCTTTCATTTCCTTGGAACTGGGCGCGTCCTCCTAGAGGCTCTCAATGTCGCAGGTGATCCCCCCAATTTCCTTGAAATTGGGGTGCGGGTCGAGGGCGGCACCATATGGCCTAGATCAACTATTTTTTGCAAAGTAGATCAAACGCATCAGTTGTTTGTAGAATCGACATCGGTGGAGTCGGCTCACCTACCGCCACACTGTTTGAAACTCCCCCTCGTGGTGGTGGTATAATGCTAACATTCATTATTTGAATATTTTTAAATGGTGTTTGATTTGAATATTCTTTCAGCGTTCTATTATTGTTTACTTTATGGTGACTTTTGTAATATTTCGCCTGCCAGTAAATACAGGCAAATTCTTATGACCCTTGCCTCAATCGCACTCTGGGGAAGCGCTCGTGAAAGTCAGATGCAACTAAAATACGTCATATGTTCATCATCATCATCATCATCGGCACTACAACCGGGAACCGGTCTTGGCCTTATTTAGCAAGTCCTGAGGCTTGTTAAATTTTTCATAATGATTTGATTTTTTCAGGGCAAGGTCATTAGTCTTGCGCCAGAGTCTCCCCGACGGGAATCGAACCCCGATCCCCGCGTGACAGGCGTGTATACCAACCACTATACTATCGAGGAGCGCCAGTAAATATAGGCTAATTTATATGACCCTTGCCTCAATCGCACTCTGGGGGAACGCTCGTGAAAGTCAGACGCAACTAAAATACGTCATGTTCAATGGGACTTAAAAATGAACAGCGAAACCCATTGAGGAATCGGGCGTCGCTCTTATAGCGATTAGCATTGCTGGTGAGCCCCCTTTTGGGCCAATTTAAGTCAGAATCAAGCCAAAAGTTTAAAATGGAAGTATCAACACATCAAACCAAGTGTATACAAAAGTGTATTTTCCTTTGCTTAAACTGTGCATTGCTGCGTTTATTAATCCGATATACGGCTCTGATGGTTTCTTTTTTTCGATTCTGTTTTGTCTTGTGTTCTACACTAGCGTTTGCATGTTCGTGTATATCTGTGGGAACCGTCACGATGAACATATGTTCCTAAAAATGAGAATTGACTATGGCAGTCATTCCTTTTTCATTTTCGAAGAAGTACGGACCAATAACACGAACAGATCACAACACACACCACTTTTTGCGAATGATTCATATTAACTTGCGAGTTGTATTCTACGAGCGAGAAGATTTTGTTGGCTGAAGAAAGTTTTGTTTGAAAAACCTACTGGCTGTGTGAACACCATTCAGCGTATATAATACCCATTCCATGGTCTACTGAAGCTTGAACTTTATAAAGATGGGGATACAAACCCAAATGCAGAATATACCATGATGGGAGTTTTGATAAACCCAAAGCCTAAGAACCCCAAGGAATCGACAAATTTAAGTAGACAGCCATAATTGCACTGACAACAGTTACCACACCTGAAAGTTATTATTATTATTATTTATTGGCCTGTAGGAACCCGGAAGTTCATGACCTCACCGACTCGGCTTCGCCATCGTTCCCTGTCCTGGGCACTCTCCTTCCACGCTTGACCATTCGATCCGATCTCCTCAAGGTCAAACCTAACATTGTCCTCCCATCTCCGTCGCGGCCGTCCTACTGGTCTCTTTCCCGTTGGCCTACCGTCAAGAATTCTATGCACTGTCCTATCGTTCCCCATTCGCGCCACGTGTCCGGCCCATCTTAATCTTCGCGACTTGATTGCTCTCACTATTGTAGGTTTGCGATATAGCTCTTCCAATTCGTGGTTATGGAGTTTCCTCCATTGTCCTGCCTCCTCGTCATATTTACCTCCAAAGATGCCCCTCAAAACTCTATTCTCGAATACGCGGAATTTGTTTTCTTCCCGTTTTGTGAGAGCCCATGTTTCGCATCCATATAGAACAATCGGCATGATTATGGTTCTATATACACGGAGCTTTATGTTACGTGATAGCAGTCTGGATTTCAGCAGTTTACTGACTGTGTGCCAACTAGCGTTGCCGGAATGCAGTCTCTTGTTAATTTCCTTCGACATTTCGTTACTGGCCGTCAGTATCGTTCCCAGATATTTAAATTCTTTAACTTTTTCAAATATCTTACCACTGACGTTTATATATGTTCTCCGATGCCACCTGCTCTCGCCGTAATCATGTATTTTGTTTTGTCTTCATTTATTTCTAGGCCCACCTCTTCTGCCGCTTGCATGATGATTTCACAGTTTTTACTAACAGTCTCTAGTTTATCGCCCAGAACGGCGATGTCATCCGCATATGCGAGCACTTGTGTGACCCCGTTCAGGGATGATCCGGCCATGTTGTCGTCTTGTACCTTTCTGATGACATACTCGGGCACAAGGTTAAAGAGACACGGTGATAGACCATCTCCTTGCTTTAGTCCGTCCCGGATTTCAAATGGTTCTGAGAGGTGGTTTTCTATTCTGACTATCCCTTTGTTTTCGTTCATGCAAATTTGAATGAGGGCGGCATATTTTTTTGGGACTCCCAACTCAACTAGAATATGGTAGACGCTCTGCCTTGCGACTGAGTCGTAGGCTTTTTTGAAGTCAACAACAGTTGGTGAACCGTCTCTCCGTATTCCCACTTCTTTTCCAGCAGTTGCCTTATTGTGAACATCTGGTCGCTTGTTGACCGGTTCCTACGGAATCCACATTGGTAGTCTCCCAGTATCTCTTCTGCGTACGGTGTGATTCTCGCCAGAATGACATTTGTTAATATTTTGTATGCGGTTGGCAGCAAGGATATTCCTCTGTAGTTTTCGCAGTCAGATCTGTCGTCTTTTTTGAAAATGGGGATGACTATTGAGGTTTTCCATTCTTCCGGAATGACTTCCTTATCCCATATTGTTTGGATAAGCTGGTGGATCTTTCGAGTGGTTGCCCCTCCTCCATGCTTCACAAGCTCTGCCGGGGTGTAGTCGACTCCGGGAGCCTTGTTGTTTTTCAATCGATTTATTGCGTCTACAACTTCGTTGAGAGACGGCTCTGGGATCTGAGGCTCGGCTGTATGTACGCTTGGTGCATTTATCTGTGGTTGATGGGTGCGTACATTGAGCAGGTTTTCAAAGTACTGCTTCCATCTAGTCACGATATTGTTTGTTTCTGTGACCAGACAGACTTTTGCGTCTCGAATTATTTTGGCTCTTCCTCGGTAGCCATTTCTAATTGAATTTATGCCGACTTACGTACCTCTGATGTTCTTTGCCCTAGAATTTTCTAGGATTTTTTCGATCCGAGTCTTCTCCCATTTGCGTTTTTTGAGTTTGAAGAGCATCATTGTCTCTCTCCAAATTGTCGCGTATATTTCTGCGTTGACTTCATCATATCTTTCTAAGTGGATCACTCTGAGGCATTTACGTTCTTCGATCTTCGCCCTGCACTCATCGTCAAACCAAGGTTTGGACTTAATTGTTTTCTTAAATCCTAATACCTTTTGAGCTGTTAGTGTGATTGTGTCTCTGATCGATGTCCATTTAGTGTCCACACTATTGGCTTCCTCTTCCTCGCTGCTCCCATTCTCTAGGATGCTAAATCTATTCGTTAGTTCGTCTTGATATTCAGCCCTTATGCGTAGGTCTTTCAGTTTATCAGTGTCGAACTTTTTGCTTGTCTCCCGTAACTGCCCATGTGGGATTGCTGCGAGGCGACTCCTGATTTTGCCAATCACTAGAAGATGATCGGAGTCGCAATCTGCTCCTCTATATGATCTTACGTCAAGGATATTCGAGTGGTGACTTTTGTCTATGAGGAAGTGGTCTATTTGGTTACGCGTTACGCCGTCGGGTGATATCCATGTGGCTTTATGAATTTCCTTGTGCTTGAACATCGTGGTTTTTACTAACAGATCTTTTGACGCTGCGAACGTGATAATTCGAATTCCATTATCATTTGAAACGTCGTGTAGACTTTCTTTACCTATAGTTGGTTGGAAGATATCTTCCTTTCCAATTATCGCATTGAGGTCCCCGGGGAGAATTTTAACATCGAATGATCTCGTCGAATGGGTCCTTCGTTTCTTCGTCCGTAGATTCTGTTGGGGCGTGTACGTTTATAAATACATAATTGTACCATAGGTCCTGTATTTTTAGCACCGACATTCGGTCATTAATAAATTGCACATATTTTACATGGGGCGTAATCTTCTTGCTTATGATGAAACCAGTCCCGAGGTTATGTGTATCGGTACCTCCGCACACCGGTGTAAATCCGTTGATTTCGATTACTTGATGTGGGAGTCGGACTTCCTGACGCGCGACGATGTCCATTTTATATTGTTTCGTGTTTTCTACGACCGTCTGTATCGCGCCTGGTTTATATAACGTACGAACATTCCACGTGCTGATGCGTATATCCCGCTTTTTACGTTTTTCCCTACGTCTTCTTTTTGTCGAGTCGGTGTTTTCCTGATGATTTGTTCCCTTATGGTAGTGTTGGCTCATCACACCTACGCCTACCGGGTTTTTTGTGAGATTGTTTTTTGTGTATTGATCAGTCATTTCATTGGATCACTCTGGGGTTTCAAATGGTCCGCCATATCAGAACCCCTCCTTGATATGGTAAGGTCTGCTTACTGCTCTGATTCGAACCGGTGTCAGAGAGGCACCGTTATAATACAGCCGGTATACCCCTGGCTGCAAACCATCCAATGGGCACGGTGACGCGTAACACCCTGGATTAGGGGCGGTAGATCTTTGTGTGTTACTCCTCGCTAGCCTGTCTGACATGGGTGGCCCTACTGGAAGCGTATGCTTCCGTCAGCATAGCCTGAGCGATTCATCGTAGTTCACCTGAAAGTTACTTCAAATTTCTTACCATTGTTGGAAATTGTCCGCGTAAATAAGCGATTATGACGACTAGTATCTGCTCGTTATGTGCGAAACGGGGCTAGGGCAGAATTACAAGTTTTAATAAAACCTTTTCACAATACTGACACATTAGTCGGCCATATTGTAAAGTGGCAAACCTTAAACTGAACTATCATAAGCTGAATGACATTAAGTTTGGCAGCTGTTTTAATCAAGTAATAAATAAAGACCATCATCATCATCATCATCATCGGCACTACAACCGGGAGCCGGTCTTGGCCTTATTTAGCAAGTCCTGAGACTTGTTAAATTTTCCATAATGATTTGTTTTTTCCGGGCAAGGTCATTTGTATTGCCCCATCATAAACAGCCAATTTAATGAATACATAGGTGCTAAATAAAATAAAACTTACGGCATATTGATTCATATTTACTGTACGAGGGTTGCCTTTTCTATTTCGGGATTAGAGAACAAAAACAAATATTGATCATCGAAAATCACTTTATTGTTTTTCAAAATATTCCCCATGAAGATCTATACACTTTTGCATGCGTTTGAACCAATTGTCGAAGCACTTTTGCCACTCTGATTGAGGTATCTCCAACACATGCATTCTGAATGCAGCAACCGCTTCTTCAGGTGTCGAGAAACGTTGACCTCTCAGTTTGTTTTTTACGTACGGGAATAAAAAGAAGTCATTCGGTGCCAAATCAGGACTATACGGCGGATGACCCATCAAATCGATGTTTTGGGTGCTCAAAAATGCAGTTGTCGCAGCCGATGTGTGAGAGCTCGCATTGTCGTGGTGAAGAGTGATCCGTCTTCGGCGGTTGGTTTTCCTGATTTCTTGGAAGGCAACTGGCTAACAAATGGTTGTGTACCACTCAGAATTGACTGTTCTGCGTTGTTCTAGTGGTACGGTTGCGACATGTCCAGTTTTTCCGAAAAAACAGGCGACCATTTGCTTGGAAGTGCTTCATGCGCGAACAACTTCTGTTGGATTTGGCTCATCTTGAAACACCCAGACAGTCGACTGCTGTTTACTTTCGGGCTCATACGCTTAAATCCACTATTCATCACCTGTCAAGATGTCATAGACGTGTTTCGAAGCACCGCGACCGTATTTTTTGAGCATTTCTTTCGACCAATTGACACGAGCCTTTTTTTGGGCGATTGACAAATTGTGTGGGATCGAACGCGAACAAATTTTTTTGACAGCCAAATTTTTATGCAATATTGATCCCATGGTCCCATTAACGCCTAAGGTTGTCTCAATATCACGATATGTCACATGACGATCTTCCAATATCAGTTCGCGCACAGCATCAATGGCTTTCGGAACAACAACTGATTTTGGACGACCTTCACGAAATTCATCTTGGAGTGAACTACGACCACGATTGAATTCACCATACCATCGATAAACACTGGTCCTTGATGGAGCTTCATCGCCAAAAATTGAATTAAGTTCATCCATGCACTGTTGCTGAGTTAATCCACGCCGAAAGTTGTAAAAAATAATCGCACGAAAATGTTGACGATTTAATTCCATTTTTGGGCCGAGATGAATCTTTTAAGTTACTGTAAACAACACAAATAGCGCTCGTATATCAAAACGTTCTGAGTGCGTATAACCTCAAAATTGTCCAACTTTACGACAGAGCTGTCAATTGCCGGATTGCAACACTAGGGTTGCCAAATCCCGAAACATAAGAAGCAATCCTCGTAATTGCCTAGCAGAAGGGCCTAGTCAAGTAAAGCGACCTGCGTTCCTGATGTCTCAATTAAGAGCGATCCTCTTTTAATTAAGTTACTCTAAAAAAAAAGGCGATCTCAACTTTCTGATTAAGAGGGAACATTTCGTGAGATCCTGGAGTGAATTCACCAAGTTCAGTCGGATGACAAACGTGATAGTAAAAATATAGACAGAATAGGTTTCATCTGTGTTAAGTAAACTGAACTCTGTTGCACCTTATTGAACTGCTTTTTATGTTTAAATATAAAAACTCAATTCCAGACTTGGATAATGTATAAATTCTGGCTACAACAGGTGGGAGAAAGTATTTAGTCCGTCTCTAGTCCGTAAAAAGTAGGTGGATAAGAAACCAATGGATTAATTCATTAATTAAGAAAAGAATAAATAATAAATAATAATAAAATAAGTTAATATGAACAAATAGATAAGTAAAGAGCAGATTATAAACTTTACTACATATCCAAATATGGAGGATGCGAAAATGTAGCAATTTCAATACTGCACAGATATGTAATAACTTGAAATCTCGTTCCCATATCCAGTGCACATATTGAAAATTGAAACGTAATCCGCCTGTCTGGTCAAGACCACCAAAGTTGACTCTGATGGTTCTGTTTTATTGCTATTTCCGTTTTGTACTTTGTCCGCACAAAATACACAATATAAAGAGTCGGATATAAAGAAGGCTATAAAACTGATATTTGTTGGCGGTTCAAAGGTAACGAAATATACATCGCCATTAAAATTCGCCGACTCTTGAGAGCATAGTTTACTTCAAGTTAACGACAAGTGCTACTTAAGAAAACTATCCGGTTTCATTCTGTTTTTCTGACTTGCTATTACTCTAATACCGTTTCACGATCACCACCATGCCCATCATATCAGAGGTTTCTTTACGTTCGTTTAGGTATTTGCCGAAGACGTCAAGGATAGCTTTATTTTTTCCGTTTTTTTCTCCTTTTTTGTTAATTCCATTCAATATATGAAATATACTCATAACCTTGAAACAAGTTTTTTAAACCACATAAAATAAAGGAATTTCAGTAACTAGAGCTACGCTGGGAGAGACTTCTAGTTTTTTAACACATCTGGTAAGGGATTTCTTTATTTCAGAAACCATAGCGCTCGCCATAAAGTGCAGAACGGATAGTAAACATATAACGATAAAGATGGAAGTCTTGCAAATAATATCACTGAAATATCCTACATCCGCCTTAATGGGTAACACCGCAGTACGAATCTAAAATAAAGCGCGGTTTTCCGAGTTTCTGTTTTGGTACAAGACAAGGTTATATGATAACTTTACTAAAGTACTCGTATTAATAGTATCCGAATAAAGGTTCAATACGAATAAAGAACCAAAATCAGCAATTAATTGTTCACAGATATCCAAAACTCAACTTATCGGAAATCCAATACGTATTTCGATACCTGCAACGCACTTAAAAATGTGGTGAACATTTTAAACGTATTGAATGACAATCGTTTGAAAACATAGTCTTTCGAGAAAAATTCATTTAAACATTTCATTATTCTTTTCGAAACAGGCCAATGTGCTAAAAAAATATAGTGACTTCGAATTTAATTAAAGCAATGTATGAAGTTCTTTTCCTCTAATTCTACGGGGTTCAAAGTACAGAGGTGTACTATTCTAGAAAACATTTTTCTCTGGGCGACAGAAATCTTTGTACTCTCTGGCAAAGTTAGAGACACTTGTCATGAACTTCCCAACAACCAACTTGGAATCATAAAACAAGTAAAAATTATCATGCTTCTGACAGATCACATGTTCTGCTGTTGACGCAAGCGCGTCTCCTCATCCTTGAAAAAGGATGGGTGATCTCTTTAATAGACCGCTCCTGAAACAACGCACTTCAGCAAGGGGTCGTTGCCGTGCTTCCTCTGGCCCAGAGGGAAGAGCAACGTCCTGATCGTTCGTGGGACGTTATAGCGTTTTAAATAATAGTGAAGAAGATCGTGTGATTCGAACTGACGCTATGACAGCTCGAATCACGAAAAAATTTTTACCTAAGCGTTACACATCAGGCTACTGACCTAGTTTAGAATTTGATTTCCAAACTCGACTATATTCCACTGATGTGAATTATTTTTTATTTATCGCTTGGTATGCGGTTCTGATGTATTTTTCTTATTCGATTTTTCGTTCGGTGTTCTTCACTACTTTTGCTTGTGAATTGTGTGTGTATCTGTTAGAATCGCTACACCACTCCCGCCGCAGTAACTTCGTTACGATCAGATTCGTATGCGGACGACGGACGAACGAGAGGAGAGAACGAGACAACGTCGGAGGCTGGGCTCTATGCGGAAGTCGTGACCGTGTGTGAAGTTCTGCTTTATTATGGGAAGTGTATGCTGTGTGCACAGATCACGTCGGGGTCACCAATTATAGCGTTTTAAATAATAGTGAAGAAGATCGTGTGATTCGAACTGACGCTATGACAGCTCGAATCACGAAAAAAGGTTTACCTAAGCGTTACACATCGGGCTACTGACCGTGTTAAGAATTTGATTTCCAAACTCGACTATATTCCACTGATGTGAATTATTTTTTATCTATCGCTTGGTATACGGTTCTGATGTATTTTTCTTATTCAATTTTTCGTTCGGTGTTCTTCACTACTTTTGCTTGTGAATTGTGTGTGTATCTGTTAGAATCGCTACACCACTCCCGCCGCAGTAACTTCGTTACGATCAGATTCGTATGCGGACGACGGACGACAGACGAACGAGAGAGAAACGAGAAAACGTCGGAGGCTGAGCTCTATGCGGAAGTCGTGACCGTGTGTGAAGTTCTGCTTTATTATGGGAAGTGTATGCTGTGTGCACAGATCACGTCGTAGTCACCAATTATAGCGTTTTAAATAATAGTGAAGAAGATCGTGTGATTCGAACTGACGCTGTGACAGCTCGAATCACGAAAAAAATTTTACCTAAGCGTTACACATCAGGCTACTGACCGTGTTAAGAATTTGATTTCCAAACTCGACTATATTCCACTGATGTGAATTATTTTTTATCTATCGCTTGGTATACGGTTCTGATGTATTTTTCTTATTCAATTTTTCGTTCGGTGTTCTTCACTATTTTTGCTTGTGAATTGTGTGTGTATCTGTTAGAATCGCTACACCCGTTTCCCAGGAATCTGGTAGCGGATGACCAACATACATTATTGTATCGCTGTGTTTGGGTGGTCTTTTTAACAGATTACCCGCCGTTGATCGGCTCCTTCTTTGATGCTAGCAATTCTTCGTATCGAATTTCGGAATTGCTGGTTCGGTGATATGTTTGGATGTTTAACCTTTGTTTCAGGCATGATGAATTCTAATTGTTGAGCTTGACCCAAAAAGCTTTGGGAACGTTCAGTTCCTTGCTTTTTGGTGTCGGTCTCAACGTTGGCTGCGAGTTGCAGGCCCTATGGTGGGACTTTGGGGCACGCGTCTGTGGGCGCGTGCAACGCTCTCAGGTAAGTACGTTCTTTGAGGGTAGGACCTTACCTGCGCGGAATTGTGCGTTCGTAGAACGCTACAACGTCACTTTGGGAATGGTGTCCCTGTACCTTGCAACCTTAGTACCTTCTGTTGATGTCCGTAATCGTGGACGCTATAAGGGTTAAAATTTCGGTCTTGACACCGCTCTACTCACCGGTTCCTTTTCCAAATGTTAGGAGTCGTCCTGGTACTCAAAGAAACAGCCAACGTTTGTGACGACGCACAATCCCAAAATAAAATGAAATGCGTTTGTTTTAATTATAGTTAAGGTTTATTAACGTTGATTCTCCTGGGGGCGATGCCTCCAAGGTAAGAGGGATATTCTGATACTTCTGCTCCTGGATACAGATGCAGGTATAAATTAGACGTTAAGACAGTGTACTACTGCTCCTGGATACAGATGCAGATGTATATTTTAAATTAGAGTACTACTGCTCTTCGGCACGAGGATTAAGATACTGCGGCCTGGCACAATGAATATTAGGATACTGCTTTTGGTGTACCTCCTTCCGGGACAATTATTAAGGTTTAACTGTGGCCCGGAGATCACTTTACTATTTCCTTATAAAGGAAAACAAATCGAGATTTTGTATCCCGAAAATACACATTTTCGTACAACAATCGCGATTTTTGGGTATCCTGAGTGTTTACTTAAAATAAGAATTCAATTTCTTGAATTCTTACGAAACTACTGCGCAGATGTGGATGTGTTTCTGCTTTTGGTTTTGTATTTGCTTTTCCTAGTGGAATTTTTTCAGATAGAGATAATGATCTCTGAATTTTGGTTTTCGTTGATGCCGTGGGGCGAATGTAGAAGAATAAACGAATATTAGATTCGTTTATTGTGAATTTAAATTTTAATTTAGGTTTTGGATTTAATTATGCCGTGGGGGCAAATGTTACGCGATAAACGAATGTTTGATTCGTTTATTGCGAATTTTGGATCACGTTTGGGTTTTTTCGGACTTTGATAGGATTTTGGATTTTAGGGTATTATTGCTGGGATTTGAATGTAGGAATGGGGGAAAAAGGTGGTAGGGCTTTTTGGAGCACTACACACTTATGAATGATAATTTTGTCTAGACTGGGATAAAGACTCAGAGATTTTAGGTATATAATCCTGTATTTAAAATATAAATACACAGAGACCAACTCATATTTGATTTGCGTAGGCGTATTGCCTTTCAGAAACAAAAATTTAATGACAGCTCACTCACTCAAATGACTATCAAATAAAAACTACGCCTCCAAAATGGCTGAAATTTTGGAGAGTAACTGTCAAAAGATGCACAGCCACATTCAGTAGCATTTATTGACAAGTGCTGCTATTTTCACGTCGAGCTCGGAAACTTTTCAGACCAACCTCGTATATTACAATTATTATTATAAACTGACTCTAAAGAACCCAAACACAGATTTTAATTTGTGACAACATTGGTTTTGCCTTCGAGTTCATAGTTATTCTCCAGCTACCACTTACTAACAGAGAAGAGGAAGAGGAACTGAAATTTTTACTACTAACCTTGCCCGTTGAGCAGAAGGCATGTAAACCAGTAGAGTTATTCCTAGCTTAAAAAACCACCAGGCTGGTAAAGTTTTATTAGTTTAATTGCGATACATTTTAAACACGTTTGGCCAGCCATTCAATGACAATACGCACTTTTAAGAAAACACACAAAAAAACAGTCTTAAACTTCAGGTTTCATCAGTTGAACAGTGTGATTGCAATTCATGCTTAAAGCTGTGGGTACTTAGAAAATAGATTAAATAGTAGCTACTCGGCTGTCATTGTTCTGCCCTTTCCCGTAGGAGGGGCGATGCGCTACATTTGGTAAGAAAGTCGGAATAGAAGAGTTTTTGGCGACAGAAACAGCACAACACACCTACACACACACGGGAGTAACGAGTGTGAACGATCAAATTGTTTGCAATGCATTATCTCTATGCTTTATTTTGATGTGTCGAATTGATCGCCCAACATTACTTCTTTTATTACATTTGTCATTTTATAATCTGTTTGACACTCGTTTCAATTTTATTGATTCTTTGTTGTCGTTTCAAAATATTTCCAAAGATACCACTTTTACTTTTTCTCTATATTCTTTAACGTGATTATAATTGTTGTATTTACTTGGACTTTTTTGAGGGCTTCATCAGGCAACAGTAATAAAGGGCTGATTTCATGGTAAATTTCAAATTTCAAATGTTATTTCAAAACTACGACCATCGTTACTCGTATTTTGATCTATGTGTTTTCAAAGGATGTCACTTGTCAAAAACCGTGTTACGGCCACAACCATCATCATCATTCGGCACTACAACCGGGATCCGGTCTTGGCCTTTTTTAGCAATTCCCGAGGCTTGTTAAATTTTCCATAATAATTTGTTTTTCCGGGCAAGGTTATTAGCCTTACGGCCACACCCACCCATCCCATAAAATGTACTCCTTTGGAGCCAGTCTCCACCACTAACGGCGATACACGCCAAAAAGATCCACTTAAAGGATGTGACATGACCTAAACAAAAACATTAGCCCATACAACAAATGGTCCCACATAAATGGATAGCAAGCAAATCGAACTAAACGTTCAATTTGCGCTAATCAATTAAACCCCAAGCAAATTGAATGAAACGTCCAATTTGCTCACATAAAAAACTTGGACATAATCATCGAACCAAAGGTTCACCACAAGAACCCCCTAAGAGCTAAATGTGCAGGCCAGACGCCGTCTTTCAAACGAAATCACTGAGAATCATATAAATGCGCCCCAGAAATTTTATGATCCCTTAGAAAAATTGTTACCTAAAACCATTAAAACAACCAGGGCCAGTTTCCGTTTTAACAAAACTAAGTTAAAACAAACAACAGACAATAAAACAAAATGCACGTTCGCCTGGGCGCTATTGATCTTTCTTTCAATCGTTTTCCCACGGAAAAAATCCTTGCCCATTCGGTTAAAGAAAACAAGAGGCGCAATAAAAGCACTATTGATTTTTCTTTACCGAAAAAAGGATCAGGCGAGAAAAATGAGATATCCTTTTATCTGCCGAAGGAAACCAGATTTCGATGCTAAAGAAAAGAATGAGACGAGAATGAAGTTGGGTGCGGAGTCTAGTCGAGAACGGAGAGAAGAGTTCTTGGTTGAGAGTTGGTAAGCAGCGAGTAACGTGCTGAGGTTGACGAATCGTGTGTCAGGTGATTTAAGACATCGACTTAGTTTCTAGTTGTGATATGTTCAGTTTTTTTTTGATTAAAAGTATGATTTCGTGTTTAAACAACTTGAGGAGTGTTCCGATGTGTGGTTATTATTGCTAGATTTAACATAATAATTTGTGCCAACAATGGTGAAATAAATTGATTTGACAATACAAAACCTAAAGAAGTGTACTCGTTTAATAATCCATATCTATCTCTTTTAAATAATCCCTATGTAAACGTTGGCGGTGCAACTGATAATATATAATAGGTGTATTAACAAGGGTGACATACCTATAACAATAAAGTTAGTATAGTTTAAATAAAAATAAAACAGTGTTTTACTTAAAGGAAGTAAGAAATAACATTAAATCAACCGTGTCTTGTAGCAACACCGAATATAGACGTTCCAATAGTTCACGTGGTGGATTAAATACCAACAGCACAATTTTTCTCGAAGCGCTTGGCAATATGTACATTCTCTATCCATTTCGCTAATAATGATATGATGAATATTCTATCTCTAGATCATACTTGAATGTAGACGATCGAACTGGGATCGTATATTTGTCTGTGCCTACTGTTGACATTTGCGACATGTTGACGAGTTTGCCTCTGGCTTAACATCAATACATGCAGGCATTGATTGCAATGCTTTCGACTTTCTTGTGTGCGCAACTGTGCCATCAGATTTATAATATTTTCACTGTTTTGCGAGCTTTGTCTGGTGTTCTGCTTTCTGTTTCCTACCGTGCATTTTAATTCCATCGCATCCGTTGACCAATATTTGATCGTGTGTTTTCAATTTGCATGTTTTTATAAATGATATTGTGGCCTTTCTAATGCCATGTACCGATTGAAAATCGTTTATAGTTAATATAAAAAAATACAGTATTTCACAATTTTTATATTTTTAGTAAATATATTGAACAAACTTAAATGTTGTTTAACGTCTGGCAAAATTTGTTTGACTTCTCAAATTTTCCAGAATGCATTAAACTTCACAAATTAATATTTGATAATGTCTGAGAATATAACGTGTTTGCTGCATTCAGGGGTTATATCCGTTTGAATTTTTTCCGTTTTTTTTTATTGGTTTAAATTACGCCAAAAAAAATCCTAGATTTATAATCAATACAAGTACAAGCATGAAAAAAACTCAAAAATAATCTCAAAATCAATTTTTTAAAGCAACTCTGAGATGAAAAAATAGCAAATTTTGACTATATGGTTGACGCTGAATTTTTGAATCTCGCGGTTATATATATGCCTATAACTTATCGACCGACGCGAATATAATTCAAAACTCTGTTATAGATGTCGCTGTGTACTATACGCTCGAATATTGCTCTCATGTTCGGAGCTCGGCTCCTAAACATACCCTCGACCTACTTGAAAGCATACAGAGACGAGCGATCCGCCTGATCGGGGACTCGGCGCTGACGTCAGGACTACAATCGCTATCACATCGAAGGCACGTAGCCGACCTCTGTCTGTTTTACAGATATTATCATGGATACTGTTCTTCGGAGATTCGCGGTATTGTTCCACTCAATTCGGCTTATATGCGCTCCACAACACAATCCGACGGATCGCACCTGTTTGTGGTTCATCTCCCGACGGCGCGAACATCTCTGCATCAGAACTCGTTCCGTTACAGAGCGGGGAAGCTGTGGAACTCCCATCCTACGCGAGTGTTTCCGGAGCGTTACAACCTGCAACTGTTCAAAAAGAACTGCAACAGTTATTTGGTGGCATCTCGGGGCACCCACTCGGCGCTATAGGTTCGCCTCTCCCGAGAGAAGTCTAATAAAAAAAATAAAAAAATACATACACTATCGTAGACTATATAGTACGGGTTTACTATTGTAAGAGCACGTGTTTCGTAAACCACCTGTACGCTGCACTTCAAGTCGTAGTTACTTTTTACCGTGGTTATTTTGCCTTTATAATTTATTTAAACATTCCGTATTATGAGTGATAAGGTGCACGATGGCCGCAAAGGCACCAAAGGAAACTATTCAACGCAAAGACGAAGGAAACAGACGTCCGCCTAACCGTCATACTTTCGAGCACGACTCGGAGTACGTTAGCCCGTAAGCAAAAAAAAATCAAAATGAATGATGAAAAGTGTGATAGAGAAGTGGATGAATCGTTTGTCTACCGTTTCATCAATTTTCTGACTGTTTTAGTGTTATTTCTCAAGTTATGGTATGCAGAGAATGCAAAGGGGCCGTGACATTTTCAGACGCCAGCACACGCGAGCTTGGCTAAAAAATCATTGTAAACTGGAAATTGAAACTGTAGCGATCATTTTATAAACAGTTGCCCATTAATTAATGATCCTGAATATGAAGTCAACACACGTATGATTTTTACAAAGGCAGAGACATTTGGCAATGTGTCCGCTGCCAAAGGTTTGGTAACGCAGCGGCGAACCGTGAAATGCACCATTGTTGCGTAAAATGCGGACAGGACCATAGGGCAGAAGAATGCCCATTGGGGAAAGAAAGGGTACAAGACAAAGCCCTTCTAAAGTGTGCAGTGTGTGGGAATGAGGATGTCCTAAATTCCGAGAATTAATGTCGAGAAGTGTGACTCGGCAAAAAAAAAACACAGAGCCAGCCCGTACAACAACAATGGCACTTGTTGTGGTCCTTCTCTCAGAGAGCGTGTCTCCTCCTGAGGGGACCCGTTGTGGTCGCCACCGTGCTTCCGGGGCCTCCGGGAAGAGTGACAACCGATTGTTTACTATGGCCCGGAAATCGGCCAGGTTTAATTAAAAAGGCAATTTTTGTCTTTTGAGTTTAATTTATTTGCTTTAATTTTATTTACTGGCGTCCTGCCGCTTCGTACGCCAATTGAGACTGATCGTCGAATTTAAAATGCATCGCCCTTTTATACAAATCTTCATTGAGATTTGTATGTGTGAAACTGGAGAAAAGGAATGGGATATCTATTTTTAGAATATACACATCTGGCTGCAATCCAGATGGAGATAAGGATTTTAGAATTGTGTGTATGGAAACGAAATGGATATCTTTTGGTGTGTGTTTGTTTGCATATGAAGATATGCATTATGAGGTTTAGTTTTTAGTAAGGATTTAGAAATATGAGTATGGTAATTGAACAATTCAATTTGTCTATCATTGGATTGAATGTTACTTTGGGGATATGGATTAACGATAAAAGGTGAAGGGCGATGTCATCATGATTCGTTACATAATTTGGATTTAAAACTTAAAATTTTTGGTTCAGTTACAATTGCTTGTTTCTTTTTTCAATTATTGTTCTTGTTTTCAAGTATTATTCGAAGTTTATGTTTGATTTTCTTAGTTTACGGTAGAATGTTCTTCAGTATTTTGTTATATTTTTCTAAATATGTGTTAGACTAGGGGCTTAAATTCATTGTTTTCTTATCATATAATGGTTATGTTGCAATTACATATATATTAGAAAGTTTTATTTACAGTTTTTTTTTTATTTTTTAAATATATTTAATAATAATTGTGAATTATTTCTATAAAATAAAGTATTAAATTCAATTTGTGATAATATGTACGGATAAATATTAGGTAAGTCGTAATAATGTATTGTATTACAGCTTGTGTATTATATAGGAATTTACATTATCTACAGAGTATATTTCTGTTTCATTTTGAGGACCGTATTTATGTTTTTTTTTTTTTCATGTATATTAAAAAAATGTTTTAGTTCTAAATTTTTTAGATTCATTTTGATTTAAAGTAAAAAATGTTAGTTCCTTATTTTTCTTAGGATATATGTGATTAGGTTAATTGAAGAATGTTTTGTAATTACATAAGTATTTGAAATTATTGTATTTGTGTATAATATTATATATTTCGTAGATTTTGTTGTTTTTCTTTTTTTTTCGTATGCTTACTTAAAGTTATTTATACTGTCATTTACAGATTCCGATTAAGTCATTAAAAGGAATTTCATTTATGTATTTTAAGTCAACGTTAATTATGTATAATAATTTCAAAATTAGTTTCATCATTTATGTGTTAATAATGTGACTTTGGTGAGATTCTCTTCATAATATAAGCTATATAAAGATTTATTTTTGTTATATTTTACTTATTATCTCCGAAATACTTAATACAGTAGTATTATTTATAACGTTTCTTTGTTTATTATAGTCAATTTTCTTTTTGATACATACTTTTCCGAAACAAAGTTGGTTGTTTTATTTTATTAACTGCGTTATTATGTATATGTATCTATTTTGTTTTTGTACGATAAATTGTTAAAGGGCTTACACTTTGCTGAAATTACTTGTTTCACGGGCTTACAGTCTGCTGGGGTTTCTTGCTCCTCAGGCTTACAATTTGCCGGTATTGTTTGTTTGTGCATTATGATCTTGAACATTTTGTTGCTGGAAGTCGGAGGATTTAAGAATATGAAAGGAAAAAGATGTGTTAGGATAGTATGTTCAGGGGTCTTTGTCGAATCATCAGATCCGGCCCGTAGACAAACGGATTCAAATGTTGACTGTTGGATACGATCTTTGGTCACTACTCCCTCTATTTGGGTGGCCTCTAGATCGTCCTGCCTCTGATGTTTGTCCCTATTATCTCTAATGCCAATTTCATCCGTAGACGACACCTTGTAAGGTCCGGCATTTTCTACCTTCCTGTTTATATCCTTAGCTTCTAATAACGATTGTTTAGATCTTTGGCTATTTAATATTCCTATATAAATTTGTGATTGCTGTACTCTACTCATTTTGTTTATTACTCCCCTTCTCCAGATGTTTGCGGTAGAAGTGGGCAGAGTTCTAAAATCGTTTTTATTCGATGGAGAGTCGTTTTGAGTTTTGAAATGGGACCGTCTTATACATTCTGCTTGGGAATGATTAAATTTATTGCAATATGTGCATTGGAGGCGTTCAACCTCTGCTTTAATTTGGGGAATAGTATTACAAACATTTTCATTTGGACGACATGTCGCAGAAGTATGGCCAGACCTATTGCACGATTGACAAATTGTTGGTTGGCTATATTTGGAATTATTAGATAAATTAAGAAGGTTTCTATCGCCTAGTCCTGGGGCCTGCTCGAGTGCATAATTGATTGCTGCTCTAAGACTTGGGGTACCTCTTGCTTTAACTAAGAGTTTTAAATGGGAATCCCTAAGACCGTCTTCAAACACGTGTAAAGCGAGTTTCCTATTTTCCTCAGTGCTTTCAAACGTGGTCTTGTCCAGTAGATGCAAAAGGTGTGTAAGTCTGTTTCCAAACTCCTTCCTTTGCCCTGTGAGTAGGGCGTTAGAATATACTCACAGCTAGGCCAGCTTGTCGTAAGAGGCGACTAAAGGCCGAGTGGTAGCCGGAGTCCCAACGCCCTGTGCGCCCGGTGAAATACCACCCCATCAAGCTATAGGCTCCGTGAAATGGTTGGGAGAAATCCCTGGCCATCTTTCGGGGCTTGGCTGATGGACCGGTTCGAGAAAAGGTTGGTTAGGTGGTAGTCGGTCCCAAGGTGAGATACCAGCCCGTCACGCTGTACCTTCCACGATATCGCCGAGAGAAATCTTCGACGGTGTTTCGGATGTGTGGCTGATGGCCCGGACTGACACGGGGATAAGTCATGATGGTAAGTTCTGATATAAAGAATTCCGGAGGTAAACTAGTCTCCCATTCGGATCTCCGGGGGGGACTATGTCAGGGGGAACATCATGCAGATATCATGATAAATAATGGAACTTTAAGAGGTTCGTCATCGCATAACCGGTCTCGCTCTCGAGGCTCGGCCCACGCTCGACTGGTGACGGCATTTTGTAACATCAGGGGCATCGGTTTCACCAATACCAATGTAAACGCCGTCCACCAATATTTACAAACAACGAAACCTGATATCCTTGCCCTAACTAAGACCCAGGTCGATTCGTCAACTGATTCGACATATCTTCGTTGCACAGGATACGACTTACATTCGAGATTCCGTTTTAAGGGCGGAGTCTGCGTCTTCGCGCGGTCCAATCTGGCTTGCCAGCGGATGGAGGCGTTGGAACCCAATAATATGGACATCATATGGTTGAGGGTCGTGCTGAGGAATTCCGTAAAATTTCTTTGTTGTCTTTACCGCTCCCCGAATGACGATCGACCGGCGACATTTTTCGAACATCTTTCACATACCGTCGACTGGATACAGATCAACCACCCAGCTTCTGAAATTGTTATTCTTGGCGATTTTAATGTGCACAATTCCGACTGGTTGTTACATTCTAACAGTACCGACGAGGCTGGGAGGCTGGCGGAGATGTTTGCTGTAAGCCACAACTTGACTCAACTCGTGGGGGAGCCAACGCGAGTGCCGGATGCCCGGGGCGATTATGCGAACATCCCGGATCTGTTTTTGACATCCGAACCGAGTATTTATACCGTAGAGGTTTCTGCGCCACTGGGAAACTCAGATCACTGCTTGGTGTTTGTCGCGCAAGCACTTGCATACCAAGGGAATAACCGGTCTAGGCAGATTCGCCATGTATGGAAGTATGGGGCTGCTAACTGGGACGATATGCGAGATTTCTTCGCATCCTTTCCCTGGCCCGAGGTGTGCTTCGGAAACTCCGATGTTAACGCTTGCGCTGACTCGGTATCAGAGATTATTCTTCTGGGGATGGAGATGTATATTCCACATTCCATCAAACGAAGTTCGTCTGATAAACCTTGGTTTGACAAAAAGTGCGAGCTGATTACAGCGACAAAAAATAGAGCTTTTAAGCAATGGCGCTCCAATCCCACCGATGTTAACAGAACGAATTTTGTTAGAATCAGAAACGCGTGCAACCAGGCGATTGATACCGCGAAGAAGGCTCACAACGACAGGGTGATCAATAAGCTCCTTCGGTGCCCAACTGGCTCGCGCTCCTTCTGGTCAATGGCAAAAGCTGTCAGCGGTAACTTCGCATCCTCTTCTTTCCCTCCGTTGGTGACAGACAACGGGACGTTAGTCACGAATTCAAAGGACATAGCTAATGTGTTCTCGAATTTATTTTCCGCGTATTAAAACCTCGACCCCGGCCTTTTGGAGCCACGTGTGATCTCGCCGGTACGGTCTTCGATGTGGGATGTGAAATTTCGTCCGTGCAATATTCAACGCATTCATGTGAACTGGATTGTAGGAAGGCAACCGTCCCGGACGGAATACCAGCAATTGTCCTTAATAACTGTGCTGCAGAACTATCGCCGGTTGTTGGCAGAGTCTTCCGCTTATCTTATGCACGGAGGACCGTTCCTGCCTGCTGGAGAATCGATCGAGTTCAGCCAATCCCAAAGATGGGGAAAAAGTGTCTTCCACAAAATTATCGTCCGATAACAGCATTTCTCTCTATTTTATGTAAGGTAATGGAAATAGTCATCAATACAGAGTTAGTTAAGTATTTGGAGTGCAACGAACTTCTAAATGATCGTCAATACGGATTCCGTGGCAGGCGGTCCACAGGAGACCTTTTGACACTTTTTTTTTTTTTTTTTTTTTTTTTTTTTTAATATCATTTTTTATTTCTTCCTATTATTATAATTTACTTACTCGCTAGACAAAAATGATTAAACTTTAGCTTATGTTATCTTATTTCTTAACTTACTGGTCCTTTGCGGACTCTCTAAGTTACATGAATACGCTTAAAGCATGAAAATTTGTCTTTCGACATTATGATTATTTTGTTTACATGCATTTTTATGGAACTTAATTAGATACAAAGAAAATGAAGAACAGAAAAAACTTTGTTTTTGTTATTTTTTTTTTTTTACCTTATATCTAACTTAAATACTAAACAATTTTTTTTTTTTTTTTTTTTTTTTTTTTTTTTTTTTTTTTTTTTTTTTTTTTAATCCTTAACTCTATCCTAAACGTAGTATCAAGACTTCGAAATGCTAAATCTATGTAAGCTTTCCGTAGTTTGTTGGGCTTTATTATTATTATTATTATTACTTCCCTTTTTTGCCAGTTTTATAAGGAAACAGGTTTTTAATTGCCACTCAGCCACCAAAATCTCTGGTGTTGCTTATTCGTGTCTTTTCGGTCTTTCTGTGCTACTGCCCTACTGAACTGCAGGCGCTCTTCATCTGTGTGCGCAACTTCTCGATTATAACATATTCGTTTATCTGTACCTGACCGACGCACGTGATAAATCAACGGTATAGCGGATTCATTTTGTATGAGGCCGTTCATGTCAAGACTAAGGAACGCTTCTGGTGGAATAAAGCCATTGCGACGTACCCCCTCATAATACGTAGTGTTTGGGTAATATGCACCAAAAATTAAATCGTTCGGGGAGCTCATTGATCTCGCAAGATGCCCTCGGATCATCTTGATCATAAAGTTATCCACTCTGTTTATATTGGCCCCATTGTACAACGCTTCATTGGGATAGTATTTTTTGTGATCGGATTCAGGAGTCCGATGTAAGTTGAGACACGTCCTGAGGCATTGTCTCTCAAAAATACGAATCTTTTCCATTAAGCTAGGTCCCACATTAAACCACACTGGACATCCATATATGATCATCGGTCTGATGAGAGCCATGTAGCATATAACTTTAACTCTGCTGTCAAGTTGACTACTATGAAACAGTCTTTTTGTCATAGCATAAGCTTTCTTTGCCCTGGCCAGCGCAGCCTCCACATGTTTGTTAAAATATAGATACTGATCCAGCCAGATGCCTAAGTATTTGACTACATTTTTGGTTTCCAGTGTTTGTTGGTGTGGTCCCATAATAGCTAGCTTTCGCCAGTTTTTCCTGGTGTCCCTGGTAGCTTCAGCCAGTGGTGTTCTAAAGAGGATGGTTTCACACTTTTGGATATTGATTTTGAGTTTCCAGTTGTCGCAGTATCGCTGAACATCATTGAAATCCCCTTGTAATAATCTGTTAATGATTTCAATTTTTGGTGCTGTTCTATATATTATCAGATCGTCTGCATACGCAATAGCCTGATGAAGAGACCTTACCAGGTCGCTAGTGTAAATATTAAAAAGGATCGGAGATAACACCGCTCCCTGTTGCAGACCGTTTTCTATATTGTAAGTAATGTTGGAGGTCACATTGCCACTTTTGACGACGAATTTCCGTTCATTCAACATGTCGTATAGTATATACAGTAGTGGTTTATGAATGCCTAGTCTCATTAGCTTGTAGTATAACCCTTCTAGCCAAACGGTGTCGAAGGCCCTCTCCAAGTCAATCAAACAGGCACCTGTACACTGTTTCAGATTTTTATTCCACTGAATGTCTGAAACCAGTTTAGCTGCGGCATGTGTGGTTTCATGACCAGCTTTAAAACCAAACTGGTTATTTGGAATAATATTATTGTCCTCAGCCCATTTAAGTAGAGCCTTGTTTAGAACCTTTTCGAATACTTTACTGATACTCGGTAACAAACTGATCGATCGCAGATTTTTTGGGTTTGTTCTGTCTTTCCCTCTTTTTGGTAACGGTTGGATGATGGCCGTTTTCCAACGTACTGGATAGTGTGCGTTGTTCAGAGCGTTGTTAAACAAGACTGCATATATGTCCATTGCGATTTGAGGAAGATGTTTTAGTACGATATTGGGTACTCCATCGATTCCAACTGATTTTTTGTTTCTTAATGATGCAAAGACGCCATGGATGTCTTCACTAGTGACCAAAAGGCTGTTAGCGCTTTCGACAGTGATCTCGGGGTTTGCCGTATTTTCATTACTGAATTCGTTAAAACCATGGTTTTCTGATCGCCACTGTGAAATATCATTTCGAAGATGACGATAGTTCAGTAAAACTCTATCTTCCAAGCCATGGTTGCGACGAATTACTTCATTTGCCTTGTACAGTTCTTGAAAGACGGCCCCTACAACATTCACTTTTTCCAAGGGATCTTCAAACACAAAAACTTCGTCATTTAGGATGGCGTTGTTTGTGTCTATGCCTATATTTGTCAGCATTCGTTGGTTATCGTCAGTTCGTGGTATTTGGAGACACTGAATCTCGTTTTCATTACTCCGTCTAAATATTTTATTAATTTGCGGAAACATACTAGGGTTGCGGGATTTTACCGCCCGAACTTTGTTGTTCCAATACAAATTTGCTGATAGCCTATAGTTGGCTTTTATCAGCTGTTGGAGATTTTTTAATCTGGACTTTAGTGATATTATCTCCTGGTCGTGCCTATCAATAAATCGTCTGTATCGTAGTTTTAGTTGCGACAGAAGTCTACTTTTTTTTCTGTGGAGTGCGTTGATTGTGGCGTTTCGGTACATGTTCATGTTGTCCGTAGGTGTGATTTTTGGTATTGTTTTGTCCATAGTTTGTTTTATGGTTTCGTCCATTTTTTGTATGTATTTGTCGATATCATCGTTGGGTATGTTTCTGTTGGTAGGAGGGTTAATATCTTTTAAGCGAATTTCTCTTGTTAAGGTTCTCGTGAAACGCGTCCATCGCATAGCCCCATAGTTATAGGGTTGCGGTATCATACATTCACCGAGTTCCACAACTTCGCTTGGTGTTTTTATCACGATTGATAATGCACAATGGTCGCTGTCATACTCAATTGTGCGTAGGCAGTTTATATTTTGTCTGTTAGTATGTGTATGTTTAAGTCGTGTGTCAATAAGCATAATATCGAGGAACGATCCCCCTCTGGGGAAAGAAGGATATTCTGTAGCTAGCAGGTCAGCCTTATATTCAATGTGATGTTGATCTAGCCAACCAGCTAGTTGATTTCCTCTCGTGTTGGATATGCTATTTCCCCAATTTGGGTGTTTAGCATTCAAGTCGCCACCTATGATGTAATAGTTCCCTTCCGAGTAAAGTTTTAAGCATTGGAAAAGAGTCTCTAGCTCCGCTATAAATAGATTTTGTAGATGTGCTTCTGGTGCGTAGGCAGATATCACATACATCCCCCTACCTTGTCGGAGGGGTATGCGGATAATGCACGCTTCAAGCACCTGAAATCTGCGCATCTCACCACTATATATTACCTTATGTTGAAGTTCTTTTTTAACAAAGATTGCCACCCCTCCTCGTTGCGTGGAGTTGGGTCGGTCTCTTCGTATAATGTCGTAATTTGTGTGATATAGTTTATGCCTCTGATTCAGCTTAGTTTCGCTAGCCAGAAGCACGTCAGGATTTTCGTCTTGCAACAGTTTAAAGAGAGCGGCTCTTCTCTCGATTCTGATAAGTGAATTTACATTCACGACTAGAGCCTTAATTGTGCTTTCTGTTGGGGGGTTTATATTGGCGGCTGGCTAGACAATTGCGAATAGACCCAGTCTAGTCTAGTGTCTTGGTCCTTTATTTGTTTTTGCATTTGTGTCACCTGCGTCTGAATAATACAATACGAATGTTCTAATACACGAATTTCACTATCAATAAGCTCCTTCGGTGCCCAACTGGTTTGCGCTCCTTCTGGTCAATGGCAAATGCTGTCAGCAGTAACTTCGCAACCTCCTCTTTCCCTCCGTTGGTGACAGACAGCGGGACGTAAGTCACGAATCCAAAGGACAAAGCTAATGTGTTCGCGAATTTGTTTTCCGCGAATTCCAACCTCGATCCCGGCCTATTGGAGCCACCTGTGATCTCGCCGGTACAGTCTTCCATGCGGGATGTGGGATTTCGTCCGCGCCCTATTCAACGCATTCTACGCGAACTGGATTGTAGGAAGGCAACCGGCCCGGACAGAATACCAGCAAAAGTCCTTAAGAACTGTGCTCCAGAACTATCGCCGGTTCTTGGCAGACTCTTCCGCTTATCTTATGCACGGAGGACCTTTCCTGCCTGCTGGAAAATCGCTCGAGTTCAGCAAATCCCAAAGACGGGAAAAAAGTGTCTCCCACAAAATTACCGTCCGATAGCATTACTGTCTATTTTATCTAAGGTAATGGAAAAAGTCATCAATACAGAGTTGGTTAAGTATTTGGAGTGCAACGGACTTCTGAATGATCGCCAATACGGATTCCTTGGCAGGCGGTCCACAGGAGACCTTTTGACACTTATAACCGATATATGGACATCTGCGATTGAACGGCATGGTGAGTCAAGGGCGGTCGCATTGGATATTTCCAAGGCTTTTGACCGCGTCTGGCACGAGGCATTGCTGAGCAAACTTCATTCATATGGACTTTCCCAACAGCTTTGCGACTGGGCGAAGAGTTTCCTTGAAAATCGATCGATCCGGGTTGTTGTGGACGGCGAGTGTTCGGATCTGTATCCTGTTAATTCGGGGGTGCCCCAAGGTTCTAGTTTGGCTCCAACCTTGTTTTTGCTTCACGTAAATGATTTGTTGGAGACAACGGATAACAAAGTGTTCAGTTTTGCGGATGATAGTACGCTTGTTTCCTCCTTTTCGAGTGATCGGCCGATTGGTGCATCTGCGTCACACCAGCTGAGATGTAGACAGATTGACTCTCTGAACCAGGATCTAGATAAAGTCCTGCATTGGGGAAAGGCCAATCTTGTCGACTTCAACGCAACGAAGACTCAGTATACAATATTCACAAAGAAAACTGGATCATCGGTTCCACAGCTGATGATGAATGGCCGGGCCCTCAAGGCTGGGGAAAGTTTGAAGTTGCTCGGCGTCACGGTCTGTGGGAATGTATCATGGCATAAACACGTGTCGAACATCGCCAGGTCAGCCTCAGGAAAACTGAGTTATCTCTTTAGAGCCAAGAAATATTTTACTCCGGCCCAACTTCTTCTCCTATATAAATCCCAGATTAGACCCGCGCTCGAATATTGCTCTCATGTTTGGGGCTCGGCTCCTAAACATACCCTCGACCTAGTTGAGAGCATACAGAGACGAGCGATCCGCCTGATCGGGGACTCGGCGCTGACGTCGGGACTACAGTCGCTATCACATCGAAGGCGCGTAGCCGACCTCTGTCTGTTTTAGAGATATTATCACAGGAGCTGTTCTTCGGAGATTCGTGGTATTGTTCCGCACAATTCGGCTTATATGCGCTCCACAAGACAATCCGACGGATCGCACCCGTTTGTGGTTCATCTCCCGACGGCGCGAACATCCCTACATCAGAACTCGTTCCGCTACAGAGCGGGGAAGCTGTGGAACTCCCTTCCCATGGAAGTGTTACAACCTACAACTGTTCAAAAAGAACTGCAACAGTTATTTGATGGCATTTCGGGGCGCCCACTCGGCGCTATAGGTTCGCCTCTCCCGAGAGAAGTCTAATAAAAAAAAAAATATCTTCCTTGCTATCTTGCTTGGCTGTCACCAGACTGTTTTGTGCCGCTGACCTAGAGGTGAGAATTTTAAATTCTTCCTTCAATTCGGAAGCAAGATCATTCCAGGTTGAAATGACCTTGTACCGGATGTGGTCATATGCTGGCCCCTGTAGTCTGGTTTGTGCCTGTAAGAAAATAATATCCCCGCGAGAAATGAAAGCATCTAGTTCGTCCGGGTTACCGTTAAACACGGTACGAGATCCAAAATGTCTTTTAACCCAATTGTGACGTTCATATTTGAATTCGCGTTATTAGGCATTCATTTTCGCGCATTTTAAATATTCTAGTCGCGTATTATTTTGGATGAAATATTCCTTGGATAAATTCATCTCCCCAATTATAAATGGAATGAACCTATGTAAAGAGAATCCGAGGAAATCGATCCTGTCGAAGGTAAGAGAAACAAACAATCCTAATGTCGAAGGATCCTGACAGACAGATTAGCAGAAGAGATCCTGTGAAGGAAGCCAAGGGTAAAAAGACTTTTATCGAGCCCAAGTGAAACGAGTCTGCAAGTGGAAAGATCCTGATAGATGGATAGGGGAAAGAGATCCTAAAGAAAATCTATCTAATGAGATGAAACGAAAACAACCAGCAGACAGATAAGAGTGAGCGCGTTAAAATCGAGAATTTCCTGTCCGAGAGAATGGAAAATGTGAAAAATGTAATGTAATTTAAATTATTAAGAAACTTATTTCACGAATGTATATATGTATCATCATCATCATCGGCACTACAACTGGGATCCGGTTTTGGCCTTATTTATCAAGTCTCGAGACTTGTTAAATTATCCATAATAATGTTTTTTTTTTCGAGCAAGCTTATTAGCCTTGCGCCAAATGGTCTATCATCATCATCATCATCATCATCATCGGCACTACAACCGGGATCCGGTCTTGGCCTTATTTAGCAAGTCTCGAGGCTTGTTAAATTTTCCATAATAATTTATTTTTACGGGCAATGTTATTAGCCTTGCGCCGCTGTATATATGTATATGTATATGTAAAAATGTACGTACAAATTGATTTTATATGTGTGAGGTTTTCTAATTTCTTATTACCCCTCTGTATATTCAAACTTAGTCTGGGGGTTTTTATTTGTCCCCTTAAATTAACTAATATATATATAAATATATATAAGTACCTGTGGTTGTTGCTGGACATTCTGTTGAGTGTGTTGCCACAGAGTCCAAGTGTTCGGTATCCTGGTAGGAGATGATGATGTTGTGGCGTATCTACCAACGCCACTGCTATCTTTTCAATCTACCTCAAAATCTTCCCTCCTAAAGCTCCATTAATTTCATAATTTTACCATGCAAGCGCAATAACTTCCCCAAGCATTCTCCCACCGATTTCATTACCTTTCGGTTATGCAAATAGCATCCAACATCAAGCATCTGCCCATCAAGGACATTCACGCAATTAACGCGTTATATAAATTTCCCTAGAAGAAATTCGGTACGCCAGTACCGCATACATCAATGCATCTCAGCATTGTTCTAAAAGGAAAACATTTCGGTTGCCATACTAGTTAACCGAAGTGGATTATAAAAACAATCAGCAGAACCCCTGTCTGCCTGCATTTACTGTCCCACACGTGCGCAACAGATTTTTATGTTGCACCAGTACTCACGGCGGCTTTTATGCAATCTTCAAAGCACCGGCGCAATTCGCGCCTAGCTGCCAAGAGCCGAATTCAATGCCAGTGTAAATACTCACACTGGAATTCGACCCATGACTCCCTAGGATTGCAATACACAATTAACATGGTTGTAAACACAACCATCATTGTGTAATTATCCCAAATGTATCCTAATCCCTAACGTAGTATTTGGACAACTGCAAATACTTATCCCGAAGATGCTTTTTCAGGAATTTTCATTCCCACGGTTCGACCACCCATGAGCTCGCATCACGAGCCAACAAGGTGATCCGCGCGCAAAGTAGTTCAGTCGATAAAAGTGTTGTAAAGGAGTCGAGTCTCCTGGAGTCCATTATTACCGTGAACAACAAACTAGGCTGCGGCATTCTTTGCACAAGTCTCCTAACTCCAAAATTATATTTCATTAGTGATAAGAAAGTCTACAACTGTGTTCATGATCGAAACAATTTATTTTCTGTAATAGTGCAGTTCCTAATTTACATAAAACAAATTAAGGACCGGTAATAAAGTTAATCTCAGAGAGAGCTTGTGTGTTTTACTTCTTGTGGACGGTCCGTCGCGGAGTTTTGTTTCCTTGGAGGACAGTGTTCGGCGGAACTATCGTTAGGAAATCTTGGTGAACCTTGCCAAGGCCGGCATATAACCAAGAGAAATACCAGTGAAATACCCACAATTGGTGACCATTCGACGCGAGTAAACACAATTTTCTGATTCGGAGTCAGATCAAAACCGTGTCCTAAAAAAATTAAAGGAACAGTGACTATTCGGTGTCGCGACTGTGACAGTGACAATCTTCCCGAACCGAGTGCTTCTGGAAACGCAGTGGCAGTAAGCAATTGTGGCGGCAATTGCCGAAGATCCATATAACATTCACCGGAAACAGGAACAACAGGAGCAACTACCCAACACTACACCAGAACGAGGAGCATCCGATCAATAACACCAGGGATTTAAGCAGGTATCCTTTCTTTCTGTTTTTAAATTATTCCCTTGGTAAAACAACTGTATTTTAACGTACATTTCCTTTTTGTCAAAGTTTTATTATGTGTTTAACTGATTGTTTTGGAGATATTAAATAAAGTTTATAATAATTCTAAATTAAGTGAGACAAAAAAAGAAGAAAAAAATCAATAACATTGTAGCTGTAAAACGTTTGTTTCCTTTTTACTTTCGTGGCTGATTGGCAAAGATACTTATATGTGTAATTAGATTAAACGATGCCTGGCAAGGATTTCAAATTTTAATACAGATATCTTGGGTAGGAAAATGTATTATTAGCCTGGAGTTGACGAAATGTTGTCTGCAGTTATTTAAATAAATAAGCAACAAAACATCAGCCTATACAAATAAAATTAAGACAATTTGTGCCTTTTTTATTATTAACAACACGAATAAAATAACTCAAAACGAAATAATAGAGTATCTGAAATAAATGCTAAGTGAAAAACAAAACAACAAAGTAAACACGAAATTATTTACCAACATCTTCATTAATTGTACTTCCGATTTAATATTTTCCTTTTTTCGACTAGTTGCTAATTGAGAACAATTCATAAAAATCATTCTTCCATTTGATCGCCTTATTATGATTATTTTTACTTGAACGCAACTGCCTACTTTGACTCCATTAACATTACTTAGAAGCATTTAATAATATTCCATGTCAGTTTTTGTTTTTTGTTATAACTTTATATTTTAAACATAATTTTTTTGTCATCATTTTATTGTATCCTTAAAATTTTTGCAAACAAGTATATGTATCTAATTTCTTCACATGATATTGACAACAAAATTAAATTTGTTTAAATAAAAGCCTGTGTTACAAATTAGAAAAGAAGAAATATATTTATATCCTTAAACAGCACGAGATAAAGGCAAAATAAAATAAATTTTGTAAGCCCCTTCAGGGTATTAAGTAGCGCACAACCTTTCTCAGCACGCACACGACTCAGCTCAACTTCTCGCAACTTCTTTTCGACACTTTTCAACCCCTTTCGACTTATTTTTAGCTTCATCCGCCTCCTTTCAACACCACTCGACTGCAACCGACTCTACCAACTCTTTCAAGCTCGACTCCATTCAGCCGTCCAGACCACTTCACTTCGTGGTTTCTTTTCAGTCAGGCCAGATTGGACTAGCGCGAATACTCCGCCGTCCCAGTTTAGCTTCCAATTGGCCCCGAAAACTGTACTGCACCACCCGGACGTTAGTCTAAATTGTTCCTAGTGTCACAGCCTTTGTTTCAGTTTAGGCAAGGTAGTAAATCCTTTACCTACCCAACTCCATCGACTCCCGTGACATCATTGTTCACGCACGCGCACCCTACCTTCAATTTCCTGACGTCGTTGTCTACGACGATTTACTCTGCCCGCTCCCCACCAAGCAATTAAATTCCTTCGCTTCTCTTCCTCTTATTCCGTTGCTAAACACCCACTCTTTCCAAATAGAAAAAATGGCCCACTCTACTAGGTCTAAGGCAGCTCAGCAAGAGCAGACCCAGCCGTGCTCGGATGATCAAGCGTTCGTAGACGCTTCCAGCATCGAGCACACCTCGCATTCTCATAGCATACACTTGCCTCCTTTCGACGAGAAGGACCCAGAGCTATGGTTCGCCGTAGCCGAACGCTTCTTCAGGGTTGCCGACATGCACGATGAGGAAGTTCGCGCAGTAGAATTGTTGCGAGTGCTAAACCACACGCAACGGACGCATGTTGCTCACATAATTGGGTCAACAGAACCAAATCCCTACAGCAACATGCAAGAGACGCTCATAAATGCCCTGGACGAGCCCAGGAGCAGCAGACAGCAGCGTTTGGCGAGCGAAACAAATGTTACTGGAATGAGACCGTCCAATTTTCTGACACATTTACGCTCAATAGCTGGAACCAAGATTTCGGACGATATAATTAGGCCTCATTTCCTGAGGTGCCTCCCGCAATATGCCCGGGCGGCATTAATAGTACAACCCAACCAGAGTTTGGGTCATTTGGCGAAACTAGCCGACACAATTATGGAAAGCTCAAACCCACAGTCTGAACCCCCAGCATACCAGGTCACGGCGATTAACCGACACGCCGTTTCACCTACACGGCATCAATCCTTATCACTAACAGCACCCCGGACTTCTCTAGTAACGCCTTTTACACAAGCCACACCAAGAGAGGTAACACAAGCTACGATTTCCTCCCGTGAGGAATTTCAACCGCGCACCCAGCAAACAAAGCTCTCGAGATTCGAGCGAGACCTGAACCATCTGCGGGCCCAAATGCGAAATGTCGAGCGCGCAATCCAAAACCGTTCTAATAACCAACGGCCACAAACGAGGAACCCCCAATGGCAGTTTAACACGCCCAGAGGAGCACCAATCACAAACGAAAACGCACCAGACAACAGGCAAAACACGCCTAGTGGCACTCAGACACAGGCCCGGTGCATATACCACAGACGTTTCGGTGCAAACGCCAGAAATTGTAGGCAACCTTGCAGCTGGACGCGGCCAGCCCCCGCGCAGAACCTCGTTCGAGTGCGAACGGCCGGCACCCCTATTATAAGTCGCTTAACAATCAGGGACTCTAGATCGAATATTAATTTCACCGTCGACACTGGCGCCGACATTTCCGTCATCCCTAGATCTTTCGCCCCGCGCAACCGAGTGCCGGGCCACCTACAGTTGTTCGCTGCGAACAACTCCCCCATAGCCACTTACGGGCGGAAAAATTTTAAACTCGATCTGGGTCTCCCACGCCCTATCTCCTGGCACTTCGTGATAGCCGATGTCAGCGAGCCCCTAATAGGATCTGACCTATTAGGAAAACACAACCTGTTGGTAGACACTGCCAACAAGAGATTAGTTAGTCACAACGTCTCAACCCGTCTCTCCCCGCAAGCAGCTATAGGGGCGAACGACCCACCCGAGGACTCTACAGACCCAATCCCCGCGCTGTTGGAAGAATTTCGCAATTCAACAGTTCCCCTCTCCAACCAGCAACAACACAGATCCGGCGTGTTTCACCACATAGAAACACGCGGCCCACCGGTGAGCCAGCGCCCACGTCGCCTGGCCCCCGAAAAATTGCGAGCAGCCCGCGCCGAATTCGAATATATGCTCGAGCGAGGCATCTGTCAACCCTCGGTCAGCCCATGGGCAAGTCCACTTCACCTCGTCAAAAAACGCAACGGTGAATGGCGACCATGCGGTGATTATAGACAGCTGAACGCAGTAACAGTTCCCGACAGGTACCCAATAGCCCATCTTTACGACTATTCGTACAAGTTGCGCGGTTGTACAGTTTTCTCAACTCTTGACCTCACCAGGGCATACCACCAGATTCCGGTGGCACCTGAAGACGTACCCAAAACCGCCGTAATTACCCCCTTCGGACTCTTCGAATTCAAGGTGATGACGTTTGGCCTCAGGAATGCAGCTCAGACATTCCAGAGGTATATCGATTCGGCACTACGCGGCCTGGATTGCTGTTACGCGTATATTGACGATATACTAATAGCATCTCGGAACCTTGCGGAGCATCACCAACACCTCAGACAGGTCCTTGAACGCCTCAGACAATTTGGCCTCGTAATAAACCCAGAAAAATGCCAATTCGCCAAAGAGCAAGTTACCTACCTGGGTTACCATATCAACAGCCAAGGCATCCGCCCGCTTCCAGACAGAGTGGAAGCACTAACCCAATTTCCCCGTCCCTCCAACGTTCGCGAGCTGCGCCGTTTCCTGGGTATGCTAAACTTTTACCGACCCACACTACGAAACGCCGCACACATTCAGGCCCCTTTAAATGAGTACTTAAAGGGGGCAAAGAAGAACGACAAGCGCCCAATCGCCTGGACGGAAGCTGCAGACAACGCATTCCGTCAATCCAAGGCACAGCTGGCAAATGCTACCCTACTCCGTTACCCCGCAGAGGGCGCACCATTGGCCATCCAATGCGACGCGTCAGACACGGCCATGGGAGCAGTATTGGAGCTAGAATGCAACGGAAACTGGGAACCGCTCGGTTTCTTCTCAAGGAAACTTAATACGGCCGAGTGGAAATATAGCACGTACGACCGGGAGTTACTCGCTATGTACAGCGCCGTAAAGTATTTCCGACACATGGTAGAAGGTCGCCCCCTAGTAATCAGAACGGATCACAAGCCACTGATCTACGCATTCCGGAAGAGGTCCGGGAATGCATCCCCACGCCAGGAACGGCAGCTCGACCTGATAGGTCAATACACCACTGAGATCAAACACATCTCAGGGGAACAGAATGTTATCGCGGACGCCTTATC
Organism: Microdon myrmicae; assembly: GCA_963931805.1. Taxonomy (NCBI): domain Eukaryota; kingdom Metazoa; phylum Arthropoda; class Insecta; order Diptera; family Syrphidae; genus Microdon; species Microdon myrmicae. The sequence goes on along the minus strand of OZ007498.1, from coordinate 93,145,133 downwards.
CCGCATCGATACCATTCAGCTACGCGCCGCCATCGCCGACGCCGACCTAGCTCAAGCACAGCAGAATGACAACCAGCTCGAGTCTCTTCTCAAAGCAGAGACAGCACTTCAGCTGCGCAAGTTCCCACTCGAGCAATCCGCAGACGAGATATGGTGTGATATCTCCACGGGAACAGTCAGGCCCTATATTCCCGGAGAGCTGCGAAGGAGCGTATTCGAGACCTTTCACGGTCCGGCTCACCCCAGCGGACGTGCAACCGCTGCAGCCATTCGACGTAAGTTCGTATGGCCTCGTATGAATAAAGACCTCACGAGTTGGGCTCGTGCCTGCCTTAAATGCCAGCGCTGCAAAATTAGCCGACACAACGTGTTGGAGCCAGCGCAATTCAAACTCCCCGAGGCTCGATTTACACACGTCCACATAGATATTGTGGGCCCCTTAACACCCTCGAGAGGATTCTCCTACATCCTCACCATGATTGACCGTTTTACTCGGTGGCCAGAAGCAACGCCACTACGGGTAGTCACCGCCGAGAGTGTCGCCAGAGCGTTTTACTCGACTTGGGTTACACGTTTTGGCGTACCAGCAACGTTAACATCAGACCGAGGTCCACAGTTCGAGGCCACGATCTTCAAGCAGCTTACTGACTTATTGGGCTGTCAAAGAAGTCGTACGACCGCATACCACCCTTCATCCAACGGGATGATAGAGCGTTGGCACAGGTCGCTAAAAGCCTCCCTAATGTGTCATAACGACACGCATTGGTTCGACGCCCTCCCCACTGTCCTTCTAGGATTGAGGACAAGTATCAAGGAGGATCTGGGCGCATCCGCTGCAGAACTGACCTACGGCACCAACCTAGTGTTGCCAGGCGAACTATTTGTGGACAATGAAGCTCCACACGACCAACTACAAAGCGTAGGCTACCTCCGCGACCTGATGCGGAAGATCAGGGCAAAACCCGTAGCCCGACATGGCACCAAAAGAGTGTTTATCCACCCTGAGTTGCATAGCTGCACACACGTCTTCGTCAGGGTGGACAAAGTTAAGAAACCACTCGATCCCCCCTACGAAGGGCCATATAAGATTCTAAAACGATTCAGCGATCGAGTGTACGAAGTGGAGATCCAAGGCAGATCAACCACTGTCAGCGTAGAAAGACTGAATCCGTGTTTCTCGGAGGCCAACCTCCCAAAGGCCACCACAAACCCCGATGCTACAGAGGAGCTACCCTCAACTTCTACGGCAGGAATACCAAACAGAAATAGCGGCCCCCTCACGCGAAGCCGCACCCGAGCGCCACCACAAGGCGCATGTACGGCCAACCTCACTTAACTACAGCCTTCTAAGTACTACTTCGCCCTACCAACAATATCGTGACTATGTCACTGGGGGGGGAGTACTGTGGCGTATCTACCAACGCCACTGCTATCTTTTCAATCTACCTCAAAATCTTCCCTCCTAAAGCTCCATTAATTTCATAATTTTACCATGCAAGCGCAATAACTTCCCCAAGCATTCTCCCACCGATTTCATTACCTTTCGGTTATGCAAATAGCATCCAACATCAAGCATCTGCCCATCAAGGACATTCACGCAATTAACGCGTTATATAAATTTCCCTAGAAGAAATTCGGTACGCCAGTACCGCATACATCAATGCATCTCAGCATTGTTCTAAAAGGAAAACATTTCGGTTGCCATACTAGTTAACCGAAGTGGATTATAAAAACAATCAGCAGAACCCCTGTCTGCCTGCATTTACTGTCCCACACGTGCGCAACAGATTTTTATGTTGCACCAGTACTCACGGCGGCTTTTATGCAATCTTCAAAGCACCGGCGCAATTCGCGCCTAGCTGCCAAGAGCCGAATTCAATGCCAGTGTAAATACTCACACTGGAATTCGACCCATGACTCCCTAGGATTGCAATACACAATTAACATGGTTGTAAACACAACCATCATTGTGTAATTATCCCAAATGTATCCTAATCCCTAACGTAGTATTTGGACAACTGCAAATACTTATCCCGAAGATGCTTTTTCAGGAATTTTCATTCCCACGGTTCGACCACCCATGAGCTCGCATCACGAGCCAACAAGGTGATCCGCGCGCAAAGTAGTTCAGTCGATAAAAGTGTTGTAAAGGAGTCGAGTCTCCTGGAGTCCATTATTACCGTGAACAACAAACTAGGCTGCGGCATTCTTTGCACAAGTCTCCTAACTCCAAAATTATATTTCATTAGTGATAAGAAAGTCTACAACTGTGTTCATGATCGAAACAATTTATTTTCTGTAATAGTGCAGTTCCTAATTTACATAAAACAAATTAAGGACCGGTAATAAAGTTAATCTCAGAGAGAGCTTGTGTGTTTTACTTCTTGTGGACGGTCCGTCGCGGAGTTTTGTTTCCTTGGAGGACAGTGTTCGGCGGAACTATCGTTAGGAAATCTTGGTGAACCTTGCCAAGGCCGGCATATAACCAAGAGAAATACCAGTGAAATACCCACAATGTCATCGGTTATCCTGCTACCTTGTAATATGTTGACGGGACTCATGGCCGTCGTTCACTTCATTTACAACACACTCTATTTAGGCGTTTGCCTGCTGGTGCCGCCAATGATATGTTGCCGCTGTTTGATGTATTTTAAGGATTTGAGTTCCTTGCTGATGCTGACTGCTTCGGCTGTGTTAATGGCTATTGCGATGTTGTGGATGTTTGAACATAAATATTGGTTGCCGGACTGGCCTCGGTACTTGTTGCACTTTATTGTGTTATAGGGCGAACTTGCGATACGTCCACTCGATGTTACTTCAGGACCTGAGGGCTGGTCTGAGTTTTGTTGGGCAATCAGCTGCGCATTGGGCGATGTTGCATTTTGTTCGCCATTTGAGACAGAGCAGGGTTTTGCATAGCCAATTATTGAGTTGGCTCTGTTGCTACACGTTCAGTCAATTGTGTCTGTTGTTGCTGTTGCAGTTAAGGTTCTTCTGGTAGGGGATTATTGAGTAACCCCAAACCGCTGCCACCATTTTTGTTGTGGTCCTTCACTCAGAGAGCGTGTCTCCTCCTGAGGGGACCCGTTGTGATCGCCACCGTGCTTCCGGGGCCTCCGGGAAGAGTGGCAACCGATTGTTTACTATGGCCCGGAAAACGGCCAGGTTTAATTAAAAAGGCAATTTTTGTCTTTTGAGTTTAATTTATTTGCTTTAATTTTATTTACTGGCGTGCTGCGGCTTCGGGCGCCAATTGAGACTGATCGTCGAATTTAAAATGCATCGTCCTTTTATACAAATCTTCACTGAGATTTGTATGTGTGAAACTGGAGAAAAGGAATGGGATATATATTTTAAGAATATACACATCTGGCTGCAATCCAGATGGAGATAAGGATTTTAGAATTGTGTGTAAGGAAACGAAATGGATATCTTTTATTGTGTGTTTGCTTGCATATGAAGATATGCATTATGAGGTTTAGTTTTTAGGAAGGATTTAGAAATATGAGTATGGTAATTGAACAATTCAATTTGTCTAACATTGGATTGAATGTTACATTGGGGATATGGATTAATGATAAAGTAGGCGGGTAGAAATGTATGTGGGAGGAAAATGGTAGGGCTTCTTGGAGCACTACACCGTAACATCGCAGCGGTCGTACGTACAAGTTGCGTCGGGCGGGAGAACACCAAATCAGGCTACAACACTAGTACCCACAAATACTCCCACAGAGACTGAAACAATATCGCAAAAGACGTGTTCACAGATGACAGAGCTGCAAAATCAAATAAACGAGATCTACTCGTACTTGCCCAGTTTAAATAAAAAGTCAATATAAACCCTCCAACCAAAACATCAATCAAAACTCTTGTCGTGAATGTAAATTCACTAATAAGAACTGAGAGAAGAGCCAATCTTTTCAACCTGTTGCAAGATGAACAACCTGATGTACTTCTGGCGGGGCAAACAAAGTTAAACCAGAGACACAAGATATGGCATAAAAACTACGATATTATACGAAGAGATCGACCTAACTCCTCACAAGGGGGAGGTGTCGCAATCTTTATTAGAAAAGGAATCCAACATAAAGTTATATATAGTGGATAAATGCGCAGGTTCCGGGTGCTGGAAGCCTGTGTCGTACACATGCCCCTTCAGCAAGGAAGTATGCGATTGCGGTCTATTCACATGAGGAGTACCAACATAACGTATTTATAGCAGAGCTCTAGACACTCTTTCGATGCTTACAATTGCACATAGACAAAAACTATTTCATCCTAGGTGGAGATATGAACGCCAGCATAAAAATTGGGGAAATTATATATCTAATACGAGGGGATCTCAGTTGGCTGGTTGGTTAGATCTATATCACTACTAGCTACGGAATATCCATCGTTACCTAGAGATAGATCGTTCTTAGATATCTTGCTTATTGACTCACGACTGAGAATACTTAACACCAGCAGACGAAACAACAACTGTTTACGGACAATTTAATAGAACAGTGACCATTGTGTATTCACGGCAGTAACAATGCTTCCGAACGATCTGGCAGATCTGGAGGAATTCGTTATCCCGCAACCCTATAACTACGGGGCAATGCAATGGCCGCGGTTCACCATATCATTAACAAGAGGACTTCGTTCGAATGACTTTAATCTGCCAATAAACAGAAACCTGACAAATGACGAAATCGACAAATGCATTCAACAAATGCACCAACAGTAAAAAAACAATTACCAAAACATCAATTACAGATTACATAAACATGTACAGAAACACAACAATAAACGCACTCCACAAGAAAAAGAGCAGACTGGTATCAAAACTAAAACAATTACACAGCCAGACAAGACCAGGAGATAATATCACTGAAATCTCGATTAAAAAACCTCCAACAATTACTTAAAGCTAACTATAGATTAGCAACAAATTTGTATTGGAACAACAGAAATCGAGCTATAAAAACTAATAACCCTAATATGTTCCCACAAATAAATAAAATATTCAGGAGAACTAATCAAAACGAGATTCAGTGTCTCCAAATTCCACGTACTGATATAAACAAGCAACTGCTAATGAACATTGGCATAGATATAGAGAACGCGATCCTCAATAGAGAGCTCTTCGTGATCGAAGATCCGTTGGAAAAGGTGAACGCTGGGGGAGGTGTCTTTCAGGAAATGTACAAGGTGAATGAAAGCATTCACCGAAATCACAACTTGGAGGACAGAGTTCGACTGAATCACCTGCACCTCCGAAATGAAATTTCACTTTGGTAATCGGAGAATCCCAGTTTTACCGCATTCAGTGACGATAATTTGTCAAATGATATTAATGCCAATAGTAGGGCTACAAGCCGTTTAAATTCGAGGGAAGGAATCCAGGGTATCTTCGACTCATTGAGAAGCATAAGGTCAGTGGCAATAAATGGAGTACCTAACATCGTACTCAAGAACCCGCCCCCAATGGCGATAGATATATACACGATCCTGTTTAACAACGCGTTGAATAATTCATACTAACGGGGCGGTTGGAAAACGGCAATCATACAGTCTATCCCAAAAAAGGCCAAAGACTATACAAACCCATGTCACATGCGTTCGATAAGCTTACTACAAGCATCAGTAAAGTATTCGAAAAGATCAGTAACAAAGCCCTGCTAAAATGGGTAGACGACAACAACATTATTCCGAATAAGCAGTTTGGCTTTAAGACAAGTCATGAAACCACACATGCCGCAGCTAAACTGCTCTCCGACATACAATGGAATAAATATGAGAACCAATGCACAGGTCCCTGCCTGATCGACTTGGAGAGACCCTTTGATACCGTCTGGATCGAAGAGTTATATTACAAACTGGTCAGACATGGCATACATAAGCCTTTACTATATGTACTTTACGATATGTTAAAGGACAGGAGGTTCGCGGTTAAAAGTGGTAATGTGACCTCTAATAAAACGTATTGTAGCGAGCTTAGGGTTCGCTGGATTAATTATTGTGAATAAATAAGAGCCGTTAAATCGATTTTGAATTAATATAACACTTTATTAGTCCGTTAATCACAACCGTTACTTTTACCGTACACAACGGTTTCTTGACTTATCGCTTCCGTACTTATCGCGTATTTTACTTCTTACTTATCGCTTGCTCTCACTCGAGACTTACTACTTTCTACTTCATGAGCTGTCTGCGACGTATTTATACCAGTTCCCCACATTCTGATTCGGTATTTCGTTTCCGTCCGTTCCATAATCTTGAATGTTCTATTATCCATAGTCTCCAGTTTTCCAGTACTTTGTTTTGGACTTTCTCGAATATTCCAGTACTGACTGTCATATGCGTCACAGTATAATATCAAGAGTGGCTTGCTACAGAGAGTGGTATTTTCTCCGATTCTTTTGAACATTTAAATTAGCGACGTATTAGATGCACTGCCGCATGCTATTGCGTATGCAGTCGATCTCATAATTTACAGAACAGCTCCGAAAGTTGAAATCATAAATAGTTTAATACAGCGAGACTTCAACAAAGTGCAGCGCTATTGCAATGACTGGAAACTCAAGATCAACTTCCAGAAGTGTGAAGCCATCCTATTTAGAGCCCCATTATATAATGCCACAAACGACACAAGGAAAAACTGGCGAAAGTTAGATATCGTGGGACTGTAGCGGTTCTACGAACAATACAACTCCTTACAGGTGAGTTATCCTTTCCGTCAAGGAACTCTACTCACCTTTCGCAGCACACGTGACCACAGACACACGGCCAATAGTCATTACAATACCTGTAAAAAAGGCTATATGAGATTGTAACAACGTTGAACCCGATAGCAAAAACCAAGGAACTTAACGTTCAAAAGCTTCCAAGATCGAGTTCAACGCATCCATACATGGTATTCTACCCAATTCAAAAGGGAAGCTAAAGCATCGCATCTAAGCAATGCGTCAAATGCAGAGAGCATCGCATACAGATCTCCCATCCTAACCATCTGCACGATGTTTCCAAGGAATTACATCTTCGGTAAATTAACCGAACCAGGGAGGCATAATCGGGTAGCTAAAGGCAATTAGCACCTCTAATTCCGTGCAAGATCCCAAAACCGACAGGCGCACGTGCCCAAACAAAGCCATTGCGGAGAAACAGCAATCGATTAAAACGCTGTTCGCATAGGGTAAAGCAAATATAATTATCCTACCCGAGGATAATTTTGGTGGCCAAAAAGGGATCGCTAGGAATAATAAACCGAACAACGGATGCCTATTCTGGTGGCTATGAAAAATCATCACTATCCCAGATAGAGGTTTGTGATGGGAAAGGCAAACAAAGCCGTACGTCCCATAGTCCGCGTACACATCCGAAATACAGGCGACCTTTGCCGCATGCCAGATGTGCAGAGCAAATAAACTACGGAAAGATCGGAAAACAGCGGCGGCATCCGATCCTGAAACAAAAGAAACATGATTCCGACCACCGACATCGAATGATGATAACGATGATAAGTAGGTAAGAGTTCTCTTTTCCAGATCGTATGGGAAATTCTCCTTTAAGATACAAAGGGAAATGTTATGCTGTTAACAGATACGAGGGGTAAATTCTGTTAGCAGATTGGATGGGAAAATTTTCCTTTGCAAATGCGGGCTGATTAATGTAAAGGGGATATTTGTAGGATAGGTCCAGTCAGTCTTTATCGAACAGCACGGAGAGGAGGTAGACTTCGAGCATCCGTCACGTGAGGATAGTTACAGGATCCTGCAGAGGAAGTCGGTCCGCGCGTGTGTCAATATTTAACGGTGGTAATCTTAAGTTAAATGAAATGTGTAAGGCTGTAACTTAAGAACAAAAAAATTAAACTTAAAAATACGGAAAACAATAAACAGTTCGTGAAAACAAATTTCTCCGTGTTGGATTTATTTTTGACAGTGTCTCTTCGCTTGGTAGTATTTACCTGCGGAACACTAGGACAATCTAAAATCGACCGCCAAAGGACCGCATGGTGGTAAACAGGAAACCGAGAGTTTAGTTAAATACCAGGGCATCTGGCTAGATCAATATCTGTATTTCAACAGACATGCAGAGACTGCTTTGGTCAAAGCGAGGAAAACGTTTGCTACGACAAGGAGGCTATTTCACAGTAGCCAACTTCACAGTAGGGTAAAAGTCATATGCTACATAACGCTAATCAGGTCAATGCTCATATATGGTTGTCCAGTATGGTTTAACATAGGTCCAAATTTGATGGAAAAGATTCGGGTGTCGGATTCGGAAAAGAAGTGTCTCATAACGTGTCTCAGATTATATCGAACACCGGAATCGGACTATAAAAAGTATTACTCAAATGAGACTTTATATAATGAAGCGTACATAAATAGGGTGGATAATTTATGATTAAATTAATCAGAGGACATATTGCGAGAGCAATAAACTCGTCCAATGACGTAATTCCTCGGGCTTATTATCCAAACACTCTGTACTATGAGAGCGTGCGTCACAACGGCTTCATTCCACCAAAGGCGTTCTTTGATTTGGACATGAAAGGGCTTATACAGGATGGATCCGAAATTCCGCTGATGTAGTAGATCTGAAGGAGAGCTCTTGCGCTTCAGTAGGGCTATCTCCCATAGAGACCGGGACAATAATATTGAACAGCGTCAACAGTTCTGGTGGTTGAATGGCAAATAAAGACCTGGATACCAATGTCGGTAGAATAACTGTATCATCAGCCAGCTTAAACAGACTTAGCCTTTACAGAATTAAGGTAGTATAAGATTTAATTTAAGTTCTTTTCAACAAAATTTAAAAAAAAGTAAAAAAAATTGAAGTAACTTAAATTTTAAGAAAAAAAATGCGACAAAGTTTTCCTAATTTTTCTTTGTCATACAAATAGTCATAAATACAGCCACAAACAAAGTTCTGGTACCGAAAGGCAAATTATAAAATCATCATCATCATCGGCACTACAACCGGAAACCGGTCTTAGTCTTATTTAGCAAGTCCTGAGGCTTTTTAAATTTTCCATGATAATTTATTTTTCCGGGCAAGGTCATTAGTCTTGCGCCAGCAAAAAAATTATAAAATAGTCATGTAATATTTAGCTTAGAGCGTCTGCGTAGGACCAGTAAGTTATAATATAAGATAATTAAGGTAGAATTTAAGCATTTTTTGTTCTAGCGTGTAATTTAGAAACTAAGAATATTAAAAGAGGATAAAAAATGTTACGAAAATGAAATGAAATGAACGTATGATTTTTACACTGCGCTTGGAATCAATGGCATTAAAAAGTTCTGCGCTTTAATGGACCTTCCAAAGCCACTTTTGCAAGTAACACGCGATAAAATTATTTCTAATGTTGCGATTACTACCGAACGCGTGAGTTAACGTCCAAACCTCCTCATATTTACATTTATACCTTATCCACAATAATGAGTCACCACTCTAAGCCATATAGATTACATTCATATCTAAATCACAGCCACCTTATCTACAATGCATCATCACTCCGAGCAAGCATAGAAACCAGGAGAAACATTACCAAAACCTCTTATCTTCGATTACCAGAAGTTGTGTTAGAAAGGACATGAGATTAGTGTTAAAGCGCATAAGGGTAGTATTCTGGAATACAACATTGGTTATTAATTGGTTTCACAATTATTTTACTCGAGAAAGCACAAGAGACATTATTTTTTATTTTTTTTTTAACGCGCCCGACTCTAACTCTACTCTTCTCAAGAAAAATTACTTCTTACTCGACTCGGATAAGTCATGATGGTGCCTTCTGATATGAAGAATTCTGGAGGTAAACTAGTCTCCCATTCGGATCTCCTGGGGGGACTATGTCAGGGGGAACATCATGCAGATATCATGATAAATAATGGAACTTTAAGGGGTTCGTCATCGCATAACCGGGCTCGCTCTCGAGGCTCGGCCCACGCTCGACTGGTGACGGCATTTTGTAACATCAGGGGCATCGGTTTCACCAATACGAATGTAAACGCCGTCCACCAATATTTGCATACAACGAAACCTGATATCCTTACCCTAACTGAGACCCAGGTCGTTTCGTCAACTGATTTGACATATCTTCGTTGCTCAGGATACGACTTGCATTCGAGATTCCGTTTTAAGAGCGGAGTCTGCATTTTCGGGCGGTCCAATCTGGCTTGCCAGCGGATGGAGGCGTTGGAACCCAATAATATGGACAGGGAGGGTCGTTGAGTTGAGGGTCGTGCTGAGGAATTCCGTTAAATTTCTTCCTTGTCTTTACCGCTCCCCGAATGACGATCGACCGGCGACATTCTTCAAACATCTTTCACATACCGTCGACTGGATACAGATCAACCACCCGGCTTCTGAAATTGTTGTCCTTGGTGATTTCAATGTGCACAATTCCGACTGGTTGTTTGACATTCTAACAGAACCGACGAGGCTGGCGGAGATGTTTGCTGTAAGCCACAATTGACTCAACTCGTGGAGGAGCCAACGCGAGTGCCGGATGCCCGAGGCGATTATGCGAACACTCTGGATCTGTTTTTGACATCCGAACCGAGTATTTATACCGTAGAGGTTTCTGCGCCACTGGGAAACTCAGATCACTGCTTGGTATCTGTCGCGCAAGCACTTGCATATCAAGGGAATAACCGGTCTAGGCAGATTCGCCATGTATGGAAGTATGGGGCTGCTAACTGGGACGATATGCGAGATTTCTTCGCATCCTTTCCCTGGCCCGAGGTGTGCTTCGGAAACTCCGATGTTAACGCTTGCGCTGACTCGGTATCAGAGATTATTCTTCTGGGGATGGAGATGTATATTCCACATTCCATACAACGAAGTTCGTCTGATAAACCTTGGTTTGACAAAAAATGCGAGCTGATTACAGCGGCAAAAAATAGAGCTTTTAAGCAATGGCGCTCCAATCCCACCGATGTTAACAGAACGAGCTTTGTTAGAATCAGAAACGGGTGTAACCAGGCGATTGATACCGCGAAGAAGGCTCACAACGACATGATCAATAAGCTCCTTCGGTGTCCAACTGGTTCGCGCTCCTTCTGGTCAATGGCAAAGGCTGTCAGCGGTAACTTCGCATCCTCCTCATTCCCTCCGTTGGTGACAGACAGCGGGACGTTAGTCACGAATTCAAAGGACAAGGCTAATGTGTTCGCGAATTTATTTTCCGCGTATTAAAACCTCGACCCCGGCCTTTTGGAGCCACGTGTGATCTCGCCGGTACGGTCTTCGATGTGGGATGTGAAATTTCGTCCGTGCAATATTCAACGCATTCATGTGAACTGGATTGTAGGAAGGCAACCGTCCCGGACGGAATACCAGCAATTGTCCTTAATAACTGTGCTGCAGAACTATCGCCGGTTGTTGGCAGAGTCTTCCGCTTATCTTATGCACGGAGGACCGTTCCTGCCTGCTGGAGAATCGCTCGAGTTCAGCCAATCCCAAAGACGGGAAAAAAGTGTCTCCCACAAAATTACCGTCCGATAGCATTACTGTCTATTTTATCTAAGGTAATGGAAAAAGTCATCAATACAGAGTTGGTCAAGTATTTGGAGTGCAACGGTCTTCTGAATGATCAGGATTCCACGGATTCAGTGGCAGGCGGTCCACAGGAGACCTTTTGACACTTATAACCGATATATGGACATCTGCCATTCAACGGCATGGTGAGTCAAGGGCGGTCGCATTGGATATATCCAAGACTTTTGACCGCGTCTGGCACGGGGCATTGCTGAGCAAACTTCGTTCATATAGACTTTCCCAACAACTTTGCGACTGGACGAAAATCTTCCTTGAGAATCGATCGATCCGGGTTGTTGTGGACGGCGAGTGTTCGGATCTGTATCCTGTTAATTCGGGGGTGCCCCAAGGTTCTATTTTGGCTTCAACCTTGTTTTTGCTTCATATAAATGATTTGTTGGAGACAACGGGTACCAAAGTGTTCAGTTTTGCGGATGATAGTACGCTTGTTTCCTCCTTTTCGAGTGATCAGCCGATTAGTGCATCAACGTCGCACCTGCTGAGATGTAGACAGATTGACTCTCTGAATCGGGATCTAGATAAAGTCCTGCATTGGGGAAAGGCCATTCTTGTCGACTTCAACGCAACGAAGACCCAGTATACAACATTCACAAAGAAAACTGGATCACCGGTTCCACAGCTGATGATGAGTGGCCGGGCCCTCGAGATGGGGAAAGTTTGAAATTGCTCGGCGTCACGGTCTGTGGGAATGTATCATGGCATAAACACGTATCGGGTATCGCCAGATCAGCCTCAGGAAAACTGAGTTATCTTTTTAGAGCCCAGAAATATTTTACCCCGGCCCAACTTCTTCTCCTATATAAATCCCAAATTAGACCCGCGCTCGAATATTGCTCTCATGTTTGGAGCTCAGCTCCTAAACATACCCTCGACCTACTTGAGAGCGTACAGAGACGAGCGATCCGCCTGATCGGGGACTCGGCGCTGACGTCGGGACTACAGTCGCTATCACATCGAAGGCGCGTAGCCGACCTCTGTCTGTTTTACAGATATTATCACGGGTGCTGTTCTTCGGAGATTTTTGGCATTGTTCCACGCAATTCGGTTTATATGCGCTCCACAAGACAATCCGACGGATCGCACCCGTTTGTGGTTCATCTCCCGACGGCGCGAACATCCCTGTATCAGAACTCGTTCCATTACAGAGCGGGGAAGCTGTAGAACTCCCTTCCCATGGAAGTGTTCCCGGAGCGTTACAACCTGCAACTGTTCAAAAAGAACTGCAACAGTTATTTGATGGCATCTCGGGGCGCCCACTCGACGCTACAGGTTCGCCTCTCCCGAGAGAACTCTAATTAAAAAAAAAAAAAAAAAAAAAAAAAAAAAAAAAAAAAAAAAAAAAAAAAAAAAACTCTATTTTCATTTCGCACCGTACCGTCGCCGGCACGGTGGATGGCGGAGCGAGCGTTCGCCTTGAAGGTTATATTAAGACTCTCTGATATTTAGTCGTTTTGAGGTGAGTTTGGCCAAGAAGAAAATGTTTCTCTGTGGTGGAAACAAGGAAGAAAGACTCGGCAATGTATGTGTATGTGTGAGTGAAGATCACATGCCATATGCACTTTAAAGAATTATTTCCAGGAACCTTATCTAACGCGTTGAAAGCATTAAATATCCTTGTAAAAGGAAATGTTTCAGGTATGGGAAATTGAAATTTGCCCGGAATTGTTGAAAAGGTAGAAAGAAACTCTTACAGGAAATTATATGCGAAGGGATGCATGAAGGTAAGTTTTCTTTCGCAGGGACTTTTTAGATTGTATATTTAATCTATATAATGCATGAAGTATTTAAGATGCTAATGCGAATTGCAATAGCGAAAGCTTATGCAGACTGGGTTGTGGTTATGGGGGTTTTTAAGGTAAGTGTACCGTGGGGTTTGGCGGCACCGCCACATATCTCTAGACCATAAACCCCACCAAACTAGTAATTTTTGTGCATGTAACGATTATTCAAAAACAGGATTTTCTTCTCAACAAATGCAACAACTTTGTTTATTTACAAATACATTTAACAAAAACAAACCGGATCGCTAACGATGTTTTTTTTTCAAGTTTCAAGTTAAGGGGTAATCTGCAATGTATTCCACTTTCATTTTATATATGTTTTCATTTTATCCTTTCTCTTACATTTAACTTACATGCTAGACCAAAAATGCTTAAATTCTAGCTTATTTATATTATATCACATATTACTCTAAGCTAAATTTAAGATGTCTACTGCTATAGCTTGTTGCCTTTCGGCTATATTTCTTTTCGACTTGTTTGTATCTTTATTAATTATTTGTAAAAACAAAACGTTGTGATTATTTTTTTACACTTAATTAAACTTACTTCACTAACTTAACCTATTTTTTTTATTCTGCGACATATCTGCGCAATAAATGCTCATTTGATTTAACTTCTTCGGCCAGCTGAATTTTAAATGCCTTAAAGTTCAAATCCTTATAAAAAATATTCCATAACTTCTTGAGAACGGCGTCTAATTGATTATTCTTGATTTTCATCTACACTTTGTTTCACAGCATCGATGTTTTCAACAAGGCGTCTACGTTTTTGAGGGATTGGATGCTTACATTACAATCATTTACTCGCACAATAGATTACGAATACTAAGCTTTTGCGATTCGATTATTCGATTGATTATAAATTTTACGCAATACGCGAAACGTGGCCCAAACGAGGTATTTTGGTAATAAAATGTTGGTAATAAATTTTAACAAATTCCATACGCGTATGTTAATGTGTATTTTTCCATAGTGATTTCCCAAACAAAACAGCACAATTGTAAGTTTTGATGGCAATCAGAAACAAAGCACAGCTGATATGAAGTTAACAAAACATATAGTACTACTTTGATCACCTGTTATACATATGTTCCTCTCTCATACTATAAAGAGTGCTTAAGGGCATAGAACCAGATAGATATTTGTTTGATTCAGAATATTTCACTGCAATCCTATAATTAGCGCTGGTCGACATTACCTTTTCGTTGGTTCTACATTTTTACTGATTTTTTTCTCTTGACCTTTTGAGTTCTACGTGTCGGATCGCCTGGTTAACTCCTATTATCGACACATGCGTTTACCTTCAGGAGCAGTATTGGCTGTCAATTTGTTTGTGCACATTATTTGAGCCATGCGGCTTGACGGCTATTGGCGAGCAAATATCCAGCAACATAAGACAACGTAGCGACTCTGTATGGGGCAAAAGTTGGAGGACAAGCACATTTCTCAAAACGCGAAGGTGGCAATTGGGCGTGAAGCGTCAGAGTTCATATAGTGTGGTGTTCAGCTACGCAGTACACAGTGCCTCCACGTTCGACGCATTTGCTTTATACACCCGTTGAGATCCCGAATAATTGACATCACTTGGCGGATCTATAAACATAAACAAATCATGGTAATTCTTGTTGTTTGCATCCACACCTCCAATATGCAGCAGGTTGTCCTGCCACGCAAGTTAAAACTTTGACCAGCGAGCCGTCGGTGGCGCACACTTAACCAAGTTGTAAAGTGCTGGCCAATAAAAGTTCATGAACTAATAAAACTCAGGCGATCTGTTGACTTCCACCTTAATCGATGTTAGAGCTGCGTTCACTCTTTGAGTGTTTATATGGCGTGCACCCTCTGTCGTATGATTCGGTCGCCGTTACTGGGCGGTTAATGCAAGAGTGTTTATTTGATAACCCCATCAGTGCCAACCACCGGCTGTTGTTTCACGAGGTGTGATTTTCCACTGGGTTTCATCAAGTTTTTTGTTTATTTACCTATTATATTTTTATTAGGACCCCAACGTGCATGTGTTTTTGCGAGTGTGGCACTATCAAAACTAATAGTATTAAGATCGGAGAGAGAAATTGGGTGTTATATGAATGCGGTCTGAAAACTGAATGTAAGGTCATAACAATTCTATTTACACGCTGAACTACCATCAGATATTTAACCCATCGGTGTATTAATTTCAAGCCCATGTATGAATCTTACATTTGACTTCCAAGAACTGCAGCGGCAGCGCCTTTTCGGCCCGAAAATATTAACCCGAATCTCGGCTCTACTGGATTCAGCAATCCCCAGCTATATCGGTGTACAAGGCAGACGAGAAGCTCTCACTCTCAGGGGGCCCACAGGAAGGATAAAAAGTTGATCAAAGTACGAACGATCGACGACTAGAAGCTCTTCAAGCAGGAATTAAAAAACGAGACCCTCACTACATGTAAATACTTCCGTAGTATCGAAAAGCAACTAATCTACACACAAGAGGAACCGAACATATAAATTGGACAAGACAACTGAGAAGTTATAGTCACGAGGAAGTTAAAGAGAGGAAGAAGCTTCGGGTCGGTCGCCTCACTCACGAGTCTAGGTTGGGTTTTGCATGGCGGCGATGCCAGGAATAGCACACCAATAAAGTTCGTGAACTACAAAAGGGCTAAAAGACGACGAAACAGAAGTGGTCGTAAAACGTCACTTTAAAATTGAAGCCCTTGAAGTGGAGCCCCGCCGTCCAATATACGATGCTGATAGGAGAGCACTGGAAATATTAAAAAAGACCACAAGGCGACGTACCAAGCGGAAAGTTCGAATCAGGACTACTATTGAGAAGCGAGGTGGAAGCCCTGCACAACAACTACCACCAGGCTTACAGACTCCTCGTTAACATGGAAAAGAAACTGGACAAGGACAATAACCTGTATAGTGTACCCATTAAAACAGAAACACATTTCCCATAATATACACCGCATAATTAGATCATGATTCAAAATCCACGATCTTGAAATAAAATACCGGACGGCACAAGCCAAAGCAAAGACAAAATGTGTGTCATGTATAGTATAGGATATTCCGGTGAATGACACTCACCTACTAACGTGTCATCTGAGAGGTGAATCATGGTGGATTGGCCATGCAATGTACAATAAATATTTGAAATGACGAAGGTCATGATTTGGACAGCCAAAATATGACGGCATGTGACCTACTTGATATTGGTATGCACCGGAAATTTTGATGGAAGAAATAGTATTTAAGGACAGACTTTTTGAAGAATAAATCAGAGCACAATTTGCATTGATTCTTATTTAAATTTTTAACACAAACTTATGGCATTCATGCCCTGCCCATCGGTTTCACTCTTGTTCACTTTTAGCTGAAACCCATGCCATTCGTGCCCTTCCTTATTTGTTAAGCGAAGGATCTTACTTTAGGACTTCCCACCCCTCCTAGAAACAGTTGGCTTTGGCTCATGGCGTCTTAATTACCTTGACCATTTTCTTACTCTATATCTAAATAACTTCTACCCAACACGGCGATCGGGCCACTTTTACTCTACACCTGTAAGAAATCTACAAATACCAGATACATAAGCTACCGCAGAATAGATATGCAGAGGCACCTCCAGAAACGACCACAGGAAGAATTCTATTTTCATCTTATCTTCACTTCGCTGTAAAATATCCCATTAAAAAGAAGCTGTGGATGTCTTCGATGGAAAAAAGTCGCAATCACGCGACACTGTCCGGACCAAACCTCCTTCAATCACTCTTCAGATTAGTGATTAGATTCAGGGAGAGACCCGACGCAATCCTCACCGGCATCCAAAAGATGTTTCTCCAAATCCAGATGCGCAAGGTAGACGGTGACAGGCTGATGTTTCTCTGGCGCAATGGAGATCGAGAAAACAAACCGTGTGAATACCGTATGGCTTCCGTGATATTTTGGGCTACATCATCACGGTGGTTTACCTGATGAACAGGAGAACATCCATTAACGACACAAAGGATACGCAAAAACCAATACTTGGACGATTATCTGTGAAGCTTCGCAACAGAAGTCACAGATATAGCAAAGGCAGTGCCTGGGTTAGATTTCGCTAAAGAGGATGAGGCAGCAATAAACCAGAAGCACTCGCAGGAAACTGTAGTGATCCTAAATCACTACTTTCACTCAATCCTCCATTATTGCATCGAAAACCAATCATCAATACCCTAATATCCTACCTCTATCCATAACCCCAATCATTATCCTCAGTTGAACTACATGCGTGACAAATTGAACCAAATGTTCATTTGTCGCACATTGATTCAATTCCAAATTATCCCAACATCATGACATGCCTACTTTAAAGGTCCTTTCCGTTAACCGACTCAAAGAATTTGGCTTTGGCTCTCGCTGGCCTGAACCCCCTTCAACGAATTTTCAGGTGCAAAAATATATACCGGAAAGGAAACGGCGAATTTGCTGGGAAGGGTCATTGTGTGTGTATACCTAGTCATTGTGTGTGTATACTCGTTTAAAGAATGCTGTAATTCTTTTGGTTTAAGAATTACGACATGTTGCGTGATAGCGGGTGAACGGGTTGGAAAATATCCGCATGTGCATTTTCCATTGAAATCGTGACTATTCAAAATTGAATAGTCTGTACATACTGCATATACTGGAGAATTTGGAATTGGACGGCTTATGTTTTGAATGGGAAATGAAAATGTGATTTCGATGTATGATATGTTGTTCTACCGTGGGAAATGTTGTTTTGTGTATGATATATGGGTAATTAGGGAATTAAGGATGCGAATTTCCGTAATTATTTAGCGGGAAAGGGAGGTGGAAATTATTTATATTAATTATGTAACAAACTTCCCAATTCTTATTTTTCCTTTTTTCCAAATAATCGATGTAGATGATTCTGCGAGCATCCCAACATATCGTTGCAATCACTTTCACAGCTGATGTCACCGTCTTGCCTTCTTCGGAGACCGTTCTCCCTTAAAAAGTAAGAATTTAGATCGTAGTGTTGTAGTAGTGTATCATGATCGTCCACAGTTATGTATCAGCGCATGAACTCGTCAGGATTCCAACGGAAAAGCTGTGAATAGACGCGCCATTTGTCAAGATTTTGTTCAGACCCAATTTTTCTTACCGCTGTTTAGTAAGTAATGATCCATACCCAAAAGACACTATTTTCGACAGTACAAACACCATCTTTGGATGCTCCAAGAACTTATTGGGCAACACTCATAGCACAAAATTTATTTTCACATGTCTCCTTAGTATTACAAAGTCTTTGACTTGATTACATACAGGCTGTCCTGTAAATTGGTTGTAAACGACCTTCCAGAATCACGTTCCATTTACGGGCCTTAGTCATTTGAGGAGTCTTGAGCAAAATGTATTAAAGTAAAAGGAAACAAAATTGAGAAATAAAAGCCTTTTTAAGATAAAGAAAATATTTTAATATTTTTCAGTCATACATATAATTTTTAATAAAATGATCAATATCAATGAGTCCTGATAACGAGTTGCCATCTTCTTGGAAGTTAGACAAAAGTAGTCTGAGTCTACTAGTAGTTGTTTTCCTTTAAAAAACACAGGTGATCAGTAATAAAAAATTGTATCTCTAGAAGAGTGATGAGAAAGAAGAACACCAACAAAATTATAAAAACGAATTATCGCTTGAAAAACACGACATTATGTTCCAAGTAGATAAAGTCCAGATACTTGTGAATATTTTAATTTTAGGCTACCTGATTTTTGTCTACGTGATTCGTCTTCTAGTTAATTTTCATTTTTAATAGTTCATTAAAATATGTTTTAAATTAGAAATGTCGACTACTTAATTAAAAAGATGTTGATTCTACGCTTCGTGTATAGACTCCTGTCAAGGGATAATGTACTATCAACGCCAACCAAATTAGCTCACTCGTTAATGACCGATAAAAGAGAACCATAAATGAAGTTCCAAGTAGACAAATTCCAGGTCTCAAACGACATAATCATCATACCAGCAAACCAAAACACAAAATTCACATCTCAATCATTTCTAAGAACCATAGATGAAACATCAATCGATAGCAGTTGATTTCCTAACTAAACACACACCCGCACAGAATAGCCAGTCGGACAATCGGCCGTCCATCGTGATGAAATAAGACTCCCAACCAAACAAACGAAATTAAAAATTCAGAGAAATGTCAAGAGATAATGGAATAAAGCATAAAAGCCGCAAAGTAGCCGTCGCTACCGCCACCCCCAAGAGCAATTTAATATCCCGCATGGCCATCAAAACAAAGCAACCGATCGCGCCGCATCGCCACTCCACCGATCACTCAGATCGACTCAATGCTGAAGTCTGTCTGGAATTCTACAAGAAATCAGCAAAAAACAAAATTTAATAAAAATAAAAAATAAATAAATAAGAAAAACAAGACCGCTTTTTTCATACCCATTTATTTTTGTTAATTTAATAAACAAAAAATGGCAACCAAAGATGAAGCCCAAGAGAGCGTATTGCGAATCGGAACAAAGCATATAACTCAACAACGGCAGAGACAAAAGGTGGAACCGAAAATAAAATGATGAGCAACATTGTGAAAACAAAACCAGAAGGACCATGAAGGATATGCGAACATCTGAAAACAAACAAAGTACCATGGCCCTCGCATCAACCACTCGTAGGGATGCGCTGACAAATGTAGAAGGACACGGCCGAGGCCAACAACGGCCGCAAAACGACGACTACCAGGAAAGACGTAAGCGACAAAAAAGACGAAAGCGACGACGTAACGACGCAACGACGGCATCGTCGCCGCCAACACCGACGACAGCGAATAACTTTAATGACGAATATAGTGCTAAAAATAATTTAAAACGAAACATGAACCAAGTTGAATTGGGCGACCATTGACAGACGTCTCCCTACGGGCAGGATAGGTAGACAAGAAGATCAGGAGGCTCACATGCACCTGAGGTACCTTCTAGCGAGAAGGACTATATTATCTTTTCGATCCTCTTACATCCGTAACATGTGCTCAGACCCTGACTGCTGTTGATCTCAAGCTCTTTGTGGTCAATGGCGCACCTGCATCGGCCACGCACCATTTCACTCCGATTCATGATTGGCAAATGAAACAAAAAGACATTATATCTGGAGCAGATCTTGATACTGCCAATGACATAAAGGGCCTTTCGAGACAAGACTGTTGAATGCAACCAAGCCTCTTGGTAATCCTTAGTAAAGTGGAGACACGTATTGATGGTCCCGCACAAGAAGAACCTTCTCAACGTATGTGTCTAAAACTTATTAGCTATATTTTGCATACACTTACCTTATAAATTGGTAAGCAGCTTTTTAAAGGCATATGTTTGCAGCAATTTGTTCTCATTACACTCAGGGCCATCAATACATTCGGACCGAAAAATATCATTTCTAAAATAAACGGCGAGAGGAATGTTTATCCTCAGATTCACCTTCTTTAGACAGCGACCTGAAGTTTATCAAAAAAGTATGCATGTACGAATCGCAACCCATTCTCTGACTATTACATCTGATACCGCAACTTATCACAAAGTGACAGTACTTAAGATTTTTACTGAATTGTTTTAAAGGTAAGTCAGAAATTTTACAACGAAGCGAACAGCTTGGCTGATGAACCCGGTCAAGAAAAAGCAGCATCTCAGTTTAGTTTAATTTAGGTTAGTGGCGCTACTACCCCATTTATTGGCTTAATTCACGTAACATAATTACCTACAACTAAAGTATATATAAGTTACAAACTAAAGAGCTTAAGAACTATCTTTACTAGGCTTAACTAAGGTAACCAGGACAAATTAAGAAGACTGGAGTAGGGTCGAGAGTTGGGGGCATATTATAGTAAAGTGTAGAAGCGCCGCTTAAGATTGGTGGCAAGAATGGTTTAGGAGGCGGTTCTAGAGAGTATGGATAGAGAGGTCGAAGTCGAATAACATGGAATTGGAGTTGACATTTCTCAGCATCCGCGAAAGGGGTTCGTTGAGACATTAAGAGGTCCGGTGAGGGGGAATGTAGCGAAGGCGAAGATTACGCGTATTTCGAGTGTTTGTGTTCAGAGGAATTAAGTTAAGAGTGTGGGGAGGTGGTCTGTGCGCCAGCATGGACGCTGATTCTACCACTAACCCACTAAATGTTCCACCGACTGTTACACTGAACCTGTCCACCAAGGAAACAAAACTTCACTACAAACCGTCCACCAGAAGGAAAGTAAATGAAACTCACTGTTTATAGTTTTGAATAACTGGGTTTACGAGGGTTGCCTCTTATGTTTCGGGATTTGGTAACCCTAGTGTTGCAATCCGGCAATTGACAGTTCTCTCGTAAAGTTGGACGTTTTTGAGGTTATACGCACTCAGAACGTTTTGACATACGAGCGCTATTTGTGTTGTTTACAGTAACTTAAAAGATTCATCTCGGCCCAAAAATGGAATTAAATCGTCAACATTTTCGTGCGATTATTTTTTACAACTTTCGGCGTGGATTAACTCAGCAACAGTGCATGGATGAACTTAATTCAATTTTTGGCGATGAAGCTCCATCAAGGACCAGTGTTTATCGATGGTATGGTGAATTCAATCGTGGTCGTAGTTCACTCCAAGATGAATTTCGTGAAGGTCGTCCCAAATCAGTTGTTGTTCCGAAAACCATTGATGCTGTGCGCGAACTGATATTGGAAGATCGTCATGTGACCTATCGTGAGATTGAGACAACCTTAGGCGTTAGTGGGACCAGCATACATTCAATATTGCATAAACATTTGACCGTCAAAAAAAATTGTTCGCGTTGGATCCCACGCAATTTGTCAATCGCCCAAAAAAGGCTCGTGTCAGTTGGTCGCAAGAAATGCTCAAAAAATACGGTCGCGGTGCTTCGAAACACGTCTATGACATCGTGACAGGTGATGAATCGTGGATTTACGCGTATGAGCCCGAAAGTAAACAGCAGTCGACTGTCTGGGTGTTTCAAGATGAGCCAAATCCAACAAAAGGGGAATATTTTGATGTGTTGGAGATACCTCAATCAGAGTGGCAAAAGTGCTTCGACAATTGGTTCAAACGCATGCAAAAGTGTATAGATCTTCATGGGGAATATTTTGAAAAACAATAAAGTGATTTTCGATGATCAATATTTGTTTTTGTTCTCTAATCCCGAAATATAAAAGGCAACCCTCGTATTGCTGGTGATCACCGTTTTTAATTTAATTTAATTTTTATGTGAAAATATTTATGTTCATTTAACAAACGTGGTAAAAACTTTCAATCTTAACTTAGTGTAACGTAGCACGATTCGACTCGACCTATTACTGGGGGGTTAAAAATGTACTTTATTTAATGACACGCTCTGGTGAGTGCACACTCTCGTGTGCACTCTGTAGTGACGAAAGGATGTTGCACGCACGATGGTTGGAAAACGACTCAATCGAGGGTTGGAATCTGGCTCTTGATTCACCCTCGATTCGGTGGTGGTGAATATCCTCTTGTGGGGGTTCTGTGGGGTTCTGAAGTTGGGTGCCGGCGTACGACACTGGTTCTCTTAAATCCCCAACAATTTTTTTCGCCGAAAACTTTTCATAAATTATCAATGAAACACCGGTATATTCTTTGGTATAAATGTCTTTTTATTTTTAATCCTTCCGTTTATTTTGTTTCACAAATTTTACGTCTAATTAAACAGCAGCACAAGAAACACACTTCAACAGAGAAATGTGTCTTTGTCTTTATTTAAACCACTTTATAACTTTCACAAAGAGTTAGTTATCGGCAAAATTATCCTTAAACATAATTGGGCAAAATTATCAGTAACTTTCGCACGTTTCATCCAATTAAACTGCTCCGTTTGAAACAAAACAACGTCAAAACTCCGACTCAATAAATGTAGCGAGACTCTTGCGCACTCCACGGGGTATGAAAATTAACTTTTGTAAAACAATTAAAAATTCGACGGACTCGCACTTAACGTTTTGCGTGTGTACCCTCTCAATGGTTAAATAACGACTGTTCTTTACCGTTTGGTAGATGATTAGCGACTCAGGAGACGTGTGCTCCGTTTGGGTGATGGTTAGCGACTAGTGTGAATTGGGGTTGAAATTCATATTTCTTTCTATACACAGGACAACCAAAAGAGACCACGCCTCTGCTCTCTCAACCTCACGCCCGTCAAAGTATGAGTAACCTTTGTTAATAGGGTAATTGACGGACATGAAGAATGAGAGAACAGAAAACATGATATGCTGTGATCTCGGGGTAGCTTTGGTTGTGTGTGTTGGTATCAGATGCAGCTACTGACACGACCTACTGACCCAGTGGTACGGCTATGGTGTAGTTAAAGCGCATTGAACCGTGGAAAGAAATACGAATGAGAGAGAACCCTAGCGGATGTTACTCCCCTGCAAAGAGAGATCGTTGATCCCAAGCGAATGGGTGATCTGAGGGAAAGTCGATAGGACGCCGCTGATGTTTGGGAAATAATTCGCGTGAGAACCAGACTCTATGACGCTGAAATTACCCCAGCTATTTTGCTATGTTGCAACAGCGTCGTTCTTTTAGACTTGTTGTTGCTAACCGACATTATGAGATTTCCGATGGGAAACTCATGGTTAGCAAGAATGGAGTTGCCGTATGACATTTATGTAGCTAAACTCAATTATGCATTATCTGCAAAGGATGATGAGTTAAGCTATACGTCCGTTTGGAATGTTTTACAGGGGAATACATATAAAGGAAATTGGTAAGTACGACGCGCTGAAAGCGGTCGAATTTAGGTGGAAATGTTGGTTGGAATTGTGGGTTGTTTCTCATGTAGAATAGAGAAACCCCCCACAGTACTCCCCCGCCAGTGACGTAGTCACGAAATAATGGTAGGGCGGAAGGAGTAGAATGGTTGGAGGAGCGCTAGGTGAAGTATCGGAAGGAGAGTCGTGTGTTTGGAGTATGGCTGGTTTGGATTAACCCAGTAGTTGCGGTGATAAGGCTTGGCTCTGTCGTGTAGACGTGTTCCTGGGTCGTGGCTGGGCTTGGGTCTGTAATGGAAGTGGACCTGGTTGGTACCGCGTGTGTTGCCGACGGGGACAAAGGGATTGCGGTGCGGTCCACTGGCCTGTTGTTGTTTGCATAGACCAACAGGTATGACATCCAAGTAGGTCGTGACCCATCGGTAGCTCGCTCGCATCCGAAGTGACGAAGTTACGTGTGCGGGATGGAGGAGCTTCACGTCCAGTGTTAATTTTTCTCCGCAGCGACGGGGTGCCGTGTGCGGGATGGAGAAGAACAGAGTCTAGGGTCGGCATTTTTCGTCCATACGTCGGTATGGGGAGTTGTTTGCCGCCCTTGGTAGAAGTGCAGTTTTGTGGAGGCTGGCGTTGACGTACAGTCTTAGCCTTGCGCGTTTGTGTTGGAGTTGTAGACTTGTATGTCGTTAACCTTGTTGGTGACCCCCTGCTATCGAATCCGTGCCATCCCCTTTTTACCCTGTCTTTGCATATGTTCTGTGTGTGACCTGTACGGCCACACAACTCGCAGCAACTGCGAATGCTATAGACTCGGGGGTTTGATGTTGC
The DNA here is from genome assembly GCA_963931805.1 of Microdon myrmicae. Classification (NCBI taxonomy): domain Eukaryota; kingdom Metazoa; phylum Arthropoda; class Insecta; order Diptera; family Syrphidae; genus Microdon; species Microdon myrmicae. The sequence goes on along the minus strand of OZ007498.1, from coordinate 93,120,230 downwards.
TGGGGTGTTGGAGGCAGAGGGTTGGTGTGTTCCCGGATGTGTTCTATTCTGGGAGTCCCTCTGCTAGCACGGTGACCTGTTCTGTGGTAGTACGGTGCATCGCGTACGACATTCTACAATGTCGTGGCCATACTGCCAGCACTCCCGACAGAAAGGTGTGTTTCGCCTTTTCCGGCACTCGTCGTATAGGTGGCCTAATTTATGGCAAAAACTGCAGGTGATGCGTGCAGTCACCTGATACAATCGACGAGCGCCGTGGTCCCTCGTGGTTTGATCCACAGGTGTGGTATTTTGAGGAGGCGAATGTCGACCTACCCGTTGGGTATGTGCGTTTCGATGGTCGCTTCGAACCTTCGCGAGGATTTGATTTAACTCCCGGCGGAGTGTGGCCTGCAACGCTTGAAGGTCGGATCTAGTGGCGGGCGCAGGGGAGCTGGTTGAGGAAGATTCGCTGAGCCCGCGGTTGTGGGTTCGCTGGTGGAAACAGGTTGTGCAGAAAGGAGCGTGCCTTTTGGAGGATGAGGGGGGTAGTTGTGAGGATGATGCCTCTGGAGCAGTCCGTGGTGCTGCTAACAAAGGTGATGTGTGCCGTGGATGCCGTGTAGGCAGTGTGGCGTGTTGGCTACCCGCCGCGTCTTGATATGAATGGGGCTCAGACTGTGGGTCTACGGTTTCCATAATTGAATCAGCCACCTTAGCTAGGTAGCCCAAACTCTGGTTAGGTTGGGCCGTTAATGCCGAGCGGGCATGTTGAGGTAAACTCCTCAGAAAATGTGGCCTAATTAGATCATCCGAGATCCTGGTCCCCGCTATCGAGCGTAAATGAGTCAGGAAAAGGGATGGTCTAATACCTGAAAAATTTGTCGCGTTCGCTAATCGCTGTAGTTTGATGCTGGTGGGTTGGTCCAAAGCGTTAAGGAGACTCTCCCGCATGTTGCTGTAGGGATCAGGGCCCGGTGACCTGATCGCCTGCGCAACATGCATTCGCTGTGTCCCATCCAGCACCCGCAGCAATTCTACAGCACGATGTTCTTCATCGTAGATATTGGCGAACCGGAAAAAACGTTCGGCTGTGGCGAACCAAAGCTCTGGATACGCCTCGTCGAACGGAGGGAGCTTTACGTTTTGTAATGAGGATGGGAATTCAACGCTGGAAGCGTCATGAAAAGCGGGGGATTGAGGTCGCGCTTGCGCCTGCTGGGATGTACCGGCTCGCGTGGTGGGCATTGTTGTGCCGAAGTGTAAAGAGAAGCCGCGATTGGGAAGGTTGATTGTCGAGTAGTATCGACGAATGTAGGGTGAAGCCGCGTTGTGTCTACGTGTGTAGGCGAGAAAGTCGCAAAGTAAGTGAAAGAGGTCGAGTGAGAGTCACCAGAGAGTCGCGTCGAGTCGAATAATGTCGTGGATATAGCCGTGTTGCGTGCAGATTGTACCCAGAAGGGGCTTACAAAAGTTAATAACTTTAATTAATAAGTTGTGTATATAATGAATTCCTAAGGTAGATTTGTTAAAATTAAGTTTGTTGATTACGAATTGTAACTTTTGTTTTTTTAATTTGATTAATTTTAAAATTTCGATTTGGTTTTGCGAATAGCTTGTTATCCTTATGTTAAATACTATATTAATAAAATTTTAAATTCGATTAACAATTGAAAATATTTATAATAATTTATCACACTAGTTCTTCTTTTGATGTATTTAAAATATATGTAATTAACATGGATTATAATAAATTGTTAGTAAATACAAATAAATAGTTAGTAAATACATGAAAATATAACGGAACTAGAAATTGTAGTGCTGAATAATCACATCCAATTTAGATATAAGTACATTGGACATCTATAAAATTGGCGGATCTTCTATGAATATGTGTAACCTCTATGGTTTCGTATTAGATTCTCTCCACTTATTTGATGACAAAACAAAATTTATTGAATAGTTTTTAATTTAAAAATTCTGATATAACTATTTCAAATTATTTTTAAATTAAGGTTTGGTGATTCGAAATTAAAACGAGTTTTCTTTTAAATAATCTGTAAAATTTTATGTTTGGTGGCTCGGAAGAAGCTCACCGTAAAAGAAAAATAACCACTTTTGAAATGTAAATAATAAACGAAAAACCTGTTGTCCAACGCTGAGTTTTAGAGGTGGGCGGTATTGGTTGGCGTCGCCGTGGTGTTTCCAGATGTGATGATTGGCGATGTTATAGCTGGTAATGGTACAGCTGAGGTGGGGCTCTACTTGCCCTTTCAAATGTCTTTAAATTTTTGTTTTGGATCTTTTGAACATTTTTAATTTTTGTTATTTTTGTTTAAAAATTTTCTTATTTTAGCACTTAAATTTTGTTGAAATGAACTTTTTTTACTTTGGTTTTTTTTGGTGATTTTTTGTTGTTTTTGAAAATGTTGGCACCATTTTGTTGAAGTTATATTGTCATTTTTTTAAGTAACTGATTTGGTTTAATTTCACAGAAGTTTCTCTTTTTTTGGTTAAATGTTTTTGATTGATTTTTATTTTGATTTTCTTTAGATTTTTCGTTTGTCCGAAGATTTTTTAAAATTTTCTTTTAAAACTTTTCACTTTTATTTTGGATTTTTGTTGAATTATTTTGGTATGTTCAATTTATCAGAAGGTTGCGTTATTTTTTTGTCGCGTCACCAATGTGGGGTGGTGAAGTTGGGTGCCGGCGTACGACACTGGTTCTCTTAAATCCCCAACAATTTTTTTCGCCGAAAACTTTTCATAAATTATCAATGAAACACCGGTATATTCTTTGGTATAAATGTCTTTTTATTTTTAATCCTTCCGTTTATTTTGTTTCACAAATTTTACGTCTAATTAAACAGCAGCACAAGAAACACACTTCAACAGAGAAATGTGTCTTTGTCTTTATTTAAACCACTTTATAACTTTCACAAAGAGTTAGTTATCGGCAAAATTATCCTTAAACATAATTGGGCAAAATTATCAGTAACTTTCGCACGTTTCATCCAATTAAACTGCTCCGTTTGAAACAAAACAACGTCAAAACTCCGACTCAATAAATGTAGCGAGACTCTTGCGCACTCCACGGGGTATGAAAATTAACTTTTGTAAAACAATTAAAAATTCGACGGACTCGCACTTAACGTTTTGCGTGTGTACCCTCTCAATGGTTAAATAACGACTGTTCTTTACCGTTTGGTAGATGATTAGCGACTCAGGAGACGTGTGCTCCGTTTGGGTGATGGTTAGCGACTAGTGTGAATTGGGGTTGAAATTCATATTTCTTTCTATACACAGGACAACCAAAAGAGACCACGCCTCTGCTCTCTCAACCTCACGCCCGTCAAAGTATGAGTAACCTTTGTTAATAGGGTAATTGACGGACATGAAGAATGAGAGAACAGAAAACATATGCTGTGATCTCGGGGTAGCTTTGGTTGTGTGTGTTGGTATCAGATGCAGCTACTGACACGACCTACTGACCCAGTGGTACGGCTATGGTGTAGTTAAAGCGCATTGAACCGTGGAAAGAAATACGAATGAGAGAGAACCCTAGCGGATGTTACTCCCCTGCAAAGAGAGATCGTTGATCCCAAGCGAATGGGTGATCTGAGGGAAAGTCGATAGGACGCCGCTGATGTTTGGGAAATAATTCGCGTGAGAACCAGACTCTATGACGCTGAAATTACCCCAGCTATTTTGCTATGTTGCAACAGCGTCGTTCTTTTAGACTTGTTGTTGCTAACCGACATTATGAGATTTCCGATGGGAAACTCATGGTTAGCAAGAATGGAGTTGCCGTATGACATTTATGTAGCTAAACTCAATTATGCATTATCTGCAAAGGATGATGAGTTAAGCTATACGCCCGTTTGAAATGTTTTACAGGGGAATACATATAAAGGAAATTGGTAAGTACGACGCGCTGAAAGCGGTCGAATTTAGGTGGAAATGTTGGTTGGAATTGTGGGTTGTTTCTCATGTAGAATAGAGAAACCCCCCACAGTTCTTTAAAATCTTCCCTATGAACCACCCACTTCCTCAAGTTAATCTGCCTTTCCCCTCACTCCATAAGAACCACCCATTTCCTACCAAATTACCTGTCTCCTACTTACCTGCAAATGAGCAGCGTAAGCCGCTTCGCAATTCCTCACAGCTGAAAACATAGTTCCACGGCAAGACTATCATCTACCCGTGACATCAGATTTTCACCTCGGGGCATGCGCGCATCCAACGCATCATGTCCCCGAAAGCTAATTCGGCTACCTCATCAGGTAACCAACAATAAGGCATGCACATGCCAAGGCTCTATGAGAAGAAGCATTTTGCCTTACATGTGTATGAAATGTTCCTTCTCATCACCAAGTTATCGGTCGATTGTACAAACAACAACCTACAGCGCAGAAATATCCAGTGTTGTTTTAACACAAACAACACACCCGACACCCCGACCGATGTGACGTTGGCAATCTGCGTACAAGCTAATTGATGCTGTACGCAATGGCCAATGAATAAACATGCATTCCTCCTATCCCCTAAGGTTCGCTACAGTTGCGACCAACTTCCTGTTATCGGCGTTCAACCGAGCATGGGATGTGGGCATGGATATGATCGTTGTTTACCCATGTTCATACCCTATGATGACCCATCACCAAATCCAAACAGATAGCCATATAGCCACCGTCGCTGAGGCTTCTGTAGACTTAACGTCCATGAACAAGTTTCCCCCATGTAATACAGAGCCTTTCGGCTAAAGCAAACAATAACCCAAATCTCTGGTTGAACTATCGTCACCAATATATATCGCCTACAACGGCATTTTCCTTGGACTCTTAGGTAAATACATGACGACCTTATGCAACATAGGCCCATCTTGAACGATGTACACCCTATCATTTGACCCTTAAAATAGCGTTTTTGTTTACCTTAAAGCAGAAACCTATTTCGTTCTCAGGCGTAGGTCATCGAGGATTTACGACCACATTGCCTGCAGTCCCTTATGCTCGTTCCTTTGTTTATTCAGGTGCAGTATCGTTCGTTGTCGATGCTTCGAGCGAAAGCGGCATCACACTTGACCGTACGATCATACGAAAAACCCTCCCACGGAATCCCAATTCGATCGCCGATTGGCTACCCCGAGATCGGGAAATCCATCACGATCACCACTAGTGTATGTCGACGGCAAAATCGAGGAGAGTCAAATTTTACCGGTCAAGCTGAGAAGCGGAGGTCGTTGCGTTGTCAGAGTCGGGAAAATACCTCTTGTGAGAAGTCCGTGTAGTGTTTTCGGTTTATTATTGTTCGCCGCCAAAAAAGGGAAATTAATCGGTAAATAAATATATAAGTGAATGACAAACAATACCTGGGTGTTTCTATTTGTTCCTGTTTTCTCGGGTGAACTTCGTTTCTTTTTCGCAGCGTCTACTACGCGTGGTGTTTTTAATGAACCAGTATCCTTGCCGATACCAATTAAACAAACTGCCACACTCTTGGCTAAGGATATGTTTTACTTACCACAAGAGAAACGTAAAGTCTCTCTTTGTGGAATAGAAAACCAGACCTCGTAATGAAGGTCATGGTGGTATGTATGTATGGGTGATCGTATAGATCACAGCGTTTATCGATGCATTTCAGCAAAGGATAGACGAAACCTGAAACGAGGCAAAAAGAACAAAGGGATCGTATAGATGATTGTTTAACATATGCATTGTATCTATAATAGGCGGCAATTCATCATTCATCATTCATCATTACGATCGTGGATGAGTGGTGCAGATGCGTTAATAGGTGTATCGCCATTAGGAAGAGGTGCTAATGGGTTTTTAATGTTTATGTCATCTCTGACTGCTATAGGAACCGAGTTCTTGTTTGTACTAGGAAATGCTAGAGGATTCGGTATCGATGATAATGCTTGGGATGCCGTAATTGTTTGTCGATTGGACAAACGAATCGCGGGTCGGTTTATTGCAGCTGTATAAACAAGCTGTCCGACATAGTATTTTAACGATGACAAAGGGTGCCGAATGGTTTGGGATTTATGATGCCGTATGATGTGAAGGATTCTTTACAGATTATATGAATAACGCATTAAATGCGTGAATGCTGTGAGAATTCTTTTTAGGGATTTTCAGATAATGCGTTGAATGCATTAAATGTCCTTGAGAAAGGAAATATTTTAGGTATGCTGCTGGTTGAGATGCAAATATGGATTGCGAATATGGGGGATTCTTCAGGTCAGCTTTAAGAACCCCCACAGGAGTTAGGCGCAGTCGACCGAGCCGGAGAGGACGCGATGAATGAACAATAGATCAGCCACGACGCTCCTTAAGTGTTCTGAGGTTGATTAATTTTAGGCGGCTAATGTACGGGGGAAGGATTAAGAGGTTTTTCAATCCTAGCCCTCGGAGGGCGAACCGAAGGAAGCGACGATGAATACTTTCGATTCTACAGATATGTAATAAGGAGACTGTGGGGGTTCGAAGTCGTGGCGCCAGCATGGGCGTGGGGTTCTACTCCGTCCCCACAAACTCTTCCCTTAATCGGTGCACTCAGTCAATGTCGAACAAACAAAACTTTCACAGGATGGCGGTCGAAATGCAATTTAGGATAAAATTTGCAATAAATGCTGAAGCACACCGTGGATACCAGGATAGCGTTTCTATGGCGAGCACACAGTTGATTAATGAATTCGAATTGTTTTTATTTATTGATTTATATGAATGTGTACAGTGCACGGCAAACCACAATCTTTACATAAAGCGGAAACACATTGTCACGATTTGAAGTCTTCCACTTGTTGACACACTAAATAATGCTTACCAATGCATTCCGTAATACTGCGCTTACTGCAACTATCCACCAAGAAGAGGAAAATAAAACACTTGTTTGGATTTGTATGAATGGTTCTTTTTTTTATTTTTAATGTTAGTTATTGCAAGTGGGGAAAACAACTTAAACTTTAAATATACACTTATTGTTGACTTAAGGTGTTTGTTTTTACTTATGGTTAGTTTGTGTATTAAACTGTGGTCACAAGAAAAATCACTTTTAATTGAATATTTTGCTTTTTACTTAATCTCACTCAATATGCGTTCATCGGAATTTTCACATTATTTTTTTTTTAGAAGAGTCTTGACACTTGATTTACACTAATTCGAGACTCCTGGTACTTACGCATACCCGCAGCGCTACGAGTAGCGGTGGTGGAGGACTGACCGGCTCGGTCGGGTGATGGAAAATAACTCAACTCCAGTTTAGGATCTAACTCTTGACCCAACCCCCAGTTCGATGGTGAGATCGGATGAAGAGAGAGAAAATTTCTCTTTAGGGTGTGGTGAGTAACCAGTAAGGAAATCCTGCTGGCTAAATTTCGGTGATGTGTATGCGCGATCGTGTAGATCTTTGTTTGCTCATGCACCAAGGCCACCAGAAACGTAACTAAACGTCGAACCGAAATTGGACAGGGGATCGCGTAGATCATTGTTTCAGATGTGCATTGTAGCTTATATAAATAGACGCCAATGTATCGGGAAAATGGTGCTAAAAGCAAATAAGGGCATCATTACAGTCTTGGATGAGTGGTGCAGTTGCGTTAATAGACGTTAATGGGTTTCACACAATGGCAGATGTGTATCGCATCTACTACCGGCGATGGTTTGTCGTTTAGACAAGGGATCGTGGTCGGGTATATTGCAGCTGAACAAACAAGCTGTCCGACGTTGCTTTGGTTGCTGGGTTAAAGTTTAAGAACATTGTTGTACACAACGAGATGCGGATGATACCAACGTTTTCAAGACAATCCGCTCTCCCCTAGACTCCTCACTTCTCCAATCGGATCTTGACAGCTTTTCGATTTGGTGCACAAAATAATTGCCTAGAATTGAATATCGCCAAATATCACACAATCACCTTCTCTCGGAAGCGCTCCCCCACCCAGCCTCGTTCCTATCTCTTGCCGGGCCAAACGATAACATCGGTTGAATCGATTTGCGACCTGAGCGTCTTATGCCACAAGGAGCTTAGATTTACCGCACATATCGATGACATAATCCTTAATGCCAACGCCCCCCTTGGCTTTGTAAAACGCTGGTCGAAAGAATTTCTAAACCCCTACGTCACCCCATCACTCTACACAACTTTTGTCCGGCCACAACTCGAATATGCTAGTCAGGTCTGGTCCCCGTATCGATTGTCTCACATTCGTAGGATCGAGGGCGTTCAACGTCGTTTCTTGCGCTTTGTCCTCCGTGGACTAAACTGGGAAAATCCGCTCACTCTACCACCATACATAGGCCGGCTCCTTCTAATCAATCTCAACATATTTGAGGAGCGCAGAGTCCATGCCGACATCAACTTTGTCCGTCGCCTTTTGTCTGGCTCAATCAATTGCCCAGGCTTGCTCTCCAGTTTTACATTTCATACAAACCCCCGTAATGTGCGAAACCCTGGACTGTGCTACGTGCCCGCTCATCACACTTCTTACGGCGCAAACGTACCCATGTCGCGTATGCTACGACAGGCCAACTCTTCCCCCACCACCTTCGATTTCAACCTCTCCACTCCTGCTCTCAAACGACGTCTCAGAAGAACGCCCCGTTCTAACCCCCCCCCCCCCCCCCTCCCTCTAATAACCCCCCCTACCCTGCAATCCTTCCTCTCCTTTCCTACCCTCAAAATAGCCCTCCCCTACACCTTTTCAGCCCTACCCACAATTTCAAGCTCTCCCCCCAGCTCACCAACCCCGACCCTGTACCAGTACGTGGACATGTCCTTCACTGTCACTGGCTCACAAATGCCAAATTTACCACCCCCACATACACTTGCTCTTCCCTAGCCTCCTACCTCCCCTATCGCCAAGTCATCTTCACCTTCCAGGTTTTTTTCTCCTTCTTACTCTAGATTTAAGAGAATCTGTAAGGTTTTTATATTAATTTAATTTAAGTTAATTTAGGCTTGCATTAAGCTAAATAAATGAGGGTTCTGCCTTCACTAAAGTAAACTATGCTGGGAATAGCCGACGCAAAGGTAACTTTGACTGATTATAATGGTTACGTTATGTGTGAACCGAATTGTTTCCTTTCAGGAAAATGATGCTTGGCCTATAAAGAATTCTTTTCAGGAATTTGCATATGAATTATGAATGCTTGAGAATGCTTTTAGGGAAATTTTGCCGATGCGTTGATGCATGGAGAATGCCCTTGTGGGAAAAATTCTTGAATGCACTTATTGTCCTTGAGAAAGGAAATGTTGGCAGGTGCTAAGGCAGTTGCATTAGCGAAACAATGGTGTTATGGGAGCTTCAGGACTGGAGGTTTTTAGTAAATTTGGGAAGGTGAGTAGTAGCGTTTAGTGGACCCGCCACAAGACCATGCCTGGCTAGCATATTCAAACAGTGGACGGGAAGGGGGTAAGGTAAAGGGATCGAGTAACGTATGGATCAGAGAATTCCTTAGACCATCGTTTCACGAATCCGAGGGCAGAATTGGCTTTCCAGATTGCCTCATCAATGTGAGAGAGGAAGGTAAGCTCCCTGTCGCAAAGGACCCCAAGATCTCGAACCCCAAGATAAAGGTTAGATGGGACAATGGTCAAAGGTTGGTTATGAAGGGAATAGGGACGAGCGGATGAGTGAATGCGCTTACGGGAAGAGGTCATAGATTGTAATTTGGCGATGTTAAGTATAAAGCAATTTACGTAACACCAAGTCAAGAAGTTGTCAAGGTCTGGTTCCAACAGTACAGAAACAAGTGGGGACTCGATGATCTTGTCTATCTTAGTATCATAGGGACGAGCTAGAATTCTTAATGACATTATCGATGTCATTAGTGGCCAGGATAAATAGGAGAGGACCCAGTTGCCTACCTTGAGGGACCCCAGAGACGGCAAGTAAGGGATTGGATATCAAAAATCTGAACCGAGGGGAATAAAGTCTATCCTTTAGATAGGAAGAAATCCATTTCAGCAATTTAGGTTCGAAGCCAAGGGCAGATAATTTGAAGAGGATAAGATTGTGGGAGATTTTGTCGAATGATTTACTGAGAGGGTTGAAACCTTGTCGACCTCGTTACCGTGCTCTAGTGCTGAGAGTGTAAAGGAAGTGAACTCAACGAGGTAGGTTGTAGTTGAACGGCCATTAAGAAAACCATGTTGCCATGGTGAAATTAAAGATTTGCAACGAAAACTAAGAGATTCGCACATGGCCCTCAATTGCGGGGAATTTCCATTGGACACCAATCTGTAGGCCTGGTAGAGGCTCCAGTTTCCCCTTTCTTTTGGATGAATTCAATGCGTTTAATGCGTGAGGTGAAAATGGCTGCTCTAACTTAAACTAAAGCTGCGTGGAGCACTCTGTCTGATCAATATTTTGCATCAGTCGCTCCCATGTTGTGTTTGATATCGGTGTGTTCTTTATTACATAGCGGATGCTGTTTTTTTAATAACGTCTTTTATTGGATATGAATAGTGCAATCTTAACAATTTAATTTAATACTATGTTTGAAAAAGCTTGATAAAACCCAACAATACGCGGTGGCGGTGGAACGCAGTGGCAGCGGAACACTTTACAGGCTGTTAATAGATTTAATATGGGATTCCATAATAAAGGCAATATTGAAGAAAGTATTAAAAACATGGCATTAAAACATGGAAACAAATAAAAGAAAATCCTTAAATGTTTGTATTCTTCAATGAAACTAATTTTGGTAAAACTAAGCATGCTGTTACACTAAACATGGTGCGACAACGCCGTGTTCCCAAGCGGTCCCCCGTCTAGGTACCGACCGCGCCCGACGCTGCTTAATTTCGGTGATCGGACGAGAACCGATGCTTTTAGCGTGGTATGGTCGTTGACAACATAGCAAATGTGATGCTTAAAGCTCATTCGGTAATCTCATATAAACACAAGGTATTTTAAAGGAAGGATTAGATTCGATTATGTTTACACCAACGCGTAGGATAGTTTACTCTTTTTTACAAATGGGGCTGAACACCAATTTTGGTAGTTCCGGTCCAAGCTTTGTGGGTCAATCCCAATTTTTTTTTTCATTTCATTCGACTTTTCACAGATTTTGTGGAACGTTTTGCTGTTGCGATAACTGATACGTTACTCATATAGTTATAATTTCTACTCCAGGAGGTTTGTCGATATTTAATCCCTAGGTTCACATCACGTTCCGAATCAGAAAGCGTATATAATTCGTTTAACGAAGCATTACTGTTCAGGATCCAGTTTCTACGTTTCTTTAGCATGTTCTCTCTCTCCCCGTCTCTCAACCCCCCCCCCCCCCCCCCCCCCGCTTTTCCTAACTCTCTTCCTCCCCGCGTGTCTTACATATTTACTTCTATTGTATGATATGTATATTTACTCTATTTCTTCGTTTCGGCCCTCTTCTTCTCTTCCTATAAATATTTCTTGAGATATTTACCCACAAATATGTCCTATCATTCTAACTAGTTCGCTTCTTAGTGTTTCGAATCTCTCTCTCTCTCTCTCTCTCCCTCTCTCTCTTTCTCCCTCTCTCTCTCTCTCCCTCTCTCTCTCTCTCTCTCTCTCTCTCTCTCTCTCTCTCTCTCTCTCTCTGTGTGTGTCATTCATTTTAATGTTCAGTCAGTTTCACTTTCTTTCTCCTCTTCCTCGACCTTCTTTTCGACTTATATTCGTATCTTCGTATTCGTTTCTGTACAGGTATTCTGCATCTGTCTCTATCTGTCTCCCTTTCCACCCTCTCCCTCTCCCTTACTTGCGCCCTCTTCTTTGTTGCAGGTTGACATTGTTTTTTGTAAAAAATGTATTTCAATAACAATCGCACTATCTCTATTTCTGTTTTTATTTCCCTTTCTCTCTGGTTCACTCTCCATCTCTCTCTCTCTCTCTCTCTCTCTCTCTCTCACTCTCTCTTTCTTTCTTTTTCAGTCTTCCTCTACCTATTTCAGTTAAAATCGCCTTCATCAGGGCTGTCTTATTATTGTAGGGTTCCAACTTCCTTATCTAGAATGAAGGATATCACATATTTGGTGTAATAATATTACATCATAAATAATGATTCCACCAAAGTGAGGATGGATCTCGGATTGCGGTGGTTAAACATTTCTGGCAGATTTTTTCTTAATTCCAATGCAAACTTGCTAATGCAGTAGGCCATTCCTTTATTACCGTCTATTTGTTGTCAATCAATTAGAAAATGAACAGATGAAAAACTGCCACGAATGTTCGATATAACATTACATACGGTCCTACACCTGCCCACGATTTCATAGTGACAACAAGTCCACACACTTTGCGAGGTACCCAACGAGTGGAACTCTACACCACATATACAAAATTGTCCTGCATGTGCACATCATCATGCAGAAGGCATCCCTCGGTCGCAATGCATTCATCCACAACTTGTACACAGATATGCAATAGAAACCAAACAACTTGACAAAACACCGTCAACACCACCTGAAAGAGTCCTCCCTCCCATTACATATCCCACATCCCACATCCCATATCCCACGGCACGGACAATGTTCATCCTTATCCGTCGCCCGCTTTGGTCGCAATTTATTGTTATTGCAACGTACTTAGTCCAGTCCGTTGCACGGCCTCCACCACCAGTTCTCTTCAGAAACACGGGATTATGTTGCAAATTCCGTTCCACATGCGTTTGCTGCTGCCGGCTGGACACAGCATCGTCCTTTCCCGCCAAAACCGAAAAACCATTTCGACTGGTTATCCTTATTTTGTGTGTATATTTTTTAAACTGTTCTCTGGTCCTCTTCGCTTCTCTTAGCCCGTAGTGATAGGCAGGCAGGTAAATGCATCGCTACTGTGTGATTGTATGCGTGCCGTGGGGACTTTTTAGGTCGCAACTTGTTTTATTGCAGTGTGATAGACAGTTTATTCAGTTAAGCCAAAGGGGGAACACTTTAGGCTCGATGACGATCGTTTTGCCACCGCTCCTTCTCTTGTCGATACTGCAGCTACTGCTATTGCTTTGGTTTGCGGTTAGTTGGTGTGCGGCATGCACACAGCCGCCCAAGTGAATAAACAGCACGAAACGCGAAATCTTGCCTGTAGTACCTACAGGGGGATCAGGCTGAAAACCCAACGAACATAAAATGCAGAGCTGCACTGGGCGCACTGAGAGGTGGTCGCAACGCCTGGTACAGTATAATATCTCCATCTAACCCTTAGGAGAGATAAACGGCACAGAATGGAACATGCCGAGTAGCGCGAGGGGGCCAGTACGCGACGAATAAGCATGTTGTGCCGATAAACGCCGGGAAATCGTAATGACGCAGTCCCATTCATTTGGAATCCAGCCCAAACCCGGGACTAATGTTTCAGTGTTATCCAACCTGATGGCTGTCCCAGCCGTACAGACACACACGAGTACCTTCTGTCGCCCTGCATCGCCGTGCCAGAACGATGACGATAGTGACTATGATGCCTTCAGTTCCGAACTGATTTTTGTACTTTTATGTTTTTGTTACTGCTCCTGCTTTCGTTGGTACCACAGTCAAAGCAGAAGTCCAAAACTTTATATGTACAACCATTACACTTGTACAATAAGTTGCGAATTCAGTTTGAAGTAGAAACTCGGGGTGTTGGGGAGTCGCCAATGTTGCCGGTGGCACGCAATGTAAATGCAAAACTATTTCACTGATTCACGTTACATAGATGAGGCAGGCATGTGAGTGTGCGTTTCGGCGAGAATACGTAGGTAATGTCATTTAATAATAGTCAAGCAAGATAATAGTGAAACCGTGGAGCTTTTAGAAGTCCCACCATCTTGCGTACACCAAGATAAATATGGCTATGAACTAAATATTGGGAACATACTTCAATCAAGATTTGTTTTAATATAAACTCTTCTTTAGAATAGGGAAAGTCGACAGCAATAGGAAGCAAATGGATTAACATGTCAACAACAAGAAATGTACTCATATTATATCTCAAAGTCAGCAACTACTCATAAAATATCTCATAAATGTACAAAAGTTAGCAGTCATTTTATCATTTCATCGTCAGCATCGGTACTACAACCGAGATCCGGTCTTGGCCTTATTTAGCAAGTCTCTCCACCGGTATCCGGTCCATATACGAGACTTGTTAAATGTACATAATAATTTGTTTTTCTGGGCAAGGTTATTAGCCTTGCGCCAACCTTTCTCAGGATGTCGCTCCATGCATTGGTTCACTACTTGGCGGGTGCCAAAGTAGCTATTCAGGGGTGGCACGTGGAGAGTCCATGTCAACTTGGATTGAACAGGGACAAGGATCGTCCTGGCCGTCGCCGGGTTGAAAGCAGAGACTTTACCCTGTATGTTCGCTCCCATCCCCCCATTTTATCGTTTACCCTCCGATAAGGAAGTTCAATTGACGGAACCGCGCCATTCTGATGTTTGAAAAATAAGGTTACTGCACTTTTTTTTTCAATTTTGGCATCTGATAATAATTCGAGGAGATTTCGAACCTCCGTTAAGTGAGCTGCATTGTATTTTGACAATCGTCGATGGAACACAAAACGGATAATTGTATTCAGAATGCGGCAGGCGATACCGTTACTGTGACGCTATTATATTCAAGAGAGAATTCTTTTTTGGATCTACATCTGTGACGGTTCCGCCAAACCCCTATGACTACTCACTTAAAGAACCCCCATCCCTACAACCCAGTCTGCACACGTCGCATTAAGCACCTGTAAATGCATCACGCATCAAATAGATCAAATCTATTTAACTAAAAGTCCGTGTACAAGAATTCTTACCTTTCATGCATCTCTTCGCATACAAATTCCCTACAAGAATTCTTTCCATTATACAGGAGCCTAAAACCAAAACCCTTTAAAAGAATCCTTACCTTTCATGCATCTCTTCGCATACAAATTCTCTATAAGATTTCTTTCCTAGCTTATCATGCATCCTAAAACAAATTGCAAATTTCAACCTTCCCACACCTGCACCCCAATCTCCCCGCAGCAAAAACATTTCCTTCCCAAGGATAATTATTGCTTTCTATGCATTACCTGGAAATGTCTGCAAAGAATTTTTCCTACTAGGGCAACCATACATGTATCAATGCATCTCTGCATTAGCGACCAAGAACCGAACTCCCAATTAGTGTAGATATTCACACTAGAGTTCGATCCCGGCGTTGCCATAGATGCCATACATAATTGACACAGATGGTATACACAACGGTCATTGTGTAACCATCTAAATTACTTTCCGATGACCAGCAACTATTGATTCGGAAATACTTCTTTGTTTGAATCTTCAAACAATCACCAACGGCGCGCTTAGCCTTCGGATTGGATTCAATAGCATAAACATATCCAAACAAAAGAATCCGATTCTCCCAGCCGGCAGAGATACGATATACGATCTCCATTGTATAAAGTATCCCAAATGCATCTACCATCTAATAAGTTTCAACTTGTTTACTCAGTTGAACTCTCAGATCATAAATTCCCTTTGTCCTACATATTCCTGGATCCGTTTACCATTGACCTTCTCACATAAGCAAACACAAACCCAATTAGCATCCAATGAGATTCGGCTTGTTTGCTTAGCCGAACTCACATCTCATGGATGCGCATTACGGCCTTTCTTTGTTGCACTTTCGTTCTCATGGCTTTGTCCCATGAATAAACCAATGTACACACATACATGTGTACCGCCATTATCTTTATTACAAGATCTGGTTTTCTGTTCCACAGAGAGAGACTTTACGTCTCTCTTGTGGTAAGTAAAACATATCCTTAGGGGAGAGGATATCTACCACCACACCACCAAACTCACCCCAAGCGAGGGTTGAATCGTTGAATCGTATTACAACCACCGTTGGTGACGGTCGGTTCACCTCCCGCTCTCCGTAGCGCTGCGGAGACGACTTTTATTTACCCCGAGTCGGAGTTAGTGTCATTTAAAACCAGTGTAATTAAAATCAATGTTCGTACCGTGTTTGTTTAAATTTAACTGAATAAAAAGAAACCATTTAATGAATACAACAATAAAGTTATTAATTACAAACGACAACAAGCCGCAAGTGTTTTCATTTTGGATTTACTTCTGGTGGACGGTGTGCTGAGATGATGTACTTGTTTTGTTTCTTTCGGTGAACAGTGTACTGTGGAACATTTAGTGGAAGTTCCAGGGACGGAGTAGAACTATGCGCCCATGTCGGTGCCACGACTTCGCCCCCCACGCATCCACTGGATGTGTGCATCGAATTTATAAATGCGGATATATATACTCAAAACCGCGCTTGCACAATCGAATACGATAATTATCACTACGGGCTCCTAGTCGTGTTCTATGTCCTAAAGGAATAAAAAAAATTAAAAAAAATCAATATGGTGAATTATATTCCTTTGATGCTCGAGTCACTTGTCACATTTGATCGTACATCGTATAATCAAAACACAATTAAGAGTATATTCTAATAGAAGAGAGCTCCCCACAAATAAAAAAATACTGTCAAACCATGGTCGTTATCTTCTCTCAATGAGAAATATTGTTTTGAAAGGAATAAACTAGTTCCAAACAACAATCAGTACATAAGTAGGGGGAGTCAATACAGGAACTCAATTGCCAAAACACGCTATAAACAAAAAAAGTTTTACTCGGGAGACAATTTATAGTTTTACTATAGACAATTTAAATGGCGGCAAAGTTATGAAATAAGGACCCTGGATTTCTTAATTAAAAACCTCCAACAAGCGATCCATGATAACGATTACAACCGCCAAGCAGGGCAAGATTATTAGACTTGCGCCAACCAATACCCTTATTCGTTTAATAATAATTCACAGCATGTTGGTATACAAATTTCTACATATTGATTCAAATGTTCGTGAAAGCAGACATGAAGCTCATCACGAGCGAACCTTTTGCACATATGCAGAATAATGTATATACGCGTTTTCTCCTTGCCCTGATACAGCAAGGTTAATTTTGTCAATATGTCTAAGTCGGACAGTTCTGTGTCGCCCGGAGAACATTTTTTTTTATAATATATATATGTATACCATATATATATATATATATATATATATATATATATATATATATATATATATATATATATATATATATCTTGTTGTTGTCTATATATATATATATATATATATATATATATATATATATATATCTTGTTGTTGTCTATATATATATATATATATATATATATATATATATATATATATATATATATATATATATCATCACATCATCATCATCAGCACTACAACCTGGAACCGGTCTTGGCCTTATTTAGCGAGTCCTGAGGCTTGTTAAATTTTCCATAATGATTTGTTTTTTCCGGGCAAGGTCATTAGTCTTGCGCCAGAGGCTCCCCGACTGGGAATCGAACCCCGGTCTCCCGCATGACAGGCGGGTATACCAACCAGTATACTATTGAGGAGCTATATATATATATATATATATATATATATATATATATATATATATATATATAATATATATATTCATATATATATATATATATATATATATATATATATATATATATATACATATATATAGCGGTCTCAATGCTTGTGATACACTCCTCATTTGACAAACAAAACGCCAAAATCTTCAATTTTCCCATGTCGCGTTTTATAATTCCACTCTATTCCAGACAAGACAAAGACAACAGTGCGCCACAAATTAAATTATTCATCCGCTCAGAATGCTGCCGCGTCAATTACCTTCACCTTCGCCCACAAATTTTTCAGGTATTGTGGGACAACCATAAGAGGCGTCATGATTAACTGGCTCTTACGCATCATTTTCTCCCCCCAAGACCTCTAACCATGTAGGACGCATGGCCATCGAGCTGCTGCCCTCACCAGCTGCGAACACACACCTGAGAGCAAGTTCGCTTTCTCGTATATGGACGGATTTAAATGCACTTTAAAAAGAAAGACCAGCAAGCGACTTGATAGTGCTACTTCCCAAAGTTCGGATGCTCCCTCGTCCCTTTACTGCACTCACCTATTGATTGTCTTAAAAGCCGAGTCGGTGAAACCGTAAGACTGTTAAGCCATTGTTGACACAAAGGAGACGATTCTATGCGATGACAACGAATAATGCACTTCTTCTCACAGTGTAGAGAGCAAGATGCATAGCTAAGATACGAGGAGTCAGTATCAACACAAACAACAACAACGACAACAACAACATCATGGAAGTTCAACCCCGTCCAACCGGAGACAGTCACATGGTGGTTCTACTTGTTCCGACTCAAAACCTGATTCCCGGCTAACATCCACAAACTTGCTGCAGTCTATTTGCAACCAGGGGAGAAACCAAAGAATTCCTTATCCATCGATTCCAGTACATTATGGCACCTACGCCTGCTCCTTGCGTTGTTTGTGGTTTTTCTGGCCTGAAGGGTTTTTGCACGCAGCTCTGTGACGGGCACACTGAAAAACTGGAAAACCTGTCAGCGTGCGGTATTTGTTGTTGTTTCGTCGCGTCATGAGCTTCGTTCGTTTCATTGATATCTTCGTCGCAATCCGGTCCACCGGAATATGCACACTTTACACACCCAGCCGGACAAACGCGCGACAAAACCAGAATCTGGCCCCAGAGTAAGGAAACTGCAACAGAATGTTACACCATTTACTGGTGCTACGGCAGCAGCAACAGCAGCAACAATCGATGTTGTTGCGTGTACCGATAGTGATATCGATAATAATCGAACCAGATTGAATTTCAGGCAAACAACTTTATCTTTTTTACATTTGTTGTTGATTTGAGGAGGACACCTTTTAAGGAAGGCTGCAATCAAATACCACAAAATTTGTAGTAATCCGCTTACGGCCAAGATCGCAGCTGAAAGGTTTTTCGAAAGTGTCACAAATCCCCTATCTTGCTGGTGCGCTCATATTTTGACACATCCAACGACCATCTTCGCCAGAACCCACCAACGGGTGTGTCCTGCAGATAAAGTATGCGATTCTTTCGTCTTGGGTGGCAAAATGGATCAAATATGGTCAGCATTCCTTAGTTCCCTGTAGCACAATAGGTTTCCAGATAATACTCATAATGGAGACGATCTACAATGTTTGCTGTCGAATCAAGGCATTTTTTTATCGAACGTTGGGTGCGCCTGCCAATGGTGTCAAAAATATTTATGAATAAAATAATAATAGAAAGTTAATCAAGTCTGTGATCAAAACTTTTGTGGTTTTGGAACGCAGCACTTCAGACGACAGGGAGCATTACAATCTTCGACGTTGTCCTCAGTTGTAGTCGCTTTTATTAGTCTAACATTTGTCCGCTAGTTAATTGCGATGTCGCTCTCGGTTCGAGAAATTATATTTTCCGGTAAGTGGAGAATTTCCAAAGCATTGATCCATGTTTGTATCGGTGCACTTACTCATCCCATTCACAACCGGGTTTTAGTCCTGGTTTCCAGTAGATGCCTCTTCTTCAGGTGCGTATATCCTGCCAATGTCTTTCCGATGGTTTATACCATGATATCGTTTCATCACAGTGAAAATCTGCTCTGCAATCATTAATCACGAAAATCGATTTATATGTCGCTAAGAATCTTTCATATAAGCTATGTTAAATGCTTTGGTAGAATTTTATAAGTAATATACCATACGTTTGAACGTATGCCACTACATCAAGTTGTTAGTAGATGAAAATTCAAATTTGGGCCATAAAATTTGTTCCATCTAGTTCATGAAACATCCAAACATCAAGCTTCTTTTGGTAACTGAAAATTGTTTTCCGGCCTCGTCATAAAATCTTCGTTGTGGCTGCTCATGAGTTAGTCTTCTTGAACCCTATTCACATTTCCATTGGCGTTTGGGCGAATGGCAGACCAAAGATATCTCTCACAGAGTTGCAAGGTAGATCTCTTCAAATTACCAGACTGAAAACAAGCAAAACCGCCACAAAATCTATTAAAAACCCCACACATCTTGACTCAACAAAAAGCAGCTGTATATCTTTGTGCCCGACGCCCCACCTTATCCATCAGCAGGTGGGTTGCGTTCTACTAATAATATATTATGCCTGTATGGTCTTGCAGGGCTCATGACCCTAAAACATAAACTATTTGGTAATTCTTTGCTTCGCTAAATACTGACAGACACCAAAAACACAGGCGATAATAGCGCGGCCTAATAAACATAAACAATTTAAAAGATCACTTCTTAAGCAAATTACCCCAGTAGAAGCAGCAAAGCAAGCAATCAATATAAACCAACACTGTTCCTAAAATGGGATACACAACCCACGCTAGATGTTTCCACAAATGATCAAACAAACAAGTCTGATAACAACTCAGGTCGAAATAAATAAATATTAGGTGAATAAATCGCACGTGATGAATATATTTAAAGGGGATCCCGCTGAAGTTTGATACTGTTATGTCCTTAGTATTATGGGAGTGAAATTTAAGTGTGCCGTCCATGGCACTAATTCTACTCCTACCACCATTAAATGTTCCCTTTAGTTATGGAGGTGGATTTTTCTCCATGTGGATTTCGACATGTACTGTCGCTGGTACTGGTTTACGAAAATGCCCTTGATCTTAAGTTCAGAGTGCGCTTACTACAAAATTACGCCGCTCGCCGTAACAATGAACCCAAAAGGGAGTGAAACACTAGATTCTATTTAAATGGCAGCTCTTTATTGTCACTAAACATTTTGGTTTAAATTAATAATTGTTCAAAGCAAGGACGATATCATTTTGGTTTAACTTAATAATTGTTCAAAGCAAGCACAATATCATTTTGATTTAACTTAATAATTGTTCAAAGCAAGCACAATATCATTTTGATTTAACTTAATAATTGATCAGATCAAGCACAATATCAATTTGGTTTAACTTAATAATTGTTCAAAGCAAGCACAATATCCTTTTGGTTTAACTTAATAATTGATCAGATCAAGCACAATTTGAGTTACCTATTAAGTGTTCAATAGTACAACCTCCACCGGTGAGATAATTCGGACAATGTAAAATATGAATTACTGATCCCTTGGGTCGGCCCAAGAGGGATGTAAATTAACGTGAGGGCGCGACTTGCCGTCACGGAATCCGAACCGAGATTAAATAAGCTCATCGAAGCGACAGAATACCACATCATCGCTTCGATGACCATATTTGGTAATTTACCCTTTTGCGTTTTGTTCAACACAAAAGGGGGTTGAAACTCACACACGATGGTCGCTCTGCTGTTCATCGCGTGTATCCGAAAATATGCAGACACAGCAAAGATCCCTCCACAACTTCGCAACAGGTGCGATCATCTCAACGCAAAAGGGTTGCAATGCTTACACGATCAGTGGCTACGTAAAGCATTATTGCTGATCGTGTACATTTCGCTGTATATGCTGGCAATCGAACTCTGATGGTAATTTACCATTTGCGAATTCGATTGCTGGGGCGCCAGCCGGATGCCCTCATGTATCGGTCGTTCGATGTGGGCATGCTTGCTACGGCAAAATATATTTTTCTGCTAGTTTGCAGCTGGCGTGCTAAAGAATATCGTGTAGATATTTGCACAGGCAATATTGTTGGTTGGGTGATAAACCAAATTGCCTTGAAGAATATAGCGTTTGATGCCGCTGTAATTTCACGTCAGCGCGACTTAATGTTTCACAGGGTTTTTCTTTTATATAGCAGGTACAGTACAGAAGGTAAGTACAGGCTTTTAATGAATTTCAGGGACTGTTACCTTGTGTACCTGTAAGGTAAGTAGTGGCGTTCAATGGAACTGCCACGGTACTTGTTTCTCCTTTGTCGTATGCCCTATTTGGGGGTTTTTACCTAGATTGTGGGACGATGAGTGCTGGCGTTCAGGAGAATCGCCACAGTATATCTTCAGCCACATTGACAACAACATACATATCTGCCTGTGTAAGTGCAACCACATCTTATCTTCATCCATTGGACAAGGATACGAGAATAAAAGAGAAAGAAAAACCTTGATCAAGAAAGAATTCTGCGGGACGAGAAATGGAAATGAGGGAGAAACTGGAGAACAACCAGAACAAAATTCTGTTTCCTATGGGAATAGGCTTTGGTAGTGGAGAAGTTGGCAGCGAGACTATCGTAGTGTGATGTGTGAGCTAAAATATATGAGTAATCCTAAACACTAGTATTCGCTTATAAGCGAATAAAGTTTTTCCATTCATCTATTATAATTTCATAAGGATCGGGTTTTTCGATACAGACATAACAATGTTGTATGTAAACAAAAGACAGAATAGTTGAGATATTGTTCTAAAATGTATTCCAGGTGAAGTACGCATATTACATTTAAGTATGGAATTCAACCGCGTTCATGTGACTACCCTGAACACATTTGCAGCGATCGATTTTTTAGAGCCAATTTTGCACCAGTCGTCCTCACATATCGGCGGGAACGTTGATAATTCCGCGTTCGATATTATCCGTGAGCTGCTCTAACGTTGTTGGCTTGTTGGCAGATATCAACCAGGTAACCTAAACGCATTAAAACAAATTCAACGGCGTTCAATCACATGATCGAGTTCCATTTCTCGAGATTACAGGACTACTAAATCTTCCCTTCAATAGATTAATAGTGTGCCATGTGGCTCCATCCTGTTGGGGCTTTATCACTGATGTCATCCGATTGTGACCAAAAATAGTCTTTCATCATGCCACGATAGTGAACTCCATCGACTGCAGCATGACGGTCATTTTCATCGAAGAAAAATACGGTCAAATCACATCTTCGACCAACACATACATGCAAGCACATGTGGATTTGTTGCTGTCTCATAATATATATTTTGCTTGCTGACAACGCGATTTCATTTCATTTCATTTTTAAAACATTTGCTTTATTTTCCAGTACCAAGCTGTCTTTCAAACAGACAACTTGTCTCAAAGTTTTGCTCGAGCTATTTGTCCTAATTACACCAACCGTTATATTCACAATAATTATCACAAGCCATTATCTTGTTAACCTGTTTTTTTTTTGCCTCGCTACCGCAGACTCATAAGTTGATCAAGTGTGAAACCCGTTAAGTTATGGCCCCTGGGCCACGTGTGTTAAGCAAAATTAAACGTAAACGGTTGCGTTACGACCCCGGTATTGGAGGCCAAACCCCTCCCGATAAACCTACAAAAGTGAATAAAAAGGTGCTAGAGAAATCCAATACGTGTTCAAACACAATCATTTTCCAACCACTTCAAAGTCTAATGGAGGACTCACCTGAAATGGATTCGACCAACGTCGATCAGTGTGCAGGAGTGACGAAAGAAACCGTTCCGCCAATTGTAGTGTTAAAATCAACCAGTGCTAAAGTGCGAAATATTTTGAGTAACATTAAAATAGACAACTACTTAATAAAAACACATCGCTTGGACAAAAAATATGTGCGCCAACAATGGACATATATAACAAAATTAGAACTGAACTCTTGCGGTTAAAGTGTGACTTTTTTACCCACTCGCGAAAGGAAAATCGCCCATTAAAGGTAGTGCTATCCGGATTCGACTTGATTAGCAACGATATATTGAAAAATGAACTAATTGCACTCTGGATAAAGTGCTTAGATGTTAAAACCATTACTATAAATTCAACAACAAAAGCCTTGTACAAGCACTACTTGTACATTGTTTACATCCAATGCGGTACTATAATACTAAATGAACTCAAACGTGACTTCTCTACATTGTTCAAAACTATCGTTCGCTGGGACTTTAAAAAACATCATCCAGGTGAGGTCACACAATGTCATAATTGCCAGTTTTACGGTCACGACTCGATGCATTGTCACATAAATAGCTCCTGTGCAATCTGTTCGGGAAACCACAAAACATCTGACTGCAAAACGAATGAGATAATCAAGTGTGCAAATTGCAGTGGACCTCATAAATCCACCGATCCTGAATGCATTAGCCGAAAGCAGTACATAGACATTCGCCGCAAATTATCCCCATGTGGTTGTGGTACAGGTAATACAACGTCCCTAGAGCCTCCGAGTGACAAACAGCAGCCACTGCCCGACCGATTATCCCTTGATAATTTTCCTGCACTACCGCGACCTGTGCGTCAACCTTCACTTCCTTCATCCACCTGGGTTTCTGGCCTCCATCAAACCCAGCAACCTTCCAACAGTGATACGACACATACTAAGAAAAATCCGTCTGAAACTATAAATAATGATAGCTTGTTCTCATTTAGCGAGATAAACTCTTTTCTTAATGAAGTTGTAACCAAGCTTAGTCAAACTAAAGCTGACCAATTTAACGTCATTACCTGATTAGCTATTAAGTATATATATTCGGAAAAATCATGTTAAGAAACTCTCTTAGCATCATTACATGGAATGCGAGAAGCATAAAAAAAGGCATGCATATTTTAATTTCTTGATTAATTTTAATATTGATATTGCACTTGTTTAAGATACCTGGCTCAAACAATACATTTCTTTCTCTCATCCAAATTACATATGTTATCGCATAGACACGCTAGTGCTGGAGATGTATGGTGGTTAATGTCTGGTAAGTGTCCGCCTGACACTGGTTCACCACGACTCCCCCAAGTTCCTCACTGCTTCGTGTACGGCAACGGTCGCGCTTCGTCAATTCTATTTGTGTGGTGTCCTTCCTCGTTAACAAAATGGAAACACCACCGGTTCCTCTTCGTTCTATTTATTTCTTTTATTGATTTTATAATAGGCAACGGCAGTAACAATAACACTATTACAACATTCATGAATTACAATTAAATTGACACAAAAGAAAAACTGCCTTTTAGGACGTGCTGCAAGAACTGTGTTGGGTTTTGTAAAAATCAATTGATGAAAGTGTCACGGCGTAAAAGCTTAATTAATTACAATAATTTTGATAAAACTGTTTTAGCACGTCCAGCACTAAGTTAGGTTTGTAAAAATCAAATTATGAAAATGTCACTGTGTACAAGCTTTACTAATTACAATAATTTTAATAAAACTGTTTCAGCACGTCCAGCACCAAGTTAGGTTTGTATCTCACGTTAATATCTTGTATCGAACGTTACACTACGAATGTTCACTATCCAACTGATAAAACCGTCAACCACTCTCGCTTCTCGCTAGGTGTGCACTTATCCCTTAAGGGTTGATTAGTGCACACACCAATACATCAACAAACATCAACAGACATCGGCCCGACGGCCAGTTTACGCGGAGATCATTTCTCGGTGGATGTGTCTCACACAGTCAAGGCTGATCGCACCGCCGCCCTGTGTGTGTACCTTTTGTGTGATGTTCGCTGTGGGGCGCGCTATGTGTGTGGTTCGCACATAGATACTTGGCTTTATCAGCGATCGCCCGTATAGCCCGTATGTGCGACTTGATGTGTCCTTTTAAGGGCATGCGTTGTATCTCTCGTGTTTGTGTTGTATCGGAGATGTGTCCTTTTAAGGGCATGCCTTGTATCTCTCGTGTTCGTTTATATCGGAGATGTGTCGCACGCTTGTGCGACGGGACGCTATTCTCGTTGGCGGTTCTGCATTGTCCGTTCGCTGCACGTTGTTTTCGCTGGATCGTTGTGCAGGTGTCCCGCGCTTGCTTATGGCATCGAGTTTCAAACGTTTGCAACTACGTTGCCGCTTGAAATCGATGTCGTGCTTTTGAATTGGTGATGTTATAGCGTTTGAAATAATAGTGAAGAAGATCGTGTGATTCGAACTGACGCTATGACAGCTCGAATCACGAAAAAAATGTTACCTAAGCGTTACACATCAGGCTACTGACCGGGTTTAGAATTTGATTTCCAAACTCAAGTATATTCCACTGGTGTGAATTATTTTTATTTATCGCTTGGTATACGGTTTTGATGTATTTTTCTTATTCGATTTTTTTCGTTCGGTGTTCTTCACTATTTTTGCTTGCTTGTGAATTCTGTGTATCTGTTAGAATCGCTACAATGTCACCTGCATTATTATATGTGGGTGAGTTTTCCTCCTCAATAGGTTTACAATTACTTGCACGGAAAACTGTGCCGGACGACCATCGAAATGTTTCATGGCACGTACCCGTTTATGTGACTTTTTCACAGGTTAGGTGTGCGCCCCTTAGGTTACACCTGAGTATTCTTCCCTGTCTTTAGGTAACTACTTTTCCGGTGGTGATGCCGAGGTGTAGGATCACTCGTTGGGGTTCGGCGCGAACGCCACAGGTGTCGCCATTGTTGTGAAAGAATGTATAGAACATACTTTGCGTCCTTCATTGCACCTTAAATTAATTGAGGAAATTAGTATTTATGTAACATTAAGTGATAATGACTATTTTTTCGGTCTATTTCCTTGGAGGAAATGGAAACATTGAGAAATCTACTTACTTTAAGCGGGATCTGCAAAATTGTATAGAGTCAATACTCGAAACAAGGTAAATATTGGTGGTGATCTAAACTGTAGACATTAGTCGTGGAATTGTCTTAGGGCAAACTGCTGGCGTAACATTTTACTAGATGTTATTGAAGCCAGCCCAAGTTTTTCCATACTTTATCCACTTCTCCCCACCTATATCCGAGCGAATGGTAACAAGAACCCCTCAACTCTTGATCTATATATCACTAATATTCCAAATTACTGCACAGTACCATTAACTCTTAATGCGTTAAGTTCCGACGACCTTCCGATCAGCCTCACAGTGAATCATACAGTAGCTGTAAATCGTACCAGTTTATACCACAACTATTCCGCCGCCAACTGGAATCGTTATAAATCATATATAAACACGAACTTGGTTCTAGGTGATACCAGCCTAAATTCTATAATCTGCAGCGAGCACACTGATAACCTATGTAAAAATTTTGTTTCTGTTATCAATAGAGCGGCTGATCTTGCGATACCTAAATGTTCCACTGCTCCAGTTGATAAGGCACCGCTTCCTGAAAATATCTTACATCTGATTAGGCTACGAAACTCTGAAAGAAGAAAATGGCTGCGTTATAAAATTGATTGTTTTCTAGTTAAGGTTAAAGTCTTAAATAATACCATTAAAAACGAAATCTCAACATATAGGAACAAGTGTTGGAACAAACACCTTTCCTCTCTTGACAAAGCAAGCAAACCGTTCTGGAAAATATCAAAAATTATGAAAAAGAGAGGGTCAACTATTCCTCCGTAAAAAGTTCACGACAAGTTCTTTATTTCTTCAGTGGAGAAATCGAACCTACTTACTAACACGTTTAGTAAGAACCACTCCTTATCTATGCATCTAAGCGACGCGTATACTGAGGCTGAAGTTGCTAGCACTATCCATGTACCTTCTCAATCACCAGCTGAAAGTACTTACGCAACTAATATTAGCAAAGTTAGAGAATTGATAAAAAAAATCGAAATCAAAAAAGGCTGCTGGTCTCCATAATATTAACAACAAATTAATTAAAGCATTTCCACCTGCTGCAAGTAACTATTTAACGTTCATTTTCAACGCTTGTCTTAAGAATTGTTTATTTTCCGGACTGTTGGAAAACAGCAAAAGTAATACCAATCCCGAAAGCCGGCAAACCGAAGACCAGCCCCGAAAGCTACAGACCTATTAGTCTACTTAGCTGTCTGAGTAAGCTCTTAGAAAAAATCATTAAGGAAAGGATTGATCGTTTTTTGGAAGCCAATAACATCTTACCAAACTTTCAGTTCGGTTTCCGTAGTGGTCACAGTACAATTCACCAAGTCTTGCGCATTATAACCACATAGCTGGTAAATTCATCGACAAGGAGTCAACGGGACTGGTTCTTCTAGACATCGAAAAAGCTTTTGATACGGTATGGCACGATGCCTTGATTTATAAGCTACTAAAACTTAATTTGCCAATACCGCTTATCAAAAGTATCCAGAGCTTTCTTCGTTCAAGAAAATATGTTGTGAGTATAGGAACCACATATCCTCTACTCACTAAATCCACTATGGTGTACCCCAAGGCTCGGTCCTTGGTCCCATATTATTCACATTGTTCACAGTCCGAAGACTGTAGATATCTAGGTATTATTCTAGATAAAAAACTTATCTTTCAAAAACACATCACTACCACAATTGACAAAATAAACAAAGTCGTAAGAGTTATGTATCCATTAGTGTGTAGAAAGTCAAAGCTTAGCATCGAAAATAAAATTATAATATTTAAAACCATTTTTCAACCGATACTCCTGTACGGCGCCCCTGTATGGTGTAATTGTGCTCGCACACACAAAATAAAATTGCAAAGGTGTCAAAATAAAATATTGAAAATGTTGCTGAATTTGCCATGGCATTATTCGACACATGAACTACATGAAAATGCTAACGTTAAACGGGTAGAGTTCTTTATTGACAAAATCTATCGAAACCTCTTCGTCAATTGTTCTCGTTTCCCATCTTGCGTTATCCTAAATCACTACATATGTACTCTTTCTATGAAAATTATGTCGAGGTTATTACATAAAATAACCAGAAACATGTGCAATATTAGTCTTAAGATTCATATAAACGTTTTTTCTTGTAGCTTTCCCTTAATCATTTATTATTTATTATTTAGTAAAATTGCGCTATTTTCAGTATATAAATTTAAGATTATAGTTGTAAAGGAATTGCTGTCCTAAAACTTTTAAATCATCATCATCATCATCGGCATTACAACCGGAAACCGGTATTGGCCTTATTTAGCAATTCCTGAGGTTTGTTAAATTTTCCATAATGATTTATTTTTTCCGGGCGAGGTCATTAATCTTGCGACAGAGGCTCCCCGACGGGGAATCGAACCCCGGTCACCAGCGTGACAGGCGAAAACTGTTAAATACTACTTGTAAAATATAAATATACCATATTATCTACCTAATAAAAATTGAATTGAAAAACTTTTTTATTTTTTTTTGTCTTCTAAGTTTACAAATTAGATGCTAGACAAAAAATGCTTAAATTCTAGCTTATTTATCTCATATTATAACTTACTGGTACTTCGCAGACGCTCTAAACTAAACATTACATAACAATTGTATAATTTGGCTTTCGACGACAGAACTTTGTGGCAGTACTTATGATTATTTGAAAGACAAAGAAAAATTTGAAAAACTTTGTGTCGATTTTTTTTTTTTTTTCCTAAAATTTAACCTACACCATTTCTTAAAATTTAACCTACACAATTTTTTTTAATTTTTTTTTTAATTTTTTTTATTTTATGTAAAAAGACTTAACTTAACTTAACTTAAATCTTATACTACCCTAATTCTAGAAAAGCGAAGTCTATGTAAGCTGGCTGATGATACTGTGATTCTATACGGACATTGGTATCCAGATCTTTATATGCCATTCAACCACCAGAACTGTTGACGCTGTCCAATACTATCGTCCCGGTCTCTGTGGGAGATAGTCCTACTGAAGCGCAAGAGCCTCTCCTCGGTGCGCGCTTCTTCCCGGTCGTAGCACAATCGCTCATCTATGGATAATCTAACGGGTTTACTAATAGGGACTTGACAACTTTGAATTTAATTTGTGAACGCACCCCTTCACTAATCATGAAACTGTTCCCTTAAATTCATTCAGTACACGAACGAACAATGTCTGCAAATTATAAAATTTACTACCGAAGGAAATTTTTCAAGTCCCTATAGGTAAAGCCTATACTTACATGATAGATCAGCCGAATTCCGGATCTATCCTGTATAAGCCTTTTCATGTCCCAATCAAGGAATGCCTCTTGTGGAACAAAATCATTGCGACGCACGTTCTCATAGTACAGGGTATTTGGATAATAAGCCCCGAAAATTAGGTCATTCCACGAGCTTATTGCTCTCGCAATATGTCCTCTGATTAATTTAATCATAAAATTATCCACCCTATTTATGTACGCTTAATTATATAAAGTCTCATTTGAATAATACTTTTTATAGTCCGATTCCGGTGTCCGATATAATCTGAGACAACTTCTGAGATACTTCCTTTCGAACACTCGAATCTTTTCCATAAAATTTGGACCTATGTTAAACCATACTGGACAACCATATATGAGCATTAGCCTGATTAGCGTCATGTAGCATATGACTTTTACCCTACTGTCAAGTTGGCTATTGTGAAATAGCCTCCTTGTCATAGCAAACGTTTTCCTAGCTTTGACCAAAGCAGCCTCTACATGCCTGTAGAGATACAGATATTGGTCTAACCAGATGCCAAGGTATTTAACTAAACTCTCGGTTTCCAGTTTATCTCCATGCGGTACCACGATAACTAGCTTTCGCCAGTTTTTTCTTGTGTCATTCTAAATAGGATACCTTCACATTTCTGTAAGTTGATCTTAAGTTTCCAGTCGTCGCAATAGCGCTGCACGTTGTTGAAGTCTCGCTGTATTAACCTATTTATTATCTCAAATTTCGGAGATGTTCTGTAAATTATGAAATCGTCTGCGTACGCAATAGCCTGCGGAAGTGCATCTAATAAGTCACTAATGTATATGTTAAAAAAAATCGGAGAAAATACTGCTCCCTTATGCAGGCCATTCTTGATATAATAGGTTTTATTATAGGTCACATTACCATTTTTGACCACGAACCTCCTGTCCATTAACATATCGTAAAGTACATATAGTAAAGGCTTATGTATGCCATATCTGACCAGTTTGTAATATAACCCTTCGATCCAGACGGTATCAAAGGCTTTTTCCAAGTCGATCAGACAGGCCCCTGTGCATTGGTTTCTACATTTATTCCATTGTATGTCAGAGACCAGTTTAGCTGCGGCATGTGTGGTTTCATGACCCGCCTTAAAGCCAAACTGGTTATTTGGAATAATGTTGTTGTCGTCTACCCATTTTACCAGAGTCTTTTCAAATGCTTTACTGATGCTTCGGAGTAAACTTATCGAACGCATGTTCATTGGGTTTGTACAGTCTTTGCCCCTTTTTGCAATGGGCTGAATGATAGCCGTTTTCCAACGCGCGGGATAATATGCATTATTCAACGCGTTGTTAAACAGGACCATGTATATATCTATTGCCATTGGGGATAGCTTCTTGAGTACGCTGTTGTGTACTCCATCTATTCCCACCGACTTTTTGCTTCTTAATGAGTCGAAGATACTCTGGATTCCTTCCCGTGTGATTAAAATGCTATTAGCCTCACCATTGGCATTAATGTCATTTGACAGACTATCGTCACTGAATTCGGTAAAACCCGGATTCTCCGATTACCAAAGTGAAATTTCATTTCGGATGTGCCACCTGCACCTATTCAGTAGAACTCTGTCCCCCAAGTCGTGATTTCGGTGAATGCTTTCATTCACCTTGTACATTTACTGAAAGACAGCTCCCACAGCGTTCGCCTCTTCCAAAGGATCTTCGATCACGAAGAGCTCACTATTGAGGATAGCGTTCTCTGTATCTACACCAATGTTGATAAGCAGTTGCTTGTTTATATCAGTACGTGGAATTTGGAGACACTGAATCTTGTTTTGATTAGTTCTCCTGAATATTTTTTTTATTTGTGGGAACATATTCGTGTTATTAATTTTTATAGCTCGAATTTTGTTGTTCCAATACAAATTTGTCGCTAATCTATAATTCGTTTTAAGTAACTGTTTTTAATCGGGATTTCAGTGATATTATCTCCTGGTGTTGTCTGTCTGTAAATTGTTTTAGTTTCGATAGCAGTCTGCTCTTTTTCTTGTGGAGTGCGTTTATTGTTGCGTTTCTGTACATGTTAGTGTGATCTGTAACTGTTGTTTTGGGAATTGTTTTGTCCATTGTTCGTTTTACGGTTTCGTCCATTTGTTGGATTTATTTGTCGATTTCTTCATTTGTCAGGTTTCTGTTTACTGGCCGATTAAAGTCATTCGAACGAAGTTTTCTTGTTAATGATCTGGTGAACCGCGTCCATCGCATTGCCCCGTAGTTGTAGGGTTGCGGGTTCACGAATTCCTTCAGATCTGCGAGATCGTTCGGTAACCAACCAGCCAACTGATTTCCTCTGGCATTAGATAAATAATTTCTCCAATTTCTATGCTTGGCGTTCATATCTCCCCCTAGGATAAAGCAGTTTTTGTCCAGGTACAATTGTAAGCATCGAAAGCGTGTCTCGAGCTCTGCTATAAATATGTTGTGTTGGTGCTCCTCAGGTGCATAGATCGCAATCGCGTACAAACCCCTACGTTCGTGAAGGGGTATGCCTACGATACAGGCTTCCAGCACCCGGAACCTGCGCACTTCTCCAATATATATAACTTTATGATGGATTCCTTTTCTAATAAAGATTGCGACACCTCCTCCTTGAGAGGAGTTAGGTCAGTCTCTTCGTATAATATCGTAGTTTTTACGCCATATCTTGTATCTCTGGTTTAACTTTGTTTCCCCCGCCAGAAGTACATCAGGCTGTTCATCTTGCAACAGGTTGAAAAGATTGGCTCTTCTCTCAGTTCTTATTAGTGAATTACATTCCCGACAAGAGCTTTGATTGATGTTTTGGTTAGAGGGTTTATATTGACATTTTATTTAGACTGGGCAAGTGCGAGTAGATCTCGTTTATTTCATTTTTCAACTGTGTCATGTGTGGCTGCAGATTGAGCAGGACCTTGAACACGTCTGCTTGCGATGTTGTTTCAGTCTGTGTGGGAGTATTTGTGGCTACCGGTGTTGTAGCCTGATTTAGTGTTGTGCGTACTACCGCTGCGATGCTACGGGCGTTGTTGCTATACGAGCTGGCTCTGTGTTTTTTTGCCGAGTCACACTTTTTGCCATTATTTCTCGGAATTTAGGACATTCTCGATAATTAGCGGGATGTCCCTCATTCCGACATGCTGCACACATTAGAAGGGCTTTGTCTTCTACTCTTTCTTTTCCCAGAGGGCCTTCTTTTTTCTGCCTTATGGTCCGTTCCGCATTTTACGCAACGGTGATGGATTTCTCAGTTCGCCGCTGCGTGACCAAACCTTTGGCAGCGGACACATTGCAGGATGTCTCTGCCTTTTTTTGATTTATCCCATGTGACAATTTGATGATCCAAGACTGTAATTTTTCTTAGACCACCAATTCTACTGCTGGGTGTTAATTGAACTAAAAAGAAGGGTAGCTTGCGGTTTTCCCTTCTTGCCTTGGTTGTCGTGAATGGTTTTACCGCGTTAAACTCGAGATCTTCGTGCTTCAGGTTTTGAAGCATTTTAAGCAGAGCCTCCGGCTCCAGTTCAGGGTCGACACCCTTTAATAGAACCGTTACGCTCTTCGTTTGTTTCGGCGTGAACGAGTAAAATTCCGCGGTGGCTTTTTTTAAGACCTCTTTAATTTCGTCGTGGTCTGCCACCGCATAGGTTTGGATGGCATGCCTTGTTACCTGCCAGTCTTTTAACTACAAAATTGTTTCCTATAGCTAGCTTACAGAGATTTACCAATTCCTTACACTAAATATTAAGGTGTTGATTGGTGGCATCTTTATTTTTCCGTTGTTATTGTTGCTTTGCTGATGCTGTGTTGTTTGCTGTTTCGGTGGTCGATTTTGTGTTGGTATTTGCTGTTGCTGTTGATGTTGATATTGTTGCTGTTGTCCGACTTTTGGCTTCGGCATTTGATGTTGTTGGATGTTTTTTTTCCTGTTCGAGAGAGGCTACTTTTTTTCGAAAAAACGAAAATAATATAATTTAGAGTCTGGAGAGGCAGTAAACTAAATTAAGAAATATTACATATTTTATAGTATTAAAAATCAAATGCAATACAATACTGAAGAAAAAACACGTCCTGCTGAGGTGAGTTCTTCCACCGTTTAGACATGGGTGCACCGCAAGCGATTTATTATGCGCCCACGACATTATTCCCGATAAATTGAGGTAATTTTTTATATTTTTTTCCAATCAATGTAATGATCGAGATTTTAAGTAGAATTAAATTTTCTTGAAATTATTTCTTTATTTATTGAATTCTTCAAGTAATATAATTATTTAGTGTTATATTAAATAATTCCATATATAACAAAATATATGTACTTAGTTCCACTACAAAAACTAATTATTTTATCAAATTCTAGGGAATTTAGCGTCATCTTGTATGTTTTTATTTTATAACTACTGGCCATTGCCGTCTATGAAAAACTAAGTGTAAAAAATATAGGTCATTACATATTTTTGCGCCAGCAACGTTTATGCAGCTCACTTATTAAGATCAGCAGAATCAAACACGAACCGAAATTGACAGCTGTCAAGTGGGTCTTTAGAGCAACCCTTGAACACAATGAAAAATTGGAGATTATTAGCATTATAATCCATCTATTTTTTTCTTGAACGTAACTGTGAGGTTGTTCTGATTAAACCAGCCTTTTAATTACCACTACCACCCCCCGACCCACGTGATGGTGCTCTTTACGACGGATATTTTAGCGATTTTAGCGAATAACTTGGCAATTGCTTTCCATCACCTATACTACCATTTACTTGAAATCGTCATAAATATTTTGATTGGTGTCAAAACGTCGATCACCCAATATCATACAATTATCAAGTGGATGATCTTTTGGTTTATTTTTTTTTTAAATTCTGCAGTTTCAAAAATGAAGGGCATGTTCCTCTCAACTAAAAATATGAACTGCTGAATAATGTGAGTTTCTATTCGTTCCTAAAACGATTTTCCAGTTGTGATCACACGTACAAATATTTAAATGTTTTCCAATTGATCTATATGTCCATACCAAAAATAATTCATATACTAATTACCCAGACAAGAGCACACGCCAATTTAAAAGACCAATCGAGTTTGGGCGAGCCGCTGAGCTCAAAGTGCCGCACAGCTACTTGACAGCCACTCTCGAAGCTAGTCATAAATTTGTTGATATTTATGAACACCCAAATGAAAAGTTCTTTTGATGGCTCTTCCGCCTTTATCAACAACGTCGTCTCGCTCTATCAGGTCCTACGATAAATACCCAAAATATTCAATTAACTTATCGAATCGCCTCTGTGACTTGTTCGAAAATACAACAGAACAAAAAACCGATCTGATAATCAAATGGTAAACCACTAGATGACTACCCAGTAAGATCGTTGACCCGCCTGTGCCCGACTGACGCAATTTATCACCATAACCTTGTGTGTTCCATTTTTAGTTTCGGTTTTATTGATAATGTCTTTCTCTCTGCGACAAAAAACTTAGCTCCCATCCAAGCAGTTCTAAACGTTCCCATCCTCTTGTCCCCATAATTTCAAAAACCAACAAAAACTGGCCTCCACCGCCCCTAAGAGTATTTTAAACGAGAACTAAGAATGACTCTCACCAATGAATTGGGGCGTTGAGATATCAAAATTCCTAATCGAAAAGAACTGTACTCGCCCTGATTTATTGCCCCCAACTCCAAGGGCATACGGAATGAGGCGCACGAATATACACACACCAGCAAACTGATGACGGCCTGGCAGAGAGGACAATGCCATCTTATCTGCAGCTCCTGTTTCTCCTGTTTGTTTCCCATTGAGGGCTTCCCTCAAAATGTTGTCGCTATTGTGTGGTGTCGCGCCGGCTTCCTTGGACGCGCTCCTAAATTTAGGACGCATGAATCCGTGCGACAATCGGAAGCGTGTAGTAAACATGTGCTAAACAGATTTCCTGAAACGGGGACGGAATTGTTTTCAAATAATGTTTGTTGCTTTTGGGCCTCACTTCGACTTGTGGGTGACGACGATCATCGTTGTACTTTGGTCCGTATTTGTTCATTAGATACAGATGAGGGGGAAGTTATGTTCTGCTAATTTTGGACCTGAGGGGATTGTACTATTTTTAGGGCAGAACTGTTGCAGATGATACGTTGTAGTAAATGTGTTTCATTGTTATGGATTCACCTTAGTTACGTTGTCAAGAGGTGGGAAATTGTCTGATACCTCGGTGGAAGGAAAGAGAAATTTGAGTTAATTCCTTATAAAGACAAATGATATGGACTGAAAGGTAATGTTTGGGTGCAGTACTGAAAAGAGACTGTCACCAGATTGAATGAATGTTATTGGGGCACAGTTTAAACAGAGGAGATTCGAAAGTTGCATGTACCGTACATGCAAGTCAACACAAACTACCTTCCGTTTGCCAACACATTCAAAAAACCGCCTTAGCGATAGTTAAAAATTGTTTTTTTTTTTTACAATATGCATTAATTGTACAAAAAAATGTAGAGATTTTACTTAAAAGTAAATTTCTATAGCCTATTTACATTTACTTTTCTTATATTAACTTACTGGCTCTTTACGAGCACTCTAAATTGTACAATTTTTATTTTGTTTTGCCTTTCGATGTACAATATTTTCTCAATTAATATTTAATATGTTATATACATATATATATATATATATATATATATATATATATATATATATATATATATATACGTATATAGGGAGCCTTCCTCTTTCACATCCCTTAAGTTTAAAGTTCCTTTCTACCTCAACTGTTCCAAAGATTACGAGAAAAATGTCGCCACATGTGTTTCTATAACTTTTTACTGAACATTACTGAACATACTGTTCTGGGTGCCATTAGGATATTCAACTTTTTCATTTAATACACAATAATACGCGCGTATAAAGAGAATTTGCCATTGCATAGTGTACACGAAAGAACAGTGAGTGGATAATAAAATAGGCATCAACGAATCTCGGTCTCGGAAATGTTCTTCTCTTTTATAATAACCACACAGAAAATGACAATATACAATATGGACAAAACAGAAGCAGAAGTCTATGCAATTTGGTCTTAAAGGCCTAAAAATGGTCACCGTGAGCAAACATGTGACCGAGCAGAGTGTTCCATGTAGTTGGAACGTGATAACACGTATAAAAAAAAAACGACATACACATACATAGTCACTTAAATGGAGTTCACCTCTTTTACACTCTCAGCACTAAGGCAAAGTAATGACGTCGGCCTGGTCTCAACCGACCTCAGTAAAGCATTTGACAAAATCTCCCGCAACCATATCCTCTTTAAATTATCCACCCTCGGCTTCGAACCTACTCTGCTGAAATGGACTTCTTCCTATCTAAAGTATAGACTTTATTCCGTTCGGTTCCGATCCATGATATCCAACCCCTCCCTTGCTGCCTCTGGGGTCACTCAAGGAAGTAACCGGGGCCCCTTCTATTTAAACTTGCCACTAATGACATTGATAAGATCATTAAGCACCCCTGCTTGACTATATACGCTGATGACACTAAGTTGTATAAAATCATTGAGTCACAACTTGATTTTGCACTATTACAACCATACCTTGACAACTTCTCGACATGGTGAGGTAAAAACTGTTCTGTAATTAACATCACCAAGTGTCAATCCATAACCTTTTCTTGTAAGCGTATCCACTTATCTCAGCGCGTATGTTCCCTTCATAACCAAGCCATGATCGTTGTCCAATCTACTCGAAACCATCCTATGGGACAGGAAGCTTAACTTCCTCACATTGACGAGACGATCCGGAAAGCCAAACTCTGCCCTTGGATTTGTTGGTCTAAGGAATTCTCTGACCCCTACGTGAAGTTACATAATTAACAATCGTTAATTACTACCCCATAATCATAAAAATCGATCGCTACATCGATTCATGCCCTTATCCAAAGAAATACGCATCACATTCCTGAAAATAGTATATTCCTTCCATGCAATAGTCACGTTTTAAAATCATCATCCCTAAAAATGCAAAATTCCATTCTAAAAACTTGATATTCTGTGGCCAAAACTTTCCGTTGCATTTCAATGTAAAAACTTATCATTTTCCCACATCAAATCCCAGGTGTTCATATTCCGGCACCAAATAGAAAGTTCGCATAATCTAAATGATTGTCCAAAATATCAAGTATACACAAAACCAAAAACAACTCATCTATCCAGAAATTTGCTACTTGAATTTACCTTTGCAAACGAGTCCTTTGCATAGCTTGCTTTCAGCCCCAATGTAAGGAATTGGTTGACGGTGGAGAGGGAGCAACTTGAATCAATAAATAGAGTCACGAATTGACGAGCAGACGAGTCGAACATTGAAATTCAATCGATACGGTCGTGGATTGGCAGTTAAAATTTAGAACCTAAGGCAATCGGTATTGTTCCAATATTGAATTGAAGATTGATTGACTCTGGTGAACGGAGTGTGAAATAGAAAAAATATAATAAACCAAATAATACTGAACTTGTGAAATAGAACAACAACAAAAAAAAACCCTAGTAATAAGTAAAAAGAAAATTAATAAACGTAGAAAAAGGGGAAGATGTAAAAACATAAAAACCAAAATTATATATAATTGTATGTATGAAAAATATATGCAACAGTGAACCGATCCATTTATCTTACCTCCGTCCGCCCACTGCTAGAATACGTTGGCTTGGTATGGTCCCCTTATCATAAGACTCATATCCGTAGAATTGAAATTATTCAACGTCGCTTCCGATGGTTCGCTTTCGTGGGCTAGGATAAGAAAACCCTCTAATCCTGTCCCGTTATTTTAACCAACTGAAGTTAATCAACCTTTGAGGGGCGTAGGGTCCTGGCTGACATATTGTTCTTCCATCGACTCTTCTCTGACTCGGTCATCTACGCCTACCCATTTAACTTAATTCCTCTGAACACAAACCCTCGTAACACGCGTAATCCCACCGTTCTCTATATCCCCCATCGCCATACCTCTTATGGTTTCAATGAAACCATTTCGCGGACGCTGAGAAACGTCAACTCTAACCCCACGTTGTTTGACTTCGACCGCGCTACCCACATTCTCAAGTTCGGCCTCCTAAAACATTTTCACCCCCAATCTTACGTGGTGCTTTCAACACTTCTCCTCTTACCTGTCCCAATCTTATGTGGTGCTTTCTACACTTTCCTCTCTAACCCTGCCCCACCTCCTTACTCTTGCTTCATACTGCAGCCTGTTCGCTTTAGGTTAAGCTTATTTAAGTTAGTTTTTCATTCTTTAATTTGCCAGTTCTTATAGTGCTTATACTAAGTCAAATAAATGGAGTGGTAGCCCCACTAAACTTAAACTCGGTGAACATCCCAAAATGCACTCAAAAAAAGTTGTCTTGCGGATGGTTATGTTTTGAACTTTATCGGTTGTTAAGAAGGTGGGCTTTGATATGCCGTGCTCTGTTTTTCTCTTTCGGTTCGCAATGGCGGACTCATGACTCCTTCGTCACTGCAGAAGTTGCTCGCGCCATTCCAATCGACGCCGTTTCCTCTCCTCTGTGAGAAGGGTGAAGTCCACCATGCACAGATTATCATCATCATCGGCACTACAACCGGGAACCGGTCTTGGCCTTATTTAGCAAGTTCTGAGGCTTGTTAAATTTTCCATGATAATTTGTTTTTCCGGGCAAGGTCATTAGTCTTGCCAGTCGTTAACCAGCAGTCAAACCAATCGGAGCTACACCGAGCGGCGGAGATTCTAAATTGTGTGTGTGACAGTACGTGAAACTCAGTGCGAGTTCTGAAACATTGACCGCGTGAAAAACAATAAGTGTACGCTTGCCTACAAATAGTATTCAGAGTGACCTTGAGTACCGGCATTTATGAGTTGAATTCCCTGCCCGTCATGAAACCAACAACAATTAAAAAACCGGTACTTGAAAAATTAAAGACAATGAGGAAGACAAGAATGACCCAAACACAAAGAGCCAACAATAAAAGGCCAAAATATAATGAAATCCTAACAGATAGGGACGTGGAAATTGACGAACCACCAAATAATGAATGTCCCTACAATGGATTGGGCAATCAATTTAAAGAATTGGTAAACGCCAACAATGAAAATCAAAAAGAACTCAGAGAATTCATTGCAGCAATGAAGCAGAAAAATAACGGCTTGCGAAACACGAAGAACGACCTCAAAACAAAGCAGGAACAAAAGATAACAAGACCAAAAGAGGCATCTGAGATAACAAATGATACATGGGAGAAGGAGCAGCCAGCGGACAAGCAGCAGCCATCACAGCAAACAAAAGAAGAAAAAAAAAAAAAACGAGTACCGCCAATTGTAATTAGCTTCATGGAAGCTAAAGATGTAGTTATAATGGGTAACTTAGCAAAATTAAAATTTAACATTAAAAGAATTAGTGAAGTAAAGAGTAGTGTAGCTTGTGATAGTATTGAAGACTATCAAAGATTTAAATCTGCATTAGGGGAAGCGGAAAGCCAGTACTTTACGTACACTCTGAAATCGGAAAAAAACATCACCATGCTACTCAAAGGAGTAGACCCACTATTCTCTCCGGAGGAAATATTCGAGGAACTAAAGACGGTTGAAACTGACAATCTGAAATTTATAGGCGTAAAACCATTCTTGACCTCATTTTTCAAAAGTAGAAACCGTAAATTACCGTTTTTCATTGTCTCATTAAGTCCAGATAGTAAAATTGATGGACTGAGACACATCAAGCATCTCAACCACCACATGGTTAGTTGGGAAAAAATCCGCAGGACTAATCGGGTGCTACAGTGCATGAGATGTCAACGCTTCGGGCACGTTGCCTCAAACTGCAATATGCAGTATAGATGCGTAAAGTGCCTAAACATACATGCTACGGGGGAATGCCCGCTGGGAACAGAAAAGATCACAGATAAAAGTCAGTTGGCATGTGTGTTATGCAAAAACACAGGTCATACAGCGAATTTTAGGGGTTGTCCAAGATTCCAAGCTCTCAAGGCAAAAATGGAAACGCGTAAACATCAAATAGAAGTACAAAAGCAAACGAAAATTCGCTCCTATAGTAACTTCGTCGCTCCCAGTATGTCATATGCTCAAATGGTCTCTGGGTCGAACAAACCTGCTAAACTAGCACCAAACGCTCAAACCGAGCAAAAAGGATCTGCTCGCGAAGAAATTTCAGAGCTAAAAAATTTACTGTCATACATGGAAAGATGACTGAGTTTGAGAAAAAACTTAATGAACAAACTGCTCGGATAGATTTCATCTATTCGTCGCTATTTGCAGATTCATTCCCATAAACACAGAACTTTTACAAATGGAATCAACAATTAAAATTATCGCCGTGAATGTTAATTCACTTATCAGCATTGAGAGAAGAAATAACTTAGCTAAACTGTTGGAAGCCGAATGCCCTGATATTCTTTTGGTTAACGAAACTAAGCTTAACCAAAAGCATAAACTGGGCTATAAAAACTATAATATGGTAAGAAGAGACAGACCCAACTCCACACAAGGAGGCGGTGTTGCACTGTTAATCAAAAAAGGGCTTCGATATAAGATTATACACAGTAAAGAGGTGTACAACTTTCAAATTCTAGAAGCAAGTATTGTGGAAATCCCATTACAAAGTCAGAAGAATATATATCTGGTATCGTTATACCCCCCTGAAGCTACCCAGAACCCACGTTTCATCAGTGACCTA
Source organism: Microdon myrmicae (assembly GCA_963931805.1). Classification (NCBI taxonomy): domain Eukaryota; kingdom Metazoa; phylum Arthropoda; class Insecta; order Diptera; family Syrphidae; genus Microdon; species Microdon myrmicae. Next base: position 93,078,947 of record OZ007498.1, on the reverse strand, counting down.
AATACGCTCTTTCAGGGCCTCAGATTGCAATCAGAAAACAATTATATCTTTTTGGCTGGCGATCTCAACGCAAAACATGCCATTAGGGTAACTCATCCACCAACACAAGAGGTAAGGCCTTATTCGGTTGGCGGCAAGCAAACCTAATCGAATACAATGCAGAAATTTACGCTTCTACCACACCATCGTACCCAAGAGGTGACTCTTTTCTGGACCTCCTCTTAATCGATGGTCGAACACAACTCCTAAACACAGACACCAATAACAGAAATTGTCTTAAAACAGTCGAATATGACAGTGATCATTACGATCTCGCCGCAACAATTAAAGTTCCAAATGAGCAAACGGTGTTTGAGTTGTGGGAACAACCTTATACTTACAATTATCGCAAAGCACACTGGTCACGTTTTGACCGCACTATGAAAAGAGAAATCCTCTCAAACGCGATAGACCCACCCACCTACAGGAACCTTCAAAATATAGAAATAGACCATTACCTCGAAGTAATGGACAACATCATTAAGAAATCAATGGATCTCTCTATTCCAAAAATAAATCCCGATGATAGTCACACAGGTCAATACAGAAACTTAACTATCGACGGTCTGCATAGACAGAAAAGCAGTCTCCTATCCAGGTTGAAAACACTATACCGGCAATTCACCGATCGACAAAACCAGGAAATAAGAACACTCAACTCCTTGATCCGAAATATTCAAAAGTTGAATTGACGAAATGGGAACAGAAAATTCGAGCTATCAAACCAAAGGGCTCGAATATGTTCCCCCTAATAAACAAACTATTTCGAAGGAAGGGCTGCAACGACATTCCGTGCCTGAGAATACCACAAACGCCAGAAAACGATGAAATACTGCTAAACGCAGGCTTTAACCTTGTAGTATTCCAGAATACTACTGTCCTTATAACTATTAAGTTTAATACTGAGTCTCATTATTTATCTAACACATCCTTAAAACATTCCCCTTACATATCTAACATTCTCATTTAATACATATCATAAATAAACATCCACAATATTCTATATCAAGTCAGTTCCAGTACATTTCATAACATGCCCCTTTTTTCATTTGAAACATAACTCTTTGATTTTCGTTCAAAGTTTATTCAAAATTTAAAAGTCACAGTAGAGTAAATAATACTTTGATAAAATTGATTTTGTTCTTATAATATGAACAGTAAATTAGAACACAGTGTTCTATAAGATGAGAGAAAACTGAATTGTAAAAGCAGTTTGAGTTTGAGTCTAGTTGAGTTCAGTTAGTTGAGAGTTGAGTAATAAGTTGAGAGTTAGTGGAGAACAGAAGTCAGTGGAGAACAGAAGTTATTATAGTACAGAAGTTATTATAGAACAGAAGTTATTGGAGACGGAGAAGATATTAGAGACAGAGAAAAGAATATACAGTTCAGCAGAAGTTAGAAGTCCAGATTGTAAATAGAAAAGAAAAATGAGAATAAACAGATTCAAATGCTGAGAGAAAATAATCCTGCGTTTTAATTAAGATTTCGAAATAAAAGGTCCACGCTCTTCCCTCTAACGAGGAAGCACGGCGCTGAATTGCAACAACCTCGAAAACAGGGTTTTTGATGATGATTACTTTATTATAGCAGACCCTGAAGGGAAATCGAACGCCATAGTTGCATGTTTTGAGTCGACACATAAAGTGAACGAACCTTCTCGCTCCAATTATGATCTAGAAAGAAGGGCACTCGAAAACCACATTTCACTTCGCAACACAATTACCAGGCGGCGTACTGAACACCGAAATTTCACAGTTTTTAATGACGTCAATAGAGCAAATTACCCACTAGCAAATTCAGAAAACAACTTGTTTGTAAACAAGGACGAACTCCTAGGTGTTTTTAAGTCACTTAAAAAACAAAGTCGTCAGGGATTGACCAAATTCCAAATACTGTTCTTAAACAATTGCCATTGGAGGCAGTAAACATTTATACCATTCTGTTTAATAACGCATTAAATAACTCATATTACCCAATGCAGTGGAAAACGGCAGTAGTCCATCCCATTCCAAAACCTGGGAAGGATAGCAGCAACCCAACTAATCTCCGTTCTATCAGTCTACTCCCCAATATCAGCAAGGTGTTTGAAAAAATAATAAACAAAGAGCTATTAAAATGGGTTGAGAATAATACAATTATTTCGGACAACCAATTTGGTTTTAGAACCCAGCACAGCACTATCCACGCGGCATCGAAACTAATCAAAGAAGCTAGGAAAGGAGGGGAAGCTACTGAACAACGGCTCTCACAAACTCAACACAGCATGGGATGCACTTCTCCAAATTAACTATCGATGGCGGCTGGTGTTTGGACAGCGGTAGCTCATCGCACATATCGGGCGACAAACACGCCTTCGAAAAATATCATGAGACGCATCCCACGACGCTAAACCTGGCCAACTGCACCTCAACCAACATCACCGGTCGTGGCGACATAAATAGGCCACCGTCCACAGCGGAGGCAGACGAAACATCACCGTGACGAACGCCTTACACGTGCCAGACTTAAAGATGAACCTGATGTCGGTCAGCAAACTCGCCGACAAGGGGTTCAAAGTCACTTTCGACAAGGGAGGCGCCAAGGTCACAAACGAAAAGGGACACACTATCCTCGAGGCCATACGAACAAATGACCTTTACTTCATTCCGGCGATTCAGAGGCCACCAACATTCGCCGCTGCCGCTGCCGACTCCGGACACTCCCGTACCCCCGAGCTGGAAAAATGGCATCGCAGAATGGGACACTTAAACATTAAGGATTTGGTTGCGAGCCTAAAAAACAGCCGCATACGGGGAATGTCCATGGAGCATCCGATCCTGGATCTGATGTGCGACATATGAGCCCTCGGGAAGACAACGAGACTGCCATTCCCAAAATCATCCGACAGAAAGACAGGCATCCTGGACTTAATCCACTCCGACTTATGCGGACCGATGAACACCGAATCAAACATCGATTGTGCCTCACTCATACCCCCCAACAAAATGGAGTAGCAGAGAGGAAGCCTCGAACCCTACTGGAAATGGCCAGATGTCTCCCTATTCAAGCCGACATAGACTCACGATTTTGGGCTGAAGCCATCAATACGGCTAACCACATCAGGAACCGATGCCCCACCAGTGCCTTAAATGGCAAAACCCCACGCGAAGTGTGGACCGGAAACGTGCCTAACCTCGGCTATCTTCGTGAATTCGGACACACCGTTTACTACCGGCTCCGAGGACCCAGGAAAGGAAAGTTCTACCCAAAATCTCAGAAGGGGATACTCGTCGGCTACTCTGATCAATCCAAAAGATACAGGATCTGGCTTCTCGGCCAACGCAGAATAGAAATCGCCAGAGACGTTGTATTCCCACAAAACATCCGAAACACCAACCTTCGCGAACTCAGCTCCACGAACGACGAAATGGGAACCGAGCACAACATGGTTGAGTTCATCACACCTGAGGAAACCAACAACGAAGACACAACGACCCAGAACGAGGACGAAACGTGCGACGAAGAAGCCGAACCGCCAACAACCCCAACCAGAGAAGAAGCAATCGCACACACACGCAAAGGACCAGGTAGACCACGAAAAGTAAGGACCGGAATCAGGGGAAGACCCCGAAAACTCTTCCAAACGAAAGACACTTCTTCCGAGGCAGCAGACACCGCAGAAGTACTCATCAAAGAGCCCATAACTAGACCCGACACCGACGAGTGGACAAAGGCCATGGCGCAGGAAATTAAGGCCGTCATCAGAAATGGCACATGGGCCCTAGTCGAACGCCCGAAAAACGGCAAAGTCATCGGCAGCCGATTTGTCTTACGTAACAAGACGAATCCCGATGGAGTATTGGAACGTAGAAAGGCACGCATAGGCGCCCAAGGATTCTCACAAATTCCCGGCGTCGACTACCATCAAACTTTTGCACCAATGGCCAGTATGAACTCGATACGTGCCACAGCCGCCTTAGCTGTTCAACACAACATGAGCATTCACCACCTGGACGTGGAAACAGCTTACTTAAACGGCGAGCTCGACGACACCATCTACATGGAGATTCCAAAACACACATAAGCCGCCCTGAAGAAGCTGATTCAATCCGGAAGAAGCGAAGATAGTCACCAAAGTCAAGCCAGACAAATGCTGACAAAGGTACGCGAGGGAAACAAAGTATGCCTACTAAAGAAAACCCTTTACGGACTTCGCCAGGCAGGACGGCAATGGCACACGAAACTACGCCACGAGCTTTCGGGACTAGGCCTGAAGCAGTCTACAGCCGATCCTTGCATTTTCTTTGAAGAAAAAGGAAAGGAAATTTTACTCGTCACCATATACGTGGACGACATATTAGTTTCCTCCCAAAGCAAAGCAAGGATACAGAAACTGACGAAACAGTTATCGAAGACCTTCCAAATAAAGGACCTCGGCGAAATCAAGTACTGTCTTGGAATTGAGTTCCAAAGAGAAAAGAAGCAACTACGGATGACTCAAACGCAGTACACACTGGAGATTCTGGAGCGATTCAAAATGAGCGACTCGAAACCAGTGAGCACCCCATTGGAAAACGGCACAAAGCACCAAAAAGGAAATGAAGAACCCGACAAGAATTTGCCATACAGGGAGCTGATCGGATCTCTGATGTACCTTGCCGTATGCACCAGATCAGGCATAGCTTTCGCCGTCAGCAGACTCAGCCAATTCAACAGCCACTTCAATGAACAGCATTGGAAAGCCGCGAAACGAGTACTGCGCTACCTCAAAGGCACTCCCAAAATTGGGCTTACATTCAAGGAAAGCCGTGAATGCCTCACAGGGTGCGCCGACGCCGACTGGGCTAACTGCCCCGACGACAGAAAATCATACACCGACTACGTTTTTTCACTCTACGGCACAGCGGTCTCTTGGGAATCCAAGAAGCAAAGGACCACCGCCCTATCATCTACGGAAGCCGAGTATATGGCCATTACCGAAGCCGCAAAACAGGCTATCTATCTCCGGAGACTGATCGGCCAATTAGGAATCGGGCTTCCTGACAAGCTCAAGGTTTATAACGACAACAACGGAGCGCAAACTGGCCGAAAATCCCGTGTTTCACTCTCGCAGCAAACACATCGATGTCTGTCATCATTTCATCCGCGAAGCGCTAGACGGTGGCGACTTGTCCGTTGACTACATGCCGACGGAACACATGCCTGCAGACTTCCTCCCTAAGGCCCTACCTAAACCCGCACACGAGAGATGCCGCGATCTCTTAAACCTGAACGGCACTTAGATCGCCTTCTACCGTTTTTCGTCGAGGGGAAGTGTTAAATAAAACATTTCCGCAAGGAAAGTGTGCGTGCGACTCACACGCTAAACGCATGATACTCATCTAGTACAATCACCAGACGTGCCTCTGTCATTAAAAATGACGGGTACTCGGGCACGAAAGAAAACGCGTGACTCAACTTCCTTCGTCTGCATCCGGACGTCGAGCGACACGCACGTGTCGTTTTGCATCACCGCGGACGACAGCAGCCTGGACTTCGAACACCCCCGAGGACGACCGTTAGGTATATTTTGCGTTCAGATTGACTTGCAGTTTAACCTACGTTATTTTAGCTCTAGATCTTAAGCGAACTTGTTTGGTTAGTTTTAAGCCCTGAATTGTGTAATAGCTCTTAAGTAAATAGTGTCGTGTCTTTTTGTGTGAGTCTAAGTAACTAATTGTATAGCAACTACTGTTTGTCCAATAAATAAGAGTCTCGTAGCACTAGACCAGGTGTAAAGTGTCCTAAGGGTATCGCCGAGGAGGCGTTCTGATCGTCCCTAAGTTCTTTGGAAAGTTCCTCTGGAGTCTCTGTCGACGGCGGTGGATCCGCTTCCCCCTGCGACGTGGTACACCATCGCGGGAACCTCCACAGACATATACCTTTATTTGAAACACTAGTTTCAAGTGTTTAATCTTTTTTACTTGATTATTTCAACTTACTGTATTAAAATAATAAAACTAATAAATAATTGAACACCGAAAGGTATACCTTAAAATTGTAACTAGAATAATTTAGAGTGCTCGTGCAGGGTCAGTAAATTAGTATTTAGTCTAAAATTATAAAAAAAAAAACAAATTGTATATATCTTTTGCAAATAAATGCGTTTTCAATTAATCAAATCAATCATTAGTCTTGTGCCAGAGGCTCCCCGACGGAGAATCGAACCATGGTCTCCCGCGTGACAGGCGGGGATACTAACCACTATACTGTCAAAAAGCCCAGATTATATAATGTTCCAATTGTTCAATATTAAAACCGACACGTTCCTTTGATATTCCAATATGGTTTGCGATCGAATCCGATCATTTTGAAACAAATTTGACGTTGACGATTTTGCGATGATTATGGCGTGTGGCAATGATCGGACTTCCGCTGCGTGTTCCATCAACAATTATGCTTTCCAATATCGCAACCATGAAATTTGATTGCCCATCCATTGACAAGAACTTTTTAGAGTGCTCGTTTCACTGTGAGCGTTCACTATTTATGGCTGTCAAACAAGTAATAAACAGGGTAGCGTCTTCAAACGAGAAACTTAGTCTTTATAAGGTTGATACTATCTACCACAGTCATTATATTTTGATAACTACCACCATCTATGTGTCAGGCCGATTAATTCTGGCACTGCCCTCGTACCTTTCTTTAGTAGCCGTGAGCCTACTTTTTTTTTGTTGAAGTTTTGTCTTTTAAGCGACATAACTTTTCCTCCCCCACTATACCAGGTATTTTAGAAGCCACTTTCCGTACATTTGCCCTTTTGATTTGCCATCGTCCCCATTACCACCTATTCCTCTGTATGCTTTAAGTAAGTTTAAGTGTTTTTTGCAAGTTTAACTTATATATAATATCAGTTGTCATTCGGTTGTTGTATTCCAGAATACTACCCTTATTAAATTTAACACTGAATCTCCTAACACATCCTTAAAAACTTCACTTAACATATATTACATTCTCACTTATTACATACCATTCATAAACATTCACAATATTACCAGTTACAGCACACTTAATAACCTGCACCTTTTTATTTATTGAAAACATAGCAACTTGGATTTTCGTCCGAATTGAATGTGAAAAGTCCCAGAAGAAAAAACAGAATAGAGAAAAAGTTGAGTTCATAAAGTTCGTTTGAGATTGTAAGTTGAATAGTGAGTTTGGAAAGTTGGTATAAATATATTAAATATAGTGATAATATTTGAGTTTTAATATCATCTAAAACCCTTTAAGAGCCGTTGAATTTAAAAAAGGGTTTTTCTTGTTAATGGCGCCTCAGCCAGTTGTAACTGGACTTTCAGCAAAGGAAGGTCCGCCTGGGACGCGGATCATAATACGTGGAGAATTCTTAGGAACCAGAGCGAGTGATCTAATTGGTTTAACTATTTGCGGATGTGACTGCCTTCTATCAGCAGAGTGGAAAAGTTGTAATAAGATTGTTGTGCGTACAGGACCAGCAAAAGAAGAAAAGGAATAATAAAAGGTCCCCGCTCTTCCCTCAACCGAGGAAGCACGGCGCCGGAGATCAACACTGGTGGCAGCGGTGGGATACAACCAAAGGATCCCAAATAAAAAGAAGAAAATAAGAAGAAAAAAAAAACAAGAAAAAAAAATTTTTTAAACAAAACAAAATTTAAAACAACAAAAAAAAAATGTTTATAAGAAGAAGAAAAAAGTAAACATAAAACAACGAAAAACAAAGTAAACAAAAAATTTAAAACAAAAAAAAAATAAAGTGAACACAAGAGAAATAACCAAATAAGAAGAAGAAAAAAAATTTTTCAAGAAGAAAAGAGAAAAAAAAAAACAGGAGAAATAACCAAACCAAAATAAGAAGAAAAAAAAAAAAAAAAACCCTCGACATAAAACAACGAAATAAAAAGAAAAAAAAAGGAAAGCAGAAAAGACCAGGATATTCAACTTCTAGGGCGTGAAGTCTGCCTGGCAAGAATAACAAAATAATATAAAATATAGAAAGGAACACAAAGAGGAACTCTACGACACAACAAAGAAGAAAAAAAAAAGGACAACAATAAGAAATTCAACAAGACTTCTATCAACATCTAGAGTAGTAAGAATTTTTTTCAATATTTTGTTTTTTCTCTCTTCCTTGTTTTTTGTAGGAATATTTTACTTGGATTTTTTTCCTTTTTCAAAAAAAAAAGTGTTTTCTCGATAGAAATTTTGAAAATTCTCTTTTCAGTTTTTTTCGACGACATTTCCGTTTCTTTTCCTTCTCGTCGAAAATTTTCTTTCTTTTCAGTTTTGGGTCCAAACCATATCGTTTCCATATATATATATTGAATAATAACATAAAGGGCATTTTTTCATAAACCATATTTTTAAGAATTGATAACAAATTTTCGCCATACTTTAATTCAAATTTTCAATATTACGAGTCCATATTACACGAGACAGGCGGCTAGGCAGGGGGAAGAACAATTCCACTATCAACAGATACTCAGTAAAACCCCTGAAATGGCTCTGTCTGTCGGAATTTCTGATGTTTTCAGAATCGTCCCCACCTTTGACGGGAAACCCTGCGACTTAGGTAAATTTATTTCCGGGGGAGACGTTTTATTTAGATCCATAAAGAAGGCAGACCCGGATATATACGAGACGTTTTTAGAGCTAGTCAAAAATAGACTAGAGGGTCATGCTTACGATCTGATTAGGTATAGCCAAATCGCTAAGTGGGAGGATTTAAAAGATAAACTCGAATCGGAATATAAAGAGGAGCAATCTCGGTCGACGGCACACAATGAGTTGATTTCTCTGAAACAACGCTACAGAGAAACCGTCCGGGAATACGGCGATAGAGTCGCGAATGCTCTAAGGACTCTAAACTCTGCCACGTGTGAAATAACAGCAGACGCGGTGGTTAGGGAATACTTAATTGAAGAAAACAAAAAATTGGCCGTACAAACATTTGAGGATGGACTAAACAACGAACAGCTAAAGATACTAGCTAAAGTCCATGGGGGAAACAATTTAAAACAGTCGATTGCACATGCAGTGTCACATGCGGCTCGAATGGACAACTCTCCCAGGTCATATCAATACAATGAAAAACCCACATTCAATCGTATAGTCTGCCAAACCTGTGGTAAGCCAGGGCATTCTCAAGACACATGTTATCGAAACATGCAGTCCACTTTTCCGAATAGACAACCCATAAAAAGGGAATATAACAGTATATGCAATTTCTGTGGACGGAATAATCACACAGAGAATGAGTGTAGATACAAGATATCTAGGAATGGATCGTCTTCAACAAATTACCAACAAGGTACAACAACGCGTAACCCATTCCGAAATATTCCTACAAACTCTGAATATCGTTTTGGTGAAAATTCTAGGACCACCAATATACAAAACGATCGGCAAAATGTTCACTTTTTTCGGGTGCAAGAGTCGGAAAACGAGGCCAGACGCCAACAGAATCATGCTGAACGGCACTCTTCAATCTATAGTATTCGGTCGACTCAGATAGAGAGGAAACAAGGCAAATCGGAAGGAGACACACAGCCATTCCTTTCGAACGACTGTAATGATCAATATACACCAAATCTAAGATTTCACGTACCCTTTTGTCCCGAATTAAAAGAACCAGCGATACGTCTTAGAGTTAGTCCCGCAGACAATATGTACACGACTCTTTTAATTGATACCGGCGCCGACCTAAGCCTTCTAAAATCATCGTGCTTAAAGAATCAGAAAAAAGATGACAAGATCTACACAATATCCACACTAGCAGGTGATTCTTTGAAAACCCTGGGGACGGTAAGTGGTACCCTAGAAGTAAAAACCCAGGACCATACCATGCTCATGGATCATCCTTTCCACCTACTCACCGAACAAATAAATCTGCCTTATGACGGAATCATAGGAAACGATTTTTTATTTAAATATAGATGTGTAATCGATTTCAAGGAACACCTCCTGAAGATTCCAATGTCAAAGGGTAATGATAGTGAGCATCGAAGAAAGCCATACGGCTCTACAAATGAATCACGAGCCACCTGTTCAGGCCTTCAGTTCGAATCAAAAGGAAAAAGTAATAGCTCTAAACAGAATAGAAAGCGAAAACAGAGAAGATTGGGCGACAAAGTTTCAGCAGCAAAGACTGAAGTACAAAATGTTCCAGCAGCACATAAGACTGAAAGAGCAACTTTCACTTTAAAACCCAGAAGCCAACAAATTGTAGACTTTCCGTTAACTAGTAAACACCAGGACATGTCCGGCGATATAATCATTCAAAAAAAACGAATCATGCCAGGAATATACGTGGGCGAAACCTTAACCAGCCCCAAGAACTCCAAATTAAAGGTGTTAATGATGAACACTTCGGAAGCAGAACAAACGGTGAATACTAAAGACGTAGACTTCAAATGGGACAAGCTAAGTGATTTCAACCTAATCTCTAGTCAATCCGACGACCTAATCAAAGGCAGGTTAAATAAATTAACATCAATAATCAATCTCAGCCACTGTAATTGTGAAGAAAAACAATCTATCCTTCAAATATGTAGAGAATACAATGATTTATTTTTTCTCGAAGGTGACAACCTCTCATTCACAGAAGCGCTGAAACATAAAATCATTACTGACCCGAACAAGCCGCCCGTATTTACCAAACCGTACAGGCTCCCGGACACACAAAAAACCGAGATACACAAACAGGTGAATGACATGCTACAAAGTGGTATTATCCAACCCAGTGCTAGTCCTTGGAACTCCCCCTTGCTCTTGGTACCAAAAAAGGCTGACAGGGAAGGTAATAAGAGATGGAGAGTTGTGGTTGATTTCCGTAGGTTAAACGAAGTAACTGTTGCCGATGCATATCCGTTACCAAATATCACGGACATACTAGATCAACTAGGGAGGGCAACTTATTTTAGCACCCTCGACCTGGCAAGCGGATTTCATCAAATCCTAATGGACAATGAAGACAAGTGCAAAACCGGCTTCAGTACCCCTTATGGACATTATGAATATAACCGTATGCCGTTTGGTCTACGAAACGCGCCCGCAACTTTTCAACGTTTAATGAACAACGTTTTAATGGGATTACAAGGATTCGACTGCTTTGTATACATCGATGACATAGTCCTTTACGGATATAACCTGCAAGAACACAACGCAAAGCTTATACGAATTTTTAATTGTTTACGTCAGAATAACCTTAAGCTTCAACCAGATAAATGTACTTTTCTGAAGAAGGAGCTAATGTATCTGGGTCACGTAATTTCCGAACACGGTCTTAAACCAGACCCCGATAAGATTAAAGCTGCTAAAACATATCCCACACCCAAGAATGTCAAGGGAGTAAAATCATTCCTCGGATTCATAGGATACTACCGGCGATTCATAGACAATTTCTCAACCATAGCAAAGCCACTAACGAAGTTACTAAAGAAAACCGAAGCATTTAAATGGGACCCCTTCTGTGATGAAGCCTTCCATACGTTAAAAAATAAACTTATAGAACCTCCCATATTAGCTTACCCTGACTTCAATCAAGACTTTATAGTAACTACGGACGCTAGCGACGTTGGAATAGGCGCGGTCTTATCGCAGGGAGAAATTGGCCAGGACAAAGCTATTTGTTATGCTAGCCGTACCCTTAACGACGCCGAATCCAGGTACAGCACGACAGAAAAGGAACTACTGGCAATAATCTACGCCGTCAAACAATTTCGCCCCTACATCTACGGACGAAGGTTCACAATATGTACAGACCATAAACCACAACAGTGGCTCATAAATCTGAAGGACCCGACATCAAGATTGGCTCGTTGGAGAATATTGCTAGAAGAATATGAATACCAAATTATTTACAAGGCCGGAAAATACAACTCCAACGCAGATGCACTTAGCCGCCTCCCTATTCACCTCCAAGACACACAAGAGGTAGGCAAGGTACTAGTTACCACTAGAACCAAAACAAGAGGTCAGGGCACCGCTGAACCATTAGTAGCCGCTAGTGAGGAAATTACTCTCCGACATACCGAATGTAAGATAATCGAAATTTCTAAACCCATAGAGTATGCCAAAACCCGGTCACCCATTCAGATCTTTATATTACCCAATAAAGAAGGCCAAACCGAAAAGATACTTAAAACCATCCCTACCTATACACGTCCGAATCCAAACGAAATAAAATTATACCCAAACACGACTAAATCCCCTTCATATATTGTTACTACGTTGCCACTAAACATAGAAACTGAACCCAGCTTTGAACAAACACTCAGCAAAATTCATAACTATTGTAAAAAATAAAAGGTAAACCATATCGACATTTCTATCCCAAAACAATATCCAATAAACCCCCGCCTTAAAAATGCCATAATACAAACATTCGCACAAACCAAGATCACCGTGTATCTTTACTCTGACAAAAGAATCTATATCGAAGACCGACAGGATATCGCTCAAATCCTCCGTGACTTCCATAATTCACCTTTTGGAGGGCACCAGGGAGTTGCCCGCACAATCAAACGTGTTAAAACAAGGTACTTTTGGCCAACCCTCATAAAAGACACGAAAGAATTCATCCGCAAATGCGACTCGTGTCAAAGAAACAAACTAACGCTAAACAGAAAAATCCCGATGAAAATCACAACAACAAGTACAACCCCCTTCGAACGAGTAGCTCTAGATATTGTTGGCCCGCTCCCAACTAGTTACGAAGGTAATAAATACATATTAACGTTCCAAGATGACTTAACAAAGTTCACTGAAGCTATACCGCTACCCAATGCGGAAGCACCCACCATAGCTCGTAGTTTTGTGGAAAAAATCATATGTCGTTTCGGAATACCCGACGCGGTATTAACGGACCAAGGCACCAATTTCCTAAGCCACCTTTTTAAAGAAATATGCAAGATTCTAAAAATCAAAAAGATACAAACAACACCTTATCATCCCCAAACAAATGGAGCCTTAGAACGTAGCCACCGAACGTTGGCCGAATATCTCAGACACTACGTTAACAAGGACCAACTCTCATGGGATACTTGGCTACCATATTCAATGTTTGTGTATAACACCACACCGCACAGTAGCACCGCATTTAGCCCTTTTGAATTACTCTATGGTTTTCCTGCACGAATACCGATTTCGCTCAGCATAAATCCGCAAACGTCATACAACTATGAGAACTACGCTAACGAACTAAAAGCTCGCCTACAGTACGGTTACAAGATTGCTAAAAACATATTGCAGGACAAAAAGGAAAAATCTAAAGCGTGTTATGACAAAGGGACAAGCCATAAAACATTCAAAGTTGGCGACAAGGTACTCATAAAAAACCATACCAGGAAAAATAAGCTCGCTTCCTTATGGGAGGGTCCCTATGAAATACACAACATAGTATCCGATGAAAACTCAGAAATCAAAATAGGAAATAAATTCAAAGTTTTACACAATAATAATATAAAACTATTTTCGGAATAAATAAATAACCCATACACACAACATAATCAAAGTTTTAACAATTATCTTAAAATTAAACACGGTTGGAAACTTTTCCATAAATTTAAGGAAAAGATAAACACATAACAAATGGCCTTTGTTTTATTATTCAATATATATGAAATAATCTAACAATTGTAGGAAATGACGGAAATGAAAAAAAAAAAAAAAAAAAAAAAGTTAATGAGGGGGACGAAAGAAAGAAAATTTTAGAGGTAATATATATTGGAAATTTTAGAATTTATATATATTCGAACGGAAAAGGAAAGAAAGGAAATTTTAGAGGTAATATATGTATTGGAAATTTTGGAATTAATATATATATTCGAACGGAAATGAGAATTTTGAAACAATAATATTAATATTATATAATTAATATAATAAGTAATAATAACTTTTGGATAAGAAAACAAAAGGTTCCAAGGAGAAATATTTAAATTTAGTTAGGTAATATGTAATGTAAATAGACTATTTTGACTATTTTTCTAGTGTTAAGAACTTTTTGATTATTGAAAAAATTTAGTTAATATATAATGTAAATAGATTATTTTTCTAGTGTTAAGAACTTTTTGATTATTGTAACCTTTGATGAAAGATTAATTTTGAAAACCTTTGTAATGTAATTGAACGAAAATCCAAGTTTTTAATTAATCTTAATTTAATATATAGTTACTAGAAAATTATTCTCTTCAAGGATAATTTTCTTTCTCGAAGAAGGGTGGGATGTTGTATTCCAGAATACTACCCTTATTAAATTTAACACTGAATCTCCTAACACATCCTTAAAAACTTCACTTAACATATATTACATTCTCACTTATTACATACCATTCATAAACATTCACAATATTACCAGTTACAGCACACTTAATAACCTGCACCTTTTTATTTATTGAAAACATAGCAACTTGGATTTTCGTCCGAATTGAATGTGAAAAGTCCCAGAAGAAAAAACAGAATAGAGAAAAAGTTGAGTTCATAAAGTTCGTTTGAGATTGTAAGTTGAATAGTGAGTTTGGAAAGTTGGTATAAATATATTAAATATAGTGATAATATTTGAGTTTTAATATCATCTAAAACCCTTTAAGAGCCGTTGAATTTAAAAAAGGGTTTTTCTTGTTAATGGCGCCTCAGCCAGTTGTAACTGGACTTTCACCAAAGGAAGGTCCGCCTGGGACGCGGATCATAATACGTGGAGAATTCTTAGGAACCAGAGCGAGTGATCTAATTGGTTTAACTATTTGCGGATGTGACTGCCTTCTATCAGCAGAGTGGAAAAGTTGTAATAAGATTGTTGTGCGTACAGGACCAGCAAAAGAAGAAAAGGAATAATAAAAGGTCCCCGCTCTTCCCTCAACCGAGGAAGCACGGCGCCGGAGATCAACACGGTATGACAGGCCTTTGGCCTCTGCTGCTTCTCATACTTTAGTTCGGTGATGAGCGGAACTTTCCAACGATTTGGTATGTCGGTAATCTGTTGAACGAGCCGCCGGATCCTGATCAAAAACATTTCAATTTGTTGAAAAAAGGCAAGTGATCTTTGTCACATATTCAATGTCTATTCCCGCATATTTTTTCACTCAAAATCAAATCAAATCCATATTATATATATCGACATAAATAGGTTGTATCACGCATTTAATTGTACATACGTAGATCCAACTGACAGCTCTTGCTATCGTGAAATCTCGGGCTCAGGCTCCCGGTGAAATACTCCCTCATTAAGCTATAAATTCCAGGATTGAGCGATGTCCTTGACTTTCTTTTGGAGCACGTTTGGTGGACCCGGTCGATAAGAAGTCGCACCTCAGGGCACTGATTCAGCGCTATAAGTTAAACTTTCTTGTTAGATGTAAAATAAGAAAAAAATTGAAAAAAAAGAAAATGATGATAGTGTCGACTGGCAAGCCATCTATTGTCATATCATTCTTCAACCGGACGTCAGGAATATATATACATACAATATACTATTATAAATATACTAAATATACTAAGCTCTTTAATTTCTAAATATTCTTAACATCAATGTATAAAATCTGTTGACATATCCCATATTGCTATCCTAACTTCTCTAAGGAGTCAGTATCTCTTAATCCGACTCATTTAAGGTCCTTTGAAAATCTCCGAAGTATACAACACAAAAAAAAAGCAGGTGATCCTCTTCCGTCCATTATTCCTTTATCAGCCTATTAAAAACTCCTCCCGTTCTATGATCTCGTCTGATATAACATTAAAATAAGTCCAGTAAATTAATTAACAAGCATACAGATACTAAGAACAATTTTAATTTGAGCCGCATTACGAAACCAGCCCACCGCATGCCTTATTGATTTTAATCTCCTCTTAAGGTAATCAGAAAATTTATTTACAATTTGTAATCTGCCATTCTGAGTCGTTCTGAGCGATCGCGCACAACGGAACAGCGATCAACATTTTTAATCCGACAAGTGTGCTTGCCGCACACAGAAGTCTCCCCATATAGCCGATCACCACGAGCCCACCCTCGCCAGGTCCAGTAAAAATAAAGTTACATTCGTATTTCCACCTCGCCGGCGATCGTAGTGTTAAGCGCTTTTGTTACAGTGGTAGGGACTGAACGTACTTTCCTCTAATCACACACGGAAAATCAACAGCGCTTGGAAAGTGTGCGATCAGATATCAGCCTACGTTTTCGTATCTCTTGCATCGGATCTGGACTGTCGACATTTTCTGAGCGTGTGCTCTACGGGAGCAACATGAAAAACTACATGGATTTCAACACTTATGGGAATGGATTTCTCGATCCCACCACCCATTTCGGCAGTCGGACAGATCACCGATCATCAACTGATCTTGCGGCGCGCATGAGAAACCATTTAAGGTGCGTGCACACGGCGTCAACTATAAGACTCACTCACGTCGCTTTGAGCTGGTATTCAATAGAACCAACTAAATTTGGAATTCGCCAAACACCAAGTTGAAGTTTTTGCGTTCGGATTTGTTGATGATGTCGTCACTGTTGTCGCCACACCGCAACTAGCCGATGGATTGCAGGGAGGGGATCCGTCTACATGGCGATTGTGTATCAAACGTCTTGCAATATAACAAATCAGTTCGACGCGGTTTTGAGGAAGTAACCGGGTTCGGTGTTCGACAGAGGCTTTTACTTTCACTTCTCGCCCGAGGGAGCTGTCAATTGTGGATATGTGTTATGTGTATTTAGCAAAATAACTTGAACACCATATGACATAATCCCAGATGTGGTATGAGCCAACATTACCGATCGTGCTCGGAGACATGAGACCCCCTAAACGGTCCACCGGGTATTCCGATGTCCAAATGTAATCATTTAGTTGACGCACAAAAGCAGCTGATAATTTGTGTGCGTTACAGTCGTTCGAAAATGATTTCGTATGATGAAATCGGCCGCATATCATTTTGGACTCTGAGAAGGATAGAAAGTATACCCGTGGGTAAAGTGCCATAGCTGTGATTGCAGCACTGTTAATGGTGTGGATATTAATGGCACTCTAAGCTAAAGAGTCTATCGCTAACGTAGGCAAATATTGACCCTGCATTGTGTTGATGAGAATATTTGGAGACTTCACATACGGGTCTATATACAGAACGCACGTAATTAACTGATGCCAGAGTTGAAGCTCCATCTGTGTGTTGTGGGTCATTTAAGGAAAGTATCGTCTATATCAGTTTAGATTTAGATATAGGTCATATTGTATAAGATGTCGAGCAATGCCAATGGCATTTCATCCCGCATAGGGTTAAAACTCCTGAGAACAATTTACAATATAGAAGTAATTTTAAAATTCATTGTCCATATTGTGGAAGTAGCAACGAGCTGTATGTTGATCCTACGTGCACACAGGCAGCTGTATCTGCCTGTGTGCACGTAGGACAAGGAACAAGCTCACTCACTGAAATAAAATTTGAAGCAAAACACATATTGAAATTGAACCAGGCATTATCAGAGTGAAAAATATCGACACTACTCACCTTCGTCCTTTTCATAACAAACATTCATAAAGCTTATCTACGAGGATAGCAGAAATTCTCTAATCAGCACGATTATACGGAAAATCGAAACATCTTATCGGTCACAATATTACTGTATGAATTGTGTATCCTTATATTGCATCAGTATATATATATATATATATATATATATATATATATATATATATATATATATATATATGAATGTTATGAATGTTTGTATATATATATATATATATATATATATATCCAATAAGAGTGGACATTTATTGAAAGAATTTCATGAGCAGTTGATTGCTAGACTCAAATAAAACTAAATGGCTTGGGTCGATGTCATCCATTGAAAGAATGTTAAAATGCACAAGCCGCTGTAACATTATTTCTTCGGTATCAAAAAAATGAAATATATGTATATATATATATATATATATATATATATATATATATATATATATATATATATATATAAACGAGGATTTTTAATTTTTAATTTAATCTAATCTAATACTTAACTTAACTTTAACTTATTCTAGCTTAACCTAATTTATATTATAATAAGTTAAATATGTAATGTGAATTGGGGAATATAGGGATTGATGGTTAAGGATGTAGGTTGGCGTGGGATATGGTCAGTTAGTGGTCTCGGGTGCGGTAACACTTTCCGGTTGTTCGTTAAAACGCAGAATGTTGAAGAATGGTTGTATGTTACAGTATTTGAACTGATTGGGTGCCAGCTCGGTGTTATGGTACACTACCTTGTTGGAGTTGTCGGTGTTGGTTATTGTACCGTACATGGGCACTAGTTCAACTTGTAGTGTCCCACGAACGCACAATTCCGCCCAGGTAAGGTTCCAAACCTTCAAGGAACTTACTTACCTTATCCATTACACGTGCCCACAGACACGTGTCCCCAAAGCTCTTAATCAGACCTGTAACAAGGGCAATGCAAGCTGAAACAATGTTGAACCCGACATAAAAAAAAAACAAGGAACTTAACGTTCAAAAACTTTCAGTATCGAGTCAACGCATCCATTCATAGTATGCAAAAACAATTCCAGATTACAGGCCATAAATCTTCCATCCAAAACATCTGCACGATGTTTCCAAGGAATTATATCTTCGGTAAATTAACCGAACCAGGGAGGCATACTCGGGTAGCTAAAGGCAATTAGCACCTCTAATTCCGCGCAAGATCCCAAAAATCCAACAGCTAAAGCATCGCATACAGATCTCCCATCTTAAACATCTGCACGATGTTTACCAGGAATTACCATTTTCGGTAGATAGATAACAACGGATGCATACGCTGGCAGCTAAATGCAAGAAAGCATATCGCCTATCCGCTGCCAAAATTGTAAACAACCGTAATTATCGCAACAAGATAATTCGGAAGATTTACAAGTCCAACGCCAACAAAGGAAATGCTCCGGTCCCACGATTCCTTTGTAAAAATTTCACACCCATTAGAGGGATCTAATGGATTTCGGTTGTGTTTGCAAAAGGCAAGCAACCACGGGCTGTACGCCCGAACAATCATCTCCGTCCTGCGCGCCAGATATTCTGTGCAAACAGAAGGCCGTGGAAAAGGAAATGCTATCACCAACGAATAATGTATGCAAGATGACTTTCCCTTTCTCAGGAATCTACGAAATATCCCCGGGGATGCGATAATATGCTGCTAACAGAAATTCGGAAATTCTGTTAGAAAGGGGAATAAGAAAATTTTTCGATACAGATACAGATACGATCTGTATCAAGGTATTTTTGAGGAGAATAGCGAGTCAGTCAAATTCTGATCGTCACCGGGACGAGAAGGATATATCGAATATCCGTACAGAGAGGAGACCAGAGAACCCCGCCGAGGTGGTTGATCCGCACCAAGAATCCTTGATACTTCTCGTGTCATTAAAAGTAAAAATGTGTCGTATTAAGTGTGAGTCGATTTGTTTTCGCCTACAATATGTTTATTTAGATAGGGTAAGAACGTTCTTTTCGGTAACTTACTCGGCACTTATTTCGTAAGGAAAGCAGCGAAACTTATAATTCCAAATAACAATAGACAACTACGATTAAAATAAAAATTAAAAACAATTTTGTTGGTGTTTGATTTGTAACCGCGTTCGCTCTGTGTATGTATGTTTTCTCTGCGGCAAGCAGTGTTCGGCGGAACACTTGAACAACGTATAAATCCGCCAAAAACTCAACACCTAACACATACCATTGGTTTTACTGTAAATTGTCCACAAATAAAACGCACTTCAAGCAAGCAGAAAAATATAAATGCACGCAAGTTACTGAGTTGATTCGTGTTCTGTATTTTTATCTTTAATATGGCATCGGCGCATGCGCTTAAAAATGGGAGTTCACAATCACTTAATCCTTTGCGATAACGGCTGCACTCCTTCAAGATCGTTGAAAAATTTTATGCAAAGTTCACTTAAAAAGAACAACGGATTTCTTGACTTGTTGACCGAAAGGAAAAACGGCACTCCAACTCGAGTATTTTAACGGTAGAAAACGAAACTGGCTACTTAGTAGCGGGCTGGTAAAGAGGGGAACTCTAAGCGGGTGCGACCGTCCGCTGCGGTAATAGGAATCTGACTCAACGATGTTCTTCGACATCAACCTCCACCCGCCGCCAAAAAGATGGATCTTTCCTATATCCACTCAGGTCAATGTACTGGTGCACAAGGCGGGAAATTATTCATGGTGGCGAGGGATTTGACCTGCATGGACCAGCGGTTAATAAACAAAACAAACGCAGCGAAGTGCGGTGTTTTTTTTTTTTTTTTTTTTTTTATTAGACTTCCCTCGGAAGAGGCGAACCTATAGCGCCGAGTGGGCGCCCCGAGATGCCATCAAATAACTGTTGCAGTTCTTTTTGAACAGTTGCAGGTTGTAACGCTCCGGGACCACTCGCGTGGGAAGGGAGTTCCACAGCTTCCCCGCTCTGTAACGGAACGAGTTCTGATGCAGGGATGTTCGCGCCGTCGGGAGATGAACCACAAACGGGTGCGATCCGTCGGATTGTCTTGCGAAGCGCATATAAGCCGAATTGTGCGGAACAATACCAAGAATCTCCGAAGAACAGCACCCGTGATAATATCTGTAAAACAGACAGAGGTCGGCTACGCGCCTTCGATGTGATAGCGACTGTAGTCCCGACGTCAGCGCCGAGTCCCCGATCAGACGGATCGTTCGTCTCTGTATGCTCTCAAGTGGGTCGAAGGTATGTTTAGGAGCCGAGCTCCAAACATGAGAGCAATATTCGAGCGCAGGTCTAATTTGGGGTTTATATAAGAGAAGAATTGGCGCAAGGCTAATAACCTTGCCCGGAAAAAGAAATTATTATGGAAAATTTAACAAGCCTCCGGGCTTGCTAAAACAGGCCAATACCGGATCCCGGTTGTAGTGCCGAATGATGATGATAAGAGAAGAAGTTGGGCCGGAGTAAAATATTTCTTGGCTCTAAAAAGATAGCTCAGTTTTCCTGAGGCTGACCTCGCGATACTTGACACGTGTTTATGCCATGATACATTCTCACAGACCGTGAAGCCGAGCAATTTCAAACTTTCCCCAGCCTCGAGGGCCTGGCCATTCATCATCACCTGTGGAACCGATGATCCACTTTTCTTTGTGAATGTTGTATATTGTGTCTTCGCTGCATTGAAGTCGACGAGATTGGCCCTTCCCCACTGCAGGACCCTATCTACATCCTGATTCAGAGAGTCAATCTGTCTACACCTCAGCTGATGCGACATAGATGCACCAATCGGCCAAACACTCGAAAAGGAGGAAGCAAGCGTACTATCATCCGCAAAACTGAACACTTTGTTATCCGTTGTCTCCAACAAATCATTTATGTGAAGCAAGAACAATCTTGGAGCCCAAATAGAACCTTGGGGAACCCCCGAATTAATAGGATACAGATCCGAACGCTCGCCGTCCACAACAACCCGGATCGATCGATTCCCGACGAAGCTCCTCGTCCAGTCGCAAAGCTGTTGGGAAAGTCTATATGAACGAAGTTTGTTCAGCAATGCCCCGTGCCAGACGCGGTCAAAAGTCTTGGAGATATCCAATGCGACCGCCCTTGACTCACCATGCCGTTCAATCGCGGGTATCTATATATCGGTTATATAACTACTACCCAACTCCCTTAAGTTTGCTAATGCAACGGTATTAGTACCTGTAAATGCTTCACGCATTATATAGATCACCATCTGTAATCATAAAATCCCTATAAAGAAAACTTACCTTCATGCATCCCTTCGCATACAATTTTCCGTAAGATTTCTTTGTTTGCTTATTTGGTATTCTGAACCAATTCGGTACCGGACAAATTCCAGTAAACAAAATAATTCGGATTGCATTCAATGTAACCGTCATGATAGGGACCATAAATATCGCGCCGTCTATTTTCCCAGCCGCGTCATATACCTTTTCATACACATTGCCTGGCAACCTTTTTTTTGTTTGTTTGCATATAATTAGCGCAATAGACGCTGAAACCAAATTCTCCAGCATGTCCTAATGCAAATATGAACCCGGTTTCTATTGCAGCCAGAGATGCCATAAACATCCAATTTGCTTTTAGCACCTTTTTCTCCTAACGTCGAAAATAGCGACGAAGCATCGTATAAACATCACCCTCATTAAAGAGCGAACCATTTGGTCGCCTTTTCTTTTGTCCTTGCCGCCTGCCTGTTTCGTTGTTCCACTGCACGTGTGAATAGCATTGATCTCAACGATCCCACACATACCACCATGACCTTTATTACAAGATCTGGTTTCCTATACCACCAAGAGAGACTTTACGTTTCCCTGGTGGTAGGTAAAAAACGATATCCTTATTGGTGAGGGTATCGTTTGAGTCGTATTCTAACCACCAGACACGTCGGTTGTGTTTTTTTTCTCCTGCTCGCCGCGACCTCGCGGGGACGCATCCATCCTGTAGTCGCATATCTGTCTACACCCCTGCGTGTGTGGAGTCATAACAGTCAAATTTCAATCGCGGGTCGCTAATCTTTTTATTTGTGCAAAGTGTTAGGCATTATTAAAAAAACAAAAAGTAAATTATTTTAGTTCAGAATCCGAAGTTGAGTGCGCAATTCAGAGTCCTATTTGTTTTTCCATCTACCTTAATCGAACCATTAAATGAACAATATAAAACGATTTTCAGAGGAAGATTCAGTGGACAGTGTTTTTCCTTACTCCGGTGCGAACAGTTTACTTGGTGACAATTTTCGGTGCCTGGCGATTTATCTGTCAGCGGCACTTCGTCTTCGTGGTGATCATTCTTTAGTGCAACGGTGATTAACTTTTGGTTAAGAACTTCGGCGAAATTAGTAGTGGGACGAGGTAGAACACCGTGTCGTACGCCGGCACATCGACCTAATAGTACTCCTCTACAACTTTTTTCCCGTCTTTGGGATTGGCTGAACTCATTCGATTTTCCAGCAGGCATAAAAGGTCCTCCGTGCATAAGATAAGCGGAAGAGTCTGCCAAGAACCGGCGATAGTTCTGGAGCAGAGTTCTTAAGGACTATTGCTGGTATTCCGTCCGGGCCGGTTGCCTTTCTACAATCCTGTTCACGTAGAATGCGTTGGATAGTGCGCGGACGAAATCTCACATCCCGCATGGAAGACTGTACCGGCGAGATCACAGGTGGCTCCAAAAGGCCGGAATCGAGGTTTGAATTCGCGGAAAATAAATTCGCGAACACATTATCTTTATCCTTTGGATTCGTGACTAACGTCCCGCTGTGTCTCACCAACGGAAGGAAAGAGGAGGATGCGAAGTTACCGCTGACAGCTTTTGCCATTGACCAGAAGGAGCGCGAACCAGTTGGACACCGAAGGAGCTTATTGATCGCCCTGTCGTTGTGAGCCTTCTTCGCGGTATCAATCTCCTGGTTGCACGCGTTTCTGAATCTAACTAAATTCGTTCTCTTCATATCGGTGGGATTGGAGCGCCATTGCTTAAAAGCTCTATTTTTTGCCGCTGTAATCAGCTCGCATTTTTTGTCAAACCCAGGTTTATCAGACGAACTTCGTTTGATGGAATGTGGAATATACATCTCCATCCCCAGAAGAATAATCTCTGATACTGAGTCCGCGCAAGTGTTAACATCGGAGTTTCCGAAGCACACCTCGGACCATGGAAAGGATGCGAAGAAATCTACCAAATCGTCCCTGTTAGCAGCCCTATACTTCCATACATGGCGAAGCTGCCTAGGCCGGTTATTCCCTTGATATGCAAGTGCTTGCGCAACAGATACCAAGCAGTGATCTGAGTTTCCCAGTGGCGCAGAAACGTCTACGGTATAAATACTCGGTTCGGATGTCAAAAACAGTTCCAGGGTGTTCGCATAATCGGCTCCTCCACGAGTTGAGTTAAGGTGTGGTTTACAGCAAACATCTAACATCTCTGTTAGAATGTAACAACCAGTCGGAATTGTGCACATTGAAATCACCAAGGACAACAATTTCAGAAGCCGGGTGGTTGATCTGTATCCAGTCGACGGTATGTGAAAGATGTTTGAAGAATGTCGCCGGTCGATCGTCATTCGGGGAGCGGTAAAGACAACAAAGAAATTTAACGGAATTCCTCAGCATGACCCTCAACCATATGATGTCCATATTATTGGGTTCCAATGCCTCCATCCTTTGGCAAGCCAGATTGGACCGAGCGAGGACGCAGACCCCGCCCTTGAAACGGAATCTCGAATGTAAGTCGTATCCTGAGCAACGAAGATATGTCAAATCACTTGACGAATCGACCTGGGTCTCAGTTAGGGCAAGGATTTCAGGTTTTGTTGTTTGCAAATATTGGTGAACGGCATTTACATTGGTATTAGTGAAACCGATGCCCCTGATGTTACAAAATGCCGTCACCAGTCGGACGTGGGCAGAGCCTCGAGAGCGAGCCCGGTTATGCGATGACGAACCTCTTAAAGTTTCATTATTTATCATGATATCTGCACGATGTTCCGCCCGACATAGTCCCCCCACCCCCCCCCCCCCCCCCCCCCCGCCCGCGGAGATCCGAATGGGAGACTAGTTTACCTCCGGAATTCTTTATATCAGAAGCTACCATCATGACTTATCTCCGTGTCAGTCCGGGCCATCAGCCACACATCCGAAACACCGTCGAAGATTTCTCTCGACGATATCGCGGAATGCACCGCGTGACGGGGTGGTATCTCACCTTGGGACCGACTACCACCTAACCAACCTTTTCTCGACCCGGTCCATCAGCCAAGCTCCGAAAGATGGCCAGGAATTTCTCCCGACCATTTCACGAAGCCTGAGCTTGGTGGGGTGGTATTTCACCGGGCGCACAGGGCGTTGGGACTCCGGCTACCACTCGGCCTTTAGTCGCCTCTTACGACAAGCCGGCCTAGCCGTGAGTATATTATAACGCCCTACTCACAGGGTGTTTGCTTTGATTTGCTGGTGGGTCATCATAGGGCATGGCATGGGTAAGATTGTCTAAACAATGATCATATCCGTGCCCAAATTCCATGATCGGTTGATAACCGATGGAAGGGAATTGGTATTAGGGGCTACAGACATCGTTGAGATAAACGATAGCGAAGACCGCCGAAGGAAGAAATAGGTTTCTGTGTCTTAAATAAACAGAAACGCTATTTCGAGGGTCATGCGATGCGATGCACATTATTTGTGATTTAGCCGATGCTACATGGGAAGGTCGGCTGTTTACATAATCGCCCGGACTTATGCCATTGCAGGTAATAGATTTTTCGTGGCGACAAGCAAACCGAAGGTTTGCTCGCCTATGGCCAAGGCTATGGTGGCTTTTGTTTGAGCTAAGTAAATGGAACATGGGTATGATGGTGAGAAATTTGATTTGCAGATGTGCAAGCGTACGTCTCACCCAGGGGGACCAATGGCAGCGGTTGGTAAGTGAAATAAACACAATGAGGTACTGTGTGTTTGTTTGTTTTACAGGCCGGAGCATCATTAGGCATGATCATGTGTATGATTGTCTAACGTCAATCATATTCATGCCCAAATCACACGATCGGTAGATAACCGATAAAGGAAATTGGTCGCAACTGTAGCGAACCTTGAGATTGGATCAATATTCAATCATGAATCGTAGCAAGAATATCGGCTACAGCTGTGTCAACAATTACGCTGGCCAGCGAGTGTTTATCGATTATAATTGCTGTCAAGCTGAGCCGATTAGGTTGATACGGTTCATGTAATATGGACCAAATAATTTGTTTGATGTGCATGCATGCTGGGGTTTTACTTTCAGGTGAAAACGAATGAAAGGTAGCTTGTGCTGCTCGAATGCAGGTAAGAAGGAGGAAGGTAATTTGGCAGGAAATGGATGGTTCTTAGAGAAGACTTTAAAGAACCGCCACAGAGTTATTAACCAATCTTCCAGAGGTGTAGAGACTTCAGGTGTGGAGACAATTTAGATAGTGAGCCCTGTTATCTAGAGGAGTTGGTTGCAGTGAAGTTATTATGGGGTTGGGATTATTTGGGAGGTTTTCAATAAATTTGATAGACAGCTCTAGAAAGCGTCTATCAAGAGGGTCAATATTAGCGGCATTGTATAGCAAGCTGTTATTGTAATACTTGTAAGAGTTGGGTTGTCTGTTGAGGCCAGTGACCAGCCTGAAGCATTTCCTTTCGAAAGTGCGTAGCTTCTCCATTTGGGCTGGTGTTATATGATACAATACTGGACACGCATATGTGAGTGTGGGTCTGATTATTTGTTTATAGATGAGCAGTTTGACTTTGTGAGAGAGACCGTTGGGTTTCCACATCACTCTTCTACAGAGATTCAGTTGTGTTGTGGCTTTACGTAAAGTATTTTTAATATGGGTGGAGAATGAAAGGTCATTGGAAAAGGTTATTCCCAGATATTTTAAAGTTTTAGAAGGTTTTATCTGGATGTTATTTATTTTGAGTCTAATTTTGTTGTGGGTGCGCCTTGTGTTGTTTGTGCAGTGTTCATTTTTACCCCTAAACACTATAAGTTGGGTTTTATCAGGATTTAGGCGAATTTCCATTTATTGAAGTATGTTGATAGATTTGGGAGGAAGTTATTAATGCGGTTTCTTGGCTCTTTTACAAACTTGCTGCTGGAGTAGACTATGGCGTCATCAGCGTAATTGAACATTACAGTATTGAGTAATTGAGGCTCCGGTATGTCTGAAGTAGAGAGGAGGTATAATAGTGGTGCAAGAATTAAATCCTGCGGAACCGCTGCGGTTATATTATACGATTGGGAGATAGAAGACTTTATTTTGACCATGAATTTTCTACCAGAGAGGAAGGAAGTAAGAAGTTTGGTAGTATGGGTGTTTAATCCAAATATGTAGTGCAGCTTGCGAAGCATTCCTGAGATCCAAACACAGTCGAATGCTTTAAATATGTCGAGAGAGATACAGGCCGTCGGGCTTTAGTTTTGAAGATTAGTTGTGACATCGTGCGTTAGTTTTAACAGAGCAGGACGGGTGGAGTGTTGTGAGCGAAAGCCAAACTGGGAATTTGGAATAATCGCGTTGTCATTAGCAAATGAAAGGAGATTTCTATATATTTTGCATTCCAATATCTTGCTTAATGTGTTTAATAACGATATCGGACGATATTTGCTGGGGTTGTTGGAAGGACTGGAGTTACTGATAGGGACTATAACCGTGGTTTTCCAGTTATCTGGGAAATGTGGTCCGTTAATTATGTGGTTGTGAAGAACGAGAATAGGGACTAGATTTGACGGGAGAAGCCTTTTGTAAAGAAGATCTGGAATTCCATCTAAGCATGTCGACTTCTTGTTGTTGCGTGATGTTATAAATTCAGATAATTCGCCTGCTGTTAGGAAGGCCGCATTATCCGGAGGATGAAACACTTTGTTGGTTTCGTTGAATTCCGCGATGAAAGGGGTGAAGGATGGGATCATTGTGCGTGAGATGTAGTCGTTCACAGTACCTTGAAAATTAGAGAATGAGAGGGAGTCGTTTTGTTGGTGGATTTTATAAAAGTGATTAGCTAGACAGTTTGCTATGTCAATATCTGATTGGACTGGGTGATTGTTAGTAGTGTTGATAATATAATCAATTCAGGGTTTGTATTTTTGACCCGTCAGTCTGTTGATATTTTTTAATAAATCCTGATTGGGTTTAATATTTTTAAGTATAGACGTGTAAGCCTGGTCGGCAAATTGTTTTAGTTGTCTATTTATCAGAGTAGTCAAGAGTTGGATTTCATTTTTAATAAAAGGGGAGTAACTGCTATGTAATTTTCGTCCAAGCTGTTTTTTTTTCGCGTCACAGTTTTGTAAGGATGTTGGGTAAAGGTTTTCCTAGGTGATTATGAGGAATGGATGTAGGTGTGTGGCTGAAGAGGGCTTTTTTTAGTATTTTCTCTATTCTTAAGGCTGCTTGATCAATTTCAGCAGCGAGTAGATTTGAAGTCCCTGGCAACGTATAGTCTGTAAAACTGGCAGCAATGTCCCTATTGACTCTTTTCCAGTTTGTCCTGGAGAAATTCGGGATCGGATTGAATGAGTAACATGGTTCGAGGGCTGGAATTTGGACAGTGGTGTGGACGGACCCATGATCGGAAGGGAATTCGAAGGATACTATAGGGCGGTTAGGTGAGTAGTCGTCTACGGATTTTAAGAAAAAATCGATTGTTGATTTAGTAGTATTGGAGATACGTGTTGGGTGTAATGGACAGTCCGCATAGATGTATGGATGGAGTTAAAGGATGCTAGAAGTTGGCAACCGTATTTATTGCACTTAGTGTCGTTAAATGAAGTATGCCGAGCATTCCAGTCTCCTCCTATTATGAAAGGTGCACATAGACACTGTTGGATTATCTCAGTGATGTCGGAACTAGGGAAGTTGGGTTCCCGAGAAGGGTGAATGTATACGGACGACAGTAAAAGCACTTCGTTGCTTTTGCAAAAGATTTTAATTGCCGTGTACTCAATATTATTTATATTGGTGAACCTAATTTCGGAAAATTGGAATTTCTTGTGTATTCGAATTCCAGTACCTCCACGAGGTCCAGTGGTTCGTGGATTAGAAACAAGTGTATAATTCGGGATAGATACTCGGGAGTTTAGTTTAAGCCACGTTTCCAAGAGGAGGAGGCTATCTGGAGAAAACTTGTCAACGAACAATCGGAGGTGTTCTCTGCTAATATTGAAATATATGGACTCTGCCTTGAGGGAAAAGCTTGGAGTATTCCATAGAATTGTAGTATGTTACGCACGCCCAGTCTAGAGGCTGCAACTGGAAGCAATAAACTAAGAGTCAATATGACTCAGGAAGAGACAGCTAAATTTCTTCCGTGCAGACAAATGAGCAAGCCTATGTAGTCCGTGGTATACTGGAAAAATTAAGCGGCCACACAAATACTGGCAAAAACTTTATAAGAACATATCGAGTGTACCGAATTTATGAATATTTGTTAGTTTCTTACTATGTAACATCACAGAGAATTGGTAGTTAGAATAAATAAAATATTTCTACAATAAATAGGGTGGTGGGGCGGGGGGGGGGGGGGGGGGGGTACAAATGTTTTCATAGCAGTAATCTTAACCTTGTTGAAGAGTGTTTTCTTTAATTAACAAGCAGTGGACGCCAGACGAAATTCAGTTACGGGTCTTCGTGTATAAAGCTATGTTAATTAATTTTCATTTTTATTTACTTTTTTTTTTTAAATTTATATTATAGGCTAGACAAAAAATGCTAAATTTCTAGCTTAACGATCTTATATAGGGTGGGCCATAGATTTTTGCGAATGGCAACACTTGATTTCTTAAAAGCATTGGAGGGAGGGGCGTGCGAGTGGCGGGGAAATCTCCGTCGCTTCATACAATTTTAGTGACGATGAAGCGCTTCACGGGGCAACAGCGAGGTTTTTGTGTAAATGAATTTTACAAAAACAACGATTCCTACCTTAACGTACGGCGCCTACTAAATCGAATATGGATTACGCCATGTGAGTGAGTGTCCAAGTGTTAATTTAGTCAAAGCTTGGGTCAAGAAGTTCGAGCAAACGAGATCGACAACGAATATTAAAGGAACAGGGCGGACACGTTCAAGAAGCGATGAGAACATCCGGGAAGTTGAAATTTCCGTACCTCGTAGCATGTGTCAGCGAGCTTTCCAAAGTTTGCGTAGCCGATTGCAGAAGTACCAACGACGAGACGGGGCACATCTCGACCGATGTCATTTAAAAAAATAAATAAATTTCAATAAACGCTTATTACGTTAAATAAATGATCAACAAAATAACATATTTAGTTTTATTTCTATTATTGTTTCAAATGTGCAAAAATGTATGGCCCACCCTATACTATAACTTACTTTTTTTTTACTTTTACGCGCGCACGAACGGGGATTTTGGTGTACCCTTAAATGTCAGAGTACAGTGCGAGCGGAAGGAGAGGAAGTGGATAACGAAACGAGGTGTCGATGTACATTGGTCTTAAATGCCTGTACATTACAACGACGCGGAACCACATGATCGGGTAGGGTATTCCACATTCGTGTGGCTCGGTTAAAGAATGACTCTTTATATTTAGTCGTGCGCCCGAAGTTAACTTTAAACCTGAATTGACGGGTGTTCCGGAGAAATGTCTGAACGGGCGGAACATTTTCAGCAAGTTCAGTTGAACAACGACCGTGATAATACCTATAAAAAAGAGATAGGCATGATACGTTGCGCCTAGATTCTAACGACGGAATTGATCGACTTACAGCTGGGTCCCCAATATGTTTCACTGCTCCTTTTTGCATGCTATCAAGCACATGTAGTGCAGTTTTGGATGCGCCTTACCAATTATGGGAGTTGAACTCTATTGAGGGACGAATATAAGACTTGTAAATAGTGGCCACGTTAGATTTGAGTGAAGTATTTTTTGCATCTCTTAAGAAACCCCATATGCATTTGGCTGCACTTTTCGCAGCTTCAAAAATGTGGTCATTCCAATTAGAAGTCGAATTATTTCGAATGCCGAGGATTTATACTTCCTTGGCTTCGTCGATGCAAGTGCCGTTTATAGGCCGTGTATTTACTTTGGGGTTCGCCTTGGACGACAAGACACAGCAGAGAGATTTTAAGGCATTGAACTCTACTCGGTTAGATAATCCCCATTGATATGTCTTGTTGAGGTCGGAATTCAATGTATTAAGCATAAGCTGCTGATTGGTATTGACGTTCAAAGAGTTTGGTAGGATATGTTCGTATGAATATGAGAAACTCAATATGATATCATCAGCAAACGAATGGATTGGCTTGTGGGTAATGTACAAGAGATCATTTATAAAGATTAGGAAGAGAGTGGGTGAGAGTACAGAACCCTGGGGAACACCTGGATAAATTTGATGGGAGGCAAATTTGACACTGTGGGGAAGAAAGTGTTGTGCCATGGGCACTCGGTTCATCTTTCTCCTCCATCTTAAATTGTTCCACCAGAAAGGGCACAGTTCGATGAAACACGCTGTTGATGTGGTTGTAGTGAATGTTCCTTTTATTTAATCAAACTGTTTAAAACTGGTGTTTTATTAATGTTTCACTTATGTTATCGTTTTACTCTTTGTTCTTTAATCAAAACTTAAACTATGAGAATTTATTTTAACAGAATGCCTTCATATTTGAAAAGTAGACTGCAACGTAGAACAACACGATTCGAGCTCGACTCGTCTCCGCGGCGTTTAAAATTTTGACTCACTAATTACTCGACTCTGGGATATATACAGGTCAAAGCGAATGAAACCTAGACAAGGGATGCCGAACAAAGGAAGTAGCGACATAATGCGTCGTCCGGTAATGAGGGTCAGCTGAGTAAATAGCAGCCACTCATTAGATGCTAAAAGGGATTGAGATAATGAAGATCGTATATCGTATCTCTGCCGACTGGGAGGATCGGAATCTTTTGTTTGCATATGTTTCTGCTATTGAATCCAATCCGGCGGCTAAGCGCGACGTTGGAGATTGTTTGAAGATTCAAACAAAGAAGTATTTCCGAGAGAAGTGCTTGCAGCTGAATCAATAGTTGCAAGTTTTTGGAAAGTAATTTAGATGGTTACACAATGGCGGTTGTGTATACCATCTGTGTCAATTGTGCCTGGCATCTATGGCGACGCCAGAGTCGGACACTAGTGTGAATATCTACACTAATTGGGAATTCGGTTCTTGGTCGCTAATGTAGAGATGCATTGATACATCTATGAATGCCCTTCTAGGAAAAATTCTTTACAGGCATTTTCAGATAATGCATTGAAATTAATTATCCTTGGGAAGGAGATGTTTTTGCTGTGGGGAGATTTCGCGCAAGTGTGGGAAGGTTGGAATTTACCTGGCAACCGAAGGTACCGAATAGGTTTTGGTTTTAGGCTCCTATATAATGGAAAGAATTCTTGTAGGGAATTTGTATGCGAATAGATGCATGAAAGGTAAGACTTCTTGTACAGGGACTTTTAGTTAAATAGATTTGATCTATTTGATGCGTGAAGCATTTACAGGTGCTTAATGCGATTGCATTAGCTGAAACGTATGCAGACTGGGTTGTGGGGATTGGGGTTCTTTAGGTAAGTAGTCAGTGGGGTTTGTCGGAACCGCCACAACACCATCAAGAACCATTTGGATTGAACGGTCAGTCTCTTATCCTTTGGATCAAAGAATTGTCCACTCCATATAAATGTAATTTTGATTAAATGGCTGGATGTCAAACTCTGTCGAAGGCTGTCGAAATAGCCATTGCAACAACCTTGATTTCTCCGAAGTTTTGGATGGAATGGCCCCACTCTTCGGTATGGTACGCCATCAAATCTCCTGGGGACCGGTTGCTACGAAGCTATATTGGCGGTCATTGAGGAGGTCATTTCATTCAAGATATTTCGAAAGTTGAGGATTAATCAATAGCTATGGGTCGATAACAAAATAGGGATGATTTGTCGGCCTCTTTTGGAATTGGCTGAATGTGCATAAGATAAAGGGAAGAGTTTTCGCAGTGGTTTAGCGAGTGAAGAGGAACATCCCGTCAAAAGAATTGGGAGAAAGTCATCCGGACCAGGGGATTTGTTGCGTTTAGCTCCTTGAGTACCCGGACAACAGTACGCGTTCGGAAGTGAATCTGGCTTATGGTGTGCTGCTTATGCACAAGTTGAGGCGAAACTGATGTGGTATCAGGCAGCGTTGAGTTGGCTGCAAAATGTGCAGCAAGTAGATTCGTCTTCTCTGTTGGAGTGGTGACTGGTCTCTCATCAACTATGAGCGATAGAATGGATGAAGAGACCGAGTTTTGAATGCTTTTCACGAATGCGCAGAAGTTTCTACTACCTGTGGGAGAATGTAATATTTTTTGTCTCACTCTCTGGTCATGTAAGAACTTGGCGCGTTGAATATGCGCATTGCAGTCTAAAATTAGGTTGTTTCAATTTAAATGTGCACACAAATAAATATAATAAAATGAAATAATGTGAATTACACGTACTCACAGTTTATTGATCTGGGTTTGGATCGCCGTGGGGTGGGGGGGGGGGGGGGGTCATTTCAGCTGCTGCTCCCATTGCATTCCATTAAAGTGGATCAAGCTTTTCTGTGCCATTTAGGAAACACTTTAGTTATTACGTAAATAGTTCTCTTGTCGTAGAAAAGTCGACAATGGAGCACACCCGCTACCTATTCTTGTGTATCACCGTAGCGTAACAAGTTATAATGGAGTTATAATTAAAAAAAATTAGATATAATGGAGTTTTTACGGAAAATTAGCACTTAATTCTTTTATATTCTAATAGTTTCAATAAACAGTCACTGTTAATTTTTGGTTCATATATACCAAACACCAACCGGTAACCACGAACACCTTTTTTCTTCAGTCGCACAACCCAATTTTTATTTTCAAACTCCTCTGAGTTGCACACCGAGTTTTTTTACATAAGAGATATAACGGAGAACGGCTCTCCACACACGGGTCCGATTCTTAATTTTATGATAACGTGAGAATAATTGATACGCGAGTGTGGTGCAGTGCGGTTTATACGAGTGTGGGCTGAAAAATTTCCGACTCCAAGAATACGGAGCAAAACTCGTCAATGAAAGCTAGTGAATGTAATTATGCATCTTTTGACAGTTTCTCATCAAAATCTCAGCCATTTTGGACGCGCAGTTTTTATTTGAAAATCGTTTGAGTGAGTCGACGTGAGTTTTTTAACAATTAGTTACAGATTTTACTTAAGACTATGTGTCAACTTCTATTTTACATAGATCATTTTTACATTAACTTACTAGCTTTTCGCAAGCACTCTAAATTATACATTATCATTTTTCTCATGGCGTTCGGAATACAATAACTAATGTTTTAATACATGTCACAATAACTGATATGTTTTCTTTTTAAAATGTATTCTATTCTTTCTATGTCATGTATTATTTATTAATTTTGTTTGTTTGTTTTTTTGTTGTTTTTCTTTTGGTTTTTTTTTAAGTACATATATAGGGGGTTGACAAGCAAAATAAAAAAAACGAAACAAAATGTACAAACATAAACAAGAAATACAAATCAAATTAAAAAAATTAAAACTTAAAATCAAATTAAAAATAAAAATGAAACAAATTATTGGGAATTGGGGATAGGGGGAAGTAAAGCGGTGCGCCTGAGAGGAATACTATATTTGGGGACGTATAGTCCTTTCTTCATCACTGATCCACCACCAGTGGGGAAGGGATCGACCTTTCATTGACTTACCTCTTTCACCGATCACCATACTAAAACACAGTCGATCTGGAATATTAGAGATATCGTTATCATGGAGAAATCGTTTATCCCTGGCATCACGGAAAGCGTGGTAAATAATAGGGACTCCATGTTTGTCTTGGATAAGTCCTCTTTTATCCACAAAAGAGAACGCATCTGGCGGAATAAACCCGTTCTGGAGACTACTCTCCATATACGTATCATTGGGATAGAATGCTTCCGATACGAGATCATTTTATCTGCACATAATGAAGTTATCTACTCTGTTTAGTCCTGATTTGTCATACAGGACTTTATTGGGATAGTATTTCTTATATTGCGCAAACACTGCCTCTCGAACACCCGAAACGTCTCCATGTATAATGGGGATATGTTATACCATACCGGGTAGCCATACACTAATTTTGGTCGGATGAATGCCGAGTATGCAATTATTTTCACATTGGGGTCCAGATGAATACTACCGAAGAGACTTCGTGTCATTGCGTATGTGTTTTTAGCTGCTGTATACTTATCAAAGTAAAGATACTGATCAAGCCAGATACCAAGGTATCTGACTACAGCTTTTACTTGTAGGGGAAACGTTTGATTTTGTTGAACTCATCTTGCAGAAGTCTGTTGACTGATGCTTGGGAGTAAACTTATCGAACGCATGTTCATTGAGTTTGTACAGTATTTGCCCTTTTTGCGATGGGCTGTATGATTGCCGTTTTCCAACGCGCGGGAAAATATGCATTATACAACGCGATGTTAAACAGGACCGTGTATATGCCTATTGCCATTGGGGGCAGGGTCTTGAATACGATGTTAGGTACTCCATCTATTCCCACTGACATTTTGTTTCCCAATGAGTCGAAAATACCCTGCATCACTTCCCTCGTTATTAATAGGCTGTTAGTGCTGTCATTGGCGTTAATTTCATTTGACAAATTATCGTCACTGAATTCGGTAAAACCGAGATTCTTTGATTCCCAAAGTGAAATTTCATTTCGGAGATGCAGGTGATTGAGTAGAGGATTCGGTGAATGCTTTGATTCACATAGCACATTTGCTGAAAGACGGCTCCCAGAGCGGTAAAATTTTCCCAGGGAATGTCGATCACGAAGATCTTATTATTGAGGATAGCCTTTTAATAATATATGCTAATATTGATTAGCAGCTGCTTGTTGACACTGGTACGTGGTATATGGAGACACTGAATCTCATTGCTTATTTCTTCTGAATATCTTATTTATTTTTGGGAACGTATTCGGGTTATTAGGTTTTATAGCCCGAATTTTGTTGTTCCAATACAAATCTGTTGCTAGTTTATAGTTAGCTTTTAGTAATTGTTGGAGGTTTTTTAATTGGGATTTCAGTGATATAACTTCCTTGTCTTGTCTGTCTGTAAACCGTCTGTACAGTTGTTTTAATGTTGAGTGATTTTTAAAGTTCTGGGCCTACCTAATAATAATAGGTTCAATTTTATTGGCAAAGATACTTATACAAAGTCTAATAATCTAAATATTCGCCATTGCTATCTATAGTCTTTTGCCATTATATCATATATCCAGTTTTCATGTCATAGAAAAATGATCAGTTTAGTGATGGCATAAACTCATGGGTTACCATGCGAGAATATGAAGCTCAAAAAACACGTCGAGGAAACGAACCACTGCCAAACACAACGTGGGCTTTGAGACCTGGCTTAGAACGAATGTTCAAATTATAAATTGTGGTCTGGTTGGATGAGGTGAAGTATTCGACCACAATTTTTGCTCCATCGAATCTGGTGCCGTCCCAGTCAAGCGCCGAATTTGTATCCCAATTACTAACAGTGTGTTAATTTGAACGGTGGGTTGACGTTAGAATTTGTCTTTGACAACAAGAAGCACTGTATTTAGAATGCACTAGGAGAAATATTCGCTACTTATATATTCTAGTTTATTAAAATTCGAAATTTTAATAAGTTGAGCATATCCTAATACATATTTGCTAATAATTTACAAAGAGCTAAGTCGATCAGTTTTGAATGAGTACAAGAAACTCAATTATGCTATCATCGGCCATTGGCAATGATATTATGTGGTGTGTCGTGTGGTGGTCGCGTCTACTGAAACCTCCACACAACCTTCTCCCCAGCAACTTTATTATAACCAACTTTGTGTAGTGAACGACGCAGCAAGCAAATTGGGTGGTGCAGGTGGAGCCATCGAAACAGGCAAGGTAAGCTAGTGCTCTGTGGGGAAGCGATAAAAATGTCCTGGTTTACTGTACATACAGCTTACAGTTTTATTTAAGTGAACGGAAAACAGCGACAAACGACCGGGTATAGTGGTGAACCTGTGCCCCTGAGGGCCCTTACCACTAAAGACAATATAACCAAAATACCCACAGGCATAATGAAATTATCTTTGAAATGCCAACAAGTTATCGAACAAAGCGGTGCATAGTTCACCTAAAGCGGCTCATTTTAACTATGCTAAATAAAGCCTTAAATTTCGGGGAAAATTAATGGATTTTATTATTACTTCCTCTCATAGTATACTACAATACACAATTCAATTTTTCGATTTAAAACAAAAATTCAATACCCTTGTTTGGTTAGGCAAGGTTCTCTGACGTGATCTGTACATACGTTGTTATTTACTGTGTGGTACACGAACTCTATGAATCAACGTCACACTCGTATTTGGCAACCATTATTTGAGTAAATTTATTCCTATAAAATATTAAATTCATTCCCATAGAAGTTATGTTTCTCGACAAACAACTCGACACGAAAACAAGAGTGTGTACGCTTAAGAAATTTAACTTCGACAACGGAAAGCGCGACAGCAGAGACTCGACGTCTCTCCTCGAAGGGCGATAAATTGTGACTCCTCGATGCAATCCACATCCGTCAGATTCAACGGTGGTGGATCACATCGATTTGGGAGGAGCGTACAGGCTCAACTTGGCGACGGCCAATGAGTGATCAAAAAGGAGTTAAATGGGAGGATTTCCCATGTGTCCGTATAGGACAAGTACGATGCCCCTTAGCCTGCATATCGACAACGAACGAGACCGCACCTGTTCAAACAAATGGACGTGCAACAAGGGGCTGCAGGCATTGTGTTTATGTAATGCAGTTGTAGGCGATACATTCTTCGGTGACGATAGGTCGACCGAAGATTTGGGGTTTGTTTAATTTAGCCGTATGGCTCTGGTGCTCTAGAAAGGAAGACATTTTGTTGACATTAAGCAAACAGAAATCTTGCCGACGGTGGCAAAGTGTCAGTCTGGCTGGTTATCTCATTTGGGGTAATATGCTGGTATATGGATATGGTGGTGAGGAATTTGCCACCCATGGGAACAATGGACCAGCGTTGGTAAGCAAAACAAACACAGTGTGGTACTGTGTGTTTACTTTGATTTCCAGAAGGGTCATCATAGAGCATGGACGTGGGTATGATTGCCTATACAACGATCCTATTCAGGCCCAAATTCCATGATCGGTTGATAGCCGATAATGGGAAATTGGTTGCAGCTATTGCGAACCTAAAGATATGGGGGCAATATTTAATTACCGAATGGTAGGACGTGTCTTCTGGACCAACGGATTGTTGTTTGGGCGGTCGACCGATGGTCCAGCCGATGGTCCAGCCGATAAGGCGAGGTTAGACATGTGATGCACGCATGTGAGAAAGTGCTTCTCAGCAATGCGCATTGACATGTTCGGGAATTAATGTCGGTTACATGAAGAGGTAACCGAATTCGATTTCGGAAACATGATGCGTTGGATGCAGGCATGCCCCGGGGTGAAAGTTTGATGCCACGGCAAGGTGGTAATCTTGCCGTGGGCTTATGTTTACAGGTGGAAGGTGATGCAGAGTAGCTTATGATGCTCAATTGCAGGTAAGTATAATGACTTGCCTGGTAAGTGGGAGACGGTTAATTAAAAGGGAGTGAGTGGTTCCTTGGGAATGCCTGACAGAACCCCCACACACTCCTTCAGTACTCGCGTACCAGTATGACTTTGAGAGTGAGCTTGATTCATGGATACTGCTTGAGGTCGTTTAGAAACTGAGACGACCGTACAGCGCGCTGAGAAATGTATAGCAAGTATGTTCGCTTTCTGTATTGTGTTGAAGGCTGGACTGGACTCGTCACCGCTGTAGATTTACAAAAATACAATTCAGTGGTGCTAATTGAGGAACTCCATATCACCGTTATTGGCTCTTTGGTTTGTATTGTTCAGGATATAAAAGACAATGGAATGCCTGAGTGGATCCTGATCACGACTTATAAAGGGGGTCACTGTTAGAACACCAAAAAGCGTTTCCAGATGGGCGCTTTAGAACATTACCAAATTGAAAACTCTGACTGGATCAAACATAAATTTATAAAAACGTTGACCCATACACTTCTAATGTCACTTAAACTAAACTTTGCAAATGAAATAATGTTGGTCACTGATTGCACCATTACATTATTTGTTCGCACAGGATAATTTATCAAAATAACTCGAAATATATTTTCACAGAACAAAAAAAAAGCAGTGCGTGCCAGTACGTCTAGGCATCATTACGAGGATTAGAAAATTATCCCCGACGATATATACATATTGTTCAAACATTCTGATTATTCTCCTGCAATGCTAGAAAAATCGATTGATCCGTCTGGCCACAGGTTATCAATATATTGATACTAGTGTTCATTTGTTCGCACGGAGGTTCAAGTACTATTTGGAGGTCGTCATGATTTAATGAAGTATTTTTATCTATGTAAAGTTCTGTTTTTTATATAACCAAGCGCATACAATTATCCATTAAAACAAAAATCAAAATATAGGGAGAGAGGAGAGAGTCCAAACATGCTTTGAATTCAATCACTACGATAAACATCCATATCAGCCAAATATGAAATCAAAACTAATACATCATCATCATCGGCAGTACAACCGGGAACCGGCCTTGGCCCTATTTAGCAAGTCCTGAGGTTTGTTAAATTTTCCATAATCATTTGTTTTTTTTTTTCGGGCAAGGTCATTAGTCTTGCTAACTAATACGCAAACGAAAAAATGAAAATTTCGTGATTTTTCCAAACAGAAATATTTGCACGTGGTACGCCTCTACAAAAAATTGTGTCCTATATCTAAATGATGATATTTGACCGACCATATGATTTGAATTCCCTAACCAATATTAACATAAAACGTTAAACAGTTTATGAAATGGCCAAACAATATAACATTTGATGGGTTAATCAACAAGATTGGTTCTGAGAATTAGTTATATTTTACGACAAGCTAGCTCAACTGTGCGTATGTTTTAAAGCCACCCATCACACGCCAGAATCATGGAATTGATTTCAAGGAGGTTTACCCATGCACGTATCGGACAAACCTCTATAAAATTAATGGTTGAGTTAATTGAATACCTTACTTTTTGCTTTAGTTGTTGGAGTAGAAATTGCAGAGTAACAACTATTAAATAGGTTCTGACTGAAGTTTCTCCAGTGCGACCTCTCACAAACTTCAAATAATAAAGTAGATCTAAATATTACTCGAGTTTTGGGGTTTTTATAAAATGTCCTAGGCATTCTATCATTTATCATAAAAATAACATTAAATAATATCAACACCACGCTTTGAATATATTTTCTTTCCAGTTACGACTTAAACCGTTGTTTGAAGCACATCCCTGCGGAGTGTACATCGATTTTAACTCTCTTACCTACTTGACTAGTACTGCACCATGAGAAACTATTTTAAATAGAATGTAGAATGTCAAATATATTAGTCATGGAATACGTTTAACACCGAAGAGCGGTTAAACATTGACCACGTTTTCTACCCTTTGTCCCACAGCCCGATAATCTAATCTACCAAAAATTGATTCAGTTTAAAGCAACCTCGAAATATCCGCATTTAAATCGTATCAAAGGTATGCTCCCCCCCTTTGAAGCCCCCTATCAGATCAAGCTTACAAGTATATCAAATCATTGACCACACCCCCCACCTGCTTCAACAGTGTTATATTCGTAAAACCACATGATACATCCATCGATTCAGGCTTTCGCTGGATGCCACTGACCATCTAATGAGTAATAATTTTTCTTCATGAGAACCATCTCGTCGCTGGTGATCATTTCGCCGCCAACAACTTATACGCCCGCTCGACAACAATAGGATGTTAACCCTACAAATTCAATTAAAACCTCTCCCCAACCCAGACATCGAACAGCACACAAAACGTAGAGCGAAAAGTAGCCAAGCTCCAGGTCCAAGCAACAGTGTCGCCGATGATCCAAATACGAACACAGGAAGCATAGAATCCAACCGACTGAAGAGTTCTTGCTATTCTCTATCTATCTTGCTTTTTCTCTCCCTGCCCCTATCTTCCGCTCTCATTCTCACGCAAGAACCCCGGCGATTTTCAAACTCGTGCTACTGTAAGATAGGTCGAATTCAATCTCCCTGCGGTATTCCAAATGCTCCCCCGCTCGCGAGCACATCCAAAGATGAGATTCGTCCCAATGGCCAGGAATTTGTTTTGATTTCCTTTACCATCGCCAACCACGCTGATGGTTCTAATAGATGCCCCAACTGCAGCCACGTAGCGATGGCCGAGTCCAATTCGAAAAAGAACAAAAGGCGTCAAGAAAGGAGGAAAGCGGAAAAGCAGGGAAATTCAAACAAAGTCATAGGAAATGAAGCGATTCTGCTTTTGTGGGGTGGCAGCGGGTTCTGAAAGGGCGGAAAGTATTTAGAACACTCCATGACGAGTAGACGAAGTGGTGTACCTCGTACTTCCCCCTCGTACTCGTGCTATTTGGGGCTTTGTGTGTTGTGAATGACAAAAGAATAAACTCTCTTTTATTATTTCGATTTGAGATTCTCTTCTCATGCTCCTTCTGATTCTTGTTCTTCTTCTTGTTTTCGGTCTTATTTTTGTTTTTACTCTTATTCGTCGTCTTCTTATTTTTCTTCTTAGTCTTGTTTTTATTCTTATGGTTATTGTTATAGGTATTATCCCCCACCCAATCGGACCCCTTTGCATGCGACGGCGGCGGTGAAACTAAAAAGGGGGAGATACTCTCAGCACTGTTAGAGTGAATGGAATTTGTATAGTTTTCTTGTGATGTGATGTCTTGGAAAACGGTCGAAAGAACTTTGAAGGGGGCGACGGGGTCGTGGAAACTGTGGACTCCAGAAGACTGCCGTCTACAAGCACAATGCATTTGCTAAGAAAGTTACAATTCTGAAAGTAACATAAACATTTCTGGGATCAGTCAATTGTGGCACTGTGGGAAAGAAGATGATGGTTACTACCGTCCTGGGAAAAGATATGTGAGCGAAATATTAAATTCAAATGGTGGAGCGTAACTCAGCAGTTGCAATATTATTGTTATATCGGTATTGAAATATTATATCACAGAGTGTGGATTACTATGATAATTTAAAATCAGTTTGGAGGTTAGGCAACACACGTTACAGGGATTACCATTTATTTACACGGGTTACACATCCAACGGCGGCCTTCAAGATTTACTGATTTTACGAATACTTTTCCAACAATCGATCCTTCGGTCTAAAATGTG
This sequence comes from Microdon myrmicae, assembly GCA_963931805.1. Taxonomy (NCBI): domain Eukaryota; kingdom Metazoa; phylum Arthropoda; class Insecta; order Diptera; family Syrphidae; genus Microdon; species Microdon myrmicae. Next base: position 93,037,108 of record OZ007498.1, on the reverse strand, counting down.
CGTAGAACAGGACTTCTGGAGCAAATGATGGTGTATATTTAGGCGACAACAACGAAAATGTGTCCCTCTCAGGTATATCAACCGAGTATATACCACTGGAGTAATTGACTATATAAAGAGGAGTAAATACACGGTCATAAGTTGAACCCGCGCACTCACAATTGCACCCATCTCAACCCCAAGATTATAAGAGGCTAATGTATTGAGTTTTCCACATCAACAGGATTATTTTCCAGTCGTCTGCTTGTAAATAATTCCTTATAAATGTTTGATATCGCTGAGATAGTGCCGCACCTGTAATGTTATATTATGTGTATGTGTGGTGTTTGGGTCGGTTTTGTAAAATAGAATAACTGTTATTGTCACACATCCCTATATTTTCTTCCTTACGTACGAGAAGTATAATACGTCTATTCGTGTTGTAGAAAATTGATTTATATTCCCAGGCGTGGTTTACTATTTGAAGAATTCCCTAATGTGTTACGGTCTTGTAACAGGCCCCAAAAATTGCAGACTCCGGTGGACACGTCACGGGGTCTGTCAGCGCACTCTGCCCTCTTTTCTGTGGGTGTTCCGTTAAGAATTCTACAGACAGATCTGTCATTCTCCATTTTCACAACATTTCACGCCTATTTTAATCTTTGCCACACGACGATTCTCACTATTAACTTAACTAATTAAACTAACCTAACTAACTTAATTAACTTAACTAACTTAACTAGCATAACTGACTTACATAACCTAACTAACTTGACCAACATAACTCAGTTAACTACGGCCGCGTTCTCAAATAAAAATTGCTTTCATCAACGTAACCGACTTAACTAACTCAACTGACGTAAATAACTTAACTGATATGACTGACTTAACTGACTTAACTGACTTAACTGACTTAGCTGACTTAACTGACTTAACTAACATTGTGGCGGTTCCGCCAAACCCCACGGCCCACTTACCTGAAAAACCCCCATAACTACATCCCAATCGGCATAAGTTTCCGCTAATTTGATTGCATTAGCACTTTAAATGCTTTACGCATTTAGGATTATCTAATGTATAATCTAAAAAGTCCCTGTAAAAGAAAACTTACCTTCATGCATCTCTTCGCATATAATTTCCTGTAAGATTTCTTTGCTACCTTTTCAGGAATTCCAAAACCTATTCGGTACCTTCGGTTCCCAGGCAAATTTCAATTTCCCACACCCGCACCGCAATCTCGACCTAGCATACCTGAAACATCTCCTTTTACAAGGACATTTAATGCATACAACGCGTTAGATAAAATTCCTAAAAATAGCTCCTTAATGTGCATATGCACCATAAATACAAAACATTTGGCACCTATGGTTATCAATTGAAATGCAACGTCGGGCGGCTTGTTTTTACAGCTGCAACAAGCCGACCGGCGATCCATCATCAATACACAAACAATCATCAATTTCGTACGTCGCCACAAACTAATTTCCCTGCATATACAAATGTAGGCAAGGGGTTCGTTTCTGCCACCATCCCATTAGCCCCTTTTTTCTTTCCAACGTCTATTATAGCGACGATAAACAGCGTAAACATGATCCTCATTACCGGACGAAGCATTTGGTCGCTTCCCCCTTTGTTCTTTTTTTTTTTTTTTTTTGCTACAGGTTTCGTTCATCCTTTAGTAAATGCAACGATAAACACGGTGATGGGTACGATCACACACATACCACCATGATCTGCATTACGAGATCTGGTTCTCTGTTCCACAAAGAGAGACTTTACGTCTCTCTTGTGGTAGGTAAAACATAACCTTAACAAACTCACCCCATAAGCGAATCATCTCTGCACGAGATGATTATCGCTGAGTCCTTTACCATCCGCTGATCGCCACGGCCATACCGCTCCCACTGTCTGTAGCGCTGCAGACACGCGTACATACCCAGAGTCGGGGTCGGGTCGCTTATAGTAGTAAAGCTTTTAATCATTTTATTTGAGCGAAATGTGAATTAAATATATCAACGAAGTGAGATGAACAATCGACTAACACAAATTTACTTTATCCAAATCAATTGTCAGTGCTAAGTGCTCAACAAAAAAAAAAATTGCATCCGATCGTGAAAAGAAAGATATAGTGTGTGTAATTTTTCCGCGTTGTCTTGGAGAACAGTTTTATTTCTCCTGTTTGTGCTTTTCTTTGGTGCACGTTGGTACTTGGTCTTTGTGATGCTGGTGGGAGGGAGTGAACCGAGTGCCCGTGCCTCGCACAATACTTCCTTCCTCACGTTGTTGACCCTTAGGGTAAATTCACGCAACCTTCGGATAAAACCCAATATTGGTGACACTCGTGTGAACGCGCCACCCTTTTTGAACCTTTAAAAAAAAAGGGATTGAACAATACATACAAATAACACCACAAAAAACAAAAACGGTGACAAGTGCCAAAAATTAAAGACATTTTAAGGGTGAGAAGAACCCTGACCCAACTTTAGCACGACGGGAAGGCGAGTGATGTGGGGGTTCTTTAAAGCATTCACAAAGAACCACCCATTCCCTTTAAATCAACCCCCCTTTCAACACACAACAAAGCCATTTTGCTTACCTGTAATCGAGCAGCGTTAAGCTACCCTTTCAATATCATACCTGCAAAATAAGCCCACGGCAAGATCATCGTCTTGCCATGGCATCATACGAACACATATCAACCAAACCACTTCGGTTCATTTTACATGAATCAGTTAGGAACATGATCGGTTCCTCTGGGCGGCAACATGCCAATCAAACATACACCGATCCTCCTGTGTCTGCTTGTTCCAACAATCCGTTGGTCCAAAAAGACACGTCGGGCAACTCGCTTGCTTGCACATCTGCAAGCCAGATTTCCCATGATCGATCGCCTATGCCGATAACCGATCATCGAGTTGGACACGATATGATTGTTATTTAAACAATCATACCAATGATTATGTCCCACGTAGCGGTTTCTAAACTAAACAAATCTCCACACTAGCTCTTACCGCTGGTATAAGCGATAAACACCCATTCGATCGGACACGATCATGATTGTTATTCAAACAATCATGCCAATGATCAGGTCCCACTGTATAGTTCCCTTAAACAACTCTCATACCATTAACCAAGGTAAACAAACGCGTATCTTAGCGTTTGAACCCCGAAATAGCGTTTGTGTTGACATAATACTCAGAAACCTATTTCTGCATCGCTAGTTCAAACATAGCAACCTTCTCTGGCCGCTATCCCAGCGACCATCTATTTGCACAGCTGACCTGAGTTGAATTCGAATATCATTTAGGCAGTTGTTGTTGCCGCTTTTCCTTATTCGACTTCAGTCTAGATTTGAAATGCTTTCCTTTCCATGTCCAGGCCCTTTCTCTGTATGTGTGCAATATCGAATAGAGATATCCGCGCGAAGCAACATGTAGATTCGTGGTAGAGTCAGATCACAACCACCGTCGCGTACACATACGATGGAGACAGTTTTAATTCATTGAAGGGTGCGCACCTTCCTTTACGAATCCCCGCGGAGAGCCGCCGAGAGTTTGTCCGAGAGTTCTTTCTTTACGCCTGAGTCTTTTCTTTTCGTGTGCGTCTTTTTGCCATGCCGTGTTTCACCAGTGTAAAAGAAATATAATTTAATATAGTTCTTTAAACAAAGTGTAGCCCACTAACTTTGATCCTGTTATAATACTAAACCAGGGTTGTCAGCGTGCGTGTAACGAGAATTCGGGAAATTGATTTAATTGTACAGGATTATTGCACGAAATAAAAAACATTATCATCAAAGCTACTTCAGTGTGTTTTCTTTGGAGAGCTATTGTGTTCGCGGTTATGCTCTAATTTCCAGCGTAATATTTGTGGTGTTTCTGCTGAACCAGCGCCCGTGTTGACGCACTAGCAGAAACTAGCCACAACATAACCGGCTTAACCGGCTTAACTGACTTAACTGGCTTAACTGACTTAATCGTCTTCGCTGACTTAACTGGCTTAACTGATTTAACTGACTTAACTGGCTTAACTGATTTAGCTGACTTAATTGACTTAACTGACTTAACTGACTTAACTGACTTAACTGACTTAACTGACTTAACTGACTTAACTGGCTTAACTGATTTAGCTGACTTAATTGACTTAACTGACTTAACTGACTTAACTGACTTAACTGACTTAACTGACTTAACTGACTTAACTGGCTTAACTGATTTAGCTGACTTAATTGACTTAACTGACTTAACTGACTTAACTGACTTAACTGACTTAACTGACTTAACTGACTTAACTGGCTTAACTGACTTAATGGTCTTCGCTGACTTCACTGACTTAACTGGCTTAACTGATTTAACTGAATTAATTGACTTAACTGACTTAACTGACTTAACTGACTTAACTGACTTAACTGACTTAACTGACTTAACTGACTTAACTGACTTACCTGACTTAACTGACTTAACTGACTTAACTGACTTAACTGACTTAACTGACTTAACCGGCTTAACTGGCTTAATTGACTTAACCGACTTCGCTGACTTAACTGACTTAACTGACTTAACTGACGCAACTGACTTAACCGACCTATCCGACTTAACTGACCTATCTGACTTAACTGACTTAGGTGACTTTGTAGGGAGCGACGTAATGGGATAGCATGGGCGCAGGGGTCTACTTCGTCCTCCAAACGTCACTATTAGTTCATCGGTTCCGCCACTAACCGATCACCAAGGATTAAGTCCAAAACGCAGAACAAACACAGCACAGCGAATAAAACACTGATGGGAGTGACCGAAAAATAAAACGCACTGAACACCGGCTTTGTTGTAAATTGTTAATTTTTATTATTTTACAATACAGTTTTGACAGACGATTTATTTAAATAAAAATACTACTTTTAATTAAACGCGCGCTTACTCCACTCGACGGGGTATGCATTTTGACTCGACGCTAAAATAACGACTCCGGGGTATATTGCCGTCCCCGTGCGCACTGGGGAGCGGGAGCGGTAGCGACCTGCTCGGCCGACGGGTGTAAAACGACTCGATGATTCAACCCTTGTTTGGGGTGAGTTTGGTGGTGTGGTGGTAGATATCCTCTCCACTAAGGATATGTTTTTACCTACCACCAGATAAACGTAAAGTGTCTCTTGGTGGAATAGAAAACCAGATCTCGTAATGAAGATCATGGTGTATGTATGTATTGGTGATCGTACAGATCACAGTGTTTATCGATGCATTTGAGCAAAGGATAAACGAAACCTGAAACGAGGGGGGGGAAACAAAGGGAGAAGCGACCTAAGGCATCGGTCTGTAATGAGGGTCGTCTAAATAAATAAGCTGCAATTCAATAGGTGTGAAATGAGGATACATCATACAATTTGTATATTGTATCTTTGGTCATTGTAAGGGAACGGAATCTTTATTTGCAATTGTTGATGCTATTGAATTCAATCCGGCGGCTATGCACGGAGTTGATGATTGTTTGGAGATTCAAACAAAGGAGCATTTCGGGTGTGAGTATTTACACTGAACGAGAATTCGGTTCTTGGTCGCTAATGCAGAGATGCATTGATGCATGCATGTATGCCCTTGTGGGAGAAATTCTTTATAGGAATTCCTAGATAATGCATTGAAAGCATTAATTGCCCTTGAGAAGGGAAATGTTTCAGGTATGCTGGTGATTGGGTTTATGATGTTCGGAACATAATTCTTATGGCGAATTTTGGATTCGAATAAATGAATGAAGGTAAGAATTCTCTTCCAGGAGCTTTTAGCTACATACATTTGATTGTATTAGCAGAAAACTATGACGGTTGGGTTGTAGTTATGGGAGTTCTTCGGGTAAGTAGACACTGGGGTTTGGTGGACCGCCACAACTTAGCTGACCTAGGCGAATTAACTGACTTAACTGACTTAACTCACTTAACTGACTTAACTGACTTAACTGACTTAACTGACTTATCTGACTTAACTGACCTCATTGGCGTAACTAATTTATCTGGCATAACCAACTTAACTAACTTGACAAAATGAGTCCTCTCTACTAATCAAATAACGAACCTAACTAACTTAGTTTAGTTAACTCCTTTTGCATATAACTTACCAAATTTGATTGATGTAACTGAGTTAACTAATATAGGGTTTTCCAATAGGGACTTCACAACTTTTGTTGGCAGTAAATTTTTATAATTTGCGGACGTTGTTCATTTGTGTACTTAACCATGATGAAAATTGAGTTTGCTGAATAAATCGACAGTGACAGTTTGATGATTAGTGAAAGGGTGCGTTCACAAATTAAATTCAAAGTTGTCAAGTCCATATTGGAAAACCCGATACAACTAAATTCACGTACTTAACTAAAACAATTTATTTTACTGAATTGATAACTTATCTCACCTCTATATCGTGCGGCCGCAGAAGACGTTTTTTTTTTTTTGTTTTGTTTTATCTCCACGTTTATTAACAATCCAATTACAGATTTTACTTAGGACTAACGTTTAAACTCTATTTTACAGACATCATTCTTACATTAGCTTACTGGATCTATGCAAGCACTCTAAATTATGGATTATCAATCTTTTGTTTTTCTTATGCCTTGCGGCGTACAATAACGGGTTTTTATAACATATCACAACAACTGATACGTTTTCTTTTTAAAATTTGTTCTATTCTTACTTTCTATAATTTTTTTTTTCTTTTTTTTACACTTATATAGGGGGCTTGACGAATTAAAATACTAAACAAAATGTACAAACATCAACAAGGAATACAGGTAAAAAAATGTAGGAATTGGGGATAGGGGGGAGGAAAGCGGTGCGCCTGAGAGGCATAGTATGTTTGGGGACGTATAGTCCTTTCTTCATCACTGATATATCATCAGTTGGGATGGGATCGACCTTTTATTGACTTCTCTCTTTCACCGATTACCATACTGAAACGCAGACGATCTGGAGTGTTAGAGGTATCGTTATCATGTTTATCACAGGCACCACGGAAAGCGTGGTAAATAATAAGGACTCCATGTTTGTCTTGGATAAGTCCTTTTTTATCCAAGAAAGGGAACATTTCTAGGGACTGAACCCATTCTGGAGAGTACTTTCCATATACATATCATTGGGATAGAATGCTCCCGAAATGAGATCATTTTCACTGCACATTACCCTTGTTGTGTGACCAGGAATAATCTTGATAATGAAGTTATCTATTCTGTTTAGTCCTGATTTGTCATACAGGACTTTATTGGGATAGTATTGATTATATTGCGACTCTGGGGTTCTGTACAGTCCGAGGCAGAAACGTAAACATTGCCTCTCGAACACCCGAAGCTTCTCCATGTAGAATGAGGATATGTTATTCCATACCAGGCAGCCATACACTATTGCTGGTCGGATGAATGCCGAGTATGCAAATATTTTCGCCTTGCGGTCCGCAGACTACTACGGAATAGACTTCTTGTCATTGCATATGCGTTTTCAGCTCTTGTAAGAGAAGCCGCTATATGCTTATCAAGGTAAATATACTAATCAAGTCAGATACCAAGGTATCTAACTAGATGTTTTACTTATAGGAGAAGAGTATTACTTCCAACAACGGAAAATTTTTTTCCAATTCCGTTTTGTATCCCTTGACGCTCTATTTTCTGGAAATTGATATTTTATTTGCAGTCGTCGCAATAACGTTTAATTCTATTGAAGTCATCTTGCAGAAATCTGTTAATGACATCAATCTTTTCCCCAGATCTATACACAACAACGTCGCCGGCGTAGGCAATTGCATGGTTCAGGGAACCCGCTAGTTCACTAGTGTAAATGTTAAATAAAATGGGAGAATTCACTGCTCCCTGTTGTAAGCCGATTTTGATGTGGAAGGTCTTGTTAGAGATTATATCTCCACATTTCACCACAAATTGTTTACCCATTATCATATCGTAGATAATGTCTAATAAATATACGGGCATTCCTAGATTTGATATCTTAAATACAAGCCCTTCTAACCATACTGTGGCGTCTCTAACAGATACACACAATACACAATAAAATAGTGGAGAACACCGAACGAAAATCGAATAAGAAAATACATCAGAGCCGTATACCATAGCGATAAGATAACAATTCACATCAGTGGAGTATAGTCGAGTTTAAAAATTGAATTCTAAAATCGGCCAGTAATCTGGTGTGTTACGCTTCGGTTCAATTTTTGGTGATTCTAACTGTCATAGCGTCAGTTCGAATCACCACGTTCTTCACTTTCACTTAAAACGCTATAATACGGTGTCGAAAGCCTTTTCAAAGTCAACCAAACCTGTGCATTGTCTCTTCGCCTTGTTCCATTGTATGTCGGTGCATGAACTGTGTCATGTTGCGATCGAAAACCAAACTGGTTGTTCGGAATAATACCATTTTCCTCACAACAGTTAGTCAATGCTTTATTAATAATTTTCTCGAATACCTTGCTGATGTTCGGAAGCAAACTAATCGAGCGAAGATTGGCTGGATTGCTCCTGTCCTTGCCCTTTTTGGGGATGGGATGGACTACTGCAGATTTCCATTGGCTTGGATAATATGCTTTTGTGGCGGACGGGGTAGATGTGCCGGCGTATGGCACTGGTTAACTACCGCCCCACTAAAGAGTTCGCTGGATGAGACAGTGCAAATCGTTCACTGACGTGGTGGAACCCTGCGTAGGCGGTACGGCGGTCGGTTCTCGGCACGGAGCGGAAACGGCAAAAAAATAAACACTCAGGAGTTGTTTGTAATTCGTCTTCATTTTTTTTAGCTGGTTCTATTTTATTGTTTACATTCGTTGCTTATATTACATTTCGCTCTTTCGTTCAGATAATTTTAACAAAGTATCTCAAAATGAACTATGTGCACTCCGTCTGTAAAATTATGGCGTTCGCAGACACCTTACATCGAAGAGATATTTTATGGTAGTTTATTATGTCTTTAATTTGGGTATGTCGCGTTGAAAATTGACAGCGGTAATGTTATGACACGCGAATAACTCACGGCACCCTGCTTTGGCGAGTAGAAGGGAAAAACACCACACAAGTCACCGTTCCGTTTGGGGGTACGGTGCATCGAATTGATTGGTAAACCGGAGAGCTCTTGTTAAGACATTAACACCAAGCGTGAAACTAAAACCCAAAACAATTAGGACGCGGAGGACACCAGCAAAGCGGTGCTAATTCGTATCGAAGACACCCGCGGGCACACTCCTGGTTGAGGTGCGTCTGCGCGCACTGGGGGTTATAAATGATATGCGCTCGGTGGCGGTTAGATGAAGGCCCCGTGTTGTGGCCCCGGTGGCGGTTGGCTAGCGACTGACTAATGAAATGGAGAAAATTTCATAGCAGAAATAGATTTACTGTCACTTCCGAGGAATTTCGAGAAGAGCTGCTATGCTCGCATAAGAATTCAGTTCCAGCGAATCCTTGGCGTATAAGCTAAGTTGGATTCGTTGGTTGGGTGTACCGGTAAATTGGGATTGCTTGGGTGCAAGCAAGGAATATCGTTTAAATAGAATATTAACCGAAGTCATTTCGAGGAAATGTATACGGTTTGGTATAGTTGTTAATGTTCCGTTGTGGATTTGAATATGCGTTTTGTTACGCCATATAAATTTCGGGGAAATTAAGATTGCTTGGTAACAAAGAGGAAATATGAATTAAGTAAAGAATTGACCGAAGCGATTTTGGGAAAATGAATGCGGGGATGATTAGAAAATATTCTGTTGAATTATATTCTGTTGGGAGTTTGGAAAATGGTTTTTATTGCAGATTGGGAGATGTATGCTATTGTGGATTTGTTTTTGCATGTTAGGTTAGGGTTGTGGGTTGGTTCTCCGTGTGATATAGAGAACCCCCACACTTTATTTAGAGCATTATTGAACAAAATAGTGTAAACCTTCACTACTTCAAGAGGTAAATGCTTTAAAACAATGTTTGGAATACTATTTATTCCAGACGATTTTTTGTTCTTAATCGATCTAAGAATGTCTGTCAGTTCATCCTTGTGTACAAATACACTTATGTTCAGATTTCTAAGTGGGGAATCCGCTCTATTATTTTCACTAAAAATCGTGAAACTTCGACTTAAGAGACACCAATTGTTAAGTTCATTGCGTAGCGAAATGTGTTTTTGGAGAGCCCTATTTTCCAGGTCAAGATTAGAATGACCCGAATCGTTCAAACCATACACTGCTTCGAAACAAGCACCAATTTAGTTGGATCCTCGACTATTATGAACTCTTCGTTTGAGTTGATGTGTTCCAGGGTAAGTCTTCCGTTCAGCAGAGTTTGAGAATTTTCGGGAGTCCGTGGAACTGGCAGACATGGAATGTCATTATAGCGTTTGAAATAATAGTGAAGAAAATCGTGTGATTCGAACTGACGCTATGACAGCTCGAATCACGAAAAAAATTTTACCTTAAGCGTTACACACCAGGCTACTGACCGAGTTTAGAATTTTATTTCCAAACTCGGGTATATTCCACTGGTGTGAATAATTTTTATTTATCGCTTGGTATACGGTCCTGATGTATTTTTCTTATTCGATTTTTTTCGTTCGGTGTTCTTCACTATTTTTGCTTGCTTGCGAATTGTGTGTATCTGTTAGAATCGCTACACACTCCCGCCGCAGTAACTTCGTTACGATCAGATTCGTATGCGGAAGTCGTGACCGTGTGTGAAGTTCTGCTTTACTATGGGAAGTGAATGCTGCGTGTACAAGATCACGTCGGGGTCACCAATTATAGCGTTTGAAATAATAGTGAAGAAAATCGTGTGATTCGAACTGACGCTATGACAGCTCGAATCACGAAAAAAATTTTACCTTAAGCGTTACACACCAGGCTACTGACCGAGTTTAGAATTTTATTTCCAAACTCGGGTATATTCCACTGGTGTGAATAATTTTTATTTATCGCTTGGTATACGGTCCTGATGTATTTTTCTTATTCGATTTTTTTCGTTCGGTGTTCTTCACTATTTTTGCTTGCTTGCGAATTGTGTGTATCTGTTAGAATCGCTACATCATTATAATCTTTCTTTCGAAAAACTTTATTTATTTGAGGGACCATATTCGATCCACTAGCTTTAATGGCTTGAATTCTATTGTTCCAGTCTTCATTAATTACCGATCTATAGTTGTCATGGATCAGTTTTTGACGATTTTTAATTAGTGACTTAATTGTCGTGTTTTATTTCCTGTCTATTTAGATCGCTGAACTGTCTGTAGAGCAGTTGTAACTTAGAGAGCAGAATACTCTTTTGCCTATACAGCTCGTCGATCGTTGCGTTTCTGTATCGGTTTGTATGTCTCTCCATGTGAGTAACTTTTGGGATAGAACGATTCGTTGTATTAGTAACAATGTTGTTCATAGTCGAAAGATAATGATCAATTTCGTCATTATGAAGATTTCTGTCAGTTGGTGGATCTATGCCATTGGAGCGTAATTATTTTTTTATTATCCGATCAAAGCGCGACCAATGTGCCTTTCCGAAATTAAAAGAATGTATCTGTTTGTACTACTCAAGTAGTGAGTGTTCGTTTGGGACATGAATTACAGCACCAAGTCCATAATGATAGGTATCGTACTCCATTGTACGAAGACAATTTCGAGTAGTTAGATCCGCAGCAGTAAATCGAAGAAAGAATTTCCTCTTGGATATGACGGCGTACTTGTAGCGTACAATTCTAGTTTATTTTCGATAGCGTTTGTTTGCCACCAGTCGAACAACACATTGCCTCTTGTTTGTGAGAAGGCCCCCCTGAGTAGAATTTGGACGATCTCGTCTAATTACTTTATAATTTGGGTAGCCCAATTTGTGCCTTTGGTTTAGCTCAATTTCGCTAGGCAAAAGCACATCTGGGCGTTCAGCTTCCGGCAGATTGCTCAGATTATCCCTTCTTTCCATGCGGATTAGTGAATTTGTAGCGATTCTAACAGACACACACAAATTCACAAGCAAAAATAGTGAAGAACACGAACGAAAAAATCGAATAAGAAAAATACATCAGAACCGTATACCAAGCGATAAAATAAAAATAATTCACACCAGTGGAATATAGTCCAGTTTGGAAATCAAATTCTAAACACGGTCAGTAGTCTGACGCTTCACTGCTTCGCTTTTCAACCGTTTCATCGTGTGTTCAATTCACCTTCTTCACTATCCTTGCTTAACGCTATAAATTAACATTCACAGCAATAATTTTTAGAGTTAATTCAGCCGCAGTGAACGTTATGTGCGGGTTCATCTGAAAACAGGGTCGAATAGATAATGCCAGTTCAAGCCACTTGTTCCGTCAGTTTTTTTTTTTCGATAATTTCAAATTTTTTTATCAAACGTAGCAAACTATCCTTGTATGGGCAGTAATATAGCTGTTATATCAGTTTGTGCCTCTGGAGCAGGCGTTTTAATGTGATTCTTCTAAGATTGGTGCATGTCTTACCCCACCTGCCATTTGGGCGTATGACACACTTGGTGCCACGAAGTTGTTGTAAGAGCGACTTTTCATTCGTTTCTCTTCTTCAACTTGCTTCTTTCTGGCTTCCAACTTTGATTTTAGTTGTTGGTGCTTAGGGCAACCTCTAAAGTTAGCAGGGTAGACCTCTGTTGTTACAGAGGATACAGGATAGTTTATTTCTATCTGGGAGCTGTTCTTTGCCCAATGAGCATTCTCCAATGATATGTTTATTCAGGCATTTGGCGCATCTGAAAGGCATACTGTTAAATTGGTCGTTATTTTCCTCAATAACAATGTTGACTCTATAGCGGCCACATTGACAGACACGATTCTACTTAGCATGCGAACCTTTATTCCACACAGGGTAAAGAGTATCAAACCCAAGATAAATGTGTGGTTCGATTCCGGGCGCATGTGTCGTTTGAGAGCGCACGTTCGTCGAAAAAAGCAAGGTTTGTGGAAAAAAAATCGTTATGCACCACGAAAACTCACCATCTCAAAAAGCTATATTCGTGGCCAAATTTTTGACCAAAAACTCAACCAAATTCATCGTACATCCGGCTGACTTTTTTTGTTTCAAAACTCAAATTACCACTTCGAGGACCCGTTTTCGGTCGATAGAAAACGTAAAAGATAAATCACGGTGAGAACTGAAGTAGATTCTAGAAAATCCGCACTGTAAATAAACTAAATAACTGATCGCACTCCGTCAGGATAGAGGACAGGTGGGGGTGTGGTGACTCAAACAGATACACACAATTCACAAGCAAAATAGTAAAGAGCACCGAACGAAAAATCGAACAAGAAAATATATCAGAGCCGTATACCATAGCGGTAACAAAAATAATTCACATCATTGGAGTATAGTCGAGTTTAAAAAAAAATCAAATTCTAAACACGGTCAGTAGCCTGATGGGTAACGCTTAGGTTCAATTTTTTTCGTGATTCAAACTGTCAAAGCGTCAGTTCGAATCACACGATCTTCTTCACTATTATTTCAAACGCTATAGGGGAACTTAGCGACAAAGACAATTTGGCAATCCCTTTAAGCGGACTTTTGAAATAATCAATTCCCGTGACGTTTTTGACAGAATGTAAATCGAAAAATTTAAGTCAAACAGTCATCTGCAATCCTTCGCAGAGTTAAAGTTAATTTTTTGGAAATACAGTATTCTCAGTTTATCGTTCAGAACAGTGCTCAGTGTCTTTTTCAATACTAACTAGAAATAAAATGTAGAGCGGTACTGACCGCTTATAGTAGTAGTTTCTACATTAATAGGTACTCGTTAGTATTCTAAATAGGACTAGACGAAAAGTCCCCCTAATATCACAAACACTAACACAAAACCCAACATCAGATCAGCTAAGTAAAACAGAAGCTAAAAGTCTTATTTAACTTTAGAAACTTTTAACTAATACACATCACGATAAAGTTTCAAATAGATTATTCTCGAAAAACTATTCTATGCTTACTAAACAGGACCTCCGTTGGAGTTCTAAAGCTACAGCTAGATATGAACTAGTCATGAAAGGGATCGAATGCATTCAAAGGCTTAACTGACCTTGACTTGGGAATTCTCACAGTGTCCCTTTACATGGGAGTGCCTGAAGGTAATCCAGCTTTGGATGCACTTCTCTTCGGCCTTCCTATTTGTATTCTTCGTTGTCTCTTAGCACACCTCTACCAAACGTGGGGTCGAGCGATGCTGAGAACAAATCTCGTTACCATTTCCTCACCGGCCGAAGATAATCTGCCGCAGTTCACTCTTTCATCCGATTTAGAATGCTTTCATTAAATCGCAATGAGAGCAGTGCCCTCGTTCCCTGAATGATTCTACGATTATATCTGCGCGGATTCTACTAAAAGTCGTCCAGCGTTTCGAATGTGAAAACTTGTGTCTTGATTCCTTCTAATAAAAATATCTATTCGAATTGTGGCAGTTTTGCGAAAGCCAGTTCTCTCCGGTATGTTCGGCCGTTGATTGCTGCAGCTCCTCCATATAATGCTTCTGCTGTTGCTGCTGTTGGTGATGACGACGGCAATGACGATGAGGATGATGATGATGGTCTATGTGCTTAGAGGTGCCACATGTATGTTGGATATTTGTTCCCGACTATTCCCAAAGTTCCCGATTGCCGGTCTTTGTCTTCATCATCGTTGTTGGCCGTTGCTCGCCGGTCGCCGGTTGTAGTCGTCGTCATTGTTGTCGTTGTAGCAGTCATCATCATTCTGGGGCTATGATGCTGATGCTGATGCTGCAGCTAGATATGTAGCTTTGGATATTTGTTGTTGTTGTTTTTGTTGCTGTTAGTGGTGTTTTGGCGTCCCTCATGTGCATAGAAATTTTCCAGCGCAGTAATCATTTCGTTAAGTAGTTCTGGATACGAATTGAATACTAGATACACAGATAGAATGAGAGACACAACGCGCGCACATATCCCCAGCCGCCTGGGTACAAAAGTGATTGACCTTTTGTTGGTACATGTCGTCCTGTGTGTGCTTCCAAGATAGCCCAATACAACACTGGGTCTATCTAATGTAATGTAGCCTCTTCTAGTTGCTATTGCGGCTGCGGCTGTTGCCACCGCCGCCGCTTATACAGCAACACCATATTCACGTGAATGTTCACATTCCTTCGGTTCGATATCTTGTCTTCGGGTGATTCCATGCGAATGCACTTCTCATTCATTTCGGTTTTCGAGGCCTCAGATTCGGCCCTCCAGTCTTGTATAGCCGAAGACTTTATCGGTGGCCCATCTATGTAAGTATGCTGATGGTGATACTCTGGCTAGTGCTGCTGTGATATTTACCTAGACGAGGTGCTTAATTCTTGTTTCCTTTTTTTTTGTTCTTGGTGGGAAGAAGAATAATAACAGAATAACAAGAAGGAACATTGTTGTCACTGTTGTTATTGTTGTGTTTGTCGAATGGAGTTTTCAACAATAAATATTATAACCGAAGATCACAATCCATTATTCACATTTCCTCTCATTCCTTATTCCGGAATGCAACTTCCTTTCGGATTAATGTGATGTTATGACCAGCTACATAATTTCGTATAGAGAAAATAAAATCCGCTATATTTATTTTAAGACTTTATTTAACGTGGTTCTGGTTGTCCGATTTGTGTCGAACGTGGTCCATTTTTCCCAATTATCTTTTAATACCAATTTGTTATCACTGACAGTTTGGAAAATAACAAAAAAGCGGATAATCGCGTGCTGTTAGTTTTGATTATAAGGTGAATGCATCAAAACTCCCAACTGCGCTTCGGGAGTTTCTAGTGCGTCACTATAGACAAGTGTAGCTTGGCAATATCCTGATGGAACACAATATGTCTCCTATTACTAACTACTTTTAAACGATTCAATTGTTGACAATAAAGGTTGGAATTTGTGGTGTTTGGTCATACGGAGGTGGAGCATAGTAGATGATCCCTCCCCATTTCATTTTCATTTTTGCAAACATTTTTTATTTCTTATTTTTTTCTTAGATTTTAAATTAAGAGCTAGACATAAAATTATTAAATTCTAATTTAATTGTCTTAGACTATAACTTACTGATCCTACGAAGACGCTCTAAGCTGAACATTATATGACTATTGTACAGTTTGGCATTGAGCGACAGAACTTTGTTTTTTTGCCTTTAATTATGATCATTTGTATGAGAAAAAAAACTGTAAAGACTGTATGCCAATTGTTTTTTGTTTTTACTTAAAATTTAACGTACTTCTAACTTTTTATATTTTTTATATATATATAGAAGTTTTTAATCCTTATTCTACCATAATCCTAGAAACCCCGGTGTAAACCGGCTGATGATTCAGTCCTCCTACCGACATTGGTACACAGGTCTTTATTTGCGTTTCAACAACAAAATGTGTAGCTGCTGTCTAATAATGCTATCTCGGTCTCTATGCGAAATAGCTCTATTGAACCGCAAGGGCTCTTCTTCGGCGCGCGTAACTTCCCGATCGTAGCACAATCGGCCGTCTAAGGATGATCTACTCAGTTGATAAATCAGCGGAATTCCAATCCATCCTCTATAAGGCCATTTATATCCAATTCGAGGAACACCTCTGCTAGAACAAAGCCTTTGCGGCGCATCCTCTCAAAATACAAAGTGTTTCTGCAATAACCCTCTAAAATTAGGTCATTGGACGAGATTTATTCTCTCGCAATATGTGTTTGATTTATTCGATTATAAAATTATCCACCCTATTTAGGTAGGCCTCATTATATAAAACCTCATATCGATAATCCTTTTTATGGTCAGATCCCGGTGTTTAATATAACCTGACACAAGTTTTGAGACACTTCCTTTTCGAACACCCGAATCAAGTCCATAAAAGTAGGATCTATGTTAAACCTTACCGGACAACCATATGTAGTGCTCCAAGAAGCCTTATCACCCCCCCCCCCCTCACCCATAATGGGTACAAATCGAATTCCCATCCAATATCATATATTCATATCCCCAAATCTACGTTAAATTCAATGTCAACCAAATTGAACCAAAACGTTCAATTGTCGAACATTGAATTCAATTCCAAAAATCTAAACATCACAATGCATACGCATTGTAACCAGATGTTTTATGACATGCACAAATAGACCCAAATTTCCATCCATATTCTCATCCATTTCCCATGCACTCTGACTCCATTTAAAGTGCAATATAATCTCTTGTTGGCTCCTCGATAGTATAGTGGTTAGTATACCCGCTTGTCACGCGGGAGACCGGGGTCCGATTCCCCGTCGGGGGCCACTGGCGCAAGACTAATGACCTTGCCCGGAAAAAAACAAATCGTTATGGAAAATTTAACAAGCCTCAGGACTTGCTAAATAAGGCCAAGACCGGCTCCCGGTTGTAGTACCGATGATGATGATAATCTCTTGTTTGCATTAGTCAGACACGTTAATGGATAACAAAAAACCCCACAAAGCATCTGCGAAAAGGGGCGATCTGTGTCCGAGACTTCAAGGAAGAAGAAAAGTAGATTAGAAAGTAGTTAGTATGTAGCCCGAGTTGTGTAAAAACTCCAAAATAAAGTGAAATAAACTTCTAATAAGAATCAGTCTGTTTCTTTTTATGGGTACGGCTGTGAAAGTTCCTTGGTGACAGCGTTAGTTTCGGGCACTTCTAATTGATAGTTTAACAGTTTAAATGTGGATATACAACAGAATTAATACCGACCAAGTCGAGGGACTTGGAAGGCTCGGATAACTCCAGGCCCAACTCAGATCCGAAGGACCAGGACTCAACATACAACAAGCATCCATTTAGGATCGATCGTTCGCTTCTCTTCCTCGTTGATCGAGAAGCACGGAAGCGAACCGTACTACACATATATTACCATTTGGCTGACTAGCGTTGTAGTGCTCCAAGAAGCCCTACCATTTCCTCCCACATTACATTTATCTCCCACATTACATTTTCCTCCCACCTATAAGAAAATCTATTTAATATCCCCAACATAACATTGAATTCAATGTGAAACCAAATCGAACTAAACGTTCAAATTCTCATTTTTTGAATTCAAATTAATTTATTCAATTCAATGCATTTGTTCGATTCTATTTCCTAAAATCAAACAGCATAATGCATTATTTTGCCATGTATGCTAAAAGCAATTAGCACCTATAAAACCTACAAGATCCAAAACCTAAAAGTGCATGTGTCCAAACAATGGCATATCTATTCGATACGCCGACACACAATTCTTGCAATAATAAACATCCAAACGTATACCAGATGTTTTATGACTTGCTAATGGACACGGATTCCCAGATCCTAAACTAACAACCAATTTCCACGGATCTTGTGCTACCCATTTGAGATGTACGAAAATTCTTGTTTGCATTAGCCAGATGGCTAAAACAAATAAAAACCCCAATAAAGGATCAAACGATAAGCGGCGCTGCGTCTTGACCTTCGAAAAAGATAAAGAGATATTTGAGGATTTGAATTCACGGAGTTGGAAAAGTGACTTGACTGGAGTCGCTTAGGAGAGTCTTTGTGTAGCGCGCATCAGGAGAAGACCTCCTCAAAAAACTAGGAATAAATTCGAAAATAAAATCAGTTTTTAAAAGAAGCAGAAGTGTTTGTTTTTTATGACTGCTAAGCAGAAAGTTTTTAGTTCTTTAATTCAGAACATCAGTGTAATCGTACGACAACATGGTCGATAGTGCGCGGAAAGTGTAGGTCAGGAGGACAACAACGGTAGCCCACTCTTCCCGGGAAATCGGAAGCACGGTGGTGCACCCAAAATATTATAGCGTCATGTAGCATGTAGCTTTTACCCTTCTGTCAAGTTGGCTACTGTGAAATAACCTCCTGTCGTAGCAAAAGTTTGGCTAAAGCAGCCTGTACATGCCTGTTGAAATACAGATACTGCTCTAGACAGATACCAAGGTATTTCAAGGGTTATGCCACTGCAATTTTTTCAATAAATCAATTTTGTTTATGGGCTTAATTGATGGATAGTCTATTCAAAAAAGTAAAAAAAAAGTTTTATACCATATAGAAAATGTTATCAGTTTATTTAAACCATTTTATTGAACATAGTCACGACATATAACATACTGGAGCGGTGTAAAGGGATTCCGGCCTGACCTCTTAAATGTATACTAACAAAGCAATCGACCTGAAAAAGTGTATGGAAGCTAATGAGATATAGTACTATAGATAACGCGAGGGGGGGGGGGGGCGAACATACATGGCAAAGTTTCTGCTTTCAACCCGGGGAAGGCCAGGACGATCCTTCTCCCTGTTCCAACCAAGCTGACATGCAATATCCACGTAACATCCCTGGATATCAACTGTGGCACCTGCCAAGTAGTGAACCAATGCATGCAGCGACATCCTGAGAAAAGTTGGCGCAAGGCTAATAATCTTGCCCGGAAAAACAAATTATTATGGACAATTTAACAAGTCTCTAAATAAGGCCAAGACCGGATCCCGGTTATAGTGCGGATGGTGATGATGACGATGACTATGGAATACAGGACAAAAATTAGACCTCCTGGCGCCATCTGTAGGTCAGGCCGGAAACTGTTCACTCCACCCTCATATGAAATTCAACAGAAGTTAAAACTAGATTGGAGGGATGAATTTTTTGGTATACGAACGTATATAAAGATAATGGAGGTCCTGCAGTTGTTGAAAGGGTTGAGTTGTTACAATTAAAATAACACTAAGTACTTTATTTTATACCTTATTTATATTATACTTCAGTTTATTTATTTTATTTACATTGATCTAATTTATTGGCGTCCTTGCACCTCGGACGCCAATCGAGACTAATATTCCAAACTAAAATCCATGACACTTTTATACAAATCTTCATTGAGATTTGTTTGTGAGAAAACTGCGGAAAAGGAATGGGAAATCTATTTATAGAGCATAAGTCAGATGCAGACTGATTACAATGTATATGCATAGAGATAAGGATATTGTAGGAGTTTTGATCTGTTTATAGAAATTGGATCGTTATCATGTGATTGTTTGTACATACGATGCATGTGAAGATATACATCGTGATGTGTGAATTTTAATGAATTGAATTCAATGTTCGACAATTGAAGGTTTGGTTCAATTTGCTTGGCATTGAATTCAACGTTGATCTGGGGATATGAGTGCTTTGGATGGGAATTCGATTAGTGGTTAATATGTATAAGGGAGGGGAATAGTAGGGCTTCTTGGAGTACTACAAAACTATAAACGCTTTTTTCTCCAAACTATGTTTTGGCTTCCAAGATATCTCTCTTATCTCTTATCTCTCTCGCAGCCCTACCATCTTCCCTAAATCCTTACCTCAATCATTACTTACCCATTTAACCCTAAAATCCCATAATATACATTAACACAATTTATATAATAACTACATCCTTTTTCCTCAAACACATTTGCATATAAATTCAATTTGCATAGTTCCTACATATACATACTAAGCAATTCAATTATACATTAGAATTACAGTCATCATCCCTAATTCTCAAATTTGCATATCATAACATAACGTACACGTACCAAATTTCAAGCTATCCATTTCATCATCATCATCGACACTACAACCGGGAACCAGTCTTGGCCTTATTTAGCAAGTCCTGAGGATTGTTAAATTTTCCATAATGATTTGTTTTTTCCGGGCAAGGTCATTAGTCTTGCGCCAGAGACTCCCCGACGGGGAATCGAACCCCGGTCTCCCGCATGACAGGCGGGTATACTAACCACTATACTATCGAGGAGCCATTTCATAACAACAGTTAATACAATTACCGTTATCCCAAGCAGCTGCATAGTTTGCAATAGTTTCGGCCCCGAAAAATAATGAATCACCCCCATTAGGTAACTAGGGGCAACTGATTGATTTCGTTCATACGAAATCGAAAATAACGAAGAGAAAGAATTAGACTTCCGACCAGGAAGGTCGGGTTTAAAATTGTAAAAAAGAAAATAAAGAAAATGAAAGAAACACAGACGTGTGTGGACGCCTTGTGTTCCGAGAAATTAAGAACAGTTTTTTTTATTCAAATAAGTAAAAATTAATTATATAAAATAAATTCCATGCTCTTCCCTCGGTCGTGACGAGGAAGCACGGCGAAGGAATATTACATTTTTATCCGATTGAGTCCGAACTTTAACTCTAGCTTTCTTATTAGATTCCGCGATTCCGGTGCCGATTAGATTCGGATTAGAGAATGTCGTACGGGTTTTGCCAAATATTAAATTATTATAAAGGTATTTTTCGAAACAAACGATTTTTTTTTTCAAAATCTTACTATCTTTTCAAAAGTCCATATTTTCAAAATTTGATAACAATTGATGACATTTTCATGTAGTTTAAGAATTTTTTTATTTTTGCAGAATCAAAACGGTTCAAGATATGTTGCAAGTCCCGAAGCAACTTTTTATAAACACACGGCTGCCGCCAATCTTTTTTTTTTCTCTTTTCTTTATTGTACCTTAATACATATATAAACATGTGGTAAACTTCGTTTTATTAATAATACATTTTCCATCCAAAGAATAACGAAAAAAAAAAAAATACAAAAGAAATGGTTCGTGGCTTTGTACAACAGGGTTTCCAAATAGGATCGCTTCACGTCTCTGGAAGTTGATCGTCAATTTCTAGTCGTCACAATAGCGCTCCACTTTATTGAATTGAAACGTGAGCTGTTTATAATGTCAACTTTCAAAACTGTTCTGTAAATTATGAGATCGTTTGCATACGCAATAGCATGCGAAAGTGCGCCTAATAAGTCGCTAATGTAAATGTGAAAAGAATCGGAGAAAATTCCGGACCCTGCTGGAAACCATTCTTGATATTATACGTAAATCCAAACCTATTAATTTATCATTAGTTCCCTATACCCCTGTTCTGTCCGCAAACGACAATTACTGTCCCCTCTTATTTTGTCTTTTCTCCATAATTCAGCATTGCAGCCCGCCCTTTCCTACGAGCGAACTTTACTCATATGACTTCCACAAAGCGAATGTTCGCCATATATAGGATTATTTCAGCAAAATCGCCTTTAATTTTGATCATCTGACCATAGAAGATGTTACTACAAACCTGTAGCGATTCTAACAGATACACACAATTCACAAGCAAGCAAAAATAGTGAAGAACACCGAACGAAAAAAAGGAAATACATCAGAACCGTATACCAAGCGATAAATAAAAATAATTCACACCAGTGGAATATACTCGAGTTTGGAAATCAAATTCTAAACACGGTCAGTAGCCTGGTGTGTAACGCTTAGGTAAAATTTTTTTCGTGATTCGAGCTGTCATAGCGTCAGTTCGAATCCACACGATCGTCTTCACTATTATTTCAAACGCTGTAAACCTTTACACTGAAATTTTTAATATCATTTTCCTTTACGTTGCCTATTCCGGACGTAAAACTCCAACCTCCTCACACCCTTCGTTTAACCACAAGAACGGTTCGTTATATAATAAAAGGAAGGCTACTTTCCTCCATAACCGCTCCATCTGCGACTATTACGACTATCTTGGCACCTGTCTCCAATTCACCGAACGCTAAATTTCCTTTACCAAAACTACCTAACGAAAACTTAGGTCAACCTAACTTTATTTTTTTTTTCAACTTTATTTTTTTTTTTTTCCATTTATTAACCACAAACGTAAATCCGATAGTTTTGTGGTATCCCTTTCATTGACATTCCGAACTTCTTCGCCTCTCTTTTCAAACAATCCTTCACTGAGAACACTTTTGTTCCCATCAGTACCGAATTCACCACCGACCGATAAACACGAATCGTTCATTGAATCTATGTCTATGTTATCTAAGGTGATGGAAAATGCCATCAACGCCGAGTTAATTAAGTATTTGGAGTGCAACGGACTTCTGAAATATCGTCAATACGGATTCCGTGACACGCGCCACACGGGAGACCTTTTGACCCGTATAACCGATGTATGGACATCTGCGATTGAGCGGCATGGTGAGTCAAGGGCGGTCACATTGGTTATCTCTAAGGCTTTTGACCGCGTCTGGCACGGTGCATTGCTGAGCAAACTTCGTTCATGTGAACTTTCCCAGCAGCTTTGCTGTCTGACTGGACGAAGAGCTTCCTCGGAAATCGATCGATCCCGGTTGTTGTAGACGGCAAATCTTCGGATCTGTATCCTGTTAATTACGGGGTTCCTTGAGGTTCTATTTTGGGTCCAACCTTGTTTTTGCTTCACATAAATGATTTGCTGGATTCGACAGATAATAGAGTGTTCAGTTTCGCGATTGATAGTACGCTAATTCCATCAACGTCGCACCACCTGAGATGTAGCCAGATCCACTCCCTGAATCGGGATCTGGATAAGGTGCTGCAGTGGGGAAAGGCCAATCTCTTCGACTTCAATGCAACGAAGACGCAATATACAACATTCAGAACGAAAAGTGGGTCATCGGTTCCACAGCTGATGATGAATTGCCAATCCCTCGAATCTGGGGAAGCTTGAATTTACTCCGCGTCACGATCCATGGGAATGCATCGTGGCAAAAACACGTGCGGACATCGCCAGATCCGCCTCAGGAAGACTGATCTATCTTTCTAGAGCCAAGAAATATTTTACTCCCGGTCAACTTCCTCTCGTGTATAAATCCCAAATTAGACCCGCGGTCGAATATTGCTCCCATGGTTGGAGCTCTGTTCGTAAATATACCTTCGACCTACTTGAGAGCATACAAAGACGATCTGTTTGATCGGGGACACGGCGCTGATATCGGGACTAGAGTCGCTATCAGATCGAAGGCGCGTAACCGACCTCTGTCTGTTCTACAAATATTATCACGGGTACTGTTCCTCGGAGATTCTTGGTATTGTTCCACGCAATTCGGCTTATATGCGCTCCACAAGATACTCCGACGGATCGCACCCGTTTGCGGTTCATCTCCCGACGGCGCAAACATCCCTGCATCAGAACTCGTTCCGTTACAGAGCGGGGAAGCTGTGGAACTCCCTTCCCACGCGAGTGTTCCCGGAGCATTACAACCTGCAACTGTTCAAAAAGGACTGCAACAGTTAATTGGTGGGGTCTCGGGTCGTCGTGTCGGTGCTATAGGTTCGCCTCTCCAGAGAGCGGTATATAAAAAAATACGTATATATAAAAATAAAAAATAAATAAATAAAATTAAAAAAAACCAGGTCTAATACAGTACAATAATTTCCCATTCTGTTCGTCTATTTAACGAATAAATATCCCACTCACATGGCCATGCATTAAAATCTCTAACTAAAACTACGGTTCTTCTTACAGTTCGAACAGAAGGTAGCTAATATAGTACTACTTCTTATCATTGTCCCAGAAAAAGCCTGTAAGTGGAGTTTATAACATATATCATCGTTCTCGTCACATCTTATACGAGGGTTGCCTCTTATGTTTCGGGATTTGGCAACCCTAGTGTTGCAATTCGGCAATTGACAGCTCTGTCGTAAAGTTGGACATTTTTGAGGTTATACGCACTCAGAACCTTTTGACATACGAGCGCTATTTGTGTTGTTTACAGTAACTTAAAAGATTCATCTCGGCCCAAAAATGGAATTAAATCGTCAACATTTTCGTGCGATTATTTTTTACAACTTTCGGCGTGGATTAACTCAGCAACAGTGCATGGATGAACCTAATTCAATTTTTGGCGATGAAGCTCCATCAAGGACCAGTGTTGATGGAACGTAGTTCACTCCAAGATGAATTTCGTGAAGGTCGTCCAAAATCAGTTGTTGTTCCGAAAACCATTGATGCTGTGCGCGAACTGATATTGGAAGATCGTCATGTGACCTATCGTGAGATTGAGACAACCTTAAGCGTTAGTGGGACCAGCATACATTCAATATTGCATAAACATTTGACTGTCAACAAAATTTGTTCGCGTTGGATCCCACACAATTTGTCAATCGCCCAAAAAAAGACTCGTGTCAATTGGTCGAAAGAAATGCTCCAAAAATACGGTCCGGTGCTTCGAAACACGTCTATGACATCGTGACAGGTGATGAATCGTGGATTTACGCGTATGAGCCCGAAAGTAAACAGCAGTCGACTGTCTGGGTGTTTCAAGATGAGCCAAATCCAACAAAAGTTGTTCGCGCACGAAGCACTTCCAAGCAAATGGTCGCCTGTTTTTTTTCGGAAAAACTGGACACGTCGCAACCGTACCACTAGAACAACGCAGAACAGTCAATTCTGTGTGGTACACAACCATTTGTTTGCCAGTTGTCTTCCAAGAAATCAGGAAAACCAACCGCCGAAGACGGATCACTCTTCACCACGACAATGTGAGCTCTCACACATCGGCTGCGACAACTGCATTTTTGAGCACCCAAAACATCGATTTGATGGGTCATCCGCCGCATATAGTCCTGACTTGTCACCGAATGACTTCTTTTTATTCCCGTACGTAAAAAACAAACTGAGAGGTCAACGTGTTTCGACACCTGAAGAAGCGGTTGCTGCATTCAGAATGCATGTGTTGGAGATACCCCAATCAGAGTGGCAAAAGTGCTTCGACAATTGGTTCAAGCGCATGCAAAAGTGTATAGATCTTCATGGGGAATATTTTGAAAAACAATAAAGTGATTTTCGATGATCAATATTTGTTTTTGTTCTCTAATCCCGAAATATAAAAGGCACCCTCGTAATATAATTATTTCCATTTTTGTGCTTCATTTTCTTAATTGTATCATTTTTAAAAAAACAACGAAAAACAAAAAAAAAAAGTTTTCATACGAAAACTAAAATTATATTCAAAAAACTTGCAAAACAAATTTACAAAAAAAAAACGAATTAAACTAAAACTTGCCTGTATTACAAAAATTAATATTTAGGCAAGTTTCTTCTTTACTTTTGTCCTTGTATGTATTTGATGCTAATTAATGATGATTTCCTAAATAACTACTTACTGTTTGCAAGCTTACTAAAAAATTGTTTCCAAATAATCGAAAAGTCGCAAATCAATAAACACTATATTAAAAATGAAATGTACCATTTAATCTACTTAATATATTTTTATCTATGTTCTTTATATTTATATAATAAGTCCGTTATTAAAACAATTACACGAAACCTTTTCCAACATGGGACTAATATTAAATAACACGGAGTGGAGTCTTTATATGAACCCTAATTTATAAAAACCCATTTTGTAATTACTTTTATCTTACAATTGCAGCGAACAAAAGAAGAAAATGTGGAATTCAATAGATGCCTGTCGGGCTAGTCTTCTGTGCTGTAAATAATTTTCATTCTGAACCACAAGTCTATTTTTAGGGCACGATCGAAAATATCTAAAGCAATTCGGAATTGTACAACACCAATCCAGAGTCTGTTTTAGTTATTTCAAATATTTCCATACTCATAGAAACAATCCATGCGATCAGCAGCACACGATGTGATCCCGACCGATTTCTGGCCATCTCAGTGTCATTCTCAGTTTCTTGTCTTTAAGTAAGGCAAGTGCGAGGATCCTCTCATTTAATATTGGGGCATGGATTCCGAAATCTTATTTTCAGTTCCCAGTACCAGAAAGTACAAGTGTTCCATTCGGAGGCTGTAGTTCATTGTTCAAATTGTAGATTCTGCCTGTGTGTGCGTCAGATCGGAATTCCGACTCAGAATGTGAACCTCTTCGAACCAACTGACTGAGCAACCGCCGACGCAATGACGATGAAAAAATATCAGCAAAACGGGAAAATTGTTTTCCACTAATTTTTCATTTGACTATAAAATATGTGGATTCTATTATTGGGTCTCCATACTCGACGATGTCGGATATTTTTAGTTGCGAAGGGGCGAATGGTCGACGTCCGATAGACGTATGTAGCCGGAGGCTCTGGGGCGAAATACAAATATTGTAAATTCTCTGGCCAATGAGTCAATAATTTATATTTACAATTTAATATTATGTATCTGAACGTCTGTGAGTGTTTGGATTCAATTTAAACGTAACCCCGAACATGACACACTACTCATTCGAGAATATAGTGGATCCCTTTTTAAGGGGAAACTGTGGAGCCAGCATCGACATATTTAATTAGTCAGTTCAGATACATCGGAGTTTTTGTTTAAAAGTGAGAACTAAGAATTCTTGATACTTAAACGAATGATTATGCTGATAAGTCTGCATTAATATAAGGGGTCGGCTATTGTGTGGCGATATTCCAAACGCCCTTGATTACTGGGTACAGAACAATTATAGTCCTCTAATCGGACCAGTTGACCGTTTCATTTCTATTGCGGTCACTTTTTTGGATACTGAAAATTATGGCCCCAGAGATCGTTTGTCTAACTAACAATCGGTCTGATATAGTTATGTCGACAACAATCCAATTCTAAAAATGAAACCAGTGAAGTGCTTGAATATTCTTGCTGATCCTTTTTTATTCTTAATTAAACTTCACTCTTGTCATCTTATTTGAAGTCTCTCAAATACTTTGTGGAGATCTAGGCGCATTTTGTAAGGTAGTTTGGACTAACTAGTTCTGGCTAGCGAGGTGTAACACACAAAGATCTACCACCCCTAATCCAGGGTGTTACGAGTGAACGTGCCCATTGCATGGTTAGCAGCCAGGGGTATAACGGCTTTATTATAGCGGCGCCTCTCTGACACCGGGTCGAATCAGAGCAGTAAGCAGACCTTACGATATCAAAGAAGGGCTCTGATATGGCGGGCTATCTGAAACCCCAAGACTCGTGGGAACAAAAATGAATAATCAATACACAAAAAACAATCTCACGAAAAACCCGGTAGGTGTAGGTATGATGAGCCGACACTACCATAAGGGAACAAATCATCAAGAAAACACCGACTCGGAAAAAAGAAGACGTAGGGAAAAACGGAAAAAGTGGGATATACGCGTCGGCACGTGGAATGTTCAAACGTTATATAAACCAGGCGCGATACAGACGGTCGTGGAAAACACCAAACAATATAAAATGGGCATCGTCGCTCTTCAGGAAGTCCGACTCCCACATCAAGTAATCGAAACCAACGGGTTTACACTGGCTTGAGGAGATATCGATACATATAACCTCGGAACCGGCTTGTTACGCACAAAACCCTCCACCCCTGAATACCCACCTCTTTGGAGCTAAGCTCCATCATTAATCACGCATACATTAAAAATCGCGATATTAATTCAATATCAAACAAATTGAACTACACGTTCAATTTGCCCATATTGAATTTTACTTGGATCCAAGACGTGAAAGAACGAACCATATGTTCAACACGCAAAATCCCCTGGATCCAAATCTGTGGACCAGAGGACCAACTTTCAGGTAAAGTTGTTGAGAATCATAAAATGCACGTCTGCAATTTTATGATCCGTTAACGATCTGTTTACCCAAACCATTTCCCACAGGGAACATTTTTGTCCATTCTCCTAAAACAAAGAACTTGCGCCATAAAACGAACCACACGTTCGTTTTAGCGCCCACCAACATAAAGGATCAGAAATGTGCATTAGCATGATCCTCTGTTGATTTTTCCTTTGTGTTTCCTCTTTTGATCCCAAGCCGGGAAAGATAAAGAAAGAACATAGCGGCTGGCAAACAAAAGGACATATCCTTCGATCTGCAGGATGGAAGAAAAAAGGTCTTCGTTCGAGGAGTTGATTCGAGACAGTTGACCGGGACAGTGAGTTAAGAGTTCGTGGTTCGAAATAATTGACCAAGACGGTCTTCCAGAGAAGAGTTTTTGGTGCTGTATTCGTGGTGATTAAAATGTGTCCGTTTTTCTAAAGTAAAATAAAACACATTTGACATCGTCCCTATGAACATAAGTGATTAATATAAATGTCAGTTTGATTTAAATAAAATAAAATATATTTGACATCACTCCTAAGAACATAAGCGATGAACCTGTGTCAGTTGTTCTAAAGTAAAATAAAATCTAGACATACTCCTAAGAAAGGCGAGCGGTTATCAATTCAAGTGATGTACAACATTTTAAGGTAGCGAAAATAAACCAAGTTAAGGACAAAAGAGTGTTTTATTTAAAGTAGGGTGTAAAGTGTGTGTGGTGTGCAGAGTGTGTGGTGTAATCATGTTTATTAACAGGCTTCATCATAAGCAAGAAGAATACGTCCCATGTAAAAGATGTGAAGTTTTTTAATGGCCAAATGTCGGTGCTAAAAATACAAGGCCCCTGGTACAACTATGTACTTATAAACGTACATGCCCCAACAGAACCTACGGACGAAGAAACGGAGACATTTTACGAGACCCTACAAGAAATATTTGATGGGATCTCATCATTCGATGTTAAAATCCTCCTCGGGGACCTCAATGTGAAAATTGGAAAGGAAGATATCTTCCAACCAACTATAGGTGAAGAAAGCCTACATGACGTTTCAAATGATAATGGAATTCGACTTATAACGTTCGCAGCGTCAAAAGATCTGGTAGTGGAAAGCACGATGTTCAAGCACAAGCAAATCCATAAAGTCACATGGATATCACCCGACGGCGTAACGCTTAACCAGATAGACCACTTCCTCATAGACAAAAGGCGCCACTCGAACATCCTTGACGTAAGATCATATAGAGGAGCAGATAGCGACTCCGATCATTTTCTAGTGATGGGCAAAATTATAAGTCGGCACACAGCAAACCAACATGGGCAATCACGGGAGACGTTCAAAAAGTTCGACATTGATACACTAAAAGACCTACGCAAGAAGGATGAATATCAAGACGAACTAACGAATAGATTTAGCATCCTGGAGCAGCGAGGAAGAGGAAGCCAATAATGTGGACACTAAATGGACATCGATCAGAGACACAATCAAGCAAACAGCCCAAAAGGTATTAGGATTTAAGAAACTAATTAACTCCAAACCTTGGTGTGACGATGAGTGCAGGGCGAAAATCGAAGAACGTAATCATCTCAGAGTGGTCCACTTAGAAAGATATGATGAAGTCAACGCAGAAAGATACGCGACAATTCGGAAAGAGGGAACGAGAATTTTCAAACGCAAAATATGCGAATGAGAGAAGACTCGGATCGAAAAAATCCTAGAAAACATCAAAGCAAAGAGCATCAGAGGTATGTATGCCGGCATAAACTCAATTAGAAATGGCTACCGAGGGTGAGCCAAAATAATTCGAGACGCAAACGGCTGTCTGGTCACAGAAACAAACAATATCGTGACAAGATGCAAGCTCTACTTTGTAGACCTGCTCAATGTGCGCACCCATCAACCACAAATAAACGCACCAGACTTACATACAGCCAAGCCTCAGAGTAGCAGCGTCCTCTTTCAACGAAGTTGTAGACGCGATAAATCGACTGAAAAACAACAAGGTTCCCGGAGTCGATTGCATACCGGCAGAACTTGTGAAGCATGGAGGAGAGGCAGCCGCTCTAAGGACCTGTGGGGGTATAAGGTGATGCGGACGTACGGCACGTATTCCTTATATCTCCCATCGATCCGTGGGAAGAATGTGTTCGAATAATCCGTCCGAATGGAGTTGCTCGTAACCCCAGGTTTGTCGTATAGCCATTCGTCTCTCAAAATGCGGCATCGATTTATGTTCATCTTTATTGAGGAATGTGTAATTGTAAGCATTTATGGGACGCACGTCCACTTCCTGGTTGTACCGAATCCGATGCGCATATTGGACGACATCTCCTTCGAGTGGATAGATAAATAAACGATTGAAGTCTAATTCGAATAAGTGAGTTAAGACACCAAAGTAATCAATAGAAAAGATAACAGATAGCACTGCCAGCAAGCGTTTTAATTTATTGAAAAAATTCACTAGTGAGAACATTCCGATGCGGTCACACAACACATAACTCAGATAATATTTCTAATAATTACAATTACAACGTACTGGTTGAAACGACTTATTTCACAGTGTAGGATGTCCGCGGACGAGCGTGTGCATGAGCATGCACACGCGGTGGCAATTGGCGACACCACCTCCCTTAATTAAACACGTTAATCGACTGACTTAAAAAGGGAAGAAATTGGATACAACCAAAAGAGAACATATTTCTGCTATCTCATTGCCACGTCCTTCGATGTGTAGTAGGTTACATCGGTAATCTGATGATCGAAGAGAGCGGGACAATAAGAGAACAGAAACACGACGTACGATTACCTAGGGGTGGATTTGGTTGTATGTGCATGAATCAATGTAGTTCTGAGCGGAACCCGTTGACCTGATTCGGTAGTATGGTGAGTTCAGCGTAAATTGATCCATACGAAGACAGAACTGAAAAAGAGAGGGGAATTGAGCTGATGATATTCACCTGCAAAAAGAGAACATTGATCCCCAGCGAATGAAGTGTCTGGAGAAAAGCCGAAGTAACGCTAGGGAAATATTATCACGTGATTCAATCGAATGTGGTGATAAACTTCCCAAGCGGATCTGCAATGATGCGAGAACTTCGTCCGGCTGGATTTGGTTGTCGCTAATCGACATGGACACGAGTTGCCGTATGGCAAAAAAGGTAAGCTAAACTCATTTATGTATTATCTGCGTGGTACAATGAGTTTAGCTATGTGTCCTTGGTGGAAACATGCTTTGCAGGTGAACAGGTAAGTAGGGGGAAATGGGGTTGATTTGACGCGCTGAAAGGCGGTCGAAATTAGGTAGGAAATGTTGGTTGGAATTGTGGGTTGTTTCTCAGGTAGGATAGAGAAACCCCCCACAGACCCACCAACTCATCAAAACAATATGGAATAAGGAAGTCACTCCGGAAGAATGGAAAACCTCAATAGTCGTCCCCATTTTCAAAAAATGTGACAGATCTGATTGCGAAAATTACAGAGGAATATCATTGCTCCCAACCACATACAAAATACTAACAAATGTCATACTGGCGAGAATCACACCGTACGCAGAAGAAATACTGGGAAATTACCAGTGCGGATTTCGTAGGAACCGGTCAACAAGCGACTAAATGTTCACAATAAGGCAACTGTGGGAAAAGAAGTGGGAATACGGAAAGACGGTTCACCAACTGTTGTTGACTTTAAAAAAGCCTACGACTCAGTCGCAAGGCAAAAACTCTACCATATTGTAGTTGAGCTGGGAGTCCCGAAAATATATGCCGCGCTCATTCAAATTTGCATGAACGAAAACAACTGACGAGTTAGAATCGAAAACCACCTCTCAGAATAATTTGAAATCTGGGACGGACTAAAAGAGGGGGATGGCCTCTCACCATGACTTTTTAACCTTGTGCTCGAGTATGTCATCATAAAGGTACAAGACGACAACATGACCGGATCATTCCTGAACGAGGTCTCACAAGTGCTCGCATAGGCGGATAACATCGCTGTTTTGGGCGATAAACTAGAAACTGTAAGTAAAAACTGTGAAATCATCATCTAAACGGCAGAAGAGGTGGGCCTAGAAATAAATGCAGGTAAACGTTGTAAATTGTTTTCACATGTTTCCGAATGTTCACCTGCGCGATCAGATACCTTGCTTACATGCTAAGGACTCCGTTAGCTTATCGGCACAAATCCCTGACCATATTTCAGAGCTAAGTAGCCGGTCCAGACCAAAGGTGAAGAAAAATTTCATAACAAAGGGTTGCGGGTGAAAAACAATCCCACAATTAGATCTTCCGGAAGAGGGAACAAGCTCAGAGGAGACAATCTTAGAGAGCACAACGTGTGGGCTACTGAAGATCACACTAAACAATATTTCCCTTTTAAGATCCAATATTGTAGTTCAGTTAAGTCCAAGCATTTTTGTCAAACATTTACGATCGTTCAACTCAATTAGAATGATCTTACTAAGAACATATGGATAATCGTAATTTGTTGGAAAGACTCAATGGCAATTGTCGATAAAGAGATCTACTTAGAAGCTTCTCCAATAAAGCTTATGCAATTTCAAAAATTTTTTTGTCGTCCCATGACCTGCTCCCGCATCTTGAACATCTTTCTACCAATATTTTGGCCTCGAGGTGAATATTTTCGTCTTTTTAAGACTGGACCTCGTTAGTTATAGAAAAACCACAAATTGATCTTTTTGTTCTAACCGGGGGTGTCAAAACTCCTACCCATTGGATTGGAATCAGTTTTAGCCCTTTGAATGTTGCTATCGCGGAACTGTATTTGTTTCTGAATTTGACTTACCCATGTCTTAGAGTTTGACTTCTTCTAGCATCTCTAGAACAGCTGCTTCGCCTTCGAACAACCTTCGTTATATAAATCAAATAAACTTGTCTGCATTTTATAATTTTGATATATTAAAATTCAACTATGCTTGGTACCCCTTCGAGTAACACTTGAACATACCACAAAATCCCTTTTGTTTATGTACAAAGAAAAGGAACTCATAAGGCACATGTCGAAGTCGTTATAAGAAACGCTTTTTTTTTTGATCGGCTAAATAAATTTTTTATAGAAGGGAAAGAGTAATTTATGCACATCTCCTAAATTTGTTTTACATTCATTGGTCACCGTTTCAACAGTTAGGCACCCGGCACGCTGCTTCATTCTATTAGGATCCCTTAAACATTGTCAACCTTATCGATTGTTGGCATGTTTGACACCTGCCACATAAAGTTGTAGATGCAGCAGAAACAATACAATGAGTTACCCACCACGTATGTGCAATTAACTAACAACAAACCCTGCTTCATACTCCAATACACCGTAGAAATCCACAACCAAATAAAATAAATAAATGAAGAGAAAAAATGAAACAGCGGAAACACATTTGCTGATGCAGGTCGCGTATAACCAGATTCATTCAAACGAGAACCAATACGGCCAAATACACTCTGCTGACGGGCATACGAACACCATTACCTGCATGCTGATGTGACCATCTTTTCAACTCCCATCGAAGCCTTTTATGCTTTAACAAAAGATTTCCTCCAAAAACAAAACAGCACGAGTGCTCTGTGCAATCCACAGATTGCCACTTTAATTCAATGCGTCGATGTGTTCTTAACATTTCACATCACCATCGCCACCGTCATTATCATCGTTGTTGCCATCACCATCATCATCAACAGCATCACTAGCTTCCTAATCTCCGTTGGAGCCTGCCCTCCCCAACTCAGGGGTCCCATTGAAGAAGCAAAATTATAATGATTGTCTAATTGCAATCGTTTTGCGAATGTGTAGAAAGAAATTGTGTTATTCCGTGTGTAAAGTATCTCAGTGGCCGGCAATATAAGGAAAGAACCTGCACAACCTACACCGGGAACGCGGAGGGCAGAACTGTATCCAGCGAATGAATATCCACCATGCAAGTATCGAGGTCAGTACAGGTCATACCACTTTAAAACCAGCGATATCAATGTATGTGGCGGGGATATGATGGACGAGCATGTTGTGCAAGAGATCCCCTAGTGACAGAACAACACTCAGGGCCGTACGCAGAGCTTAGGATAAATGCTGCCACAGTTGGCAAATTAATTACACGCGACCATTGGAGTGAAACATCTGCGATATATCACTTTAAACTATCGCGTGCGCCTCGAGTTGCCAGGCAGTCGTTAAGTTACACGCGCATTAAAATGACTGTGATTCGAAATTTCCCGGCGCATAAAGCTGACACGATAGTGTCCTCCCTCTTCACGATCGATTTCAGGTAATACATGCTAATTTAATATAAAAAACCTATTGCTTTTTTATCGAGGGAGTTTTCTATGTTCAGCGAATTAGTAGTACTAGTTTACACTCCCACTTCTTAAATTAACGTATTTTTAAAACAAAAGCTAGTGTGGCAAATTACTTGGGCATACACCAAGTGTCTTCCCCAAATTTTAAAATGATAATTGAATCTAGTTTGTCATACCACTCATAGAGAAAAGCAATCGGTAATCTTAAAGCCTGAACTGGAAGTTAAATAGTCGTTCTACATGTTACCTACGTCTAGATAGGCCAATAAACAATATATTCACGATAATTTTTAGGTTCCATTGACGCCTGTGACATCAGCAACTTATTCCATTTTTGCAATTTATTCCTGTAAAACTGTTATATTCTGGGCATTGGCATTAATGTTAGACAACATCAATTGTAATGCCAGTCGTTCCGATAAACTCTTGGAAAAAACCCCGTGACCCCTTCTCCGGACTCAATCTCAAATTCGTCATGAGTCGCAATTTTTTCCATCCGGATTTGCCTAATCGGTGTTCGAATGATAAATGACTTCTTCGTAAAGTGTATCCTAGGAATAAACTCTTTGTTGTGAATAGTCACCAGCATCCTTGGACGTAAGTAGTTCTTTTGTTTTAATTTTTTTTTATTATATTGAGCTCTGTGGGGGTTCTTTAAGGCGCCCGAAGAACCTCCCATCGGCCTAACTCAACTCCCCTTCCCCCTACCTGCAAATCTCATTGCCCACCATAAGCAGCTTACCTCCAGATGAGCAGTCAAGTTCCCATGCAACAATACTTATGTGGAAGACATTAGGGGTGGCAAAATCATCTAGAACGATTACCGTTTGCTATTTTGCTATCGCATTGGCAGCTATAGAAGTTCACCAGGGCCTTGCATAGAAACCATCATGTCCTAAAATCCAATTCGGTTTTCCCAGCGTGCAACCGACATAAACATCCGAGCATGTCAATATGCATGGCTGAGGAGCATTTTCCCCATATTCGGCATGTCATGCTTACCCTTGCCTTAGCGGCAGACCCATCGGCCGATCGTCCTATCGGCAATACACAGCATAGCCATCGCTGGCTATCCACAAGCGATCGAGTGTTATTTAAAGTGAACACGCTCGATCCATCGACCTAGGAGGCGTTACATTTCGAGTAGACTCAAAATGACGCTTCACACCATGGCAAAAGTGTAAACAAACACCGCCTCCATGCTCACCAGATACAGCTGCAGCCGATAGTTTCCCTTCCAACTCGGTAATCTTATATTGAACCCATATCCTGACTTGTGACCAATTCCATTTCATCGGTTATCAACCGATCATGGAATTTGGGCATGGATATGATCATTGTTTAGACATTCTTACCCATGCCATGCCCTATGATGACCCACCAGCGAATCAAAGCAAACACACAGTACCTCACTGCGTTTGTTATGCTTACTAACCGCTGGTCCATGGTTCCCCTGGGTGAGACGCCAGCATGCACATCTGCAGGCGTGGATTATCGATGATTTATGACCACATTGCCTGCAGCCTCTGATGTTCGTACATTTGTTTGATCAGGTGTCGGCGGTCGTTGTCTGTACTTGTCCTATACGGACACATGGGGAATCCTTCCATTTAACCCCTTTCTCGATCACCATTGGCTGCTGTCAAGTTGATCCGTTTCGCTCCTCCTACATCGATGTGATCCAGCACCGTTGAATCTGACGGATGTGGATGGCATCGAGGAGTCAAAATACCATCTTCAAGGAGAGAAGTCGAGTCCCTGCCGTCGCGCTATCCGGTTTTCGTAATCCTAAGATTAATAGAAACAAATTTTACCGGCCAAGCTGAGAAGTCCGTGTAGTGTTTTTCGTTTGTCATTGTTCGCCGCGTCATTTTGGGCTGAATTTTCCAGTTGATTTAACGTGATAAAAACGCAAATCGGTTGTGACAATAGTAAAAAAAATTGTAATAAAATATCTAGCAGAAAAACGAACCTCGCTTTGCTGACAGAACCAACCATAAAATGAGGAAGAGGAGTTACAAAAAAGGGAAATTAATCGATAAATAAATATCTAAGTGAATGAAAAGAAAATCCGATGTTTTATTTTCTCCTTCCTTGGCGGACTAATTTAGGGAGGCATTCATCGGTGGTGTTTTGTGCTTAACCCGCGTCCGTGCTGACGCATTAGTGACAAATACCCACAGCTCAACTTAAAAATGTACACCTCTCCGTTGAAGTTTTCACCCGGACTGATTGAACAAAAATGTTTACTTGTTGATGGCGAAACATAAGATCATTTCCACGTGCCACGGTGTTACAAAATTAAAGTGAATTGTTTCAAAAATGTGACCGCCACAAAATCCCCTGTCAGGTGCAATCACAAAATTCAACGACCACATTTGAACAAGATGAACGCAGGTCATACTTTTTGTTTTGTTTGTACATCCTAAAGGCACTAAATTCATCGATCAATGCAGGATCCGTGGGTTAAGGTGGAACAATATTTGCACCAAGGAAAACCCAGATAATAAGCGATACTCGTATTCTGAATTTCAACAGGCCTAGGTATAACTTAGTACATCTGCTCTTCCAGATGTATTGCCAGGAATATGCCATAGTTCTCAGCTTCTGCCACGAAATGGTCTCTAAACCAACCCACAAATTAACTCGATGTTCGTGCGCATCGTTTTCTATACAGAGGTTCTAAAATGGATGGAACCTACTTTTTAGATGCTCTATTAAAAGTTGAATACTGGATTCCATATGATAATTAATCTTAAATCGCATAACTATTACTCACTTCGCTACCCGAAGGTCAGTATATTTAACTTTTTCCTGATTCAAATAATAGGATATAAATAAGACAACCCGTCTGCCAACACATTGTTTCTGTTGGTGACCTTCTTGTCCAATCAATGTTTTTTCTGTCTTGGACTAGCACTTTTCAGCACGATCCTCAACCACATGATGTACATGTTATTGGGTTCTAACACCTCCATCCTCTGGTAAGCCAGATCGAACGGCGCGAATACGCGCACTCCGTCCTTTGACCGAAATCTCGAATGTAAGTCGTATCCTGTGCAACGAAGATATGTCGAATTAGTTGCCGAATCGACCTGGGTCTCGGTTAGAGCAAGGATATCAGGTTCCGTTTGCAAATATTGGTGGACGGAGTTTACTTTCATATTGGTGAAACTGATGCCCCTGATGTTACAAAATGCTGTTATCAGTCGAAAGCGGACAGAGCCTCGGGAACTAGCCCGATTATGCGATGACGAATTTTTAAAGTTCGGTTATTTATCATAATATGCATGACGCTCCGCCTGGCATAGTTCCTCCCGGATATCCGAATGACGAACCAGTTTACCTCCGGAATTGTTTATCTCAAAAGGCACCACCATGACTTATCTCCGTGTCAGTCCGGGCCATCAGCCATACATCCGAAACATAGTTGAAGATTTCTCCCGACGTTATCGCCGAATGTACTGCGGGACGGTGCGGTATCTCACCTTGGGACCGATTCCCACCTAAACCAACGCTTGTCACGATGTGATTGTGAATTATAATTTTGTCTCTAATTCACCTCCGTCATTGCCATTTCACAGTAGTGTAATAGCAGCACAGTAAAACACTTAATAGTAAATGTCGTACCAATGAATACTATAGTACATAAGATAAATGCGTGTATCCTATAAGAGAATGATATATAGTATACAGTATACAAAGGATGCACAGTATAAGAGTATATAATATATAAGATTGCAGTATACGAGTTTGTGGGATAAGACTTTGCGGTATAAGAGTTCGCAGTATAAAAACCTGCCGAGGGGGAATTTACGGTGTATGAGTTTGTGGCGTATTTTTACTACTCGTGCGCCAACACGGACGCGGATTCAGTAGTAACACCACGGATAGTCTAAGTTCGATGAAACAACTGTCACAAAGGCAAGCCAAACGAATGTAAGAAATGCAAACGCACTGTCACAGGAGCAAGTGAAATAAAACGCTGGAGTTATTGTTTGATTTATTTTAGTAGTTGTATTTATTGCTTAAAACTTTATTAACACGAATTGCTGTTCTGCTTATACAATTACACTGATTAGAAGTTCCTTGGTCTCGTAACGTTACAGGTTTCGACACTGACACAGTAACGATGTCAATGTTTTTACAATAAGAATTTTATCGTGTACTATAATTTCGGTGTTTATTATAACGCACACTCGGTGCTGTTTATCAAATGAGGAGCTGTTGTTGACATTGTACTAAGAAGGGAGTTCGCACGACTCCGACATGCAACGCCCGGGGCAAGTGTAACCAGTTCGGGGGTGAATACGAAGGTTGCCTCTTATGTTTCGGGATTTGGCAACCCTAGTGTTGCAATCCGGCAATTGACAGCTCTGTCGTAAAGTTGGACATTTTTGAGGTTATACGCACTCAGAACGTTTTGACATACGAGCGCTATTTGTGTTGTTTACAGTAACTTAAAAGATTCATCTCGGCCCAGAAATGGAATTAAATCGTCAACATTTTCGTGCGATTAGTTTTTACAACTTTCGCCGTGGATTAACTCAGCAACAGTGCATGGATGAACTTAATTCAATTTTTGGCGATGAAGCTCCATCAAGGACCAGTGTTTATCGATGGTATGGTGAATTCAATCGTGGTCGTAGTTCACTCCAAGATGAATTTCGTGAAGGTCGTCCAAAATCAGTTGTTGTTCCGAAAACCATTGATGCTGTGCGCGAACTGATATTGGAAGATCGTCATGTGACCTATCGTGAGATTGAGACAACCTTAGGCGTTAGTGGGACCAGCATACATTCAATATTGCATAAACATTTGACTGTCAAAAACATGTGTTCGCGTTGGATCCCACACAATTTGTCAATCGCCCAAAAAAAGGCTCGTGTCAATTGGTCGAAAGAAATGCTCGAAAAATACGGTCGCGGTGCTTCGAAACACGTCTATGACATCATGACAGGTGATGAATCGTGGATTTACGCGTATGAGCCCGAAAGTAAACAGCAGTCGACTGTCTGGGTGTTTCAAGATGAGCCAAATCCAACAAAAGTTGTTCGCGCACGAAGCACTTCCAAGCAAATGGTCGCCTGTTTTTTCCGGAAAACTGGACATGGCGCAACGGTACCACTAGAACAACGCAGAACAGTCAATTCTGAGTGGTACACAACCATTTGTTTGCCAGTTGTCTTCCAAGAAATCAGGAAAACCAACCGCCGAAGACGGATCACTCTTCACCACGACAATGCGAGCTCTCACACATCGGCTGCGACAACTGCATTTTTGAGCACCCAAAACATCGATTTGATGGGTCATCCGCCGTATAGTCCTGACTTGGCACCGAATGACTTCTTTTTATTCCCGTACGTAAAAAACAAACTGAGAGGTCAACGTTTTTCGACACCTGAAGAAGCGGTTGCTGCATTCAGAATGCATGTGTTGGAGATACCTCAATCAGAGTGGCAAAAGTGCTTCGACAATTGGTTCAAACGCATGCAAAAGTGTATAGATCTTCATTGGGAATATTTTGAAAAACAATAAACTGATTTTCGATGATCGATATTTGTTTTTGTTCTCTAATCCCGAAATGTAAAAGGCAACCCTCGTATCTGACTCTATTTGATTGATTCCGTTTTTTTCTTGGGCGTATGTAAATCACCAATATATTTGAAACGGACGACGCGGCTTAACACCTCAAGACACAAACTCGACTTTGGGCTCGTCAAACGGGAGGAAAACTTTGTTCGAACTCGCACTTAAAACACGCATGTGTTTGCACTTCTGTGGATAAAATCTGACTCAGTCGCACTGGGGTGGATTCCCACCGCTGTGGTGAGAAGCAAATCCGAAATTTCATTCTGGTGGCGACCAATGAGAAATCGGTTCGGTTTAATTGGAAGGACTTCCATTGAGATCGTGCAGATTCGGTTGGGTGTCCAAACACTGGAAATGAGGACAAACGATAATGTATCGGCGGTTGGATGTGAAGAAGGGAATCAAAGGAGGCAGCTGTTCAAATAAATGAACATGCACGACGGCTAAAGCCATGCCATTGTAAACAACTGAAGATACTGCCGAAGGCAGAAATGGATTTTTCTATGATTTTGAGTCAACAGAAAATTAGTTCACGATGGCAAGAGCTAGGATGGGGATTTATTTGATTTAGAAAAACGGATCGTTGGACACGGCCGTTGATATGATTGTTTGGATAGCAATCATGGTCGTGTCCAGTCCGATGATCGGTTATCGGTTTAGGCGTTCGATCATGGGAAATTTGGCTTGCAGATGTGCAAGCAAGCACCTTGCCTGGCCTGTCTTTTGGACCAACGGATTGTTGGAACAAGAAAACACAGGAGGATTAATGTGTGTTTGATGGACATGTTGCCGACCAGAGGAACCGATCGGGTTCCTAAATGGTTCGTAAAAGATGAATCGGAATGGTTTTGGATGACTTGATATCGTTTGATGCCCAGGCAAGATGATGATCTTTGTAAGGATCTTTTTGTCACTCACTTAAAACATCACACACACGTTGGAATCCCTCACTTTAAGTAAAACACTCTTTTGTCTTTAGTTAAACTATTTATTTATTAATAAACCATATTACTTGGTCGAATAGGAATTATTTACAAACAGCACACTTCTTTATGTTTTGTATTTTCAACTTATGTTAACTCACCACTGTTTGCACAAACTATAATTTTATTATATATATATATATATATATATATATATATATATATATATATATATATATATATATATATATAATAAGCACACACCGAAACACACCTAAAGTTAGTGAATCACGAAGCAATACTCTGTTTTAAGACACTCAACAGATAACGAACTCATTCGATATATTAAAATAACCCGACACACGATTTTTCAACCTCACCACTTTCCTTGCTTGTTTCCAACTCATCTCCAACAACTCTTGGACGCACCGTCCAGGTCGTAATTGCAAACACAACTCCTCAAACGAAGACCTGTTTTTTCTTCATCCTGAAGATCCAAGGATATCTCTTTTTTTTTCTTTCTTTACTTGGCCCTTTTGCCAGCCGGTTTTTCCTTTCTTTATCTTTCCCGACTTGGGATCAAAAGCGGAAACACAAAGGGAAAAATCAACAGAGGATCGTGCTAATGCACATTTATAATCCTCTATGTTGTTAGGCGCTAAACGAATGTGCAAATCGTTTTATGGTGCCTGTTGTTTGTTTTAGCCGAATCGGCAAGGATCCCTTTTGTGAGAATACGATAGGGAATACAAATAGAGAATTGTGCTAATGAACATTTGTGATTCTCTATGTTGTTTATTGTAGCCGAATGGGCAAGAATCTTTTCCGTGGGAAATCGATACAAAGGCGAATATTTGCCTTTTGTTTGTTTTAACTTAATTTGGTTAAAGCGAAAACTGGCGCTGATTGTTTTAATGGTTTTGGGTAACCATTTTTCTAAGGAGTCATAAAATTGCTGACGCGTATTTTTATGACTCTCGTCGATTTTGTTTGGTGGCGGCATCTGGCCAGCACATTTGGCTCTTAGGGGTTTGTGTGGTGAACCCTTGGTTCAATGATTATATTGTCGGATTTTTTATGTGAGTAAATTTAGCGTTCAGCTCAATTTACTTGGCATTTAATTGATTAGCGGAAACTGCACGTTTTAGCTTGATTTGCTTGCTATCAATTTATGCGGGACGAGGTGTATGGGGTAATGCTTTGATTTAGCAAAATGTCACATCCTTTAAGTGGATGTTTTTGGCGTGTATCGCCGTTAGTGGTGGAGACTAGCTTCAAAAGTGTAATTTTTATGGGATGGGTGGTTGTGGCCGTAACATCTTGCCGTGGACTTATATTTCATGTAAGAAATGATTGAAGGGGAGCTTTGTACTGCTCTTATGCAGGTAATGATCGATAATGTATTGCAGGTTGGAAAAGGGGAGTTGGGTTAAGACGATGGGTGGTTCTTCGGGCGAGCCTTAAGGAAGCCCCACAAGTTCACCGTCTAAGAGCTAATAGTAGAAAAGATAATAGTATACGAGCGAATGGTATAACACCACCGGGGTGTATTACTTAATCCTTCTGGCAGTTCTGTTAACATATATGGTCTCATAACAGTGTAATTATAATATTAAAAATAAAAATCGGTCGTCTCTTGGCAGTCGTGGGGTCCCGTCGCTAACGGAGAGAACAAAATGTTTGGTGCGCAAATAAGAAATCGACTTAGGACCATTTTCCATAAAGAGTAAATGCAATAACAATGTTTATTATAAGGGTGAATAGCATAAGAGTTAATAGTATAAGAGTGGCCAGTATAAGAGTGAATAGTGTACGAGCGAAACCATACGAGTTCTTGGCGGTTTTTAAAGTGTTTCTATTGAACACTATACGAAATAAATATTTTTATTTATTGACCGAGCGAAATACAATCGACAGCCACTTCACGAATGTTGTATGTTTTATTCTCGCATATCAGTTCGTAACTCTTGGCTATCTGCTTTCTACTATCTAACCTTTTCACATAGGAAGAATTCCAATCTTTTCTCTTCTTTTACTTTCCTCACTTATCCTTTGGAATCCTCTCTCTTCCGGCTGGCCTCTCTTTTCCATCAATTTGCCAAGAATATTTACAGACGCCCTTACACACAAGCGCAGGCGATGCTGCCCATGTGATCGAAGAAACGCTGACGATCGCAAAGTTTTCCATACTTGTGTGCAGTATCCTTTTTAGATAAACTGTCCGTGCGTGGTTTATTACCGTACGTGATTATCTCACGCGAATTAATGTACTTCTAGTTGAATAAGAAAAAAAATTTTTTTTCTTTTTTATTAGCTTATGGCCGTTTTATTTGAATCTTAACACTTAACTATAACCTACTTATACGGAAACTAAACTGAACTCAATTCTTACTTTTCTTTTTATATTCATATTTTGCTTATACAGATAATCTCATCAATATACATTCTGTATGAGTCACGAGTGATCTTAACCCAGTTTTGGTGATAACCTGGGTGAGTCACATGAGTTATGTTATCTACTGAGAGTGCATCGAGATGAATCATGTTAGTTGAGTGAGATGATGAATTATGTTATGGGGGTTTTCTAAATACATGGAGAACCAACCCACTATTTCCGCCCAATTTCGACCGCCAATAGCGTGTCAAAGCAACCTCAATTTCTCCTACTTACCTATTCACCTGAAAAGCATGTTGCAATAACGGACGCATAGCTGAATTCATTATTCTATGCAAGTAATGCATAATTGAATTCAGCTACCTTTCTGCCATACGGCAACCATGAGATTTCCACCGGATTTGCCTTCTCTTGAATTTACGG
Organism: Microdon myrmicae; assembly: GCA_963931805.1. Taxonomy (NCBI): domain Eukaryota; kingdom Metazoa; phylum Arthropoda; class Insecta; order Diptera; family Syrphidae; genus Microdon; species Microdon myrmicae. The sequence goes on along the minus strand of OZ007498.1, from coordinate 92,993,205 downwards.
CGGAACATTCGTTTGGTGCGTTTTATTAGTACAGTGTCCAGTTTGTGGAGTTTAAGTGAACCAAGTGCCCGTGTCTGGTACAATACTTCTAAAACCCCACAAACCCACTGAGCCAATTCGGTGAATGTGGGGACCTCAGCGTGCATTGACCTGTAGGGAGACCGGATTATGGAGGAGAGGAAAATATAGCTGGTGCTATTCACCTGCGAAAAGAGATCATTGATATCAAGCGAATGGATGAACTACGGAAAAGCCGAAGTGATGCCAAATTGGCTAGGGTAATTTATCGTGAGAACTAATTAGATATTTCGATAAATTCTCCAGCGGTTGCATGAGTATGTAACAGTGTCCTTTGCTTCGACTTGTTGCTAACCGACATGATGTGATTTCCTATAGAAATCTCTAGCAAAAATGGAGTTGCCGTATGGCAAAAAGGTAGCTAAGATAATGAGTTTAGCTATGCGTCCTTTGGGAAATCAATGATTCTCAGGTGAATACCAACGGTGGGATAGGGGTGAGTATGACACACTGAAAGCCGTCGGAAAAAGGCGGAAATTGTGGTTGGAATTGTGTGTTAGTTCTCCATGTAATATAGAGAACCCCCACAGGTTACCCTCAGAACTGCATTGATTCATGCACACACAACCAAACCCACCCCGAGATAGTAGTACTTTGTGTTTCTGTTCTCCCATTCTCCTATGTTCGTCGACTATCGAATTAGCCGATGTATTCAACATACCTCGACGGGCGTGGCAATGAGAGAGCAGAAGCGTGATCTCTATTGCTTGTCCTGTGTGCAAAATTAAATCCAAAATTTCAGCCCTAATAGGGATCAACCGATAGTCGTTTATCACCGCGGCCAGGTCACGCCGCCGCGCTAAATTTCGGTTTAATTCTTCGCCGAATAAAGTCAGTCAGTCGTTATTCAACTAACGCAGCGTGTGCACGCTGGTGCACACGCTCGAGTGCGAAGTAAAAGGGAAGTGTTTTCAGACGAACGTAGTGTCCCGTTAGTCAATCGAGAAGAGAAACGCGTTGCCCTTTTATAATAGACAATTTGCAATTATACATTTGCCACTAAAAGTCGGATTAATCATCTTCAAGAAAGCAGTAAATTTCATTAATATATTTGTGTATATGGAAAAGTTTAAAAGAAAATTAAAGAAAACATGAATCAACAAAAGACCACCAGTGCTTTTATTTCCTTTATCTCTACCTTTAGTGTTTGAGTTCTGTAGTTTCAACAATTTGCGTCGGAACAACTTGATGCGGATTCAAGTGAAACAGTGCCCGTTTCTAGGCACACCTACTTGCACCCCCCAATATTTTCTAATATGGTGACTCATGTTAACAGAGGAGGATGCGTGACTTTAACTCACGGAATCGTTATCCTCGCACCAGTTAAGGAAAAATACATGACGTGATCTCGTAACTCTCTAACACCAGCATAGTCTTTAATCTGTTATCACCAAACATGACATCATGTAAACACAACCCTAAAGAATATAATCTACAAACGATGACATCATCATAGCAACTATATAATCTCTCACCAACGTTGATAGAATGTACGACAAGCCTGTAGATAAACATTGCATACAAATAAGCACCAAATCTCAAACACGGTCTTCAATAATGTACCTACCGTGACACAGTGAAATACACACTACGTCCCTTAGGATGAAGTATTTTACCATAGTTATATACACAGAAAAGAAAATAAAGAAGATAGGCTGAGACTGCGACCGAAGCGTATAATTATTCTTATAAAAAATCGAAAGTGTAAAGTAATAACTCACGCGATATTGTTTGCTTGATCATAAATAGAGACATCTTCCTAGGATTGTATCGCATTGTAGGAACACTGTTAGTTTTTCATTGAATTTGTGCTCCTACTATGATCCTTTCCGTAAAGGAAACCCGATCGGCACTGGCTGAAGGATCATATGTGTGAAATGTGTCGGAGGATCGGAGGAGTTCACCATTATTTATACTTATTATTAAATTAGTTTGTTGACCAAATTACTCGAACGACTGCTCATTAAGATTTGTTAACAAATTCGCTTTCTGATTCCTGTTGTGAAATTTACAGTGGTAGATGTACCTGGTGTTTTCATTAAGAACAAATTCGTTGAGGTCCCTTAATGCATGACCAAAAGAGTTGGTGGTGTCCTCATTGCGTGAAGCAGCCGTTTTGATTCGAACCTGATCCGCGGATGCAGTACGTCTGCGTAAGACAATTCGCGCTCGGAAAACTATACCAACAAGATAGTGATCCAAGTCGACGTTGGCACCTCGGTACGTGCGTACCGTCATCAGGCTCGAGGAGTGACGGCGATCTATCAACACGTGTTCAATTTGGTTACGAGTGGCTCCATCAGGTGATACCCAGGTGGCTTCGTGGATATCTTTACGCGGAAACCTGGTACTTGCAACGACCAAATTGTTTCATGCTGCCAGTTTGATGACTCGTAGTCCATTGTCATAAGTGTTCTCATGCAAACTATGGGAACCTGCGTAGTGCCTGAAAACCGGGTCCCGACCTATTGTTGCATTCAAATCACCAAGAACGATTTCCACATCGTATCTTGGGCAGATATTGAGGGCCCGTTCGATATTCTCGTAGTATTCTTCTTTTTCGTCGTCAGGGGATTCCCCTTTAAGTCCGTGAACGTTTTTGAGGATTATGTTCTTAAACTTGCCTCGCACCCGAAGAGTGCACAGCCTTTTGTCTATTGCATAAGATACGATACATGTCAGACTACTGTTTTTGGCTAACTAGAAACCTTACTCCGAGCACATGGTGTTTTGCACGACAGCTGTGATAAATGTCATACTCGTTTTTTTTTTTGAATAAGGCACTGCCCGTCCACCTTATTTCCTGCAAAGCCTGTATGTCAGGTTTATATTCGGTCGGGGCATTGGCTAGCTGCTGTGCATAGGGTGCTGCACGATGTTAAAATTAAAATATACCAATAGAACAACATTTACTTACCAAAACAACAACACCAAAAATGTATTTTTGAAGGTTTAGACAAAAGGAAACATATATGGCTATTTTTATGAACAGGCTTCAACCAGGGTGTTTCAAAGAATACTCAATATAAGTGAAAGAAAGGCTTATGTTAACTGTTTATGGCCCGACATGCGGTAACTAAAGTATCGCCAGGCGCAAACAAACGATTTCTATGTCCGCCAGAACCAATATTTTACATTTAATTACACTGTTAAACGAAACACCAACAAAGTGGGTTACAACCATCAGAATCGAAATCAGACAAACCCACACGGGCAACAGAGACTACTACTGATGAGCCGCATCAGCAATATCAATCGTCGACAGCGAACAACTTACTCACCAGAAAACAACAGATAACTCTTACTGGAAGGCTCAGCTCACCCACCAGATCTCGGCCGCGCCATGGTTTTCATCGCTTGACAGTAAACCCAATTAAACCATTCCGGTCAATGGGATCTAGCACCACTGGCAACCACTTGGCAAAAATGGTTCCCTTGGCCCCTCAGACGATCCTATCCCATCCACGACCGACGATCCTACACAGCAGCCGTAGCAGCAGAAGAAGTTCAAAATCTAGTCTACCAGTACGTCGATGTTTACATAACTGATACAACTCCTACGTCAATCAACTAACACGAATAATTCCTACCTTGGGGTTCCTTCATCATCCTCGTCCTTATCGGTCCAATAACATGAAACACACTCACAACAATTCATTACGTTAAACGCAATCCGTCAAAAGTATATGGTCCGATTCTTAATTTTACTGAGCGATATTGGCGGCCGAATGCCACCCTCATCAACCCGCCACGGGATCCTATCACTGGGAACCACCTGCAGACGTTTTGATTCGTGGTTCACTTAATACGAGCATAAACATTTTAGATCTTAGCATGGTGGATCCCCGGTTTATGAACAGACAACCCAAGACTGTCGCGTTGTGTCTTTTCCAAAATATGAGCAATTGAACGCAAGCTTCGAAGCAGTTAAAACATGTAAATCTATGATTCAGATAATGTCGGATGAGCTACGGTCGGCGTATTCGATCGTTGAATTCGAAACGAGAAGATGCGTCGTTCTCTGCCAACAGTTAAAGGAGCCCTAAAGAAATCTCTTGGACGTTGAATAAAAGGAAAAAAAAGGAAGAATATTACATTCACCACTCTAAAGTGAATCAAAAGTCAATTGAATTACAAGTGAACAATAAATATCGGCCAAATGAAATTATTAGAATGAGGAAAAGTTTCATCATCATCATCGGCACTACAACCGGGGACCGGTCTTGGCCTTATTTAGCAAGTCCTAAGGCTTGTTAAATTTTCCATAATGATTTATTTTTTCTGGGCAAGGTCATTAGTCTTGCGCCAAGAGGAAAAGTTTACGAACAATTAATTTAGCTCAAAGTATATTGCTATTTGATTTAACGATGGTGTCATTACTGGTTTAAGAAACATGTGTTTCATATAACGCTAGATGGAAAGTTATCAATGCTCTCAAACGAGGAGATAGTTGCACGTTCATTAATAAAAAAAAGGAAAGGGGAACATTTCAGTGCATGCTATTTTCAACATGATTTTCAAATCGATTGTGGGTGATGTTCTCAATAAGGTGGTTCACGACCTTGTAGTAAACTTGGATGGCAGGCAGCTGAAAATCGGAACTTTGGGAGTTAATATTCAGCAATGGCGGATTACCGCGCTCTCTTGGACTTACGCACGGATACCCTCGTAATCAATTAAGTATTAGAGATCATTAACTTCATGGTCATCCTCGAAGTAGCTGAAGTAATTACCATCAATATACAGTCCACTTCAGTTCAGTTCAGCTAAGCGAGGTTTTTGTCTAACAGCAACCTTGCTTCCAAAAGGGTTGGCCTCCTCTGCTTTAGATGGTACACGCAAATGAATGAAGACGTTAACGAACGTGTTGTGTAGAACTGAAGGTAACCAAGGATCAAGATAACTCCTGAGAAGTGTTAGTTGACCCCTTGCTCCAACCCGAATTGTAGTACAGCCACAACAAATAAATAAGTTATTTCTGTCATGGGTTTATTGACCTTCTCAAGTTCACTCCTCGAAAATTTGCTATGAAAAATGAGATTAAAAAAAAAGATATTGCAAAACAAGTGCATCTGAAACCTAGAAGAATGCAAACGAAAGCTTCTGATATTAATTTCATGTATTGTAATTTGTTACACAAAACCCGCATAGAATCATCTGCAGAACCCAAGAATAAACAGCCACACGTATAACATATCACAACTTCTTAGCAGGATCGTCATACTTGCTTCTAAGCAAATGTTTTTTTTTTCTAAATAGATATCCAATCATACAAATTGTTGGCGCTCCACTGATTACCCTTAAGAAAAACCAAAACACCAACCCACCCAAATGATCCTAAAAAAAGGAGAATATACCTCAACAATCTTCAAATCATCTGGAATTCATCAATAAAATTGTGAACGGTTTCTGCTCAACTTGTCGGGAGTATGGCAACCCAAAGCAGCAAAAGATCTCATATCACAAAGACCGCTAACAATCCTAATTTCATATGCATTGCACTCACCGCCACCAACACCATCGTCATAGACGTAGTCACTTCCAGCAGGCTGTTGTATCCACAAGTACCAGCCGATATAATGCCATAGCGACCACCAACTTGATCCAAGCTCGCTGCCACTGCCCTAGGCTCATCAGTGATCGAGGCGAGAAAATAGAGAAAGAGCGACAAATGAACGCAAATAGAATGGAAACTCCAAACGGTATTATGTGATGCTGGTTCATTTATTTAAAATTTTCTCCTTTCTATCGCTTTGTCTAAGTGTTGTATTCCGCTATGACCAGGTCGCCAGTTGCCCAGTTTCCCACCTGTGCCTGTTGAGTATCTCTTTTCATTTCATAACTGTACCGACTCAGATAGTTCGAGGAATGCGTACAAACTCGCTTTCGAATGCGATCAACGTCGATCCGCGTAAAGGTTCATCGATTTCAGTTCATGGCGCATCACACGGATCCATAATACACACAACTAATAACACCATGTAATTGTTCAAGCTCAATACACTGTAGCCATGAGGCGCTCTGCTCAGAGGTCGATTGGACCAAGTTATGTGGCGAAACACGCAACCGATCCCGGGATCTATTGAATTGGTTGATCCAACACCGATCTTCAAACCAAACGCCCCCTTCGATAGCCAACTGATGTTGCACAGAGAGCACAATCCCCTCCGCTTTACTCGAATTCAAACGGTGGCGATCATCGATCGTGAATAGAAGACTGCCGAATGCCTGCTTGTTGGTGTATTGGGTCGGCCTCGATTTATCTTGGCTTAGCATTGTTGGTGAAAGTAACGCGCATTCGAGATAGATACACCCGATAGTTGACCACAAAAGAAGCGCCTTTCCCAAACGTCACCTGCTCAATCTACTTCAGCAGTCTACCACCAACGCCACGAACATGATCATTACTCTGATCAATGCCATCGTAATCTTCCTCCGCGTCTCGTTTTCATCCCGCAACTACGTGCCGCGCGCTATTTCACGGCTGCTGTGTGTGCGTCTACGTGCAACAATAACGAAACAATGAAAGTAATAAACTGTGAAGTAGCAAATAGACTCTGGCCAGCGGCGAAACAAGGCCTTCAGATGACTGCCGTCCAGCAGGGAAACTATGAATGACTAGCTTCGTTACACAAACACAGATTTACGGTAATTACGATAGAAAGTATTGGAAGAGATTTCGTTAATAGTCGGGTTACGTGTATTTGATCACAGGCGATTTGAAAACGTCGCCTCGGTCAAGTGGAGCCAAGTGGCACAGTTTTTGTTACTTCAGGCTGAAGATGAAACTCGGTCGCAAGCCGATGTCACCTTATTACACCAACTAATTAAGAAACTAAATACAATTTTTCAAACAGGGTTGATGACGCTATACGACACAGCCACGAACGAGCAAAGTGGGTGCAGATGCATTTGGAGAATCTGTTGAGCAGTTGAAATTGTTAGGTGTCTACAGAACAAGTCGAACTACTTTGACTCGAAACTTGGAATTTCATTAAACTCAGTCAACTATAAACAACACCTACAATGACTGACAAAATCAAGGTAGTAAGGTAATGCTTTACATGCTTCGACAGTAACGTATATTGTAAGGGAACTCCCAATTAATATACAAAAGACCACTATTCAAAATCGATGTTTCGAAATATCCAAAATCAACTTAATATACTCTTATGTGTATTTACGAACCTAACTGCGAGAACACAATATCATTTACTTACATTCATCATAGATTTACTCACTCACATAACAACCCTGTGTGTATCTAATACGCCCTGCGACGTGCTTATGTCTACGGATCTTTTGCAACGAATAAAAGTTGAAATATATAAGTAAGGGAAAAGCGGTAAGATAAGCTTTGATCTCAAATGACAAAAACAACCAAGTACAATACAACAATCAATTCCGTGATTACAGCGACATAAATGCCGTTCCCGAACAGGCTCTAGAAAAAATGTACTACATACTATATATACAATAATAGGCCAAAATGAAAAGACAAATGAAAAGTACCAAAAAAAAGTAGAAATGGTTTAGAAGCGAAGCATCAACGCATCGAACCAGGGCCTCAAGAAGAAGGACATGCATTTCTTCTCCCTGCTATTTAAGCTGTGCACTTATTAACTTAATCGCTTCAGTATACGACTCTGATGATTTGGATTTTTTTCAATTCATCTCTTGGTGCTATTTCGTCACTATGATTGCGTGTTCATGTGCTGTGTCGTGTCTCTTGGAATCGCCTCGAGCGTAAAGCATTTACTAAAACCTTAGTAGCCATAAATCTCTACGGACCTCCCGAAGAATCCTTGGGAAATTTGTAGACAATTTCACGGATTTAGACGAAGGAGAACCCACCATGCACCATGTACTATATAATACTATACCAGCTCTAAATTGTACCGCCTTTAAATTTCAGAGATTTCCAATGACCCTACCTTCGAGCTTTCGTAACAAGCGTTGAATGAAGTATCGTCACTGCTATATGCAAACAGAACCTAGATTTTTACAAGATCATATTAATATATCAGAAAATCCTAAACCACGTGACAATTACAAAACCAGCTGACAAATATTTTGTTTGCCAGAAGGTTTATGAAAATGTGAATAAAATGTGGTACACGGCTCTTATATGAACTCTGTAGCGTTCTACGGACCCACAATTCCGCGCAGGTAAGGTTCCTACCTTTCAAGGAACATACCTACCTGAAAACGTTATACGCGCCCACAGACGCGTGCCACTAAGTCCTGCTAGGGGCCTGAAACATTTAGCCAACGTTGAGCCCTAAACGTCCCAAAGCTTTCAATGTCAAGCTCAACAATTCGAATATGGCATACCTGAAACAAAGGTAAAACGTTCATTTATCCTATCCCGAAAGACTGAAATGCGCCGCACTCCAGCACTGCACAGTCGGAAATCCGGAACATCTACACGATGTTACAAGGAATTGCTATCGTCGGTAAATTAGCCGACCAACGGCTGCACGTGCGGGTAGTTTACCATAAAGACCACCCAAATCCGTCGAGCAAACAAAGGCAGCGGCAACCTAGTACAATAATGGATATCGCTTATCCGCTGCCAAATTCCTGGCAACAATAAATATCTCAACGAGATAGGTCGTGAATATTTACGAGAGTAGAGCCAACAAAGAAAATACTCCAGTCCCACGGTTCCTTTTTGGAATTTCACACCCATTAGAAAGATCTAATGGATTGTTAGGTTTAACTGAAGAAGTTAAAAAAAGCTCATGGAACATACGTCCATCCAAATTGCAGGATATCCTTCGGCCTGCGCGCCAGATGTTTTATGCAAATAAAGGCGGCACCAAATCGACAGCCGTGGAACCAAATTTTAATCACCACCACTGATAATGATAATGATGTAATGTTATGCTGCTAACAGATACGTCGGGAAATTCTGTTAGCAGATTGAATACAGATATTATGGAAAATTTCCCCTGTGCAGGTGCCGATCGGAGATCTGAATCAGGATATTTATTTGGGCAGAAAGTTAGTCTATATTGAGCATACGTTCAGGAGAGCCACAGAGGGAACCGCGCCGAGGCAGTCCAGAAGAGTACGGTTAGAGAATAAAATTGGAAAAGGTCAGTCGAACGGCGAGGAAGTCATCTCGAGAAAGAAGTCAGAAATTAATTGAGTAGCTGGTGTTCCGTACGTGTGTCTTAACTTAACTTAACTTCACTTAACGTAACTTAACATTAACCGAGTAACTTGTGTTTCGTTCGTGTGCCTTACTGCGTTTTCTTAAAACATTGTTGTGACGTTCACCTTATCTGAATTCATCACATTGTGTAACATCTAAACAATTTGTGTTATTAAATAAAAAAGATTAAATCCAAAACGATCTCTGTGTTTGATTGGTGACAGCATTCGCTCTGGGTAGTTGTGTTCTCGGTGTTAACAGTGTTCGGCAGAACACTGCACCATCAAACATTATAAACGACATTCAAAACCGCCGAAACTCTGTAGCGGTTCTACGAATCACCACAACCAACTATAGGTTAAGGTGTCCTTTCCGCCAAGGAACATACTTACCCCTATCCATTACACGTGTCCCAATAGCCCGTGAGCATACCTGTAACAAAGGTTATACACCCAGCCTGAGCAGCAACGCGATGTTTTCCCGCGAAATACCATTGTCGGTAAGTAAACCGAACAAGGGGTGCATTCTCGGGTAGCTAAAAGCAATTAGCACCTAAATCCCTCGCATAATCTAATGCTAAGGCACACTTGCGCAAACAAACGATTCGTTGCGCCGCTGATTAGCAGGCGAATAATCATAAACCCGTAACACTATCCTTGATAGATGTTTATGATGAAAAAGGCAAACAAAGCCTTACAGCCCATAGTCCGTGTACACATCCGTAATGCAAGCGATCCTTGCCGCATGTCAGATGTGCAGTTCAAATAAACTACGGAAAGATCGGAGAAAAAGCGGCGGCGTCCGCTCCGTAAACAGAAGAAAAAAAAGATTCCGACCACCAGCAACGAATGTTAATGATAAAGATCACGAGTAAGATTTCTTCTTTCCAGGTCCAATGGGAAATTCTCCTTTTGAGATGCAAAGGGAAATTTTATGCTGTTAACAGATACGATCGGAAAGTCTATTAGTAGATTGGATGGGGAAATTTTCCTTTGCAGATGCGAGGAGGTAGTTAGAATGGGATATTTTTTGGATAGGGACAATTACTCTAGAGAATACCGTCGAACCGGAAGGTCGATTTCGAGCATCAAAGAATACGTTCGAACAGAGAGGAACTCAATAAGGAGGTCGGCCCGCGCTGCGATATCACGAAAATAAGAAACGTGGAATGTGTGGTGTCCTAGACGTAAATGGAGATCGAGCTCTTAAACAAAAATAAACGTCAAAAATAAAGACAATTCTCACCGTGTTTCATTTGCTGAGGTATTCGCTCTGTGTTTTCTGTGTTAGATTTCTTTTGTTATTCGTGAACAGTTTCGGCGGAACACTTGAACAACACATATATATCCGCCAAAACTCCACGTGTATATGACGTAAATCAGGCGTGTATTATCAGAGAAAACATAATCATAGGCTCACTCTTGACGAGGCCGACCAGGGTATTAAAGCCGTTATTAATACAGAGGCATACAACAAACTGAACTATAACAATGGGCCAAATAGAACAGCCCACAGCACCACCACGGCTCTCAATATTTTTCAAAACCACTTCAACGAATCAGTTTTTAATAAAGAACCGGGGACGACTCGCGACACACATAAACCAATTAGCAAAATCTCCCCACTGGAATAAACCTGAATATTAAGAAGGTCTTTGATCCAATACCACGTCGTGGATCCAATACCTGATTTTCAAACTCTTTAACACTATTTTGATTAGAACATCTAAAACTATAATAAGGCAACTACCAATTTGTTCGAAATCCAAGTTTTTCAAGTTCGGGTAAAGAGAAAATTATTCACACACAATGCCGCATCCTAGACCCGCACTATTCTACATCTACACCTAAGATATCCTGTGGCGTTTCTAACAGATACACGCACACACAATATGCAAGCAAATAGTGAAGAACACCGAAAGGAAATTCGAATAAGCAAAAGCATCAGAGCCATGTATCATAGCGATAACATAACAATTCCACATCAGCTGAGTGTACTTGAGTTGAGAAATCGAATTCATACACGCAGCAGTGGCTTGATGTGTTAAGCATTGGTTCAATTTTTAGTGATTCTAACTGTCATAGCGTCAGTTCGACTCACACGTTCTTCACTATCATCGCAAACGCTGTAATCCCGTCTCCTTTGCATTGAAGTGTAAAGCAAATATGTGCACGGCGTGTTGTTTTAAGTCATCTTTGAGCTTCTAAGTCGTAAGATATCCTATCAAGTGCCACGACATATACACCAATACTACGGTCGATAGAAAATCCTACTAAACCCGATAAAATCCGGCACCGTATTTCTGAATAGTCAACTCTCCTAGCCGATTTTCGATTTAACATAATATTCGAACAGCTGCCGCGTAGAATAAGATATCCGTGTGTAATTTACGTATGAAATAAGAAAAATAATAGAAGGAAAAAGACGGAGAGAAGGAACAAATAAATACTGTGCGCTGCTAACGTTAGATATATAAAACTACCTTAACTCAGCCAACTGATTGTCCACCAGAAGAGCCTTTAGTCGAATGGCCACTGAAATCTATCACTAAAAATCTTCATGAACTATTATACCGATGTCTTGATCCACTCCTCTGGAAATTAACAGGCGCACATGGACACGCAACTATAGTTAATAATGCATATTCAAAAGAGACTTGAAAAATAAATCACCAGAGCCGTATACCAGAGCATATAGTAAACGTAGTAATGCACGGTTTGGGTAGCGAGTTGAAATATCATCGTGTACACGCTGTTGCGAACTGACGTGGTCACCCCTAGTTGCATCTGCAACATCCTCCCCGTCCGGCAACGAAGTTCTCAATATTCCTTTCTGGAATTTTATGTGTAGTGTAGTGCCGGAGAACGGGGATTTAGCATGTAGGGGAGTAGAGGGGTAGATAACATGAAGTCCTCTGCCTTGGTCTTGTCATTCTTTCCGCTTGTTTGCTTCTCAGTGTCCTTTTGATGGAGTTGCTAGTTTTGCTGGAGTTTAAATGGCGCTTGTTGATAATACTGTTGATGCGGTGTAGGCTGATAATTAGTCCATTGCTAATACATCGTAGTGATTTATCGCTATTGTGGGGGCTGCTATTGGCACTTGACCTGAATGGTGATTAAATAATTTGATCTGCAGCAATTGATGGTGGTCTGTTACTCGTAATTGGTTCTGTACATGTGCTCACAGGAAAGAGCCGGTGATTGCTGCGGTATGACGAACTGGTCGCTGTAATCTTGGAGATCCTGAACACGGCGTTGACGGTGGAGATGAATACGCCGTGACGACCACCGACAATGTTGACGATATAGTTATAGATTGTGTCTACGGTGAAGATGACAAAAATGATGTCAACAATGAGGAGGCAAGTGACAATAACGACTGATTCTAGGTTCCCTGTTCCATTTCCAAATGTACTGTCATTCAGCGATGCAGCGCCTGATATTGTCACAAATCTTGATTTAATATGTGACAAAGACATTCTTTGAGTATTTCCATAGCCTCTGCTATCTCTCTCACTTTAATTCGGCGGTCGTCTAGCATCATTTGGTGAATTTTAGCAATGTTATAGTCAGTTGTTGCGGTTTTTGGACGTTCTGAACGTTCTTCGTCTCCCAAGCTCTCACGGCCACGTTTAAATTCAGCTGCCCAAAACTTTACTGTGGTAAATGGTGGTGCAGAGTCCACATACACAGAGTTCAACTCATCTTTGATTTGCGTAGGCGTATTCCCTTTCAATAACAAAATTCTTATGACAGCTCGATACTCAATTTTGTCCATTTTCACCAAAACACTCACATCGACTCACCCAAACGACTATGAAATAAAAACTACGCCTCCGAAATGGCTGAAATTTTGGTGAGTAACTGTCAAAAGATGCACAACTATACTCACTAGCTTTTATGGACGAGTGCCGCCATCTTCACGTTGAGTTCGGAAACTTTTCAGGCCACCCTCGTATATCGCACTACTGTTTTGCGTACCATCGCTACTCCTACAAGGACTGATGCGAGTAGTCATACTTATAGGTGCATTCCTTATTGACACCACATTTTTTAATTGATGATAATCATACATATCGAGGGCTCTTTCACTATGATGCTGCTTTGGGCTAAGTACCTGAGGATTGTGGACAACAAGCTTCGGCGAGGAGACTGATCCCGAAATCGTTGAATAACTAGTTGCATGGCTTGTCTTTGAAACGTCGCTCATCGATCCTACCCATCTAATCATTTCAATGTCTCCGTTAAAGAGTGGGTCGCTGGGATGATGCCATCATTATTGTTGATACTCGCGTTGCCGGTATGGCTGTTGCCATTAGTGATACTATTGCCGGTAGAGGCGAAAGGATAGCTAGCCGATAATGATGAAGAAGGAGGTGGTGGTTACTTTGTTCATCACCAACAGTTCCGCCATTTATATTTAACATATTCGCTTTAGGAAAATATATTTATTTTTACATAATTTATTTCAAAGCCGAGAAGAAATTCTCATCCAGTGTTATTGATCAACGTCTATCGTGCCATCTGACTACAGCTTTTTGTTTCTTTTTTTACACAAACGCGCGCACAAAAGGGGATTTTGGAGTACCCTTAAATGTCAGACCACGGTCCGAGCGGGAGGAGAGGAACTGGATAAGGAAAAGAGATATCTGTGGGGTTTCTCTATATTACATGGAGAACCAACCCACAATTCCAACCCCAATGTCCGCTTTATTTCGACCGCTAACAGCGCGTCAACCCAATCCCAAATGCCTACCGTCGGCTATTTCACCTACAATAGATAAATCCATAAAAGAAGACTGGCCGGAAGTCATTAATCTATTCGGTTAATGCACAATTTCATTCAGTGTTTTCTTGCCATACGGCAACACTATGGTATTAACCCATAAGATTTCCCCCGGAAATTTCAAAGTCATTTCGGGTAGCAACAAAAAGTCGAAGCAAACGACGCCGTCGCATCATAGCAAAACTGCTGGGGAATTTATCAAAATATCTAATTAGGTGTCATGATAAATTGCCCTAGCCAATTTGGCGTCACTTCGGCTTTTCATCAGATCATCCATTCGCTTGGGATCAATGATCTCTTTTTGCAGGTGAATTCCATCACCTAAATTTTCCTCTCCTCTGAAATGCTGTCTTTACATGGTCCAATGCGCTCTGACTACACCATAGCCGAACCACTGGGTCAGTAGATCATGTCAGTAGCTGCATTTGATACCAACACACACAATCAAAGCTACCCCGAGATCACAGCACATCATGTTTCTGTTCTCTCATTCTCCATGTCCGTCAATTACCCAATTAACAAAAGTTACCCACACTTCGACGAGTGTGGGGTTGAGAGAGCAGAGGCGTGGTCTCTTTCGGTTGTCCTGTGTGTGGAATGAAATACGAATTTAACCTATGATTCGAGTTAGTCGCTATTCAATAATCATCGCGGTTGGTCATGTCGCCGCTCGGGCCCAAAAATTAATTTCTTTAATTCAAATCTGTCGCTGATCATCACTCAAATGGAGCACACGTCTTCGGAGTCGATGTACCATCTATGGTCAAGTAATACGTTAAATCGAAATTTTAATTACTGCGGTCACAGTGTCGAAAAAGAAGTGTTTCACCACTATTATAGAAGTTATAAAATTCAATTTAATCACACTTATCATAAGTTCTAAGTTAGGTTAAGAAAGATAGAACAATAAAAAAGGGATTAATAGCAAAACAACATTTCTGTGCTCCAGCGTTTCATTTACTTTTCCCGTGACATTGGGATATATTTTTGTGAACAAGTTAATTGGCGACTTGGATTGCAGCGGAACTACAAGTGGGGAGGAAGTGAACCAAGTGCCCGTGTTTAGGCATATACTTTCTACCCCCACATATCGATGTACATCGGTCTTAAATCTATGGACATTACAACGACGAGGAAACACATGATAAGGTAGAATATTCCACATTCGTGTGGTTCCGCTAAAGAATGACTCTCTATGTTGGGTTGTGCCCGTGAAGTTGACTTTCAACGTAAACTGATGCGCCATCTCAGATTAACGGGTATCGCGGGAAGATGTCTGAGGGGGCGGAACGCATTCAGAAAGTTCTGTTGAACAACGACCGTGATAATACCTATAGGTTGCGCATATGTTCTAACGACGGAATTGATCGACTCACAGCTGGGTCCCCAATGAGTTTCACTGCTCGTTTTTGCTTCCTATCGAGCACGTGTAGTGCAGTTTTGGATGCGCCCAGATATGGGAGTTGAACTCCATTTGGCCGCACTTCTCGCAGCTTCAAATATGTGGCCATTCCAATTAAGAGTTGAATTAATTCGAGTGCCGAGGAGTGATAGTTCCTTGGCTTCATCGATGCAAATGCCGTTCACAGACAATATATTTACTTTGAGGTTCACCTTTGACGGCAGGAAACAACACTGAGTTTTTAAGTCCTGGAACTCTACAAAGTTAGATAATCCCCGTTGATATATCTTGTTGAGGTCGGAATTGGGTTGTGGATAATGGACAAGAGATCGTTTATAAAGATGAGGAAGAGAGTGGGTGAGACTACAGAACCTTGGGGAACACCTGCATTAATTTGACGGGAGGCAGATTTGACACCTCCAAGAACCACTTGGATTGAACTGCCAGAAAGATAGTCTGTTATCCATTGGATCAGGTTATTGTCCACTCCATATGAATGTAATTTTGATAAAAGGGCTGGATGCCAAACTCTGTGGAAGGCTTTCAAGATATCCAGTGCAATATCCTTGCTTTCTGCGAAGTATTGGATAAGATGGCTACATTTTTCGCTAAGGTAAGTCATCAAATCTCCTCTGGACCTGTTGCTACGAAAGCCATATTGGGGGTCATTGAGGAGGTCATTTGATTCCAGATATTTCGAAAGTTGACGGTGAATCAGTGATTCCATTACCTTCGAGAGAATAGAAGTTAGTGCTATGGGTCGATAAGAAGAGAGGGACGATTTGTCACCCTTTTTGGGAATTGGCTGAATGTTCGCTGACTTCCATCTATTTGGGAAACGACCAGTAGAATAAGACTAATGGAAGAGTTTACGCAGTGGTTTAGAGAGTGAAGAGGAACATTTCTTCAAGAGAATTGGGGGAATGCCATCAAGACCAGGGGATTCGTGTGCGTTTAACTCCTTGAGAACGCGGGCAACAGTACGCGTTCGGAAGCGAATCTGGCTCATGGTGTGCTGCTTATGCTCAAGTTGAGCCGGAACTGATGTGATATCAGGCAGCGTTGAGTTGGCTGCAAAATGTCCAGCAAGTAAATTCGCTTTCCCTATTGCACTGGTGACTGGTCAGTCATCGACTATTAGCGAAAGAATGGATGAGGAGACCGAGTTTTGGATGTTCATCATAAATGTCCAGAAGTTTCTACTACCTGTAGGTGAGTGTAGTATTTTTTGTCTCACTCTCTGGTCATGTAACAACTTAACGCGTTGAATATACGCGTTGCAGTCATTTCTAGCTCTCTTAAATCTTTTCCAGTTTTCCTCAGTATTGTTTTATTTATACAACCGGAATCTCAACTCTTTAGCCTTAATGGCTTCACTGCACCCGGAAGCAGCCAGATATTTCCCTTGGGTTTGATATTCTTTACTCTGTGCGGAATAAAGGTTCGCATGCCAAACAGAATCGTGTCTGTCAATGTGTCCGCTATAGTGGCAACATCATTATTGAGGAAAAATAAGAACCAATTTAACTTCCCAAAAAAGTCGTTCCGACTTTCCCAGTTGGCTTTCTCATACGAGTTTTCTCGTAAGCGTTGCTGTTGTTTAGAGCAAATTTAGTTGACACGACACAGTGGTCTGAAGTGCCCTAGGGCGAAAAAACTTCAATTGTGTATTTGTTTGGGTGCGAGGTGAGAAACAGGCCCAGTGTGTGGGCGGAATGGCCATCTATATCTGGTATCCGTGGTGGCTCACTGACGAGTTGAGTTAAATTATTTGATTCAGGAAAGAGCTGAACATACTGACCCTCGGGGGTTGTGTGTCCTGAGTGGCGACGCCACTGAGAGTTATGCACATTAAAATCACCCGCAATAACGATAACGTGTGGGGATATATGGTCCAGATCTTATCAATGGAATCAGATAGAGCATCAAATTCGTTAAAGGATGAGTTTGTAGGTATTTCAGTTGGTTATATGTCGGCCTTGGCAAGGTTCACCAAGTGTCCTAACTTACCAGACGAAAAGAATCCCGTAAAACCGCTTTCACTCGTTGTTCGACAGTGGAAAGAAAAAACACGCTGGGGTATTTTTGATGATAATGTTTCTTTTTTTTTATTTTGCGGCGTTTACGTACATCAGTATTAACTCGTTTACAAAAGTTTCCTTACGGCTGTATTAACACAACTTCTTCTCTTAGAACATTAGCAAAACGATTAACACAACTTCTCGATAACCGCTATTACAAATTATTATTACAAATGTCTATAGTTCCGTCCATTCACTTGTTACTTTAAAAGGACACAATTATTACTCCTACCGCACTGAATAGTAAAACTCGACTTTGGGGCACACTCCAGGAGGCTCGACTCCATTACCACTATTTTATCGACTAAACTACTTTTGCGCGCGGATCACCTTGTTGGCTCGTGATGCGAGCTCATGGGTGGTCGAACCGTGGGAATGAAAAATCATCTTTGGGATAAGTATTTGCAGTTGCCCAAATACTACGTTAGGGATTAGGATGCATTTGGGATAATTACACAATGATGGTTGAGTATTTACACTGGCATTGAATTCGACTCTTGGCAGCTAGACGCGAATTGCCCCGGTGCTTTGAAGATTGCATAAAAGCCGCCGTGGGTAGTGGTGCACATGAAAATCTGTTGCGCATGTGTGGGACAGTAAATGCAGGCAGACAGGGGTTCTGCTGATTGTTTTCATAATCCACTTCGGTTATCTAGTATGGCAACCGAAATGTTTACCTTTTAGAACAATGCTGAGATGCATTGATGTATGCGGTACTAGCGTACCGAATTTCTTCTAGGGAAAATTGATATACCGCGTTAATTGCGTGAATGTCCTTGATGGGCAGATGCTTGATGTTTGGATGCGATTTGCATAATCGGAAGGTAATGCAATCGGTGGGAAAATGCTTGGGGAAGTTATTGCGCTTGCATACGCAAAAATGATGAAATTAATGGAGGTTTAGGAAGGAAGATTTTAAGGTAGGTTGAAAAGGTAGCAGTGGCGTTGGTAGAGACGCCACGTTACCCCCCCCCCCCCCCCCCCGCGTGACATGGTCACGATATTGTTGGTAGGGCGAAGTAGTACTCAGATAGCTGTCGCTGTAGTTAAATGAGGTTGGCCGAACATGCGCCTTGTGGTTGCGCTCGGGTGCGGCTTCGTGTGAGGGGGCCGGTATTTCGGTTTGGTATTCCTGCCGTAGAAGTTGAGGGTAGCTCCTCTGCGGCATCGGGGTTTGTGGTGGCCTTTGGAAGGTTGGCCCCCCGAGAAACACGGTTTCAATCTTTCTACGCAGACTGTGGTTGGTCTGCCTTGGATCTCTACTTCGTACACTCGATCACTACTTCGTTTTAGAATCTTATACGGCCCTTCGTAGGGGGGGTCGTGTGGTTTCTTAACTTTGTCCACCCTGACGAAGACGTGCGTGCTGCTATGCAACTCGGGGTGGATAAACACTCTTTTGGTGCCGTGTCGGGCTACGGGTTTTGCCCTGATCTTCCGCATCAGGTCGCGGAGGTAGCCTACGCTTTGTAGTTGGTCGTGTGGATCTTCACTGTCCACAAAAAGCTCGCCAGGCAACACTAGGTTGGTGCCGTAGGTCAGTTCTGCAGCGGATGCGCCCAAATCCTCCTGATACTTGTCCCCAATCCTAGGAGGACAGTGGGGAGGGCGTCGAACCATTGCGTGTCGTTATGACACATTAGAGAGGCTTTTAGCGACCTGTGCCAACGCTCTATCATCCTGTTGGATGAAGGGTGGTATGCTGTCGTACGACTTCTTTGACAGCCCAATAAGTCGGTGAGCTGCTTGAAGATCGTGGCCTCGAACTGTGGACCTCGGTCTGATGTTAACGTTGCTGGTACGCCAAAACTTGTAACCCAAGTCGAGTAAAACGCCCTGGCGACACTCTTGGCGGTGACTACCCGTAGTGGCGTTGCTTCTGGCCACCGAGTAAAACGGTCTATCATGGTGAGGATGTAAGAGAATCCTCTCGAGGGTGTTAACGGGCCCACAATATCTATGTGGACGTGTGTAAACCGAGCCTCGGGGAGTTTGAATTGCGCTGGCTCCAACACGTTGTGTCGGCTAATTTTGCAGCGCTGGCATTTAAGGCAGGCACGAGCCCAACTCGTGAGGTCCTTGTTCATACGAGGCCATACGAACTTACGTCGAATGGCTGCAGCGGTTGCTCGTCCGCTGGGGTGAGCTGGACCGTGAAAGGTCTCAAATACGCTCCTTCGCAGTTCGCCGGGAATATAGGGTCTGACTGTTCCCGTGGAGATATCACACCATATCTCGTCTGTGGATTGCTCAAGTGGGAACTTGCGCAGCTGAAGTGCTGTCTCTGCTTTGAGAAGAGACTCGAGCTGGCTGTCATTTTGCTGTGCTTGAGCTAGGTCGGCGTCGGCGATGGCGGCGCGTAGCTGAATGGTGTCGATGCGGGATAAGGCGTCCGCGATAACGTTCTGTTCCCCTGAGATGTGTTTGTTCTCAGTTGTGTATTGACCTATTAGATCGAGTTGCCGTTCCTGGCGTGGGGATGCATTCCCGGACCTCTTCCGGAATGCGTAGATCAGTGGCTTGCGGTCCGTTCTGATTACTAGGGGGCGACCTTCTACCATGTGTCGGAAGTACTTCACGACGCTGTACATAACGAGTAACTCCCGGTCGTACGTACTATATTTCCGCTCGGCCGTATTAAGTTTCCTTGAGAAGAAACCGAGCGGTTCCCGGATTCCGTTGCATTCTTGCTCCAATACTGCTCCCATGGCCGTGTCTGACGCGTCGCATTGGATGGCCAATGGTGCGCCCTCTGCGGGGTACCGGAGTAGGGTAGCATTTGCTAGCTGTGCCTTGGACTGACGGAATGCGTTGTCTGCAGTTTCCGTCGAGGCGATTGGGCGTTTGTCGTTCTTCTTTGCATCTTTAAGGGTTCATTTAAAGGGGCCTGAATGTGCGCGGCGTTTCGTAGTGTGGGTCGGCAAAAGTTTAGCATACCCAGGAAACGGCGTAGCTCGCGAACGTTGGAGGGGCCGGGGAATTGGGTTAGTGCTTCCACTCTGTCTGGAAGCGGGCGGATACCTTGGCCACTGATATGGTAACCCAGGTAGGTAACTTGCTCTTTGGCGAATTGGCATTTTTCTGGATTTATTACGAGGCCAAATTGTCTGAGGCGTTCAAGCACATGTTTGAGGTGTTGGTGATGCTCCGCAAGGTTCCGAGATGCTATTAGTATATCGTCAATATACGCGTAGCAGCAGTCCAGGAGGCTCGACTCCTTTACCACTATTTTATCGACTAAACTACTTTTGCGCGCGGATCACCTTGTTGGGTCGTGATGCGAGCTCATGGGTGGTCGAACCGTGGGAATGAAAAAGCATCTTTGGGGTAAGTATTTGCAGTTGGCCAAATACTACGTTACGGATTAGGATGCATTTGGGATAATTACACAATGATGGTTGTGTTTACAACCATGTTAATTGCGTATTGCATTCCTATGGAGTCATGGGTCGAATTCCAGTGTGAGTATTTACACTGGCATTGAATTCGACTTTTGGCAGCTAGGCGCGAATTGCCCCGGTGCTTTGAAGATTGCATAAAAGCCGCCGTGGGTAGTGGTGCACATGAAAATCTGTTGCGCACGTGTGGGACAGTAAATGCAGGCAGACAGGGGTTCTGCTGATTTTTTTCATAATCCACTTCGGTTATCTAGTATGGCAACCGAAATGTTGACCATTTAGAACAATGCTGAGATGCATTGTGTTATGCTTGATGTTTGGATGCGATTTGCATAATCGGAAGGTAATGCAATCGGTGGGAGAATGCTTGGGGAAGTTATTGCGCTTGCATACGCAAAAATGATGAAATTAATGGAGCTTTAGGAAGGAAGATTTTAAGGTAGGTTGAAAAGGTAGCAGTGGCGGTGGTATAGACGCCACAAGTTTCTGTCCAAATTTGGGCTTCTGTAAAGAAAGCAGTAATGTATGATATGCTTACGAACGTGAAGGTTTAACCACGAGAAATTAAATTCTGGATTGGAACAGAGCCCATATTGTGGTGCAGAAGTTGATACGCAATATTACTTCGCATGTATGTAGCTAGACCACGATGTGGAAAGAAAAAAGGCACTAGGTTATAACCGAGTATAGTAAAATCGGAATTAGATTAGTTATTACCTGAGTCTCGCTAAGTGCAAGGACTGCTGTTTTCTGGTTACTGACATGGGCAGGCACAGAGGAGAAATTGCATATTAGAACGCGAATGTTACACAGATCGACGTGAAATTCCCGTTCCATTGAAATAGCCTGCACAGAAAACCAATACCGCCTCAGAAAAGGATGCAAGTCGGACCCGGCGATAGATAAGCGAAAGCAACTACTACAAGTGTTATGCCCTTGTAGTAAGTACCCCACTAGATCCGTGCCGAAATCCAGGTCACATCACTTTCGTGACAAATATTACGCCATTCAAAACTCCAAAAACCCTCCCAAGATTATAGAATATCGATGCCCGAGGGACGCAACAGAGGTGCCAAAAAGAGGACAAACGTACACAAGGAAAGGAAAGTTATGCACCCTTGGCGCTAGTTTTATGACTTTAGTGAATTATTTTGTTTGTAAAATCCTTTCTTGGCTACAGAGTGCACTGGTATTCATCAAAGGACAAGTTCTTTCGATTTCGTCAACTAAAAGTGTGTCGTACTTGTCTTATGTATTTTGTTCACACCCCTTCTTGCAATCTTGAAAACTGGACTAATCGGTCCATTTTTAAAGTGAGTTCTGACACAAAGCCATACTTGACCAAAATTTTCCGAAGAGAATAGAACCTTTCTCCAAATCAAATAGACAATATGTAGGAAAGTTTTTCAGAAATGTACCATGACTTAAATTTACCCTTTTTCGGGTAATGAACTTCAGAAACGATGATTTCACTCGCTTCATTTGTTAGACCTACAATATTTAAGGCCGATACTGCAACTACAGTACATATCGACTCTAGGAGCCCCTTTGTATTATGATTTCGAAATCCTCAAAAGAAAATACGTGCGTCTTGAGAACGCGTCTATTTCATTTCTAGATGCTTTGATCCGACCAAATAAAAGGTTTCTGCATTAAGCGTCCAATTTATTAAACGAACGAACCCATTTTCGATGTATTTAGCTTCAACAATTACATGGCACGCATTGCGGCGCTCAAAATGTCTCCCATGAAAATAGTTTCTCTACACATCGCGCTGGTGTCACTGACACGTCCACCACAGTATTCTAACATGAACTTTCCACAACCAGGCCAAACTATGAACCCCGAAGAAATTATATCGCTTCTCCGGACGCGTTGATTTGGCAAAACATTCAACCGTCTGATTTTGTTTCATCGTGGGAAAGTCGCGGGCATTCATTGTCTTTCGAACACCAGCCACAATCGTCAAGCAAATCCAAAAGCGAATGTCCGAAGAAAAGTTCCCCATCTATCTTCCGGTAGAAGTGGGACTTTTTTTCTGTTTTGTTTTACTAAAATTAATTGTTAGCCATTACGACGGTCACATGTAGTTGGAGTTGTATCTGTTTCATTGAATTGGTGGCACAGTTGGGTCAGATACTTTCATAACTTCGAATGGTTACATTCCAATGACACTTGCCGAAGCCGACGTACCTAAGCCGCGATGAAGTTGCCACGAATTTCACCTCTTTAACATTTGTGTGCGAAACAATAAATCAACGCAACGACGTGCGATGCGAACAAAAACAACAACAAGAATGACTCCGAAAATCGACCTCTGAGTACCAGATATTTAATGCGAAAGACAAAGGCAAACATCAGAAGGTAGCCAGATGAAAGCACAGTGGCTAAGAAGTTGTAGCCAAGGAGACGAGAGAAGAAAGTTTAGAAGGTTAAAAGAAATGCGGGTGGTAACCAGATTCGCACGCTTGCAGGCTGTTCAACCCAATCGAAATCTTTTAGTGTCGTTAGAAGTATATTAGAAACTTTAGCAGGGCTTAGAACAGGCTGAGTGGTGCATTCACTTGCCCTTGAACCTTGATTTGTCTTCTTTAATGCACGTAATTATGTACTATAACTGTAGGGCTGAATGAACTGATATTCAATTCTGTGGTTGAGGCTTGATAAAGCATTAGAAGTTGATGCGTATGGTTCGAAAGCATATAGAGTGTATTTTCACTTACCGAAATTTATTGAGAGGCAAACAATAATGTTGATGTCAACTTTTAAAAGAATATAGATACAATAGCAACTCATACTGTGGTTTGAGATTAAAAATGAAGTCATGACTGGAGAAAATTCATATTAGTGACATTAGTCACTCAAGGAAAGGCCAGCTTCTCGAAAAAGCCTAGATGGCAGTGTAAAACATTATTTCAATTGATGTATCAATCAATTAATAAATCACCAAGAAATCAACCAAGCAGCAGTCAAGCAAACAATCAATCAACCGTTATCAATCAATCTATCAAACACCAATCAAACCCTAACATTATTGATGGCAAACCACCAAGCGGACGATTAATAAAAGGAAATGTTTGAATCATCACTGGTCGTAGCTTATGGTTAAAGAAGGGGCTTCACGTCCGCCAACACCATAGGATAAACAGTGCCCTTTTCGTTTTCTCTTTTCTCTATAAATTATTTTATTTATTCCCCCAGCTTCATTTTAATTTTAATTGTAATAATTTAGTCAAATTGAAATATTTCTTATTATTATAATAAATAATAAATTAAAATAAAGAAAAACCTAAAACCAAAATAAAACAAAAAAATTATAATTTAAAAGCCAAAAATAAAGAAAATTACCAAATAACTACAAACCAAGTTTTTATTAATTTTTGTTTATAATTACTTATTTAATGAATTAAAAAAGTAAGCAGACCAATAAGTAGTAAATAGTAAGAACAATAAAAAAAGGATTTAGAGTGCTGATAAAAAGTCAGTAATTCATATATTAAAAATATTCTTATAAAAATAAATGTAACATTCAACGGGAAAGAACAATTTGAGTCTCCGAAAATGAATCATGTTTTATGATCTTTTTCGACAGATACAAGATAATCGTCCCATTTATACATTTTCACATTATTTTATTATAAATAAATAATAAATATTATAAACTATAGAAAAGTAATGGATTTTTCATGTAGAGGTACTAAAAAAATTAATAAATCAAATAAAAATATGAGGGCAGTTTGATAAGTCAGTGACTTTTTGAATTTCTCACGCAATGACTTTACACGCAATACTGCGGCCGTTAACTGAATAGACTGCTGTCAAAGTTTGAGCAACTTTCGTCATTTAGTAATAATAATATATTGATTGAAATACATAATATTGATTTGAATTTCATTTCAGATTATAATTAAATGTTGAGAAAAAATTTTAGATATTAAATAACGATAGAAAATAGTAAACAAGAGATTACTTCTTCCAAATGTTGGTGGTTACTGCATGGAACGTGGGGCATCCTGGGGTTCTGGTAATTATAGCAGATACACGCGGTGCACAAATCGGTTCACAAATCTACGGTAACGAGCCATCTCATCAATCTCTGCGACACTGCTTATGAATCCATACTGCATCATCATCATCATAATCGGCACTACAACCGGGATCCGGTCTGGGCCCCTATTTAGCAAGTCTCTCCATCGGTCCAAATTTCGAGCCGATGGCATCCAGTTTGGCACTCCCAGGCTCCGTGCGTCCTGGTCTACGCCACCCCTCGATAGCAAACATGGTCTGCCACCATGTCGCCTTCCATACATCCCGCCATGAAGGAATTTCCTGCCAAGCTTTAATTTTTTTACTACGTCACCTTCAAGGTAGATCCGTACAACTCATGTGCAGGCAAGGTCTACCACGCTGTCGCCTTCCATTCATCCCGCCACAAAGGACATTCCGGCAGGCTCCTCTTCGCTCGATCGAGCTAGATGTCCCGCCCACCGGGGTCTATCGAGCTTAATTTTTCTTACAACATTAGCTTCAAAGTAGTTCGCGTACAACTCATGGTTGTAGCGTCTTCCTGTCGAACGCGACTAAGAGTTCAGAATGCCTCGTATTGGGCACCAGGTCTCGGATCCATACAGATCTTGTACAGTAGTAGCTTGGATGTTCTGGATAAATTTCGGGATTTAAAGAGCCTTGATAGACCATAGTAGGCTTTGTTGGATTTGATCAGCCGTCCGCGTTTTCTTCATCCATATTGTTATCGACTGCTACTATTGACCCTAGGGAGTTAAAGGATTGCAATACTTCAAATTCGTGCCCTGCTACACTGATAGTTTGGCCAACGTTAGGTCTTCTCTTCGCAGAATTTCCCACCATGTACTTAATTTTCCCCTCATTAATGCGCAGTCCCAGTTTTTGTGCCGCCTGCTCGATCTGGGGGGGGGGGGGGGGGGGGGGGGGGGGGGGGGTGATTGTAATTAACGTATGCTAATTGTGTAACATGACCTGTCTTATGGCTTTTACTGTCTCCTCTATGCTTGGTGGCGGCAGCATTTCGTCTCGATCTTGCATTGGTTGAGCCCCTAATTCTTCTGTGAGCTAACCATTTAGCAATTTATTGAAGAGCACTTCCCATCGCTCCAGAATGCCTTCAGGATCCATGATCAGATTACCCTTTTTATCCTTGCAGTAAGTGCAGCGTGGTGTGTATTGCGTCATACTGCGGACTATTTGGTAGAACTTCCACGCCTGGTGCGGACCTCGATCTCTATTTTTCTCTATTTCACAGACTATATTTTTTCCCAGGCACTTTTCTTTTATCTGTGGAGTCTTTTTCAGATCTTCTAAGCTCTTTGTATTTCTCCTCGCGTACCCGCGTCCTATGAGACTCCTGCATTGCCCGGTATGCGGCATTCCTACGTTCGGTCGCTAGTTTGCACTCATCATCAAACCAGAGTGACTCCGATCTCTACGACTACTGCCTAAGATGGAGTTGGCAGTACTAATGTCAGCATTCTTAGGACGTATCCATTTCTCTTCTACGCCCGGCATTCTGGCCCCAGGACTTACCCTCCCTCCATCGACCTCTTCGAGGGCGAGTCTTCACGCATGACCAAAGGTGTTGCTGGTGTTCTCTTTGTGTAAGACAGCCGCGTAGATTCGAACCGTAAGGCAATCTGGGCTCGGAAAACTTTATCAACAAGATAGTAATCAGAATCGATGCTGGCACCTCGGTAAGTTCGTAATCGAGGTGTGGCGGCGACCTATCAACGCGTGGTCAATTTGGTTGCGGGTGGTCCCATCACGTGATACCCAGGTGGCCTTGTAGATATCTTTACGCGGAAACCTGGTGCTCTCAACAACCAAGTTGTTTGATGCTGCCAGTTCGATGAGTCGTAGTCCATTGTCATTAATGTTCTCATGTAGAAACTGGGAACGTGCCTAATGACTGAAAACTGGCTTCCAACCCATTTTCGCAATTTTCACATTGTATCTTGGGCAGGCATTGAGGGCCGGTTCGACGTTCTCGTAGCATTCTTCTTTTTCCTCGTCAAGGGACTCCTCTGTAGATCAATGAACATTTATGCGGCTTGTGGCGGTTCCGCCAGATCCCACGGCTCGCCTTCCTGAAAAAAAACCCATAACCACACCCCAGTCTGCACCAGCTTTCGCTTATGCAATTCGCATTAGCATCTTAAATGCTTCACGCATCAAACAGATCCAATTATTATAACCCAAAAGTACCTGCAAAAGAATTCTTACCTTTTCAAGCATTCCTTCGCTTACAAATCCCCTGTAAGAGTTCTTACTTTCCTTATCATAAATTATCCTGAAAAGAAAAACCCCGGTTCACATATCATGTAACCATTCCAGCCAGGAATAATTATCATTGCGTCGCCTATTCCCAGTTTTATTCATGTGTACAATAAATTTCTTTATGTATACATTGGCTGGCGTCCTTTTCTCCCAGCAATAAAATTCCCTGACTCGCGCAATGTGCAAACCAAAGCAAATACGCATCTCGCGTCTTAAACCTATTAGCACCATGTGCATCGGCATTGCGGCTATCGTAACAGCTGCAATGCATACCATAGACAATTCATATCGTTTAGGTACCCGAATCACATTTTCTATGTAATGTGCGACTGCTATTTATCTAGCCGACCCTCATTACCGAACTATGCATTAGGTCATATTTCCCCATGTCCTTTGATTCGCCGAATCTTGTCCCTTATGAACTAGATCCATAAACAAATACAAAGCCATTAGCATCCGATGAGACGCGATTCGTTTGTTTCAACAAACACACATCTCTTGGATGCCCATTATGCCCCGTCCTTGAGTTTCAGGTTTATTCCTATGGCCTTGTGTATGATAAATAAACCAATGTGATCTTCACTCACACATACACAGTCATTGCCAAGTCTCTCCTCCTTGTTTCCACCACAGGGAAACATTTTCTTCTTGGGCAAACTCACCATAAAACGAGATAATTATCGTTGAGTCGTAATATAACCATCAAGGCCGATGGTCGCTCCGCCATCCACCGTACCGTCGCCGGTACGGTGTGAATCGATAAACCAGTGTTCTAGTTTTTGTCGCGATTTGTTGAAGCAATTACTGTGTTGTACATTGCAATGAATTAACAATTATTAATAATTTTAAAATACTAATTTTGCAGTGCCACGAACCATGTAAATAATAAGAACATTGTATTAAGATAATCGCAAATTCTTTTATTCATCAATCAACCAAACAGTTAATTAATAAACAATAAAAAGAGTGTTTAAATTTTATTTCCCTCGTGAGCGTCCTTCCTTCGGTGATGTTCGGTGATCAGGCGCTGCACCACCTTCTCTGTTCATCCTTCCGCATTGGTGGACAATTTGGGTGCTCGCATTGGCAGCGGAACAGTGGAGCTTTCTTTTGATCTTCGTGACAGTGATGATGGGAGAGGAAGTGAACCAGTGCAGTACGCCCGCACAACATACTTCCTCCCCACAGGCTTATGTTCTTAAACTTGCCTCGCACGCGAAGAGTGCATAGCCTTTCGTCTATTGCATTACAATGGTAGGCTTCAATTTTTGGCTCTCTAGAAAGCCTACCCCGAGATATATTAAATGTCATACTCGTGTCTTGGAATAACACCATTCCCCGACCATCTTATTTCTTGTGATGCTTCTATGTCAGCCTTATATTCGGTCAAAGCATTGGGTAGCTGCTGACAGCTTGAGCTCTGTATAATGAGCGGACGTTCCATGAGAAAATTCTCCAATCGTTTAGCCATTTTCGTTTCCGTGCTCATCGTCGCGTGTCCGGTCCATATCCGAAGATTGTTAAATTTTCCATAATAATTTGTTTTCCGGGGCTTACGCTAACCCTTTTCAGAATGTCGCTGCACACATTGGTACACTACTTGGCGTATGCCAAAGTAGCTATCCAGGGGTCTCACGTAGAGACTGCATGTGAACTGGGATTGAACAAGGTTAAGGATCGTCCTGGCCTTCGACGGGTTAAAAGCAATCAGTGACTTTGCCCTGTATGTTCACCCCCCTGTTTGCTCATTTAACTGACCTTTAAACGTCGCATAATACTATCCAGTTATCGTCTGTCCCAAATGATCATTGAAGTTAGTACCGCATGCATCCCAAAACATAGTAGTTATAACCTTTCCAGCTGATTTCACCGTCTTTCCCTTCTTTGGAGCCCATTCGCTCTTAATACACGTGTGGCCTGAATAGTTTCCGACCTAACAAAAATACAAGACATTTTTTCTTCAAATTTGTTTTAATTTCTCTACATTGTCTCCTTGTAACTCTACACACTTCTCCGCGCGATGGTCTCATCTCTCTAACCCGTCGAAATAGTACTCGGCGTTTTTCTCTGCAAAATAACTGTTCACGAAGGTGATTACCTCCTCATTTAACGAAAATCTCTGTCCCTCGAGAGCAATTATTAGATTAGGCAACAAAAATAAGTCGCTTGGGGCTAGATTTGGTGAGTAAGGCGGATGGTCAAGCAGTTCAAACCGTAATTCGTGGATTTTCGCCATGGCAACCGTTGAGATGTGAGACGGTGTGTTGCCTTGGTGAAACAGGATTTCTTTTTCTGCAAATGTAGCCGTTTTCCCACAATCACTGCCTTCAGTTGGTCAAGTAATGATGCGTAGTATGCACCTGTAATGGTTTTTCCTGTTTGAAGATAATCGATTAAGATAACTCCATGACTATCCCAAAAAACAGTCACTATCACTTTTTCAGCTGAAAAAAACAGCTTTTGCTTTTTTTGTAGAAGAGTCCCCCTTTGCAGTCCACTGTTTTCACTGTATTTTTGTTTCGGGCGTATAATGGTGTATTCAAGTTTCATCGACGGTAATTAATCGGCGCCAAAACTCAGAATTATTGCGCCTAAACTGCGCCAACAGGGCGTTGGAAATGTTCGTTCGAACATGTTTTTGGTCTAACGTGAGCAAACGCGGCACCCAACGTGCGGACAGCTTTCTCATAGCTAAATCTTAATTTAATACGTGACAAACGCGTCCTTTGGACATTTTCATAGCCTCTGCTCATCAATATCTGCTCATGTTATCGTCAGTTGTTGCGGTTTTTGGACGTCC
The DNA here is from genome assembly GCA_963931805.1 of Microdon myrmicae. Taxonomy (NCBI): domain Eukaryota; kingdom Metazoa; phylum Arthropoda; class Insecta; order Diptera; family Syrphidae; genus Microdon; species Microdon myrmicae. The sequence continues at coordinate 92,963,192 of OZ007498.1, read as the reverse complement.
CGAACGTTCATCGCCTCTCAGCCTCTCACGGCCACGTTTAAATTCAGCTGCCCAAAATTTCACTGTGGTAAATGATGGTGCAGAGTCCACATACACAGAGCCCAACTCATCTTAGATTTGCGTATGCGTATTGCCTTTCAAAACCAAAAATTTGATGATAGTTCGATACTCAATTTTGTTCATTTTCACAAAAACACTCACATCGACTCACCCAAATGACTGTCAAATAAAAACTACATATCCAAAATAGCTGAAATTTTGGAGGATAAGTGTAAAAGAGGCACAACTACATTCACTAGCTTTTATTGACGAATGCTGCTATCTTCGCGTTGAGGTAGGAAACTTTTCAGCCCATCCTCGTATATTGTACAAAAAATCAACTATTATATATATATATATATATATAGTCTTTAGACTTTAGGTATAGACTATACATGAAAAAGGAAACACCGCCGTTTCCTTCGATGATTTTGAACTCGGTTTTTTTTTCTTATTTTTCTTTAAGAGAACAGTGGTATTGGAAATCCTCCGATCCTCAATCATAAACCAAATATTCTAATTGCCCGAAAACTCACGTTATGTTTTGACATGTGCTGCTATCTTCGTGTTGAGCTCGGTAATTTTTCAGGCTACCCTCGTAATCCAGTGCTTTGACTGTTCATTCATTTTGGGTGTCCATGTTTCATCTGCAGTTACTAATCTGCGCAGAAACTCACCTAGTTTGCAACCCATGCGCTCCAAAGTTATCAGCTGACATCAAATGTGCCACCCATCTCGCCAATATTTTTTTCATACCCAATTTATCATACGCTCCTCAATAGTATACTGGTTAGTATAGCCGCCTGTCACGCGGGAGACCTGGGTTCGATTCCCCGTCGGGGAGCCTCTGGCGCAAGACTAATGACCTTGCCCGGAAAAAACAAATCATTATGGAAAATTTAACAAGCCTCAGGACTTGCTAAATAAGGCCAAGACCGGTTCCAGGTTGTAGTGCCGATGATGATGATGAATTTATCATACAAAATTGAAACGTCAAACAAATTGAGAATTGACAGATACCTTGTGAGGAATTATGCTTACTAAAAAAAGACCACCAACGATGCTACAAGCTCCATAGTCGGATTTTCTAAGGACTTATTGACTTACCCTCATAGTACACTTATTTCCACTGTTTCAGAAGAAGTTATTTAATAGCATCTCTTAGGGCTGACTCGGCGCTATAGTTCAGCTCTGTTGCAGAATATATTAGAAAAAAAGTGTACTCACAGTTTGTGGCGGATGTTGTTGTTGGTGCCGACGTCGTAGTTGGTGTTGGAGGTTGTCCCTCTTGCTGGCCAAAACACTACCTCACGGTTCGGTTGATGATGATGATTGTTGATGGACCAAGTCACTTTCAAAGACAGTACCACTGCACTCTGCTTTTAGTTCAAAAGCGGTTTTATGACAACCTGGCCTCAGGTTGGTATTAAATTAAACACTTGATAGTCTTTTCTTTTGCTCTTAAAAAATTCTCCTTTATTCACATTTCATTTATTCATATTTGGTTTTTCCCATTTTAAAAACTCATGGCTATAAATGATATTTTTAGTGTTTTCACTACTGACTGCACTTTGTGTTGCAGAACTCAATTAAAACCGAAAGTAAATATTAAATATTATGACAACATTTTAGTCAAACCAACCACAGAGACTCACAACAGGTTTTTCTTTTTTTGAATTATCAATCACGAACTAGTTGCTTGGTTATTTTCCAATTACCAAACGAGGTACAAGCACTTTGCAAACCGATTTTAAATACGAATTCTCGCGCGAACTTCAAAAAAAGCAAGAGATTGTAATCGTTTATTCGCGTCCTTTTATATGGGGTGACAAATTTACCCGCACTTTTCCGTTTACCGCCCCATTAAATGTGGTTTGAGTTCTCGCTGGTTTGAACGTCCTTCAAGGAATTTTCCGGTGCAGACAAATTAACGGAAATTTAACGGCAAGTTTGCTAGGAAGGGTCATGTGTGTGTGTTTATTTAACCTTGGCCCTCGTATAGAGAGTTCGGTAATTCTTTGGTTTAAGAATTACAACGTGTTGCGTGATACGGGATTGAAGGGATTGGAAAATATGCGTGTGTATTTGGTGTACAACGGAAATTTTTGGAGTTAGATTGTGTGTTGTAGGAAAAATGTGTGGGAAAAATATTTATAATAAAAGATATAATTTTAAATGGAGAAATGTTTTTGATGTAGGAAATGTTGTTTTTTAGTGTATGAAATATGGGTTTTTAGGGATACGAATTTACATAATTATTCAGGGGATCTTTAATTATGTAAGACCTCTCCTGAGAGGAAGATATAAGAAAAAAGGTTTAAAACTTTAATAGTTTGATCTGTCGCAAAATTCCTAGCAAAAACAGTACATTGAAAAGAATCATACAATAAAAAATCTGAATTAAATAACTTTTTTTTTTAAATAAAAATCTGAAATTCTCTGCTATACAAACATTTAAATTATCGACTATTTGGCCAACAATTTTCATCGGAAAAAAGTAATTTATTTATGCGGCATCATTTATTTAGGCACATCATTTCGATAATGGTATCAACAGAAACTGCATGAGATATAAACCAAATCGACGAAGAATTTTTTGATTTAGATTGCATGTTCATTTTTACTATGCTATTTTGAGATATTCGCCCTTAAAGTTTGTATACGGTAAAATTGTTAATTTCAGGTACTTACTTGTCCGGGTAACGTTCGTTTCGCGTACCTACAGATACGCTCCACATTTATTTATTTACTTATGTATTTATTTTTAAGTTATTATCTCAGGAAAAATGAACCCAAAGCGGTTAGTCGGTGTCCTGATTTTTTTTTTACACTACCGGGCACATAGAGTAGTTCAATGTTAATGGTTATTATCATCCGAAATTCCAATAATCAAAGTATATTTTATACGGACGTGAAAAAAAGCAATATAAAAACCTAAGAATAATGTTGTGCCGTTGTAGTGAATTTTAATGACCTGCCATTGCAGTTCCCTTCTTGAGAATTTCTCGTACTAATTGCTTTTCCTCTGAAAATCCGGAAGCGCACAAGCACACACATTTGTAAGATTTTCGGATGTAACAAGAACTAAGACCTGACTGAGCAAGGATGATGGCCATGAATATACGTTATCGGCGACGACAGTGACTTACAAGCCACACGCAATTGTATCATATCTTATTTTACCGACTATTTAAGGAAAAGGGCACCGAAGAGGATATGTCGAAGAGCCGGAACCAAAGCAGACAGCATGCTTAATAAACTTATTGTTAAAAACGTCCTGATGTTTTGTGGTCTTCGATTGCCGTGGCATGGGTAAATGAAATTTCTTGATCTGGTCAATGTGCCTTAACTGATTATTCACGCCAAAGTTTCGGAAAAAAGAAACAAACAAGCAGAAGATGAACGGTAAAAAGTTAACTTCAGAAGGACTGTAACGAGCCAGTCAATTATTTAGACATCTTGAAGATATTTAGTGGTCAGTGTTTATGTCTTTTCTGTTGCGAAAAATGAACACCTTTCATTTAAGTTCGTTTTTAAGATTACCGAACAGAAGTATTATGAAGGATAACAAGGACACATGGAAAAGAATTATGCTCACATATAGCAGTTTTACGCCAAGTCCATATGGCGCAAGGTGTTCGACAAGTGCCCGAGTACATCAAGCAAATGTCAGTTGGTCGGTTTATAAAGAAGACAGTGCTTCTGGTAGCCATCCGAATAAAATGAATGCATGCGGAATGACAGATGACAAACTAATACCCAAATAAAAGTTTCTTGCTCATCAGTGGTATTATTATTGTATGCTGCAAATATGTTTTAAAAAAGTTGATAATCGTGCTTCCGATTCAATTTTCACGAACGCAACTGAATTCGTGGTTATCTAGTTATATAAGAAGGATGATACGAGGGTTGCCTTTTATATTTCGGGATTAGAGAACAAAAACAAATATTGATCATCGAAAATCACTTTATTGTTTTTCAAAATATTCCCCATGAAGATCTATACACTTTTGCATGCGTTTGAACCAATTGTCGAAGCACTTTTGCCACTCTGATTGAGGTATCTCCAACACATGCATTCTGAATGCAGCAACCGCTTCTTCAGGTGTCGAAAAACGTTGACCTCTCAGTTTGTTTTTTACGTACGGGAATAAAAAGAAGTCATTCGGTGCCAAGTCAGGACTATACGGCGGATGACCCATCAAATCGATGTTTTGGGTGCTCAAAAATGCAGTTGTCGCAGCCGATGTGTGAGAGCTCGCGTTGTCGTGGTGAAGGGTGATCCGTCTTCGGCGGTTGGTTGTCCTGATTTCTTGGAAGACAACTGGCAAACAAATGGTTGTGTACCGCTCAGAATTGACTGTTGTTCTAGTGGTACGGTTGCGACATGTCCAGTTTTTCCGAAAAAACAGGCGACCATTTGCTTGGAAGTGCTTCGTGCGCGAACAACTTTTGTTGGATTTGGCTCATCTTGAAACACCCAGACATTCGACTGCTGTTTACTTTCGGGCTCATACGCGTAAATCCACGATTCATCACCTGTCACGATGTCATAGACGTGTTTCGAAGCACCGCGACCGTATTTTTTGAGCATTTCTTTCGACCAATTGACACGAGCCTTTTTTTGGGCGATTGACAAATTGTGTGGGATCCAACGCGAACACATTTTTTTGACAGTCAAATGTTTATGCAATATTGAATGTATGCTGGTCCCACTAACGCCTAAGGTTGTCTCAATCTCACGATAGGTCACATGACGATCTTCCAATATCAGTTCGCGCACAGCATCAATGGTTTTCGGAACAACAACTGATTTTGCACGACCTTCACGAAATTCATCTTGGAGTGAACTACGACCACGATTGAATTCACCATACCATCGATAAACACTGGTCCTTGATGGAGCTTCATCGCCACTGTTGCTGAGTTAATCCACGCCGAAAGTTGTAAAAAATAATCCCACGAAAATGTTGACGATTTAATTCCATTTTTGGGCCGAGATGAATCTTTTAAGTTACTGTAAACAACACAAATAGCGCTCGTATGTCAAAACGTTTTGAGTGCGTATAACCTCAAAAATGTCCAACTTTACGACAGAGCTGTCAATTGCCGGATTGCAACACTAGGGTTGCCAAATCCCGAAACATAAGAGGCAACCTTCGTATGAAAAGATGATAAATCTGCTGAGTGATCAACTTGCTTAAATGTCAAGCAAAACATGTGGTCTGTCGTGAAAATTTTCATAATTATAAAAAGCGAAACGAAAAGGAAAAATAAAACAGTTAAAGCAAAAATAAAACAACAGACGTGGAAGTATGGTGATCCGAACCCGAATCAATAAAGAAAATGTGCCAATCTGGCTATTCGCGACACTAAGGTAAAAATTATGTCGCACATCCTATTCAGTTTGTTAACCTATTGTGTTGTGAAATTCCGTATATATACACAGACGACTAATAAGCTTCAAAGCTGAACGTGGAAAACATGCTGAATATTTTTCGATTTTTTTATTCAATACTTTCTTTTATATTTTTAAATTGTTACACCGAGTCAACAGTGATTCAAAGTTCTAGCCCATTTTATGAAATTGCATCCAGTGCTCGTGTAGCTCTTGCGATGTCTCAAAATGTCATTAAGGGGGTATTCTGGTGGAGACGCACGAATTTAACGCAATTTTTGAAGAGCTGTAAAAAAAAGCAGTCAATATTTTTACTATTCATTTTCTTATAGGATGTTTATTAATATTTCAAGAATACAGTAAAAAAATTGAAAGTAAAAAGTTCAAACTTCAAAAAGTTAGCAGCTGATGAAATGGGGGATCTCAAAAAGTTGGCACGAATTAAGGAGTCCTAGGTCATTTTAATTTAAAAATAACTTTATTTTATGTTAAAGCTTAGGACTACTTATTTTACTATTAATTTTGCGGCATGGCTCGGTGTCTCCAAGAAGAATGTCCGTCTTCGAAAAAAAAAAAAAAATTGTGGCGAGGAGGCCGAATTTAGCGAGACAGGACATATGTGTCCTTCATCTTGTCTCTGACTTCTGGTCATCTTGCGATAACCAGAATCACCCACATCCGTGAGGATGTTGGGCTTGGTCTCGCGGCATCTGTAAAGAAAAGAAAAAAGAGGGGGTATCCAAGGATAGTGTGGACAGTGTTAGTCCAAGTGTTCTCTAACTACTTTTATAGAGGGATGGTAGGAAAGAAATCATACAAGACCGGTGGGTCTTGGGTGCGGTAGTAAACGCAGATCACGTCTTTGGCGTCTGATAATCTGCGCTTAACGAATGTCCGTCTTCGTGCAGAATGTTCATATTTTATCTGATTGCTGGGTCACAGATGAGCGTCCCGTGTTGATCCATGAGAATGGTGCTGTGTGTGTAGATAATTGTTTTAGGTCATTGTTGATCTATGATCCTTTTAGAGCGTCTATGTGGTGTCTGGGTCATAGATAAGTGTTCGGCGTCGACTCATGAGGATGGTGCTGTGTGTGTATGTTGTTTTAGGTGATTGTTGATTTATGGTGCTTTTAGAGCGTATATGCGATGTCAGTGTTGACCCATGATGATTGTTTAATGCTTGGATCATGGCGTCGTGTGTATTGTGGTAATGTGGCTATCCTTGACTCACGCGACTATACCCACTATTCAACCCTCCTACCAATCTGAAAAAAAAGATTATTAATTTACAGAAATGCCTCTATGGTTGGAAACATTTTTTTAACAAAATGGCGACTGCTTGAAAAAAAAATTTATTTGTGTACCACTTTTTTTAGTTTTTCGAATTTTTTAAAAATAGTTAACATTGAAATTGGGGATGAGGATAGTTCATGCAATAGAAAAGCCTATAAAAAAAAAAACATATACTAAATTTGAAGTAAATCGGTTTAGTAGAACTTGAAAAATCGTGGGTATTGTTTTAAAAAACACTTCATCGGCTGCTAACTTTTTGAATTTTGAATTTTTTGTTTCAATTTTTTTTACTTGAAATATTAATAAACATCCTATAAAAATGAATAGTAAAAATATTGATTGCTTTTTCTTACAGCACTTCAAAAATTGCGTTAAATTCGTGCGTCTAGACCAGAATACCCCCTTAAACAACGATCCTTTAAACTCAAATTTCGGTAGTAGAGGGAAGTCATCCGGGACTAAATCAGAAAAATACGGCCTTTGATTCACAACACAGGCTCCATTGCGAGCCAAAAATTAACAAATAATGACTGAAAATGTGACATTTCTGAAGTACGATTCGAATGCAACGAATTCCGGCCATTATTAGTTATTGTTTAACAGAACAAGTTTTTCTGGCTTGTCGTGAAATTTTTGACTTCTATTCCCCAGTTTGGCACTTGGTTTTAAAAGTACCATATTTCGTCATCCGTAACAATTAATTTCATAAAACGATTTATTTGGAATGATGTTTACACCACTTTTTTGGCTATTCGTTAATGTTGAGCAAATTCTGGATCAATATTTATTTCACCCAAATTCTTGGATTGTTTACAGCCTCCGCCATTGGTTTTCAGTGAAGCACTATTTGCAAATTCATATACTGTTATGATCACTACTGTTGTATTCCAGAATACTACCCTTATTCGCTTTAACACTAACTCATGTCCTTTCAAACACAACCTTTAAAACTACATCCTCACATATCTTACATTCTCAGTTAATACAATTCATAAATAAACAGACACAATATTCTATATCCAGTCACTTACAGCACATTTCATAAATATGCCCCTTTTCATAACAAGCACATTTTTCATTTCAAACCATGGCCACTTTGATTTTCGTTCAAAGTTTATTCAAAATTCTAAGTCACAGAGACTTCTAGATTGTTTTGTTCAGTTTATACGCCACAGTCAGTTAGAACAAAATGTTCTATATAAACAAGTAAATTTATATGAAAAAAATAGAAAGAAGAGAGCTCAGCTTGAGATAGCTGAGTTCAATAAAATATAAAAATAAATAAGAACTATAATTGTTTTAATAATAAAAGAAAAGATTATAATAACCTCCACGCTCTTCCCTCGAAAGAGGAAGCACGGCGTTGGAGCCGTAACACTACGAGTGACCGAACTGAGACGGGTGTTATGTTCATTGTTATATTCCTTCTCCCAAGAGTACTTCTACGGGTACCTGGTTTTATTTTTTTTTTTTTTTTGGAATGACAAGGCCGACTGTTGGGTTGGTTTTATTGAAACTTATTTAATTCCGGATTGGTTAGCCTGTCTAGGTTTGGATCTTCCGGCTGGGTTAGTCCGTCTAGTTTGGATGGATCTTCCGGCTGGGTTAGCCCTGTTGTGTTTCTTGTAGGGGTTTTTATTTCCAGGAAGCGTGTCTCCTGGTCCTTAAAATGACAAGGCGATCTCTTAAAATTTGACCGCTCCTGAAAATTTGTCCTACAAAAGGGGTCGTTGCCGTGCTTCCTCTGAGTTCAAAGGGAAAAGCAACGTCCTTTGATTCGGCCTTCGTCCTGATGTCTTCACTTGGTCTTCCGTGGGGGCCAGGTGATACTTAGATATCCGTCGTCCATAAAAAATGAAAACACGTCTTGTTTCGTTTTCGAATATGATTTTATTATATTTTTCAGGATTTTCCTGGGGTACCTCCTCCAGGGACTGTGAATTTAGACTGCGGCCCGGAGATCACTTGACTATTGCTTTATAAAGGAAAAGGAATCGAAAATTGTATCCCAAAGATACACATTTTCGTGCAACAATCTCGATCTTTTGGATATTTCGAGCGAAATGTTGTATTTACATAAGATAAGAAATCAATTTCTTGAATTCTTATGAAACTATCGCGCAGATGTGTGAATGTATCTGCTTTTGAGTTTTTTGTTTGTTTAACTCAATGGAATTTTTGGGATAGAGATAACGATCTCTGAATTTTGGATTTGGGTGATGCTGTGGAGCAAATGTAGAACAATAAACTAATATTAGATTTGTTTATTGTAACTTTTAATTTTTATGTGTATTTTGGGGTTAATAATGCCGTGGGGGCAAATGTTAGGCAATAAACGAATGTTTGATTCGTTTATTGCAAATTTTGAATCATGTTTGGGTTATTGTGAGTTTTGATAGGATTATACGTCTTAGCGTATTATAGCTAGCATTTTAGATTAGGAATGGGGGAAAAAGGTGGTAGGGCTTTTTGGAGCACTACAGCCCGTCTAGGTTTGGATCTTCTGGCTGGGTTAGCCCGTCTAGTTTGGATGGATCTTCCGGCTGGGTTATCCAGTCTAGTTTGGATGGATCTTCTGGCTGGGTTAGCCCGTCTAGTTTGGCTGGATCTTCCGGCTGGGTTAGCCCGTCTAATTTGGATGGATCTTCCGCTGGGTTCTACTCCTTTGGACCCGGTGGCACCTCCTGCGTTTATTTTTATTCTTTTCTACTATAATTAATTTATAATAATACCGCCACACTTAGGCTGTCGGACCCTGATTCAAAAATTTGAATTAGGTGGTGCATGATGCACCCCTGTCGGTGTTCTGATCCTAATTAAAATAATTCCTAACGGAACTCTCTATTTATACCTGGAAACCCAAATTGAAAAGTACATTCCTTCCCATGATCGTGGCTGTCCTCCAAACAGCCACCTGACGCCAGTCGCAGTCGAAGGCCAAGCCAACGACGGAGAATCGCAAATTTTGCAAGTCTGCAAATTCTTCACCATGAGAACATTTCGATTCTCGGTGACGTGAATCTGATTTCTTCATGGCGAACACGGTACAAATAGAATGACCTGTGCGAGGATGAAGTGTTGGGTTGTTTTTTCATCTAGGTGATGAGACTGTGGGAATTGCAGAATTGCGATATTGACGTGGTTTATGGGGATGCATGCACTTCAAGGTAAGTTGTTCGGGATAGAATAATGTGGGGAAATGCAAGATTGCAAGTTTGTATGGGATTGGAAATGAATGTATTTCAAGTTTAGTAGTTTGTGGAAATTCGTAGAATGCAAAATTGCAATTACGAGAATTTGTAATGTGTTTAGCAATAGGTAGACATGTGATAAGGTTTCACATGTTACACCGAAAGGATTCTATGGGTTGTAGCAAGAATTTATTGATGCTACACTGACAGAATTCTTTCGGTTTTAAACATTAATTAATGCATGTAATATTATGGTTCTTTGCAGAATAAATGTTAGGGTTATTTGTTGGATTTGGATGAGGGTATTGGCAGTTTGCGTGCAGCAAAGTGCAATTTTATGTTTAACAGATTTTTATATGGAGGGTATTGGCAGTTTGCGTACAGCAAAGAGCAATGTTATGTGCAACACTGGCCTTCCTTCACGGTTATCATCGTCTAATCTCTCAATGCCGCCCAAAAAAACGTGTATGTCTTAAAAAATCATTTACTCTACCCAAGCATCGTGGTACAGTAACTTATCCAACATATTTCTGATGCATTTTTAACTAGTTTTACATCACATTTAATAAATGCTTTTTGCTCGATGTTATCCAAGAAAGTTCGTGCGGTTTCATCCAAAAAAAAAAAGTTTATTCTCCAAAACATCCACCAGCCGCTTCTACAACCGTATCCCATTTTTTTACAAGCTCTAGCCATTTTTGAAGAAATCTTTTTCCCGGGACTCTAAACACTGTGCTCTTGCGTCCTCAACTTCTCCACGACTTTTCAACTGCAGATCCGGCATATAATTGTTCGTGGCCAAAAAGAAATGGTAATCTTACCGAGCATCGTCTGGTGCATATGGAATATAGGGCATTAAGTTCCCTATGGACATCCTTGCTTAATGAGGTTTTTTTTTTTGGTTTTGAATCCACATTTATTTTCAAAGCAGATTTGACAGATTTTACATAGGACTAATTATTAAATTATAATTTGTATACATATAGCATGCTTACATTAACATACTGGCATAAACAAGAAGGAAAAATAAAAAATAATTAGAAATGGGGGACGAAAAAGGAAAGCGCTGCGCCTGAGACGCATACTATGTTTGGGGTCGTGTTGTCCTTTCTTCGTCACTAATCCAACACCAGTTGGAGATGAGAACGATCTTTTATTGATTTATCTCTTTCACTGACCACCATACTAAAAGGTAGACAATCTGAATCATTAGTTATGTTCATATCATGTAGAATTCGTTTATCCCTGGCACCGCGGCAAACGTGGTAAATAATAGGGACTCGATGTTTATCTTGGATAGGACCTTTTCTAACCAAGAAGGGGAATACTCCTGGGAGAATGAACGCATTCTAGAGAGTACTCTCCAGATACTTATCATTGGTATAGGATATTCACTGCACATTGCCCTTGCAGTGTGACCACGAATAGTCCTGTAATGAAATTATATGTTCTGTTCGGTCCTGATTTGTCATTACTATTACTACTATACTATTTATTGGCCTATAGGAACCCGGAGGTTCATGACCTCTCTGACTCGGCTGTGTTATATAATTAAGTTCATTAAGTTCATTTAATTATCACTCCCCCTTTGAATAATTAACATCTCGTGTCTTCTCATACATATCCTTTCCTTCCCTCCAAATCACTAATTTCTCTTTACAATAGAATATCCCCTAATACAATAGTAGATAATTTAAATAAACACCCATTTTAAAACCTCACTCATATTGCAATAGAAATATTCTTCTTTTTAGCCATAGTCGCCCCCTATTAGCCAATTCCGCTGCTTCCTAGAAATAACTATCGTGGAGGCGGCACGAAAAAGGATATGTGTCGAAAGACATGAGATTCAGTTTGGCTTGTTTAAACGTGCGTTGAGTAGTGTGGTCGGTCGCTCCGCACGAATATTTAAATTAGATTCTTTTTGTTCGATTAAAACGTGTGCGTGTGTGGTTCGGTTCCCGGACATAGAATAAAATTCGTAAATAAAAATTGTGAACATAGAATTCTAACTCTTTCAAATAAAAAGAATAAAATTCGTAAATGAATATTGTGAGTTTTACTCTCAGCGAGTTGTGCAGAATTTTACCCAGGATAAGAATCAAGAAAAAAACAAAGGGGGTAAGTTTTGTGTATGCCAAACCCTTGAATTAATTGTTAAAATAATATTTAACAGCTGCGCCATCGTCCCCGGCCCTCTGCACTCTCCCCCCACGCTTGACCATGTGATCTGATCTCCTAAAGTCCAAATCTTACATTGTCCTGCTATCTCCGTCGTGGCCGTCCAATTAGTCTATTTCCCATTGGTTTTCCATCAAGAATCCTACAAACGGTCTTATCGTTGTCTATACGCGCTACATGTCCGCCATCTGCATTGCATAATGGATAAATACACAACCCTCATTGTGTAATCATCCTGGTCACCAGATCAGATCCTACGGTATAGTTCTTTTAAACAACCCATGTACCATTAGCTAAGGCAAACAAACCCGTATCTTAGCGTTTGACCCCGAAAATGGCGTTTCTGTTGACATAATACTCAGAAACCTAATCCTGCATCAACGAAGCGCTAGTTTAAACATAGCAACCTATTTCGGTCGCTATACGAGCGACCATGTACTTGCACAGCTGACCTAGTTAAATTCAAATATCGTTTAGTCAGTTTTTGTTGTCGCTTTTCCTTGTTCGACTGCAGCTGATATATGAAGTACTGTCCTTCCCATGTATAGGCCCTCTTCCTGTTTGTGTGCATCTTGAATAGTGATATCCGCGCGAAACAACATCTAGAATCGTCGCGGAGTCAGATAGTAACCTTTGAACCGCGCACACGTACCGGAGACGTTGCGTGAGTCAAAATTCATCCCCAGTTCAAGTAAGTACGCACCACCGGAGTCGTGAATCTAAAATAGAAGAATAACAGTGAGCGTTGAGTTTGTTTTATTTGATAGTCATCATTTTTGTGAACGGCGGACAAAAATGAAAGTCGTGGTATTTGTGAGAAAAATAAAATTGAGACATCTTGCTAAAACCATACGTGCGTGTCCTTCGGGGTCTCGAATATATGCAAGTTTACAAATTAACATGTGCCGTCCTGTGCCGTCACCCATTTGTAACATCAGTTTGTGTTTAAAGTTACGACGATCTAGAACGGACAAACAAATGAACAGTTCAGTGGTTTTACAATTATTTATTAGGTCTTAGATCATATACTAACAAACGTGTGATCACCAGACCATTCGAAAACAATTAATGTGAAAAGAGAAAAAATGTAAAATAATCAATAAAAGTCCACAGTTTAATCAGTGCGTTTCATTTGTTTTCTGTTTTCTCGGGTGAACTTTGTTTCTTTTACGCAGCGTGAAGTAGGTGGTATTTGTATTGAATCCGCGTCCATGTTGATGCACAAATACAAACCGCCACATACTCGAGTACAATGTTAAAAAACATGGTGAGAGGTCATCCCCCTGTTTTAGTCCGTCCCGGAATTCAAAGGGTTCTGAGAGGGGGTTTTCTATTCTAACTCGCTCTTTGTTTTCGTTCATGCAAATTTAAATGAGGTCGACATTTTTTTTCGGGATTCCCAGCTCAACTACAATATGGTACAGTCTTTGCCTTGCGACTGAGTCGTGGGCTTTATTGAAGTCAACGAAAAATGGTTGAGCCGTCTCTCCGTATTTCCACTTCTTTTCCAGCAATTGCCTTACTGTAAACATTTGGTCTCTCGTTGACTGGTTCCTACGGAATCCGCACTAGTAATCTCCCAGTATTTCCTCTGTGTATGATGTAATTCTCGCCAGTATGACATTTGCTAGTATTTTATATATGGTTCGGAGCAATGATTTTCCTCTGTAGTTTCCGCAGTCAGATTTGTCGCCTTTCTTGAAAATGTGTCTGACGACTGAGGTTTCTTTTCTTCCGGAGTAACTTCCCTATCCCATATTGTTTTGATCTGTTGGTGGATCTTTCGGGCGGTTGCCTCTCCCCACGCTTCATAAGTTCTGCCGGTATGCAGTCGACTCCGAGAACCTTCTTGTTTTTTAGTCGATTTATTGCATCTACTACTTCGTTGACGGAGGGCTTTGGCATCTGTGCTTTGGCTTTATGTCCGTCTGATACATTTATTTCTGGTTGGTTGGCACGCACATTAAGCAGGTTTTCATAGTACTTCTCACAGACAGCCATTTGTATCATGGATTATTTTGACTATCGGTATCCACTTCTAATCGAATTTATGCCGACATACATACCTCTGGTGGCGCAAGGCTAACAAACTTGCCCGAAAAAACAAATTATTATGGACAATTTAACAAGTCTCCGATAAAGACCGTATACCGGTGGAGAGACTTGCTAAATAGGGCCAAGACCGGATCCCGGTCGTAGTGCTGATGATGATGATGATACATACCTCTGATGTTCTTTGCTCTGCGATTTTCTAGGATGTTTTCGATCCGAGTCTCCGCCAATTCCCGTTTTTTCGTTGTCTCTTTCCAACTCGCCGCGTATCTTTCTGCGTTGATATTTGTCTAAGTAGACCACTGTGACCCGTTTACGTTGTTCGATCTTCGTCCTGCACTCAACGTCAAACCAAGCTTTGGACTTAATTGTTTCTTAAATTCTAATACCTTTCGGGCTGTTTGTTTGTTTGTGTCTCTGATCGATGCCCATTTAATGTCCAGATTATTGATCTCATTTTCTTCACTACTCCCATTCTCTAGGATGGTAAATCTATTCATTAGTTCGTATTGATATTCAGCCCCTTTTTGTACAGTTTATCAATGTCGAACTTTTTACTCCTATCCCGTGAATGGCCGTATGGGTTTGCGGCGAGCCGAATCCTAACTTTGCCTAATGCTCGAAGTCGCAATTAGCTCCTTTATTTGATCTTATGTCAAGGATGTTCGAGTGGTGTCTTTTGTCTACGAGGAAGTGGTCTATTTGGTTACCAGTCATGCCGTCGGGTGATATCCATGTGGCTTTATGAATTTGCTTGTTGGACATCGTACTTTTCACTACCAGATCTTTTGACGCTGCGCCGTGATAATGCGCATTCCATTATTATTTGAAACGTCGTGTAGGCTTTCTTTACCTGTAGTTGGTTGGAAGATATCTTCCTTATCAATTTTTGCGTTGGGGTTCCCAAGGAGGATTTTAACATCGAATGATGAGATCCCATTAAATACTTCCTCTAAGGTCTCGTAGAACGTTTCCTTCGTTTCTTCGTCGGTAGATTCTGTTGTGGCGTGTACGTTTATAACTACATCATTGTACCATGGGCCCTGTATTTTTAGCATCGACATTTGGTCATTAATAAATCTCACATCTTTTACAATCGTAATCGGGCGTAATTGGGCGTAATCTTATTGTTTATGATGAAGGCGGTTCCGAGGTTATGTGTATCGTGTATCGGTACCCCCACGCGCCAGTGTTAACCCGATGGTTTTGTGTGGTCGTCTCTGAAGCCCAGCGATGTCCATTTTATATTGTTTCGCGTTCTCTACGACCGTCTGTATCGCGCCTGGTTTATATAGGGTTTTCCAATAGGGACTTGACAACTTTTTTTTCCAGAGCCCAATCGGAGAACGTACGTCGCTTCAAATGGTCCATCGGCTTCAACGTGACGCGTAACACCCTAGACCAGGGGTGGCAGATCTTTTTTTGTCACTCATCCCTAGTTTCTCTAAAATGGGTGACGCTACTGGAAACGTATGCTTCCCTGAGCATAGCCTGAATTATACATTGTAACTTAAGCCCCCTTACCACGTCAAGGTTTCTATCAAGTGGGGGCGTGATTTGTCATACAAGACTTTATTGGGGTAGTATTTCTAATGTTACGATTCTGGGGTTCTGTACATTCCGAGGCAAGGACGCAAACACTGCATCTCGAACACACAAAACCTCTCCATGTAGAATTGGGATATGTTATATCATAACGGGTAGTCATACACCAAACACGGGTCGGATGAATGCCGAGTATGATATTATTTTGACTTTAGCGTCTAGAAGACTACTACAGAATCAACTTCTTGTGGTTGCATATGCGTTTTTAGCTGCGGTGAGAGCAGCTGCTATATGCTTATCAAAGTAAAGAACCTGTCCCCCGATAGTATTTCAACATCGATAAAAAAGTTGCTCTGGGAGAAGTGTCATATATTTTCTACTTTATCAACCGATTAAAGCAAAATTGATACCTGAAACAGTAATGTCAAGCTTTGAAACTCCAAACTAAACATATCGTTGGCGTTACTACTCAAACGCGGTTCTACACTCGGAACTTATCTATCTCATAGCGCCATCTTAGATGGAAATTTTTTTATATGGTCGAATGTAGTGTTGGTACAACATCTGTATAACAAACCTGGTAAAGATGAATTAGTGTAAAATCTGATTAAGGAAGACGTGTTCAAGGTTTTATTTTTTTATTTTTTATACAGAAACATCTTTATCTACCCGCTCTAAACTGCAACGCTTTAAAAAAAATGTATACAATAATTGTACACCACCATAAATATTCAAAATTCTCTCTCTGAATGCTGCTACTCGAATTTTATCGGCAGCTTTTGAACATTCATAAGTAAACTGCGAAAGTTAGAACAAAAAACTGCAGAGGTACATCAGTTGCTTAGAGCGTTCTACAAAATTCGAAGGCGTCTGTTTTTTTTAGTTCCGTGTGTAATGGTGACTTGGTTTCTACCCGGGCTAGTTGACTATTGTTTATTGCTTTCGTTAAATGTGTTTGTGAATTTATTGTATTTTTTACCTTCTACCTACCAAATAGTGTTTTCGTTTATATTGAAAATTCTTAACTCCATATTATAAATTGTTATCAAAAGATAAAGCCAAATCCGTGTTCTTTTAAAGAACCCTTAATACCTTATGTAACACGGGCGCAGCGTAATCTGTCTTCTTTATATATTACTATTACCATTTTCTTTATATATTAACATTACCATTAGTAGGTGCTCAATTAAACTTAGGTTTAGTCCATTTGAACTCTCCAAATATTTTTACACAATGCACCTCAACCATTAGCTTGGAATCGGTTTATACTGAAACTTAACTTTAGAGGCAAATACGTACAAAAGAAGAGAATCAATCATTAGTCAAATTGCACATCTCAACTATTTTTTACCTGCATTCGAAACAAGTCTACATCGACACCTCTTTAGTATTTGTTATTCTGTTCTTTCTCCCACATTCTGTTTTGACATTTAAATTTGTCTCAAAATCCACGTACCTCCCCACAGCATCTGCAAGTATGATCCAAAGATCAACAAAACATCTTCATCTAAGTCAGATATTATATATATTGCGTCCAATGGTTTTTTTTTTTTTTTGTAATAACACAAAACACCCCCCCCCCTCGCACCAGCGCCACCCTATTCACCCGCGCAAGCCATACTACTTATCCTGTTCTTAACTCCTCAACAACAAGGTTAGCTCCTGCTTATCAACAAACATCACTGTAGAAATCCCACTACGAAATCGTTCATTGACTGCTATTATACACATATGGAAATTCCAGATGTACTGACCAAGTTTCCGGTTCGACAGCAACTTCACCATTGATTGGTACTTGTAACAATGACCCGCTATTACTAATAAGCCTGTTCTGTGTATCAAATCCTAACATAAGTGCAGACGTTTTAGATCCGATAATTGACCTCCATTCAACTCTCTGGTAATCCATTACTCGTGTCAGAGACGTATCGATGCCGGTGTCATTCTCCAAACAGGTTTACCTCATATTTCACCTGTATCTTACGGAGACCATTTCAACATTATTTGCTGTTTCTTCGCCCGTTATGCAGGGCACCCGTCCAACAGTAACCAATATCATCACATTAGATACAATAATGTTGTTGAGGTCCACATACTTCACGTAAACGGATAGAAAGAGATGTGTTCATCTGGAAACATTTCCCACCTGCACTTTAACGTGACGAACACAACAAGAGCAGTACCTTCGGCCAACGAAGTACTTAATTCCGAAGAATTATCGAAACATCTTCTAAACAAATACCAACTCACAGTCACCCGCTCGAATTCCGCAGCACCACCTCTGGCTCTTTAATACTTCGGCCCATCTTGATGCCATTGATCAGACTATCTGTAAACCAAAAACGAGATGAGTAGATGGCCCATAGACAGCAGTAGAACTCTTCAGTATATTCACTACCTTATCTAAACTTTAAGACCAAGTCTAAGAAATTCGGAAAATAGGAAAACAGAGAAAGAAGAGGCAGACAGGTGGTGGGACAGAGACCTACTCAACCATGATGACTAGTGGAATAACACGGATAAGAAGTTAGTAGATTTCTACGGAAAGAAATGTATCCAACTTAGCTTTGCAGACCAGCGGCTCCAGCCTAAGGCGTTGGCGGTTCATAATATCAAATACACAAACAAGATGAGTACAAAAACAGAAACAAAACAACAACAAATGTTTTGATTCCTCGCACCCAATTTTCTAAAGCCCAAGTAAGTCAAGTAAGACGCCACCGTCTGTCTATGTGCATGCATCTATACCTGCCTAGAAAGCCACTGAACCGCATCCGAACGTATCCATTAGTAACAATTTTTCCCTCATTTTCACAGAGGCATGAAGAGCTCAATGCCACAGCCCTTGAGTGGCGGAATAAATCCACGGCAAGGGGACAAGTGCGGGTGGCAAATGAAAGTCACCGCTTGAAGGAAATCCATCAAGGGACAGGCAAAGATGATGAGCTGATGTTGAAAACACTACAATGTACCTACGATACGCCGGTAGACGCTAGGCTTCAGATCCGACAGCTTAACGGACACATCAAGTGCGACGGGATGTACAGAAAGTACCTGTCGGTGATCTTTGTCGTCATCGGATTGATGGTCGAATTGGCTAGCTAGCTGGCTGCATTTGGTACGACGGTCGGCTTGTTAATTCGTACGCTAGAAGGCGTACCAATTCAAATTCCGTGCCTTTGTGTTTCTACAGTTCAGTATTAAATGCTAATTTGGTCTGGGACTTGCCACCAGGAGTTGTTCACATCAATGGGAATAAATATGTTTGGAGTGGAATCCGAAATTCTCTTGTTTATATAAAGACTTTTAGTATCACTGGCTTGTGAACGAGCTAATTATCTCTGGAACAGTAATTTAAAGATGATGACAAAGATGGGGTGGCACAAGGTTGGGATCTTGACACTGACAAACTGGCAGGTTACAAGACGTTGTTTATAAAGTGATTGACATCCCAGATGTTCAAACTGGAACATTTATAATACTGGGCACAAGAAATTCGTGAGAATTAATTGTATGCGAAGCTTTTGTTAGTCGTCTTGTTTAGAGCAGACAACATCGCGACTGCTATATATGTGTATCTTCAAAATAAAACAGACAACCTCGTCGAATTTAATTCGTGGCACGGCGGAAACCCGATATTCAAGGCATTTCCTGGAAGATATTGACTTCAAAAATATTTTAAGCAATATTGTCCAGTATAGGCACTTTTGTCACGAACTAATCAGTCACCACACATTTATTTATGGAGGCTATTGACAGATCAGGGTTCGTACTATGAAATATATTTCCCCGAGCGACGTCCGGTTCACTTTTTTGTTGGTCGGCATTCGAGTTCAATTGTTCAAGGTTCATAATGGCCCAATAACAATTTTTCATCATAAATATGTGTTCTTATAATTAAGTACGATTAATCTAATAAAGACCATAAAAAATATATATTACTCGCAAAGGATGGCAACAATATAATCCATCTTTACCGTAGCTGGGTAAAACTGAAAGATAGAAGTATAATTCTTCTACCCAACAACATACACATACGAGGGTTGCCTCTTATGTTTCGGGATTTGGCAACCCTAGTATTGCAATCCGGCAATTGACAGCTCTGTCGTAAAGTTGGACATGTTTGAGGTTATACGCACTCAGAACGTTTTGACATACGAGCGCTATTTGTGTTGTTTACAGTAACTTAAAAGATTTATCTTGGCCCAAAAATGGAATTAAATCGTCAACATTTTCGTGCGATTATTTTTTACAACTTTCGGCGTGGATTAACTCCGCAACAGTGCATGGATGAACTTAATTAAATTTTTGGCGATGAAGCTCCATCAAGGACCAGTGTTTATCGATGGTATGGTGAATTCAATCGTGGTCGTAGTTCACTCCAAGATGAATTTCGTGAAGGTCGTCCAAAATCAGTTGTTGTTCCGAAAACCATTGATGCTGTGCGCGAACTGATATTGGAAGATCGTCATGTGACCTATCGTGAGATTGAGACAACCTTAGGCGTTAGTGGGACCAGCATACATTCAATATTGCATAAAGATTTGACTGTCAAAAAAATTTGTTCGCGTAGGATCCCACACAATTTGTCAATCGCCCAAAAAAAGGCTCGTGTCAATTGGTCGAAAGAAATGCTCAAGAAATACGGTCGCGGTGCTTCGAAACACGTCTATGACATCGTGACAGGTGATGAATCGTGGATTTACGCGTATGAGCCCGAAAGTAAACAGCAGTCGACTGTCTGGGTGTTTCAAGATGAGCCAAATCCAACAAAAGTTGTTCGCGGACGAAGCACTTCCAAGCAAATGGTCGCCTGTTTTTACGGAAAAACTGGACATGTCGCAACCGTACCACTAGAACAACGCAGAACAGTCAATTCTGAGTGGTACACAACCATTTGTTTGCCAGTTGTCTTCCAAGATATCAGGAAAACCAACCGCCGAAGAAGGATCACTCTTCACCACGACAATGCGAGCTCTCGCACATCGGCTGCGACAACTGCATTTTTGAGCACCCAAAACATCGATTTGATGGGTCATCCGCCGTATAGTCCTGACTTGGCACCGAATGACTTCTTTTTATTCCCGTACGTAAAAAACAAACTGAGAGGTCAACGTTTTTCGACACCTGAAGAAGCGGTTGCTGCATTCAGAATGCATGTGCTGGAGATACCTCAATCAGAGTGGCAAAAGTGCTTCGACAATTGGTTCAAACGCATGCAAAAGTGTATAGATCTTCATGGGGAATATTTTGAAAAACAATAAACTGATTTTCGATGATCAATATTTGTTTTTGTTCTCTAATCCCGAAATATAAAAGGCAACCCTCGTATTACAAAAACTCATCCCTTACACTGACATCAAGACGTATATTTTTCTAATATGATTGTTATTTCAGAAAGGCACGCCCCAAATAACTAGAACACTGAGACCAGAATATATAGAAATATAAGTCTTCGAAACGCGATACTTGACAAATCAATCATAAACAATAAAAGATCTGGGAAAACTCATAATTATTTCTGGTACTACACTCACATTTATATGCATTACCAATTTGTACACTTACGCATTATCGTACTTTAAGCTTGCAATATTTATTTTCGTATGCTTTCATATTCTCGATGCGGTATTCCGTGATATCTAAAACTATCTCCTATTTATTTTCTCATCTCGTCGGGTACACGTCGAAGTGCGTTTACATACGAATCATTTCTTGTCATACGACTGCCTGTAATATCTGTTAGTTTACGATACACGTTGTGTGGCGCGTTGTGTCTTCGCGGTTAATTTGTTTACGTGTCCTTTAATATCAGTACCTATTGTTTAAATATCGGAAGCAACTTTTATCCGACTTCCAGTTAGTATAACAAGTGACTATAGTGTAATCAACTTCCAAGGAACAAACAATTAATGACAGTGTCTAAATTACCTTCAGTAACCCAGAATTAATGAACACATTGTGATCCGGACCTGTGCCTGAGAAATGAACCATTAATGATACAATCAATGTTACCTTCTGTAATTTAGAATTAAGTGTTGTGAACAAGTACCGCGGCGATAACAAACGTTAACGGACAAAAACTACGAGATGAGTTTTATTTTTTTCGTAATTGTTGTGAAGGATTAACTTTGTATTCGTTTGGGACAGGAGAAATCCAGCGTCCATGTCCGGTGCATCAACATCCACCCCCCACCTTTTTTTCTTTTTCAGATATATTGAGACCGAGCGCAACATCCTCATGTTGTGAGTGATTCTGGTTATCACAAGATGACCAGAAGCCATAGCCAACATTAAGGACACATCTGTCCTTGTCTCGCTAAAGCCGGCCTCTCGCCTTCCCCTTTTTTTTTTATTTTTTGTGCAACATTATTATTATTATTATTTATTACGATGTAATTAATTACACATTAACTTAATTCTAAATAGCGCTAGCTGCTATGGCTTTCGGTTAATATCGAGTTGCTTTAAATTTTGTTGTGAAAGCTAGTAAGTGTTAGTAATTCGTATGTGTAGTTGATATTCTGTTCTGATGGTTTTTCCAGTATGTTGCTGAAGGGGTCGTTTCGAAATAGTTGGTTTACGATGGTTTGTACTTTTGGACAGTCGAATATGATGTGATGTGGAGTAAGTGGGGCTTGGTTGTTGCAGTTGCTACTTTGAGGGGGAGGGGGGGGGGGCGCGGTTTTGTGGAGGTTCTTGCGAACGCCACTACTTACCTGCTCATCTACCAGCAGGTAACTTCTTTTCATAAGCGTCCTGTTTCAATAAAGCGTGTACTTACCTGCATTGGTTATTCCTATAACCACGAAAAACCTGTAAGCACAATGTCTGCTGATACGAAAATTATATCAGCAATAGCAGACATTCCCTTCATGGGCATATAGAAACCTGAAAAGCACGACTTTCCTGCTCATAACGACCAACCACCGCTGCAATGCTTAACTGCGCTGAAGTAAAACACCATCAGCAACACAAGCGTTTCTATAGGAAGGGCAAATTGGTCGCACATCTAGCAACCAACATTACATTAGTTCCTACCAACGAAAGGTCTCATAAGAAGTCGGCTACAATGCCACAAGAGATATTTCTTCCTTTTGGTTCTTTCATGCATGCCCACATCGGTCGCTAAATCAAGCCACACGAAATGGAAACTCGCACCTGGCAGCAAAAAGGCCTCGAAAACTCGCCAATGTAAATACACACACGACGGTTCGACCTTTGTTGATGCCAACAACAACATGCGCACGATCAGCAATCATGCTACACGTTGTCGCTGATCGTGTAAGCACATTCAACCCTTTTCAGGGTGACTTGCCCCAGCTGCGAAGGTTGTTTATTTTCATTTAACTTCATGTTCATGGTTCGCATGCTGGGCGAATGGAATCGCGTCTTAGATTCCGTGAGGGCAAGTAGTGCCTCACGTTAAAGAGTTAGCTGCCAGTTGCGATCAGTGTCAGAGTTTCCATTTACGGGTGAACACAGTGGTTTCTATTATTTTAAAGTAAAATATATACTGCGCAACCAATAATAAAACTAGTGCTTGGCTCAGTGTCAGAGTTTCCATTTACCGGTCAACACAGTGGTTTCTATTATTTTAAAGTAAAATATATACTGCGCAACCAACAATAAAGCTAGTGCTTGGCTCAGTGGCAGAGTTTCCATTTACCGGTGAACACAGTGGTTCCAATTATGTTAAAGGAAAATACTTACTTCACCACTAGTGCGCAACGCAGTGATAATTTCCTCTTGCCGTTGGACTTTTGGGTTTCGAATTTTTAAATAAAAAAATACCTACCATTTTTTCCACCCTGAGTAACCTGCGTCGACAAGTAGTAAGTGTGTTGTGTCCATTTTTAACGACTGTTTACCTTAAGTTCATTAAATACTGGATAACATAAAATAAGTTATGTTAGAACCTTAATACAATTAGCAGTAGGAAGCAAAATATAATTGTCATTTACATTCATGATAATAAATACTGTTTACATTAAGTTCAATAAATACCGGATAACGTAAATAAGTTATGTTAGAACCTTAATACAAGTAGCGGTTGAGAAGCAAAATATAATTGTCATTTACATTCATGATAATAAATATTGTTTACATTAAGTTCAATAAATACTGGATAATATAAATGATTTATAGTTAAAAATAAAAATATTGAACCACGCGACCGATTGTTTTCCCTGACCTGCAAGACAGTGGAAGACCACCTTAGCTGGATGATATCGAGTTTGGGACGTCTTGGTGAACCTGTGTCGGGCCGGCACCCTACCAAGACCATAATACCCATCGTTTTTGTAAGGATGTGTTGGTGTGTGATTTTGGTGTGTCCTAGCCGGAGTCGTAGAAAGCATTTTATTTTTCTATTTGAGACTGTTGTTGGGTAAGTAACGGGTTTGGTGTCCTGTTTAATAGTGCTGTACAGGTGGGTGTAGTGGTGCCATTCTTCGTCCTCCACGTTCTTAAGAGCATTTTTTACCTGTCTTCTTATGTCCGTTTTGAGACCTGTCTCCGTGCCAAAAAGCCACCAACGGACAAGCGCTACCCAAAAGAACAACGACACGCTTCTCCTTTATCAAGACATAGGTGATGAAGGTCCACCTGAGCTCGTGGAAAGCATTAAACAAACCTTTCCATGCACTCAACCAAATTCCGAAGAATTTAACACGTCCCTGGAATCTAAAGCCACGGGCAGTCGAAGAGGGGCAAGTGACAGTGGAACCTGAAGAGATCGGCAACGCCGCTTATAACGCCTCCAAGGGTTCTCGAACTCGGGAACCTGGCTGCAAAACCGTAGCGATAGGGGTACACCACACACCAGTGGAGGAAGTTTTAGGGAAGACTGTCTTCGTGCCTGTGCGGTCGCAAATTCAATGCCGCGTAATCAAGGCTACAACCTATGGCAGAAAGGAACCAAAAACGGAAACATATCATGAGAGAAACATGGTATTGATAACCTTTCTAGTTACAGAAGTAACAAGGCCAAACAAGGCGACTTTCCAAGAACTAATAATAATCAAAAATGGTAGGCTGACACTATATCTCTACCAATCCCAAACATTTGCTGTCTCCAACAACGAAAATATACAAAAAATGCACAATATGATCATATATAGAAACAAATTAAAATTAAATACATACAATAAATACAAAACGAAAATGAGAGAAAAACAGCCCCTCAAAGTAATGTAAATTTATAGAAAACGAATACATACAAAATCATCAAAACTTAAGCCTAACTTTAAATAAAATTTTCTGATGGTCAATATCACATAACATTAAAGCAAAACTATTTCTAGTACAAATAAACTAAAGGCTATTAATTATCATACCATGGGATTAAAAACTATTTATCACTAAAAACAAAAATGCCGTAAGCTAAATTAGTTCACCAAATGAATAAAACTAGTTCTATACATAAAGTAATACTCTTAAAATTAAAACTAGTATTACCACCAAATAACTTCATAGATTGCTAAAACTTACATACATATTATATCCAGCACTACTGCTACAATTCAAGTAAGCACCATAGAAATGAAACACATGGTCAAAATTAGTATACAATTCCCAACGTAAGATAAATACCACTACTGGTATCAATACGATCCAGAACTATGAATGTACACATAATTTCTAATTAACACCATTAGAACTATTGCAATACTTAATTAAAATTATATCTATAGTGACGAATATCCAACCATTAAAATTATTTCCATTGTCATACCAAAAACGAAAATATTAAAACTAAAGACTATGCCAATTGTTAAAAAGTAAAATTAAATTATTAAAATTAAAATATATATATAGCTAATGTTAAAATTGAAAAATTAAGCACCAAAAATAAAAGTATTAAAATTGAATTATATACAAAATGTTAAAATTAAAAAATTAAGCACAAAAAAAAATAAAAGTATTAAAATTGAAATATATACAAATTGTTAAAATTAACAGTTAAGCACCAAAAATAAAAGTCTTAAAATTGAAATATGTACCAAATGTTAAAATTAAAAAATTAAGCACCAAAAATAAAGTATTAAAATTGAAATATATACAAAATGTTAAAATTTAAAGTTAAGCACCAAAAGTAAAAGTATTAAAATTAAAATATATACAAATTGTTAAAATTAAAAGTTAAGCACCAAAAATGAAATTACTACAACTAATATATATATATATATGATATATATATATATATATATATATATATATCAGATATTTGATGTTAAAATTGAGCACAGGAAACAAAATTATTAAAATATGAAACCTATATATCCATTGTAAAACTTAAAGATAAACAGCTGAAATGAAATCACCAAAAAACGAAAATATTAAAACCTAATATACATACCTATTGTTAAATTTAAAATAAACATTGAAAACAAAATTGTCAACACGTCAAATGTAAACTGACGCGAAATCAATATGCCACCACCCTTCGCGTTTTCACTGATACCAGAAAATTAACCTCTTCTAGGTTAATTTTCTTTTCTAAAGGGGGGAGGAATGTTTGAACCCCCTAACCTATCCCATTCTTATACCTAAATACTTACCTGTCCACCATCCACTCATCCATTCTCCCATAGCGAATCATATGTGCGACAAATGAAACCTAAAGTTAATCTGCTGCACATTGATGCAATCCCCTAACCCTAATTTCCTTTTTAAGCACAAACGATCAAGTTTGTGTTTTACAAATTAATTTATACTTGGGGGCAAACCTCGATTCGCACCAGTATAACAGGACGGCGCATTTTGGTTTCGCGGGCCGTCCGAAAGCAGCAGTTATAGGAAGCAGACGATAAAGAGAAATAATAAAGTAAATACAAAATAAAAGAAGACCTTTGTTTCGGCCCCAGGTGAGATTCATCATCATCATCATCATTGGCACTACAACCGGGAACCGGTCTTGGCCTTATTTAGCAAGTCCTGAGGCTTGTTAAATTTTCCATAATGATTTGTTTTTTTCCGGGCAAGGTCATTAGTCTTGCTCCAGAGGCTCCCCGACGGGGAATCGAACTCCGGTCTCCCACGTGACAGGCGGGTATACTAACCACTATACTATCGCGGAGCCCCCAGGTGAGATTATTAAAACAAAAATAAAATTAAATATTGTTGGGTACCGATATATTCCGGTACACCTAACACTTACAATTCGGCGCCTTCAAACTTTTTTGGTGGTCTTCCACGTTCTTCATTTCGCACATCACACTCATTATCTCTGAACCGCTTAAACCATCTGTTGCATGTTGCTTCCGATAGAGCATGAACACCATAAGCCTCGACAAGCATTCGATGCGAAACTGCAGCACTTTTCTTCAAATGAAAACAAAAAATTAATGCTTTCCGCAAATCATCATTTTATTATTAATAAATAAAGATTCTTTAAAAGAAAACAACATTCCTGTTGTTTCTTGAACACACCCCGTTTTTATGTACATTGTTTAGGAGCCACTTAGTGTCAAATTTTAGCATTCATATGGAGTTTCCCTCGTAAGCAAACGCCTTATAACAGGAAAAGACTATCTCCACCGAAAACGAAGACTAAACGCCATATATAGAAATGGATAACTAATTAAGTCAATCTTTTACACTTACTTATAATTTGCTGAACGAGTTCTTCAAGTAAGAAATTACATTACATGATTCTAATAATAAACTCCGGTGATGTGTGCTCACCAAGCGTATTTTGCATAAAAGACCAACAGCTGAGCATCGATTAAAATCCGTCATCGGAATCTTATAAATATTTGAAAATATTCCAATATTTCAGATCTTCCATTAAAGAGAGGTCTCTCAGTATTCCTATTCGCTGATAAACGAACCGATTAACCTTTAAAACATTTCATAACACCCCGAGTATACAATTAATCAAGCCACTTAAGCAGGCGACACTAAATTTCTCTCAACAATATGCTTTTACGAGTATCATGCTGCATGCAGCCGCATTAGCTCGGTCTTGTTTACGGAGGCGTTTGATTGAAATTGCTGTCATTAGATAGCCCCAGATAAGCAGTCGTTGATCGCCAGTCTGTGCAAATGCTCTTATGTACCCTAGTAACATGTTGGACCTGTATATCTGCCATCAAAGTTTTGATTTACATATTGAGTCAAAGGGCTTAGAAAATCTTGTTTAACAATCTCATTTCATTCTAGGCCAACGAGTCGTAAAGAATGATCAAGAAGTTTTAAACGACCAACACGGATATTAAAACATTTAGTAAAGTATACAGCAATAACATGTTTGTAAACCACTATTCCAAATTGTCCATCACGATGACATTTATTACGATGTAAGACAGTTTCATATAATGTGTTGAACATTTAAAATCACAAGTAGGCATTAATTTATTATACGTGATATCAGTTGTTGAGTTGCTACATCTAATACCAATTATTGAAATTACAATATATTTGTTTTAGCATCGAAATAAAGCGAATTTAAAATCCCATTTCACGTTTAATAACCGGGCTACCGAAAATCAAACGCACAATAAAATTGGCACCATGGGCGTGGGACAAATTAAATGATCACGTCCTTTGATTTTAATGCGGGTGATAGCTCACTCTTCATATCGCCATATATTGTATAAACCGATCGAGATTCGTGGGTTTAATGAAAAAATAAATAAATTCCAGTAGCCCAGTGCCCAGTTAAGGAAGTTTCATAAATCATAAGTACTCCCTACGCCATTTATAAGATGTCACTGCATTCAAATTAAATTCTCTCCAAGGTAATGGAATCTCTTGTCAACCGTCAACTTTCGAAGTATCTGGAATCGAATGACCTCGTCAATGACCGCCAATATGGCTTTCGTAGCAACAGGTCTGCGGGGAGGGAAGTCGTGGCACCGACATGGGCGCAGGGTTCTACTCCGTCCCCATCACTAATCAAATGTTCAGACGCGGGAAAGTAAACTTGAAAAGCACAAACCGAACTTGACGACGCAACGTCCACACCAGGAGTAAGTAAACACACAAGTTGTCTCTATAATTGACACGCACTTTTATTTATTATTAAAGGTTCTCATATTTTACAATCGTTATTTTTGTTCCAAAACATTATTAAATATGTTAGCGATCTTATACTCCGAGTAAGCTAATTATTAATACGAGATTGGTTTTTTTTTATAACTTTAATCGACGAACTACAACTCGACTATAGTCGCGTCACCATGCGCACCGGTGAGCGGGAGATCGCGTGACCGTGGCGGTCAGTGGATGGAAAACGCCTCACCGAGGATAGAACTCTGACATGAATTCCATCCTAGGTTAGGGTTGTTGTATTCCAGAATACTACCCTTATTCGCTTTAACACTAATCTCATGTCCTTTCTAACACAACCTTTAAAACTACATCCTCACTACATTCATAAATAAACAGACACAATATTCTATATCCAGTCACTTACAGCACATTTAAAAACATGCCCCTTTTCATAACAAGCACATTTTTCATTTCAAAACATGGCCACTTTGATTTTCGTTCAAAGTTTATTCAAAATTTTAAGTCACAGAGACTTCTAGATTGTTTTGTTCATTATATACGACACAGTTAGTTGGAACAAAATGTTCTATAAAAACAGGAAAATTTATATTGAAAAAGTAGTCCAGAAGAGAGCTCAGCTTGAGATAGCTGAGTACAAATAAAATAAAATAAATAAAAACTAACTATAATTAATTTAATAAATATATAACCCCCTCGCCCTTCCCTCGAAAGAGGAAGCACGGCGCTGGTGGCGTAACAGGGTTAAGAAAAGGGAAGAGAGAGAAAAACTGTTCTCTTTAGTGTGTGGCCGCCACAGAAGTGCACTATTTAGTCCCGTGGAGTGTGTGCGTGGTTCTTTCATGGATGAGAACGAACCTAGAACAAAGAAAGGGCATAAAGTGCATTCATAGGATGCGATTTCGGTAAAGCAAATAAAACCGAACTCGTCGGATGCTAATGGGTTTGCTTATGCGTCGTTCGGTAATGAGGATCGGCTAAATAAATAGCAGCCGCTCATTAAATGAAAAACAAATGTTTTTCGGATACCACAAACGATATGAACTGTTTATGGTACCGCAGGAAACCTATGTAGGAACAGCGTTTTTCTGTTTGCACATGGTGCAAGTTTGAGAATTTTATTGCTGGGAGAAAAGGGTCGCCGGCCAATGTGTAGGTAAGGAAATTTATCGTACACATGGCGAAGTTGGAAAATAGACGGCGCAATATTTAAGGGCCCTGTCATGATGGTTACATTGTATGCAAACCGAATCATTTTGTTTACAGGAATTGTCTGGTACCGAAGGTGCCGAATTGGTTTAGAATTCCAGATAAGCAAAGAAAGAAATCTTCTTACGGAAAATTGTATGCGATGAGATGCATGAAGAGGTAAGTTTTCTTTACAGGAACTTTACGATTATAGCTTTGATCTAATTAGTGCGTGAAGCATTTTCAGGAACTTATGCGACTTAGGATGAGGTTATGGAGGGTTTTCGGGAAGTGTACCGTGAGGTTTGGCGGCACCGCCACAGGTCCACAGGAGATTTGATGGCGTACCTTACCGAAAAGTAGAGCCATTCCATCCACCACCTCGATGAAAGCAGGGTAGTCGCATTGGATATTTCAAAAGCCTTCGACAGAGTTTGGCATCCAGCCCTTTTATTAAAATTGCATTCATATGGAGTGGAGAATTCCCTGATCCAATGGATAAGAGAGTATCTTTCTGGCCGTTCAATTCAAGTGGTTCTTGATGGTGTCAAATCTGTCTCCCATGAAATCTGTAAATGTGCACCAGTTCACGTTGAAAGTGGACTTCAGGCGCACAAATAAACATAGAGAGTCATTCTTTAGCCGAACCACACGAATGTGGTATGTTCTGCCTGATCATGTGTTTCCTGACCGTTGTGATGTCCAGACGTTCAAGACCAATATACATTGACACCTCCTTTCTTTATCCACTTTCTCTCCATCCGCTCGCACTGTGCTCTGACATTTAAGGGTACTTCAAAATCCCATTTTGTGTGCGCGTTAGTGTAAAAAATAAAAGTAGCAAAAATATACACTTAGCTCTTACGGTGTGCCTAAGAGTGGGCTGATCAAAAGAATGAAAGCATTTCAGTCGATCTATATAACAAAAAAAAACGGTGTGTTTAAAAAAGGGAAAAGGCATACATTTTGAAATACCCTCATGTGTCCTACTAATGTGCGCGCTAAAGAAGAGGAACATAGAGAAAGAACATGTCGACATTTACTCATCTTGTACACCTGGAGATTATAGTGATAAAGAAACCCATAATCCGGCAGGACATCCCTCATTCGTGTAGTTCGGCTGAAGAATGGCTGTATTTATCCATGCAACAGGAGAACGAGAAAGCCGTGGGGATAGAGCACCGTATTCACACCAATAGTGAGTTTCACCGCTACTGTAGAAACACTTCATATACATTTTACTAGTAACCCCAAAGGCTAGGGAGCTTTTGATTTCCACAATCCAAGTTTACTTTGCGAGAGAAAATGCTCGTCAAGTTAGTTGAAAACAAAAACTGTTAACACCGGTTATTATTTATATAAATTTTAAAATAGAAAACGTTTGCTTATCATCAAGAATAGTATTCAATTTATTACTTGAACAGGATAATTCTCATTTAAAAAAATTAATATAACAAGAGATAACACTCTATCAGAAGATAATTCTATGACATTGGTTGAACACGTTTTTTTTCCAAATTTTAAGTATCGTGATTAAGCACATCGCAAGAAGTAATGCGTATTCTCTTATTAATTTGTTTGCATTTGGTTTGGTGGACTAATATGCACGTGACCAAATCTGGGAATAGGAGGGACGCAACAATGCTTACAAATTCACATACATTTGACCGCACTTTTTGTAGACTCAAATATTTGCACAATCCAATTAAGATTCAAATTAGTTCATGAGTCTGTTTATTTATGAAATGTGCTGTAAGTGACTGGATATAGAATATTGTGTCTGTTTATTTATGAATTGTATTAACTGAGAATGTAGGATATGTGAGGATGTAGTTTTAAGGGTTGTGTTTGAAAGGACATGAGTTAGTGTTAAAGCGAATAAGGGTAGTATTCTGGAATACAACATCCACCCTTCTTCGAGAAAGAAAATTATCCTTGAAGAGTAATTTTCTGTTAACTATTGCTTAGATTAGGTTTAATTACCGACTTGGATTTTCGTTCAATTACAATGGCGTTCAAAGTTAATCTTGTATCAAAAGTTACAAAAATCCAAAAGTTCTTAATACTAGAAAAATAGGTTACAATAATCTAAAAGTTTACTTATAGTCTACTTTAAATCTTTCTAACTAACTTAATATTTCCACTTGGAACCTTTTCTTTTATTATCCAACAACTTTTTTTTTTTCTATATATATAATTAATATTATTTCTCAAAATTCTCTTTTTCGTTCGAATTATATCCCAATGTATATTTTAAAATGTATTATATCCCAGTATATAATAAAATTTTTTTTCTAAAATTTTCTTTCTTTCTTCCCCTTTTTTACCATTTTTTTTTTTTTTTTCGTTTCCGTCATTTCTTACAATTTTTTTATATATTGAATAAAAACAAAGGCCATTTGTTAAGTGTCTATCTTTTCCTTAAATTTATGGAAAATTTTCCAACACTTTTTTGGGCCTATTATTATGATGACTGCATAGAATTGCATAATACCAAACATTTTCTTAAGAAATGATCTCAGTTGTCCTAAATGACTGTGTACCTTTTTATTTTATCTTATTTTGTGTTCGAATACATGTTTATTGTTGTAAAATTTAATTTGTAAGGTATTTATAAGGTTTTTCTTTTCAATACCTATTTTAATTGAATTATTATTTTCAATTTCCATAACTTCGTGTTGGTGTTTAGTATCGTTATTTAAAATGTTTAGTGTTTTCGGCTCAATGTCATCATTTTCTATAGCTTTAACTTCTTTAATTGAATTATTATTTTCAATTTTCATTACTTCGTGTTGCTGTTCAGTATCGTTATTTAAAATGTTTAGTGTTTTCGGCTCAATGTCCTCATTTTCTATAGCTTTAACTTCTGTCGGAACGTTTACCTTTTCAGTCTTACTCATTGCTGATGGATCGTTTAGTTTCTCAGTCTCATTTACTGATTCGTATAGTTCTTCAGACTTATTTGCTGTTAGAACATCTTGGTTCCCAGTCTTATTTGCTGTTTGAACTATTTCCTCAGTTATATCTGCTGTAGAAACCTTCAATCCTTCAGACTTTGCTGCTGAAACATGGTGTTCTTCAGTGTTAACTACTGAACTGACCTGGGTTTCGATTTTTATTGCACCTTTTGGATCTTCAGTCTTTACCACTGCTGAATTTTCAGTCTTTGTTGCTGAAGTGTCGGGGTTGTCTATAGGGATAGCCGAAATGTGAGGGATTTTTGTTAGTGTATTTTCTGCAAGTTCTGAATTTTCAGTGTTTAATATTGCTGAGTTTTCAGTCTTGGTTGCTGAAGTGTCTGTGTGGTCAATAGGGATATCCGAAATATTAGGGATTTCAGTCTTTACTACTGCTGAAAATTTCGAATTTTCAGTCTGTGTTGCTGAATTATTTTCCAAAATTGGAGTATGAATCGGAATATTTATATTAGTGCTTGTTTTCTCCTCGTTTATCTGTATCGCTTTATTTATTTGGTTAGGAGCTTCATTAATTTGTCGTTATCTATTGCCAAAGATCTAATGTTATAAATAGAAAAATTTTGTCTGTCTTCCACAAAATTGGGTTGGCGTCAGGCCTCGTTTTCCGACTCTTGCACCCGAGAAAAGTGAACATTTTGCCTATCGTTTTGTCTATTGGTGATTCTAGGATATTCACTAAAACGATTTTCGGTGTTTGCAGGATTATTTCGGAATGGATTACGCGTTGTTGTACCTTGTTGGTAATTTATTAAGGATGGTCCATTCCTAGATATCTTGTATCTACACTCGTTCTCTGTGTGATTATTCCGTCCACAGAAATTGCATATAATGTTATATTCTCTTTTTATTGGTTGTCTATTCGGAAAATTGTTGGACTGCATGTTCCGATAACATGTGTCCTGAGAATGACCTGGCTTACCGCAGGTTTGGCAGACTATTCGATTAAATCTGTCATTATAGTTATATGGCCTGGGAGAGTTGTCCATTCGAGCAGCATGTGATACTACATGTGCAATAGACTGTTTTAAACTACTTCCCCCATGGACTTTGGCTAGGATTTTCAGTTGTTCATTCTTGAGACCATCCTCAAATATTTGCACTGCCAATTTTGAGTTTTCTTCTATCAAGAATTCTCTAACCACCGCGTCTGCTGTTATTTCACACGTAGCAGAGTTCAGCGTCCTCCGAGCATTCGCAACTCTATCTCCGTATTCCCGAACGGTTTCTCTGAAGTTTTGTTTCAGGGATATCAACTCATTGTGTGCCGTTGACCGAGATTGCTCCTCTTTATATTCTGATTCAAGTTTATCCTTTAAATCCTCCCATTTAGCAATTGTGCTATACCTAATTAGATCATAGGCAGGACCCTCTAGTCTATTTTTGACTAGCTCCAAAAATGTTTCATATATCTCCGGGTCTGCCCTTTTTATAGATCTAAATAAAACGTCTCCCCCGGAAATAAATTTATCTAGGTCGCAGGGTTTTCCGTCAAAGGTAGGGACGATTCTGAAAACATCAGAAATTCCGACAGAAAGAGCCATTTCAGGGGGGTTATGGTGTATTTGTAGAGAGTGGATTTGTTCTTCCCCCTGCCTAGCCGCCTGTCTCGTGTAATACGGACTCGTAATCTTGAAAACTCTGAAATCAATGTATTGCAAAATCACTTCTTAAAAATACGGTATATAAAAATGGCCTTTCTTTTACTTATTCAATATATATGAAAAAGAAAGTTGATTTGGTCTCAAAGCTGTAGAGAAAGAAAATTCGGCGAAAAAGACAAAACGGAAATGTCGTCGAAATACTGGAAAGAGAATATTCGAAATAATTTCTATCGGACAAAATTGTTAGTAAAAAGGAAAAGTTAAAAGTTCCAAGGTAAAAATATTCCTACGGAAAAATGAACAGAAAAATTGATATTTCGCTAACGATTCTTACTACTAATATATGTTGATTGATGTTTTGTTCTCCTTTTTTTTTTTTTTTTTTTTTTTTTTGATTAATGTTTTGTTCTTTTTTTCTGAGGTGTTGTCTTCTTGTGTTTTTTTTTTTTTTTTTTTTTCATCTGCTGCCACTGAGGTTAATTTAGATTTCCTCTGGAACTCGAAGGAAATTTCGAAGTTATTTGCACTCGATACATCGAATGTTCCACCATCCAAGTCGAAAATGTGGACCTTCCTTCCCTCTTTAGGGTTTTATCTTGCACTAATCTTCCTCTGGGATCGAGTCCTCCTTCGAGGATTAAGTCGTCCTTCGGGGATTGGTCTTCCTTCGGGGATTAGTCTTCCTTCGAGGATTAAGTCGTCCTTCGGGGATTGGTCTTCCTTCGGGGAGTCCACCCGTCTTCGTGGATCGGTCTTCCTTCGATGAGTGGTCTTCCTTCGAGGATTCCACTAGTCTTCGTGGATCGGTCTGCCTTCGGGGATTGGTCTTCCTTCGAGGATAGAGTCGTCCTTCGGGGAGTCCACCAGTCTTCGTGGATCAGTCTTCCTTCGAGGATAGAGTCGTCCTTCGGGGAGTCCACCAGTCTTCGTGGATCGGTCTTCCTTCGAGGATTGGTCTTCCTTCGAGGATAGAGTCGTCCTTCGGGGAGTCCACCAGTCTTCGTGGATCGGTCTTCCTTCGAGGATAGAGTCGTCCTTCGGGGAGTCCACCAGTCTTCGTGGATCCCACCGCTGCCCCCAGTGTTACGGCTCCAACGCCGTGCTTCCTCTTTCGAGGGAAGAGCGTGGAGGTTATTATATTTATTACTTAAATTGTTATTAATAATAATAAAAGATCAGATCTCTTTTATTTTATTTATTTTTATTTTATCGAACTCAGCTATCTCAAGCTGAGCTCTCTTCTTTCTATTTCTTTCATATAAATTTACTTGTTTATATAGAACATTTTGTTCTAACTGACTGTGGCGTATAAACTGAACAAAACAATCTAGAAGTCTCTGTGACTTAGAATTTTGAATAAACTTTGAACGAAAATCAAAGTGGCCATGTTTTGAAATGAAAAATGTGCTTGTTATGAAAAGGGGCATATTTATGAAATGTGCTGTAAGTGACTGGATATAGAATATAGTGTCTGTTTATTTATGAAATGTGCTGTAAGTGACTGGATATAGAATATAGTGTCCGTTTATTTATGAAATGTGCTGTAAGTGACTGGATATAGAATATTGTGTCTGTTTATTTATGAATTGTATTAACTGAGAATGTAGGATATGTGAGGATGTAGTTTTAAGGGTTGTGTTTGAAAGGACATGAGTTAGTGTTAAAGCGAATAAGGGTAGTATTCTGGAATACAACAAAGGTATAACCTCAACATCCCAACAACAATAACTGGCGAGACTGCCACTCATCTTAAAAAGTTTAATTTGAGTTGGAAAACAACAAATTCTGGGAAGAATTAAAAAAAAATCTACCAGAAAATCATAGGATTTTCTCACCAGTTCCGGTTCCGATCAAGCTGCGCAGATCATCAATTTTTCAGCTGTGAAAGAAAAAAATTCACTGAACAAATAACCCGAAGGAATAAACCCAATTCAGTGAATAAATAACCGGAGGAAATAAATTAAACTCAGTGAATCAAAATCAAAAAATCAGAAAGCAAAATAACAGAAGGACCATTCGACAGGCCAACTGAGGACGAACCAAGTGACGAAAATTCAACAAATACATCAAAAATGGCCACACACAACCCCACAATCAGGGCAGACATAACACATCTGGCCCAACAAATCCAAGCAATTGCGTCAGCGGTGAACCAACTCCATCTAAATAAAAACAAGGAACCCCAAGTTCGCCCCGTGAAACTAATCGAACACGAGGATATAGTGTTTAAATTCAACAGACCTGAAGACATCGAGCTGGAAGCATTCAAAAACCTTCCAAAATTCAACGGGAACCCAGAGGAATATGCCTCGTGAAGAGAAAACGTCTACAATGTAATGAAAGCCTGTGAAGCCCATAAAGAACACGCCAGATATGCTACGGCACTATCTATAATAAAATATAAAGTTACTGGAGAGGCAGCTAGGCTATTAACAAATTACCAAACGAGATTTTGTCTCGAAGCTATATTGGACCGATTGGATGCAGCATATAGTGACAACAGACCCCTCTATATACTTGTGGGTAAGGTTTTCACCAGGTGCATCGGCAAGGAACGGGTTCCGTAAAAACACCATAGATAGTTCACAAAGAATCGTTGCCACGAAGAATGTAGTAAATAAAAGGAACGCAGGAGTTGTTGTTCTGTTTAATTTTTATTGTTTATTGTTCCCTTTATTATTATCTATCGGAAACTTAACATTCACTGAAATACATTGAGATGGTTTGGCGTAAACGCTAAAGGTCCGTCTTTAGTAAATTACAATTTAACATCCACAGAAATAAACAATTACGCGACCTTCACCGAAATATATTAGGAATTGTTTTGACACGAGTGCTAATCGTTCGTCTATATTAATATTTAACATCCATATGAACTCATGGGACTGTCTTTAGTTGAGGTTTAAACATTCTCCTTCATTAAAATTGTACATCCACTGGACTCGCGAGCGACAACTCTTTGGTGCGTTAAAAGCTCGACTCGTATTGTGCGTGTGTCCGTTTAAGGGAACGAAATCTCACGCCTCTGGTGCTGTTGTACGGAACATACCATCAGTGGCAACCGGGGGTGGATTTCCACCGATGTGTGAGGAGCAAATCCGATCTTTTCTTTGGTGACGTCCAATGAACGATCGATTTGAGTTTTGTTGGAAGTATCTCCATTGTGACCGTACAGGTCTGGTTGCAATGCCCATTCGCTGGAAGCCAGAACAAACGAAAATGCGAAGGGTGATCAAAAGAGAATCCAAACATGCAGCTGAACAAATAGATGATCGTGTACGGAGGCTGGCTGTATTGCCATCATAACGATAGGGGATAGATTTTTCTGTTGACGTTAAGTCAACAGAAACTTCGCCTTCGATGGCAAGGGACCAGGCTGGTTGGGTGCATGTTTGGTTTGGGAACGAATCATAGGGCATGGCCATTGATATGATTGTTTGGATAAACAATCATGGGTCGTGTGCAACTCGATGATCGTTTATCGCTTGTGCGACCGATCATGGGAAATTTGACTTGCAGATATGCAAGCATACGACTTACCCACCTTGTCTTTGGACCAACGGAATTGTATCAGAGATTGGATGCGACGAAGGGAGTTCGACCAGGTCGGCTGTGCAAACGAATGGTAGCTCAAAAGCGACCGAAAAAGGTTGCTATGTTTATACTAGCGATTCGTTTATGCTAGTGTTGCTGAAACGAAACAACAAAAAAGGCTAAACCTAATCGCGAACGGCGCTTTCTTCAGCTACGTCCAAAACAGCACTGGCCGGCCAACGATGTTTTCTTAATTATCGGTAGGATTGCACCCCCAGAGCCGGACTCTTCTCTGGATAAACAGGCGTTAGAGTCTTGCCCAGTGCGGATCCCTGATAACAACGATAAATACGATGCGTCCAACGAAGAAGACAATCCAAATACACGAATACAATTAGCCAATTTATTTTCTATTCATATATTATATTATCCAATCTATACTTTCGATCTCTTGCGGCTGGTCTTGAACAAGACCTTTTCGTTAGGAGTTCCTTCGACGACTCCTGCTGCTCCATCGAAAGTGCCCGCCTTATATAGGCCCGCAGTCGTCCGCTCCTTTGCTCCTTTCCTGGGATCTGCTTTTCTTAGTGGCTTCCCGGAATCGGTGCGCCGCTGATCGTCGTTTCCCTGGAAGTGGTATGTTAGCGCTTGCCTTGCCTTTCCTGAGAATTCGTGATCCATCGCCAACAGCTAGGGAATGTTGCCGTGCAGGCCAAAATAGCTTCTTCTGTTTATACATCGTGTATACAGGAACGTTCTGTTTGATAGCCAGCGTGAGGATCGTGGCTGGGTGGTTGTTTAGACAGCAAATCGTTAGACATGACCGATGCGATGATCGTTCCTCGATAAGGGGACGGATCGTGCAATCAGTCATGCAGCTATACAAGCAAGCGACTTGCTATGGCTTGATCGTGGGACCAACTGATTGTTTGAAACGAGTAAACATCGGATGATTGGAGTGTGTTTGATGGACATGTTGCCGCCCAGAGGAACCGATCAGGTTCCTAAATGATTCATGTAAGATGAACCGAAATGGTTTGGTTGATATGATTGTTTGATGCCATAGCAAGATGATGATCTTGCCGTGTATTTATATTTCAGGTAAGACATGATTGGAGGAAAGCTTCGATTGCTCATATGCGGGTAAGAAGCTACGATAGGTAATGGTATTGCAGGTTGGGAAAGGGGAGTTGGGTTAGGACGATGGGTGGTTCTTCGGGCGAGCCTAAAAGAACCCCCACATACTAAAAGAAAATATTTCACGCATTTGACAAGGAAGAAACACGCTGGCTAAATACTACGATGAAGTCAACAAAGCCTTAAACCTGATCATATCGAAAAATCAGTTCGAAGCACGTTTCCAAGAAGGAAAAAAGGCATTATGCGCAGAAGCTGAAAGAGAAGCCGCAAGGGTATTCCTAAACGACCTAAACAACATACTGGAAAAACAAACCCTATACGCCCATAAATGTGAATCACTAGCAGAAGCCTATTAATATAATTCTAAGCCCGGCATTCTGGCCCCAGGACTTACTCTCCCTCCATCAAGCTCTTCGAGGGCGAGGCCTGGCGCATGACCATAGGTGTTACTGGTGTTCTTATTGCGTAAGGTAGGCGTGTTGATTCGAACCTGATCCGCGGATGCAATACGTCTCCGTAAGGCAATCCGCGCTCGGAAAATTATACCAACAGGGTAGTGATCCGAGTCGACGTTCGCACCTCGGTACGCTCGTAGCATAATCAGGGTCCAGAAGTGTCGGCGATCTATCAACACGTGATCAATTTGGTTGCGAATGGCTCCATCCCAGGTGGGGTTGTGGATATCTTTACGCGGAAACCTGGTACTCACAACGACCAAGTTTTTTGATGCTGCCAGATCGATGACTCGTAGTCCATTGCCATTAGTGTTCTCATGCAGACTATGGGAACCTGCGTAGTGCCTGAAAACCGCACCCCGACCTATTTTCGCATCACCAATAACAATTTTCACACCGTACCTTGGGTAGGCATTGAGGGCCCGTTCGACGTTCTCGTAGTATTCTTCTTTTTCGTCGTCAGGGGACTCATATGTGGGTCTGTGAACGTTTATGAGGCGTATGTTCTTGAACTTGCCTCGCAGGCGAAGAGTGCATGCCATCTTGTTGATTGCATTAACGCCGATAATGGGAGGCTTCAGGTTTTGGCTGACTAGAAAGCCTACCCCGAGCACATGGTGTTGCATGACAGCTGTAATAAATGTCATACTCGTTTCTTTGAATAACACCACATGTTGTTGCATGCATTGGTTTACTGCTTGGCGGGTGCACAAGTAGCTATCCAGGGGTGTCATGTGGAGACTGTCAATCTGGATTGAACAGGGATAAGGATCGTTCTGGCCTTCGCTGGGTTGTAAGCAATCAGTGACTTTGCCCTGTATGTTCGCTCCCACCCCCCAAAGGAAAGCTATAACCACAACAAATACACACAAAAAAGAAGGAGAAATCACCAAGAAACACCGACTCGACAAAAAGAAGACATAGGGAAAAACGAAAAAGCGGGATGTACGCGTAACCAATAGAGATTGAAATCATCCGAGTACGTATGTACAGCATTGACTTCTTGAAAGGATGCGCTTTTGTCCAAGTTCGTTCTTCTATATAAGAAACAGCAAAGAATAATATATATAAAATAATAAAATTTTAAACGTGAAGTTTTACCCAGGATAAGTAAAAATCTGTGTTGAAACAAAACTCATATTGTGGTAAAAGCTGATATATAACACCACTTCGTATACAAGTGGCTACGCCACATATGCACTAAATTATAACTAGGGGAATAGAAAGGTGATGGCTTGGCCTCATCATCATCACCGGCACTACAACCGGGATCCGGTCTTAGCCTTATTTAACAAGTCTGAGGCTTGTTCAATTTTCCATAATAATTTGTTTTTCCTGGCAAGGTTATTAGCCTTGCACCAACCTTTCTCGGGATGATGCTGCATGCATTGTTTCACTACTTGGTGGGTGCCAAAGTAGCTATCCAGGGGTGTCACGTGGAGACTGCATGTCAACTTGGATTGAACAGGGACACGGATCGTGTTGGCCTTCACCGGGTTGAAAGCAATCAGAGAATTTACCCTGTACGTTCGCTCCCATCCCCCCGAAGGCTAGGTCTCGGTTACCACTAAAAATTGCCGGTCTGTTGTTACATATTCAGGAATACCCACCAACGAAGTAGCACTTTAAGCCTTGGATGTTACACTGTTCGACGCGCAACTCTGCTGTTATTGCAACAGCCAAGCACAGAAAACCAAAACGCCTTGGAATTGAATGCAAGCACTTGTTCGCGATGGGTGACCGAACGCGACTAATATAGGTTTAATGTCCTTATAGCCGTATTCCCGTCCGCGTGACACCATTACGGCACAAAAAAGCAAACAAACAAAAAATAACTAACAATACGGCAATGGATGGAAGTTTTTGCTGAACTTCAGTTCATTCAAGTGTAATTCTTTCCTTTTCACACTGCACTTTAAACCTGAACTAGGATGCGCGTATACAGACATGCATTTGTTTACTCTGGATTCCACAAAAATCGATTACAGAGTAGTTTGGCGAATTTTGAAGTCTCAAATGTCAATGTATTCCGCCGAACACTGTCCATGAACAAAACAACCTCGAACACGGAGAACACCGTCGCCCAAACAGAAAGGACGACGGAGCGAATGCTGCCGCAAATGAAACACGAAATGCTTCTCTTTTTCAATTTATTTTATTCACAATTTTTGTTTCGTCCTTTTCCGTTTTTCACATTATTACAACACGGAGCGAAGACTGTCCACCAAAAAATGAAACACTGTACTTTGACTTTGTTTTACTGTCGTTTTATTTTATTCTATTCTAGTGCGCCACTATCACTTTACAATATTTCTATTCTTATATCCTGGGGTGTGTAGTAAGCGACGTAACTACACGATTGCGAGCAACATGTCGAACTCAACGGAGATTTCATCATCATCATCATCGGCACTACAACCGGGAACCGGTCTTGGCCTTATTTACCAAGTCCTGAGGCTTGTTAAATTTTCCATAATGATTTGTTTTTTTTTTTCGGGCAAGGTCATTAGTCTTGCGCCAGAGGCTCCCCGACGGGGAATCGAACCCCGGTCTCTCGCGTGACAGGCGGGTATACTAACAACTATACTATCGAGGAGCCTCAACAGAGATTTACATATACTTAATTTCGCTTATCACTATCTACGGTTACAAAAAACGTTTTACTTAATAGCACACTTATTAATTTACGGGACGCCGTTACTTTCGTTTTCTTTGCGATACGCGGATACCTCCTCCTCGGGTTCTCTAACTGTACTGTGGTCACTTTCTCCGGGGATGATGCTATTCAGCTCATAGTTTTCTTTTTCCTACTTTCACTTCCTTTGGGGGGTGACTTTCTATCAATCGAGAATCTTTTCACCAGAGAGAATCGCGCGCACACATACAGACGCGGGGGTTATTGGCTGCATGCTATAGATCACTCTGTGATCCGAATTTCACACCTCTAATGGATTGTTTACGTAAACAATCGGGTGAGGGTTTTCTTCTCGCCGACCATGGGATAATGTAATTATCGTTGTTACAATATCCCTATGGAAACAGCATTGGTTTATTGCTGATGCATCGCATTGGTCTTTGTTTAGACGGAGTATATTGCGGCGAGGACAGAAGGTTTGTCAACGAATTGGATTTCGGACAATTCGCTTACCCCCGGGAATGTGATGTCTGTCGACATCTGGCGCAGCTGTGCCAACCGCTTGTGAATATCCAGTTAATGGATTGGTACACAATTCCTATGCTGAGTCATGTCCTTCGATCGCCGTGCAGGCGTAGGACAATTGGTCGGACTTGTGACCCACGTATCTGTGGATACGTGGGGTTTTTGACTCCCAGATGCATGTCACCTTTTGTTTTACGTGGAAAGCAGGACTTTTGAGGACACGTGTCCGTGGGTATGTGTAATTTGGATATAGGTGAGTAGTTCCTTGGTGGAACGACGATATCTCAACCTATAGAAGATTGTGTGGTTCGTAGAACCGCCACAGTAGCATCTTGTATTTCCTGATATCCATGAGCTCCGAAACCTGTAAATATGGATTTCAAGATATCGATGATTTTACTGTCTGGTTAGTGATTGTAATATTCTTTAGCCATGATGGCCTCCCTTCATCTGGACACATATTTGACTTATCAGGTGTACCAGTATGAAGTGAGCGCTTTTTTTAAAAAGTAAAAAATTTTTTTTTAATAAGTAAAAAACATTTTATTCGAAGTATTGGCCATTGCTTTCTACACATTTCGACCACCTTTCTGGCAATTTGTGGATACCACGCCAATAAAACCGGTCGTCATTTTTGTTGTCGGTAACGTTGCGCATCAACAGTTTCGCCAGGTTTTAGAAGTTCATGATACTGTGACGGTTCCGCCAAACCACATGGTCCACTTACTTGAAAAACCCCCATAACTCCACCCAATCTCATAACTTCACTAATGCAATAGCATTAGCTCCTTAAATGCTTCACGCATTAAAGAGATCAAATTTATAATCAAAAAGTCCCTGGAAAAGAAAACTTACCTTTCATGCATTTCTTCGCATACAATTCCCTGTAAGATTTCTTTCTCACCTTATCAGGAATCTCAAACCAATTCGGCACCTTTGGTGCCAAGCAAATCCCCCTAGACGAATTCCTGAAAACAAGAGAATTTGGTTTACATACAATGTAACCATCATAATGGGGACCATACATATTGCGTCGTCTATTTCCCGTCTTCACCAAGTGTATAATAAATCACCATGCATACACATTGGCTGGCGACCTACACCCAAGGAACCAAAACAAATATACGCATATCGCGTCCCTTGGCACTGATTAAATCCTAAGGCATAAGCAAATGCA
The DNA here is from genome assembly GCA_963931805.1 of Microdon myrmicae. NCBI lineage: Eukaryota > Metazoa > Arthropoda > Insecta > Diptera > Syrphidae > Microdon > Microdon myrmicae. Next base: position 92,919,244 of record OZ007498.1, on the reverse strand, counting down.
AATATGTATGGTATACTTACCCTTGGCAGCAATGCAATAAACACCAATTCACGGTAACCTAGCTAAAACCCATTAGCACATTTCCACATTGCATTGCCGCCTATTTATCTACCCGCAATGCACATCTCAGACAAAGACCCAAACGTTCCCTTTGTCTTTTCATATTTCGGGATCTGCTTCTCATCAGCAGCGGTATAAGCAAACACATACTCGTGGGGGGCGAGGCCGTGGTGCCGGCGTACGGCACAGGGCTCTACCTCGTCTCCACCGTCACTAAAAGATTTGCGAAAGAAAACACCAACAAGCAACGACGATCACGCACCGAACACCGCAGCAAAATGTTCGCCAAGAGCCAAAGTAACACACAGGAGAAATTGATTGAAACACACTGGTGAACTTTTTAATGATAATGTATTTTTATTAATTTCACTCAGAAAAAAACAATTGTTAAAATACGCTTTCATGTTGTTTAAAGCACTTAAACTAATGGTACACTTTTGTTTGCAATGTAAATTCGCGCTTCTCAATATTCCACCTTGAAGCGTTCAACGTACTCTATACCCGAACTAACTAAACACGTTTCACACCGTACCGGCGTTGATGGTTGTAATAAGACTCAGCGATATCTTGCACGTGCAGAGCTCACTCGGTAATCTTGATCATGGTGGTATGTGTTCATGGTTCTTTCATGGATGAGAACGAACCTAGAACAAAGAAAGGGCATAAAGTGCATTCATGGGATGCGATTTCGGTAAAGCAAATACCACCGAACTCGTCGTGTGCTAATGGGATCTTTGTTGAAAATGTGCGTAGCGGCTAAACAAAGAGACGACGATGCGATGTGGAAATGTGCTAATGGATTTTAGGTAGGTTACTGGGAAATGGTGTTTATGGCATCGCTAGTAAAGATGGGTATTGAATTCCTATTTGCATTTGTTTATGCTGTAGGATTTAATTGATGCCAAGAGAAGCGGAATGCGTATTTGCTGTGGTACCTTGGGTGTAAGCCGCCAGCCAATATGTATGTAGGGAACATGTTGTACACATGCCGCGGCTGGCAAAATAGATGGACCAATATTTATGGTCCCTGTCATGACGGTTACATTATATGCAAACCGAATCATTTTGTTTACAGGAATTTGTCTGCTACCAAAGGTGCCGAATTGGGTTTGAAATTCCAGATAAGTAAAGCAAGATATCTTACGGAAAATTGTATGCGAAGAGATGCATGAAAAGGTAAGTTTTCTTTACAGGGACTTTAAGAATATAAATTTGATCTATATAATGTGTGAAGCATTTTCGGGTACTAATGCGATTGCATTAGTGAAGTTAGGAAATTGACTGAATGCTATGGGGGTTTTACGGAAAGTAGACAGTGGGGTTTGGCGGAACTGTCCAATGAGATTCGGCATGTTTGCTTAGCCGAATTCACTTCTCATGGATGCACAATTTCCTTTTTTTTTGTTTAGATTCGTTCTCATGGTGTGTCCCATGAAAGAACCCATGTACACACATACATGTGTACTACCAACGATCTTCACCCCAAACGATTGAATATCGTTGAGTCCATTTCCATCCGCAGACCACCACGGTCGCGTCGCGCGGCGGAGGGGCGTAATTAAACTGGAGTCTAGTTTCTTTTGCTTTCCTGTCTAAGTGTTTTTTTGTTATTATTGTCATCATCATCATCATCATTATCGGCACTACAACCGGGAACCGGTCTTGGCCTTATTTAGCAAGTCCTGAGGCTTGTTAAATTTTCCATAATGATTTGTTTTTTTTCCGAGCAAGGTCATTAGTCTTGCGCCGGAGGCTCCCCGACGGGGTATCGAACCCCGGTCTCCCATGTGACAGGCGGGTATGCTAACCACTATACTATCGAGGAGCCCTTTCTTATTATTGTACGTGTTCGTAAATGTAAAACCAAATTGACAATAGTGATGCTGCTAATTATTAAGCTTGTGTTTTAAGTAGAGAATATAACGAACCATGAATACATCCAAATCTAATGAAAGTGTTAAGTGATACAAATAGAACTAAACAAAATGACACCAGTGTGTTTAGTTTTTCGGCTGCAGTTTCCTGGGTGTTATCGGTCAGCCTGACGCGTTTGTGGAAAATGTTGGTGCTCGCATTGGCGGCGGAACAGTGAAACTTTCTTTTGGATGTTTGTTACAGCGAAAGTGCTGGGTCGGTAGTAGAACTCGCGTTCATGCTGGCGCCACGACTACCTACCCCACAATACACCACCCCCTTCTGGTCGGACAAAACACAGAGCATTGTCTTTTCCCCGAACCGATCAGGCTTTGCAGTCGATATTGACGCTTCTCCTGGATGTACCCATGATTTTTTTTCGTTTCGGATTTTTAAAATAAATCCATTTTTCACCGCCAGTCACAATTCGATGCAATACTAACTTCCTTTCGTGTCGTAGGAGCAACGTTTCACATGTGGTGTTTCGATTTTCCATCTGCCTGTCATTCAATTCATGTGGCACCCAATTTCCACACTTTTGGATCTTCCCCATAGCTTTTAAACGGCCAGAAATTGTTTGTTGGGCAACATTTAACATTTGTGCCATTTGTTTTTGACTTAAAGTGTCATCTTGATCCAATATTGCTTGCAATTCGGCGTCTTCGAACTTTTTTGGTGATCTGCCACGTTCTTCATTTCGCACATCATACTCGTTATCTCTGAACCGCTTACACCATCTTTTGCATGTTGCTGCCGATAGAGTATGATCACCATAGCCTCGACAAGCATTCGATGCGACTCTGCAGCACTTTTCTTCAAATGAAAACAAAAAATTATTGCTTTCCGCAAATCATCATTTTCTGGTACAAAATTCGACATTTTTTAACAGGATTAAAAAGAAAAGATATTGTTTTAACAATGAGTTGATGCATACTAAATATGTTTGACAGATGTCATAGCAACCAAATAAAAAAAATATATGGGCTCGTTCACAACAAACGTTCCCTATCGATACATTTGTATCTTGGCGCTCACTTCACACCGGTACACCTGATAGATCTTTTTTTTTGTTTTTACTCGGTGTTGAATAAAGTAGAATGATACCTCTTATTGTCAGCTATACCATAGTTATTGTGACCATACCTGCAAAATTGTATGCTTCTTCAGGTTTCATGATTTCTTTCTGTACGACATAAATAAGAGCACAGTTTCTCATAACCTCTTGTATCAGTTTGGACGAGAAATTCAAGCTAAACACAACCACGACATTTTTTTATTTACTGTACAGAGAATAGACTCAAAAGGATTAGTGTTTAAGGCTGATACTAACATTCATCATCATCGGCACCACAACCGGGATCCGGTCTTGGCCTTATTTAGCAAGTCCTGCGGCTTGTTAAACTTTTCACAATAATTTGTTTTTCCGGGCAAGGTTATTAGCCTTGCGCCAGTTGATACTAACGTTACAAGTGGCCAATACCGTTCAAAGGCAATGTTTCCGATGATTGCTTTAAAACAGGAAACGGAATGTCCTACCAACTATATTTTGCCGATCTCTAATAAGTCAAATGACGATATCCAAATTAAATGAAGGGATGTATAGCCACAAATTTCGAGCAACTCATGACAGAGAGGTATATTAAATACCTTGGTAGAAACCCCAAGAATATATTTCAATCAAGAACTGTCAATTTATAGGAAGCCGTAAAAATTTGCATCCGTAGTCACAATTAGCAGAAAACCTTGATTCCATACCCGTGCAACGTATGCGTTGACAAAGCAACTGCTGCGTTTAGTCGTTTGCGACAAAACAAAATCATTAAGAGCAACGTATAAAAGGACCTTCGAATGAGGTCTACCGGGTACACTACACACAACACACTCGCCGACGTGACCTTCCTTTCCACTGACATTCGGGCAGATGGTCGTCTTTCATCCTTCTACCTTTCTTATGTCTGAGATCGAAACCTTGACTGTCTATTTATTTGTCTGCCTGATGGTGTAGAGTGGCTGCCCCAATTGAAACATAAATCATCCCTTCCTGTCCTACACACGAGTAGGCATGACGCGTCATACAATCGGCAGACGCTGCTGCAACACAATCAACACCAAATAAAACGGACTTTCATTACCCAGCTACGCCTGCTGAATATAAAAACACACCACACTCACTCAGTTGCACACACAAACCAGCTGTTCTAGCACCCCCGCCACAAATTCCTGTTTTCAAGTCTCGTAATCTACTCGTAACCGCGGCACGAGCCACAAGTTGTGATTCACTGGTGATAGCCAGATCACCCGTCATCATCATCCTCGGCAGCCCAACGCTTCGGCTTAGGCTTAAGAAGCCCGCTATTAACGATCAGTGTACAAATATTTTCCCTGTGCAGCTTGAGCTCCACATATATCATCTGTTAATTATTTAAGGGCTGCTCCAGGCCAGATACAGATGCACCTCACACATGTACACATCTTCCCCTTTCCATCACCACTACGATCGCAATTACCGGTGTGCCGTTTGAAGGCGTGCGTGCAAGAGTGGTCCCTTGATCCCTGTTCCCGAAGTTACACTTCGGCTATTAGTGGTACTAAATTTGTCGGAATATACCTTAAGCGGTTGTTCGGTCCGCCGGGGCGCATCCTGTTTCAATCGATCGTGTTGCCCTGTGATCTTGCTATTTGCCTTTGTTTGACGTTTTTGTCGCTGTGGCGTTGTATAGACGGCGTCGAAAGCGACCGGCTTCCCAGTCTCCTACCTTTTTCTTATGTTGTTCTTGTTTATCTGTTGACGATGTTTTGTAGGGGTTTGTCAAAAATTTTATTATTAAGTGTGTTTGTGAGTTTTCCTGTTCTTTTGTTTGTTTGTCGAACCGATCAACGGAACGATCACCGTGATCCGATCATCCTGGAATGGAATGCATTATTGTCCGAGGCACCTTTTCTCAGGGAACTCAGCCTCCCCGACTGCTCGGGCCGGTTTTAGTTATTTCGTTTTATCAGTTTTCGCGCTGTTTTTGTGGCACTTTGTTCTTTTGGCTTAACGCTTTGAAGATCACTCGACAGATGTCTGTTGCTTACCGGTGATGCTGATCTTTTCCTTTTGAGGGGATACATATGAATATATGTTGCTCCTGGTATCTTTAATGCTGGTGCGCACATCGGGATGGGTTTTGTATGTTGAGGAGTAAAGTGGGATATTAACAATGCGATCATTGGGTTTATTGTCCCTTTGAATGTGTTGTGTGAATGCGGGTAACGGAGGTGTTGTGGAAAAGGAAGAGTAGGCATGCATGGTACAAAAACAATTTTAACTGGTGGAAATATTCGAACAATGACGTTGATGGTTTATTGATACTAAATAAAAGTGACTGAACGGATATGTGCCTGCGTTGATAGGTTGTATTTGACAGGTATAACCAAGAAAAATTAGGAGAATGGATGAGTCCTAAGAGATTCAATTACATTGAACGATTTTGGGAATTTAAGGAGTTTTATGTTTGCCTTTGTTAATGAAATTGCAATTCTCGTCTTGAATGAAAACCTCGCCAACTCTGGGAATTCGTTATTAATTCAAAACATTTAAGGTTTTATTTTGAAAATTCTGTTCTAATGTGGTTTGTCCGATCTGCATTCATTTATAATATTCATTTGTAGTGGAGCTCTGTAGATCTGTAATATATTTAAAAACACTGTAGAGATGACGGCTGTTTAAAAATAGTTCGCTTATTTATCCGTAAATGAGAAAGGATTTGACAATATCTTCACGCTTAGGACAGCTTGCGTGGAACACGAGACTCAGTAACAGTGATGAATGATTTTACAAATCATATCACAGAAAAAACAGGAAAAGTTGAATCTAGTTACAATGTAATGATTTCCCACCAATTGCCGTAATTTTAAATGGTGAAGAACAATTCTGTTGAGTGTCACCCCGACTCTGGTGCGGCTGACGTCTACCTGTGTTCTCGAACACTGAACGAGCGCTAACTTCACTGTTCGTTGAGTATGCAGTATAAAAAGAACGCATGGTGGGCATTCGGTCACGCTTTTTCCAGTGGCGAGCGTTAGGGTTATTAATACCCCTTATTAACGAATTTTAGAATAAATAAACAAAACTAACCTTTTACAACTTCATAAGTGGGACTTAGGCCAGATTTAGCCCAGATCCAGTTCAGTTTCAGCCCAGAAGCAAAGCCACCAGAATGGAGAGAGCGGTGGACGAGTCGAAGAAGCGTGGCTTAAGGGGAGAAAAAGAGAAACCCCATATCCTGCACAAGTTGGTAGTCGAGGAAGGACTCCGCGAAAACGAATGTGAGAGCAGCAGGAAAGTAGGCCACAGGGAGGAACGTGCATAGGGTTTATATGGTCTTAATTTAATGGTGATTAGTCCGGTTAATTTGAAGGCACACGAAAACTTAAGGCTCACGACCGCGGTTACTCGACTATATTCGACGGTGTATTCGCGTCCCCGTGCGCACCGCGGAGCGGGAGGTTAACCGACCGGCTCGGTTGAATGTTGAAGGTTGAATCCCCGCTATTAAATCGCTATCAATCGAAATTCGGCCAGTGAAGCCGGCTCTCTCAAATTAAGGTACACATGTATGTGTGAGCATTGGTTAATTCATGGAACGAAACCATGAGAACGCATCTAAAACACAGAAAGGGCATAATGTGCATCCATACGATGTGAGTTCGGCTAAGCAATCAAGCCGAATTTCATTGGATGCTAATTGGGTATTTGTTTGCTCATGCCTCGAGGTCATGAGGAACGGATCCCGGGAAATTAAAAGACAAAGATACCTGTGGGGAAGAAGTTTGGGTCCGCCGGCGTACCGGGCGGGATTCTCTTCCTTCCTTTATCTTAGTTTCGGTGTCGCTGTCTCTGTCACCGATGTGGTTTTTTTTTATCAGACCCAAAGTAACAATTAGATTATCAAAACATTTAATTTCTTTTCATCTGCTTTATTACTCATAATATGGTTTACAAGGTAAGCCCTGTAGTCTAATTTGATTCAAGAACGTAAGCACTTTAATTCTATTTGGTTAAATATAATTTAAGTAAGTCGATTAGTATGATTTCAAAACAGACATTGTATTTCAAACCGACCCCGTTTACATTCGACCCGATACGGACGCGCTGATGAAAGAATCTCGACTCGACTCCACTTGACTACCGTTTTACGTGGAGGGCGCAACCTGCCTCCACGAAATCTGTTTTGAGATTGGTGATTGCCACCGAAACGACAGAATACCAAATTCCATCCATCACTTCGGTGATCAATAAGAGATGATATTTCATGGTTGGTGATGTGCAGGCACACAGATATGATTGCTTCGCACGCCCATGCTGCATATCTATGAGCATGCGAACCATGGATATTCGAATTCCATAAAAGGAAAGGTTTGCATCTGGGCAAGTATCATGAAGACGATACTTGGGATGTTTACCCGATCAGTAACTGCGTACAGCATTTACGCTGATCGTGCACATGTTGCTGGCGTCTGCTGATATGACTTGCCCTGCGTGTGGGTGGGAAAAATGAACAAGTTCGGGGATTTATGGAATTGGATTTTAGGAACATGCTGCGTTGCATGCATGCATGCCCATGGGGGAAATGCTTATAGGATGCTAATGCTTATAGGTAAAAATGAAAAAAAGAATATCTCCTGCATATGTGCGGCGGAATTCGTTCGGAGACATGTGCAATGAAATGGTTCGGGTCATGTTGGTTGCTTGGTGGTGCAACCAAATTGCTTTTAAGGAACATGGTGCGTTTCATGGGACCATGCCCTTGTGGAAAATACTTATTTGTTGCTGATGGATTTTGCATCAGCGAAAATTATAGTTTTAAAGCATTTCAGGTTATAGTTTGCGCAAACGATGGAAAGTTGAGTAAATGCTTTCCAGGTTTTTGGTACTCTAGGAAGCAGTTTATTGAATAATTGTTGGGAAGGTAAGTAGTGGCGTTAAAAGGAACCGCCACAGACCGTATAGATCGTTGTCTAGGATGTGTATGCGGCTAAATAAATAGACGACGATGCATCGAAAAAATGGTGTTAAAAGAAAAGATGGGACGAGGTCATCATAAAAGTCTTAGCTGAGTGATGGCCTTGTGTAAATAGCCGAACAGCCATTAGAAGGACGTGCTAATGGATAATAATACTTTATACAATGGGAATTGTATATCGTATCTTGGTTGGGTTTCCGAAACGAATCCCTTGCTTGCATTTGTATATGCAAAGAAATTCGTTTGTGGCAAGGAACGAAATTTGAGATTATTTATTCGTTTAGACGAGGGACCATGGTCGAGTAAATGCCAGCTGAACAAACAAGCTGCCCGACGCTGCTTTGGCAGTTGGACAATGAATCGCCAGCCAATGTGTATGTAAGACATTGTTGTACACATGTGAGGCTGGGAATAGCCAACTCAATGTTAAGATTCCCTGATTATGCGGTTACATTATGTGTGAACCGATGTTTCTTTTCAGGGATATGCTGTTTGGAACAGAATTCTTAAAAGGAATTTTAAATTCGAATAAATGGATGCAGGTAAGAATTCTCTTCCAGAAGCTTTTAGCTAAATACATTTGGTCATTTGCTGCGTGAAGCATTTACAGGTGCTTAATGCGATTGCAATAGCAAAAAGTTATGATGGCTGGGTTGCGGATATGAGGGTTCTTCGGGTAAGGGTACAGTGGGGTTTGGCGGAACCGCCACAAGCTCACCCCAGCAAATGAACGGAGGAGTGAGACGCCTGCGTCAGAACAACGAATAAGCGTCACAGAGGAGAAAACAATATCAAGGACTGGATATACGGTGAAGGATGTGTGTTGGTGGACCCAGGCGGAAGTGCGCGACGTATTCCAATGCGCAGCACGGCACCCAAGCAATGGTCGAAACGAAAGACTTGCCCGCTTGTTGTGTGCCCGTACATTCAAAGGCAAATTAAGTAAATTATAACATACATCCATGAGTTGCAGGATGCCCACCAGCGTCGTTGCGACGCACATCCATCGTTGTGCGAGCATCATTATCGTTGATGTTATATGCCGCTGTATAGTCGGGCACAAAAATCAGCGCAGCTGCGGTCACACACACAGGACGATCTATGTTTCGGATTTCCCTTTTTTTGTTACGTCGTTTTCATGTGCCAGGACACAACGACACATGATCATGCACCCCTGTCATGATGAATCGGGGATCTACTGGGCGAGTGGGCACCGTACGACCAACGGTACGTGGTGGTGGTGGTGGTGGTAATAAGAGATCAACCACTAGTGGATCGTGCACGTCCACTGGGGAATATTTAAGGAATCGTTGCTTAACTGTGGTGATGTGCGGACGCACTTAAGCTTTCTGTATTCAGTTTAAATGAAGTATTCAGTGAAGCCTATTGCAGTTAATTTCTATTGTAAAACCTTTAACTTTCTTAATAAGTTTAAATGCGTGTGCCAAGTGCTTTTTAATTTTGATTAACATTTAAACCTTTGAAATCAGTTTAAACATGTGATGCCTATGGCAGCTAACTTTTATTGTAAATTCTTAAACTTTCTGTAATCAGTTTAATTTGTTCAAACCTTCTGTAATCAGTTATTCAGCAATTCATAAAAAATACCGAAACATTATTGTGAAATATTTGAACAGCAAACTATATTGTTTGTTTTTTCTTGTGGTCATCGGTTGTGTTACGTTAAAGTTTTATTTTGTTTTGAATTATTAATAAATAAGGATTAAATTGATGAACTAGGGAGTTTTTCTTGTCGGAGTTTTCTGATCAGTGACAGTGAAGCTAGGTCTTAAGGAGAATTGTTGGCCCCGTATGTGAGGGAGGACGATTCCGGAGACGCTACAACCATGAGTTGTACGCAATCTACCTTGAAGCTAATATTGTAAGAAAAATCAAGCTCGGTAGACTCCGGTGGGCGGGACACCTAGCTCGAATGAGCGAAGAGGAGCCTGCCCAGAAAGTCCTTTGTGGCAGGATGTATGGTAGGAGACAGCGCGGCAGACCTTGTCTGCGATGGAGGGATGGCGTAGACCAGGACGCCGAGAGCTTGGGAGTGCTAAACTGAATGACATCGGCTCGAAATCGGGACCGGTGGAGAGATTTGTTAAATAAGGCCAAGACCGGATCCCGGTTGTAGTGCCGATGATGATGATGATAACAGTGAAGCTGGGTAATTTGAGTTAACTTGTGCCCCTGTGGCACCTTACAACTACTAAAGAGGACAGCAATATCTCAAAAATACCCACATACTCACTGAGTGCGTGAGATTCGAGACCGCACAAACATCGGGACGGCGGACATATGAGACAGAAAGTTACTCCCATGGAGTAATAGAATACATGGTGGATAGGCACGGTCCGTGGCAAATGTTCTATGGGATATGATGCAGCAGTTGCGACTCGACGAGCGGAGTAATAGGTAAACACCACTCCATACCAAGTTTTTTAACAAGTATACTTGTGATCTAAATCGGTTTTTTTTTTTTGACCGAGATGACTGCCCTGGGGAACCCCTGAAGTTGAAAAAAAAAAGAATTGGAGAGGGTGGATCTAAATCGCACGTGGTAGATTCTGTAATTAAGATAGGATGAAATCCACTTAATCAGTAGGGATTCAAAGCCGAGGGAATATAACTTAAAGAGAATGAGGTTGGTGGGATTTTGTTGAAAGCCTTGCGGTAGGTAGTGATTATATCGACTTCATTGCCAAGGCAAGGAGTGTGTGGGATGAGAATTCCATGAGGTTGGTAGTAGGGGACCAGCCGAAGAGGAAACCATGTTGGTGGGTTTGCAGCGGAAGCATAACGCATCATATAGGAATCCTTCAAACAGTTTAGGAATGTGCGAAAGCTTAGCAATGGGACGATAATTGGATATATCGTCTTTTGTGTACGGCGGTGATATAAGAGGGTTTAGAAATGTCTGTGAATACACCTTGTGCAAGGAATAGAGTGTAGATTAAAGCGAACGGGAGAGAGAGAGAGAGGAGGAACATTTTCTTAAGAGGATAGCAGGGAGTCCGTCTGGGCCAGGACTGAGCTCGTCTTTCAGTTATATAGCTTGTGTTGTTGAATTCGTAGTGGGATGGGAGAGCCGAGGGAGAATTCAAACAGGCCAGTGAAGTAAGAAGGGTTAGACTCAAAAGAGCTGTCCGTGAGGGATTGTTTGAAAAAGGACGCGAAGTTGTATTGTACTTTAATAAGGTAATTGTGGTAGAGGGAACTGTAGAGTTGATAAAAGGAACCAAGCTAGTTGGAATAGTCTAGAGGAGAACGAGGTTTTAGGAAAGTGTTTTATAATTTATTCCTCTTGTTACGAAGGGTACAGAGTTTACGGTTATACCAAAGGGGCGATGAAAACAATATCCTCTGTCGGGAAAATTGAAGATATAGGGGTATTGCATAGTAGATTTCTGTGTAGAGAGAAGCAGTATCGACCTCTACACTTATATCGTTAAAGCAAAGCCTGATATTGCTAAGGTACTCATTTATGAGGCGGAATTGGACTTTTCGAAAGTCATAAGAGAGGTAATTGGGGGGGGGGGGGGGGGGGTCAATAGCTGAAAGGGTGCGCGAGCTGGGGGAACAGAGGAATTATGGGGGTCTGTCGTGAACACAAGGTCAAGTTGCCTGCTCAAATGATTTAGGGCATTACTTACTTGACAAAGGCTAGAGTCGGTGGGGCTGTCTACTAAGAGACATTTCTTGGCAGTTGTGGGGTTTGAAATATAGTGGTATTTATCGCCTGACAGCTTTGGAGATGTGGGAGGTTAAAAAAGTCAAGGACTACGATGTCATCTTGGGAAGAGCTCATCTCAGTTAAGCGGCCGATTTCAGCAAATGCTAGTTCATATGACTCGATAGTTTGAGAAAGCGGTATATAAAAGCAAATGACGTATACGGATTTTAAGCAATATTCAATTTTATTTTGACATGGTCGAGGATGGGGCTCCTCGATAGTATAATGGTTAGTATACCCGCCTGTCACGCGGGAGACCGGGGTTCGATTCCCCGTCGGGGAGCCTCTGGCGCAAGAGTAATGACCTTGCCCGGAAAAATCAAATCATTATGGAAAATTTAACAAGCCTCAGAACTTGCTAAATAAGCCCAAGACCGGTTCCCGGTTGTAGTGCCGATGATGATGATGATGATAGTCGAGGTTAGGAGAAGTAGAGATGGTAGTAAGGGTACAGGTTAGCCCATTTTAGATGGCAAGCAGCACACGTCGGCAGGGGCAGGATTAACCTTCAAAGTAATGTCCATTGTATATACTCTGCCACGCACTTTTCATAGGCCGAAAGTGATATACCATACACTACCCGCTGTGAGCTTAGTGGGATGTCTTCAAAAGGGTTCCTCGGAGTTGCAATTTCAGTTTGGAAAACATGATAAAGTCACACTGGGCTAATTCCGGCGAATAGCATTAACAATCGAGTGTATTTATTAAGTTTTTGTTATAATATGTTACAAATATGTTATTGCTCTGTGAGAGAACGCATTATTGTCATTTAAAATCCATCAGTTATTCTTCGCAAAGCTGGCTTCTTAGGGCGGACATTATCGCACAAATCCTACAAAATATCGTAATAATAGGTGTGCCGGTAAAAACACGACTCTGAAGTTGGTTGCATTAAAAAGCATACTTGAACCCCTTCAATTCGCTCGCCATTTTGAATATATGCAGCTTAGTCATTACTGTTTTTAGTTTTAGTTCTTTATAAACTTTCATTTCGTGCGCATCAGTTGTGCAACATTTACACCATTGTGTAAATTATGTTTTCAAATGAGAAAAAATATGCTGCACAAGCTATAATATTGATTAATTCGACTTTGGGTGAAACCCCACCTCCATAAGATTTGGCCAATTTCCTAACTTCACTAATGCAATCGCATTAGTACCTGAAAATGCTTCACGCATATAATTTCCTGTAAAAATTTCTTACTACCTTTTCAAGAACCCGAGGCAAATTTCAATTTCCCACACCTGCACCGCAATCTCCACCCAGCATACCTGAAATATTTCCTTTTTCAATGACATTAATCCATACAACGCGTTAGATAAGGTTCCTGGAAATAATTCTTTAACTTGCTGATGGCATCATGAATCCCAAGCCAATCGGCACCCTTTGTCTGTGTTAAAATCCTATGTCGGACAGCTTATTTTTACAGCTGCAATAAACCGACCCGCGATTCGTTTGTACAATCGACAAACAATCACCGCATGTTAGGCATTATCAACGAAACCAAATGTTCTAGCATTTCCTAATGCAAACACGAACCCGGTTTCTACTGCAGACAGAGATGCCATAAACATCCAATTTGCTTTTAGCACCATTTCCCGAATGACTAGCGGCTTATTTATTCAACTGCAATGCGCATTTTCCCTTTCCTTGTTTCAGGTTCGTTCCCATGGCCTTGTGTATAAAAAAAAAACCAATGTGATCTTCACTCACACATACACATACATTGCCAAGTCTTTCTTCCTTGTTTCCACCACAGAGAAACACTTTCTTTCTTGGGTAAACTCACCCTAAAACGATGAAATATCGTTGAGTCGTTTTCCATCCACTGACCGCCACGGTCACGCGATCTCCCGCTCACCGGTGCGCACGGTGACGATAATATACCCCGAGTCGTGGCGAAGATTGTTTTTATTGACTTCACGTCGTAAAATCTTAATATCCAATAAGAAAATGAAACGAAAACAATAATCCGCGAATTCAAACAAGTTATTCCAATAGTAGTGTTTCCTTGATTTCGAAATAAACTTAAATAAAAGAAATAGTGTGTTTCATATTTTTACGTGTTCTGCGTTGGTGTTTGACTTTCCCTCGGGTTGTACTGGTCGGAACATTTATGTTAGAGGAAGTTGTGGTGAAGAGAAAGAACTCTCGCCCGTGTGGCGTCGCGATCTCGTACCCCCACAAATATTCGGTTAGTTTCAACATTCAACAGTAAAAAAGTGGTTTTCAAGATTTCGTGAAGGAAATTTCAGTCCTGAGGACACTCCACGTCCAGTTACAGTACAAAATTCCACCACGAAGAAATTCAAGTTTTACTGGATGAAAATCTATGTCACACTCAAGAAAAACTTGCAAAACACTTAAGAGTTTCTCGCCAAGCAATATCACTTCGATTGCATGCAATGGAAATGTACAGAAAGAAGAAAAATGGGTTTATAAACTAACAGATGGTAACAAAAAACGAAGAGCTGACATATGCATGAATCTGCTTTCTCGATACGAAGGATAAAATTGTTGCACAAAATCGTTATGGATGGTGAAGAGTGGATTTTGTACGATCATAAACCCAGAAAAACATGGGTTGATTCAGGACAGCCATCAACACCAGTGCAAAACAGACTATTTATGCCAATAAAGTGTTACTCCGCGTCTGGTGGGATTGGAAAGGAGTTATTTGCTACGAGCTTCTGGAACCTGGTCAAACTGTTACAGCTGAACATTCTCAGGCCGAATTGAGCGAATTAAGTGATGCTATAGGAGAATAAATACCATTTACGGTCGGGAACTCATCTTCTCCTTAGGCTGGGAAGTTGTCCAGCACACGGCGTATTCTCCAGACTTGGCTCCTTTTTATTACCACTTATTTAGATCGATGACATGTTAATTGAAAGACCAGCGGCTTAGGAAAATTGAAAATATGCGAAAAAATCTTGATGACTATTTTACTTCGAAACCATCAAGTTTCTATTGTATTCATCATTTACCAGATAAATTGCGAAGGACTATAGATCGCAATGGCGAATAGTTCGATAATTAATTTTTGCATACGTGTCTTTTCAAGTAAAGTTGATTTTAACAAGAAACCCAAGTTTCTACTTGCACGCCTATCAATACCCCTTATTCACGATTTGTACCTCCAGAAGGATGTCGGAATGTACCACACCACGGAAATGAAAAATAAACGGTCACTACAGCTTTTATGCATTTTGCGCATTTTCCAGGAACCATTCAGTCGATTGTTGTCTCATTAATTTGTCGTATTCATAGACCCATGTTTCGTCACCTGGTATGATGCAATTGGGGAAATAGACCTCTCAAGAAACCATGTCTGCAGACGCGCCTTGCCGATGGTTTTATGCAAAACATTGAGCTCTTTCAGAACCAGTCGAGCGGCAATGCGTCTCACTCCCAAAATATTTCTTAAAATTGCATAAGCGATCATTTTGTCAACGTGCAACTCTCAAGATAAGTCCTCAACCTCGAAGCGAAGATATTTAATCACTAAATGTTTGAATTTTTGAATGTTACCGTCAGTAGTAGACGTTGGAGGCCTTCCTGGCTGACACAAACCTTCGACCATTCCACGCCCTTCTTTGAACGGGATGTACCAGTCGTATTGTGTGGTGACGTGGTCGAGTCAACATAAGCCATTTGCGTTTTAACGATTCGATAGAAAAAATTTCGTTTGGAAATTAAAATTAAAGCAAAATATTTGTTCAATTAATATATCCATAGTAAAATTCGGAGCACAATGCTGAGGTCAACCTATTTCAATAGCTGCTGTAAACAAACATGTTTCCACCCGACGTTCACAAGTGCCTTATTCAGATAGTAAGATAAATTCCACCAAGTTCCCCAAAAAAAAAATTACCCTCCCTTTTAAGCGGTTGATTTAATTAACGATTTCCAGATAGTTGTTATACCAAATAACCGTGTACTATTTTTGTACAAAGTAAGTGTGAATTGTAAACGACGAACAAAATTCGTGTTTCCGACAGCTTACTTTGGCAAATTGCATACACCACACACGTTCCGTTCGCGTAAAACTTTCAATAACCTCTTTTAGCGGTTATAATCGAACAGAGATTAAAAGAAATTGAACACGACTTTTAGGTCACAGGGTAACTAGTAATACATTGGCCTACTGTCGATGCGAGATAAGATCTTTTCCCACCCGCCCTAATTGTATAAATTATTGTTAGTGCTTATTAATAGAGTTTAATTGAACAACTCTGAAAACAACCACATACAACTTCAATTGTTTACATCTTATCGCCTGCACCAGAAACCGCCCTATAAACAGGTAATTTTGATCATCATGTCATCTTAATGAAATTTATTAGCGCCCTAATAAAACTTAATTCGCCGTCTATAACGTACGATCCCCTTAAACCATCGGCTTATCGCATTAACAACCACAAACACTATTGCTAACACGACTGGCGGTGCTGATACACCTATTTAACCACTGACTGTTGTTCGTACACCATCAAGAAGCTAGCATCGAGCATCGACCATTGACCAGTGATCAACCCTCAACTGAATTGATCGTATTTAACAAGGGTGATCATGGGCCGTGTCCGTACTCAGTTCTCCGTGTCCACACGCTACTGATCGGCGTATCCACACATCTAAACGGGTCTTTAATTCCTCCTTAGCTACGGCTCTCTGTCGCACCAAAGTCTATAAGACCTTAGGGAATATAATGCTCAGCAGTTACTTATGTTTACACGTGGCCTTTGGGGGAAAGACAAACAGGCTTCGCGCCAGAGATCGTATGACATACGATATATGATCACCTGAAGAGTGTTGGCGATGATGACGCTAATGGTAGTAGGTGGCGAACAAGTGCCGGTCACGACACACACAGCTATCATAGATCTGTGGGCATTGCTTAGTCTCCTGTCTTCAGTGCTCTTCGTGGGGTGATGTTTCTCTTCCTTTTGAGGAGAAAAATATACTTTCGAAGGGTGGAACTAAGTCTTATCGAAATTAGTAGTTAGGTGGCGTAATAAACTCCGTGGCAAAAGATCATTCAATTGATCCAATGATTAAATTTCAACAAAAAGTAGCGTTTTGAACATTAGAGCAACTCTACTTATGGATTCTAGGTACATATTTCGGTATGTGAGTAAAATGAATGGAATCAAAACACGGCTTGGAATGTGACACGGAAAATTCGAAAAATTAGCTGGAGATAAAACTGAAAGAAAATTAATTTGTCTGACTGACAATTCGGACAGTTGGCTGGGATAGAGTTTTATAATTTGTTCTTTTTTTTTGGTTTGAAAAATGGGTGCACCATACTTCAAACTGCCGCCAGCATATTTAGTGGCTCTGAGACAGCCTGAAATGGGTGTTTAGGCATACTAATGGAACCCGTTTATAGATGTGTTTAGAAGACAATAGATGTGTTAATTACCGTAGATCGATTGGCAGTGAAGATGATATACCAATACTCCGGAGTGGGATAAAGTGAAAGATTTCACCTGGAATTTAGTCCCCGGGTATCACTGATGGGCATTGAACCTATATTGGAAGCTTAGCGTCAAAAAGCTGTTTTTCGACTTTAGAGATTCTGCCATATACTGACTGAGAGGCGATACGTCCCAGAATACATTACGATTGGTACCATATTGTGGCTCATTAAATAGGCTGTCATATCAAAGTAATAGTGAAAGGAGGTCAACACATTATTTGTGGTGAGGTAAGAAGGATCTGTAGTCTATACATAGCAAATAACTAACACTCAATGATCGTTCAATTCGAACCCAGTTGGTAAAATTAGTTTCTTTAAATTAGTTACTTGCCACAATTTCATATTGTTTTTATTCCAACGTGCAATTTGTATAAGATCTATCAATAACCTTGTAGCATTAAGGGGGTATTCTGGTCTAGACGCACAAATTTAACGCAATTTTTGAAGTGCTGTAAAAAAGGCAATCAATACTTTTACCATTTATTTTTTATAGGATGTTTATTAATATTTCAAGAATACAGTAAAAAAAATTGAAAGCAAAAAATTCTAAATTCAAAAAGCTAGCAACTGATGAAGTAGGGGATCTCAAAAAGTTGGCACGCGACCATACCCACGATTCAACCCTCGTAGCAATCTGAAAAAAAATTTACTAATTTACAGAAATCCCTCTAGCGTTGGAACCAAAAAAAGTTGAAAAAAAAATTTTTTTTAACAAAATGGCGACTGCTTGAAAAAAAAATTTATTTTTGTACCACTTTTTTTTAGATTTTCGAATTTTTTAAAAACAGTTAACATTGAAATTTGGGGATGAGGATAGTCCATGCAATAGAAAAGCCTATAAAGAAGACATATACTAAATTTTAAGTAAATCGGTTCAGTAGAACTTGAAAAATCGTGGGTATTGTTTTAAAAAAGACAGTTTCGAGAAAAACGCGTTTAAAGTTTCACGTAAAGTTTCTCGCGGTCTAAGTCATGAACTGACATTTTAGGCTTACGTTTATTCAATCTGCATACATTGGACCTTCCTCGACTTCGAAATAAGCATCTTTTGCGCTTCTCTCTTCCAACCGAACAGTTCTGGCCTCCTTTGATGCGTTAGACGCTCGTATCTCTGAGCGGTCAATCCGGGTATTGTCTCGTTTCCCAGCGAATAAATAATCGTGGCGCATCAGCAAAACAGCCATACCTCCGAAAATAATTTGAATTTTCTAAAACCCTCTTACAGACATATCCTTAAGCGGTTAAGCTTTGAAAATATGAAAAAAAAATGATTTTTTTCAAATTTCTAGACCAGAATACCCCCTTAAAAGATCGACGGGCATGAACATGCAGAGGAGGTCGTGAAAGTACGGAAGTTGGTAAAACTAGGAAAATGGGCGGAAAGAAGGAGTCAGTGCAATAATACTTTGGTTATGTATATCAGCGACGCAATGGGGGAAGAATAAACTTTCTTGTGTATGTAGTAGAAAAGACTTACACAATAACAAAAAAGCACATTTAACCCTAACACACATCTTAGCAAAGGCGAAGGTGACCATTTCATATAGTTTTCCAATCACAAATTATCGCAAGATTTATGTCTGTTCAACAACCATTCTACCAAATAATCACCCGTAATCTGCTATTTATCAACTTATTGTGGGAGCCTACACATTTCAAGTTCAAATTCTGTAAAAATAATAAACAAAACTGGCAGAGTTCAGGTAAAAAAGTGACGTGGTGAGTTTAGTTACTCCGACGTTTTTTGGGTCTTTTGAAACCAGGTTTTTAGTTGTTGTTCGTGTCAAGAAGAACAGAGCGTGTAGCAGTTTGGAGATGCGATTTATTTTATAAAAAAATAATTCTAAATTTGCACATGCTGGCAGTTTTCTGACATCTTTCGTGTAGCCCCATAGAAATGAAATCCAACGGCTAAAACTCGCATCATCCCTGCAGCCAAATGTGTATCGAATCTCGAAAATACATAACCCGGGACCGGCTCGTGCCATGAAAACAAAATGGGTCAAATTGCGTAGCCTGTAGAGCCGCCTGTTTGGGGCCATATATCGCTCAGAACGATTATCTTCAAAATCGGGCCAATAATTGCGGTGAGCAACCACAAAGTCGCCTGGGTATCACCTGATGGAGCCACTTGCAACCAAATTGGCCACGTGTTGATAGATCCCAGCCACTCCTCGAGCCTGATGACGGTACGAACGTACCGAGGTGCCAACGTCGACTGGTATCACTATTTTGTTAGTATAGTTTTCGGAGCGCGGATTGCCTTACGAAGACGTATTGCATCCGTGGATCAGGTTTGTATCAACACGCCTGCCTTACGCAATCAGAACACCGGCAGCACCTTTAGTCATGCGCTAAGACTCGCCCTCGAAGACCTCGATGGAGGGAGAGTAAGTCCTGGAGTCAGAATCCCGGGCGTAGAAGAGAAATGGACACGCCTTAAGAATACTGTCATTAGTACTACCAACTCCATCTTAGGCAGTAGTGCTAGAGATCGGAGCAACTGGTTTGATGATGAGTACAAACTAGCGGCTGAACGTAAGAATGCTGCATACCGGGCAATGCAGCAGTCTCATAGGACGCGGGTACGCGAGGAGAAATACAAAGAGCTCAGAAGATCAGAAAAAAGACTCCACAGACAAAAGTGGCTGGGAAAAAAACCTTATCTGTGAAATAGAAAAAATAGAGAGCGAGGTCCGCACCAGGCGCGAAAGTTCTACCAAATAATTCACAGTATGACACAGTCCACACCACGCTGCACTTACTGCAACGATAAATAAGGTAATCTGATCACCGATCCTGAAGGATACTGGAGTGATGGGAAGTGCACTTCAATGAATTTCTAAATGGTCAACTCACAGAAGAATTGGAGGTCCTACCAATCAAGACCAAAACTGCCCCCATCAAGCACTGAGGAAACATTAAAAGCCATTAGACAGCTCAAATCAAATAAAGCCCCTGGAGCTGATGCTGTGGCGGTTCCGCCAAACCCCACAACCCACTTATCTGAAAAACCCCCCATATCCGCAACTCAACTCCCATAGTCTCCCGCCAATGCAATCGCATTGGAACCTGAAAATATTTCCTTTTCGAAGGACATTAATGCATACAAGCATTACATAAAGTTCCTAAAAAAAATTGCATCTACAAGGGCATTCATACATTACCAATGCATCTCTGCATTAGCGACCCAAAAACCGAAATTTCATTTAGTGTAGATATTCACACTATAATTCGATCCAGACGTCGCCATAGATGCCATGCATAATTCACTCAGATGGTACACACAACCGTCATTGTGTATTCATCTAAATTACTTTCCGAAGACTTGCAACTATTGATTCAGTTGCAAACACTTCTCGCGGGTATATTTCTTTGTTTGAATCTTCAAACAATCACCGACGTCACGTTTTGCCGTCGGATCGGATTCAATAGCATAAACATATGCAAACAAAAGAATCCGATTCTCCCAGTCGCCAGAGAGACGATATACGATCTCCATTATATGAATTATCGCAATCCCTTTTAGCATCTAATGAGTGGCTGCTATTTAGACAGCTGACCCTCATGACCGAAAGATGCCGTAGTTCCTTTCACCATTGTTCTTTTTTTCCTCGTTTCAGGTTCTGTTTATCCTTGGCTAAACGCATCGATGAGCACGGTGATGTGTACGAACACACACATACACCACTGCGTCCCTGAGATCGCCATCCATTGGTCACTGGTCAAAGGAAATTTCATTTTCTTTTCACCACACCACCAAAAACTCACCCCAAACGATTAAATATCGTTGAGCCCTATTACATCCGCCGACTGTGCTGATCGTGGCCGTCGCTCCCGCTCCCCGTTTCGCGCAAGGGGACGCGTGTACATCACAAAGTCGAGTTTCGTTACCAAAACGATGCACACCCGTTGAACGAGTCGCGTTTACTTTAATCACAATGACATTAAGTGTTCACGCAAATTTACAGTTGCCTTTTAATTCATTAATCATCATCATCATCGGCACTACAACCGGGAACCGGTCTTGGCCTTATTTAGCAAGTCCTGAGGCTTGTTAAATTTTCCATAATGATTTATTTTTTCTGGGCAAGGTCATTAGTCTTGCGCCATTTAATTCATTAATACCGCGTCAAATAATTAATTAAAAGAACAATTAGTATAAGTTTAAACTTGTAAAAAAAGACAAACAATAAGGTTATATAAAGGCGGTGATCACCTATCAAAGCATGCGTTTCATCTTGTTCTCCTGTGCTGCAATTTCCTGTGTGTTCGTATCATTGTCCGAATGTTTTGTTTTTCTCGGTGAACCTTTTAGCGACGTTTCTCAGTGTGGGTCCGGTGAACAGTTCTTGGGATGAAGTAGAACCCCGTATCGTACGGCGGCGCAACGACACCTCATCCCCAGAATGCCATACCTGCTGAGCTGATCAAACAAGTAGGGACAGCGTTACATCCCGCAATTCATGAGATCGTGGTGCACGTATGGGAGATGCCGGAATATTGGCGTCGTGGTATAATTTGCCCCATACATAAGAAGGGAGATATCTCACTGTGCAGCAACTATAGGGGTATATATTGCTGAGTAGCACCTATAAGATACTGTCCACTATCCTACAAGATCGGATAGCCCCATACGCTAAAGTCATTATTGGTCAATGTCAGGGTGGCTTCAGCCCAGGCAAATCAGCGATTGATCATATATTCACCCTTAGGCAGGCGATGGAAAAATGTTTGGAATTTAAAATTCCATTATATCATCTATTTATAAACTTTAAGGCCGGCTACGTCAACATAGCCCGGGTAGAACTATATAATGCCATGAGAGAGTTCGGCATTCCAAACAAATTGATACGAGTTTATAGGTTGATCATGACCAACGTAACTAGTCAAGTAAAAATAGCGGGATTGCCGTCCAAACTAATAAACATCTCTAATGGACTCGGCCTGCATCCTCTTCAACCTGACATTGGAGAAAGCAATCCGTGACTCTGGCATTACAAACACAGGGACTATTGTCACCAAGTCCAGCCAGATTCTCGCAGATGACATCGGCATCATCGGTCGATCCGATTCGGCTGTAAGGGACTCCTTCGCCCGATCGAGTAAGCGGCACAAACACTGGGACTGCACATTAATGAGGGAAAAACTAAGTACGTGGTGGCAACTTCTGTGAAGAGAAGACCTAACGTTGGTCAAACTATCAGGGTAGTGGAGCACGAATTTGAAGAAGCGCAATCCTTTAACTATCTTAGGTCAACAGTGTCAGCCGATACCCATATGGAAGAAGAAATACACGAACGTGTGATAAAATCCACCAAGGCTCTTTAAATCCCGAAATTTATCTAGAACATCCAAGCTGCTACTGTACAAGAACATGGTCTTCCCAGTACTCATGTGTGGATCCGAAACCTGGGTCCTTAATAAAAAGCACTCTGAACTCTTAGCCCCGTTCGAGAGGAAGGTGTTAAGGAGAATTGTTGGCCCGGTATATGAGGGATGACGATTCCGGAGACTCTACAACCATGAGTTGTACGCGATCTACATTGAAGCTAATGTCGCAAGAAAAATTAAGCTAAGTAGACTCCTGTGGGCGGGAAACCTACCGCGAATGAGCGAAGAGGAGACTGCCCGGAAAGTCCTTCGTGACAGGATATCTTAGGTGGGCCTAGAAATAAATGTAGACAAAACGAAATACATGAGTACGACGAGAGCAGGCGGTCCTCAGGGAACACATATAAACATCAGAGGCAAGCATTTTGAAAAAGCTAAAGAATTTAAATATCTGGGAACAATACTGACGACCAGAAACGAAACGTCGAAGGAAATTAACAAAAGACTACACGCCGGCGAGGCTAGTTGGCACGCAGTCAGTAAACTGCTGAAATCCAAATTGCTATCACGTAACATTGCTCCGTGTCTATAGAACCATAATCATGCCGATTGCTCTATACGGATGCGAAACATGGACTCTCACAAAACGGGAAGAAAAAAAATTCCGCGTATTCGAGAATAAAGTTTTAAGGGGTATCTTTGGAGGTAAATATGACGAGGAGTCAGTATAATGGAGGAAACTCCATAACCACGAATTGGAAGAACTATACCACAAATCTACAATAGTGAGAGTAATCAAGTCGCGAAGATTAAGATGGGCCGGACATGTGGCACGAATGGACAACGATAGGATCGTGCATAGACGTCTTGACGGTAAACCAACGGGAAAGAGACTGACAGGACGGCCACGACGGCGATGGAAGGACAATGTTAGATTTGACCTTGAGGAGATCGGATCGGAAGGTCAAACGTGGAAGGAGAGCGCACAGGACAGGGAACAATGTCGGAGTAGAGTTGGTGAGTTCATGAACTTCCGGCTTCCTACAGGTCAATAAATAGAATAGAATAGAATAGAATAGAATAGAATAGAATAGAATAGAATAGAATAGAATAGAATAGAATAGAATAGAATAGAATAGAATAGAATAGAATAGAATAGAATAGAATAGAATAGAATAGAATAGAATAGAATAGAATAGAATAGAATAGAATAGAATAGAATAGAATAGAATAGAATAGAATAGAATAGAATAGAATAGAATAGAATAGAATAGAATAGAATAGAATAGAATAGAATAGAATAGAATAGAATAGAATAGAATAGAATAGAATAGAATAGAATAGAATAGAATAGAATAGAATAGAATAGAATAGAATAGAATAGAATAGAATAGAATAGAATAGAATAGAATAGAATAGAATAGAATAGAATAGAATAGAATAGAATAGAATAGAATAGAATAGAATAGAATAGAATAGAATAGAATAGAATAGAATAGAATAGAATAGAATAGAATAGAATAGAATAGAATAGAATAGAATAGAATAGAATAGAATAGAATAGAATAGAATAGAATAGAATAGAATAGAATAGAATAGAATAGAATAGAATAGAATAGAATAGAATAGAATAGAATAGAATAGAATAGAATAGAATAGAATAGAATAGAATATAATAGTATCCTAATGATCAGAAATCCTCTTAAACCCAAACCCCATGAGAGTTGGAACCGAGGTTCCCATACACCCTGGTCGTAGTGAATGTGGAGTTACGCGCATAGCTAATGTTACGAGTGCCTACTCACGGGGGACATATGCCTGCGACCAAAAGTAACCAAGTGCAGCGTCAACGAATATAGGGGATTGAAAGGGTAGTAGGTATAAATGCGGGAAGAAGTTCGAAGAGAAACCATTACGACCCGGTCAGGAGAACATCTCGTCCCCTGTTCACATTCGATGTAAAGAACAAATGTTAAAGTCTTCAAATTAATGATAGTAACAATATTAAAGAAGAAATATTAAAGTGTAAGTCAAATAGCAAATATTAAAGTGTAGAAATTAACAATATTAAAGTAACAATATCAAAGAACAAATATTATAGTGTACACATTAATAATATTTCAGAACAAATATTAAAGTGTAAGTCAAATAGCAAATATTAAAGTGTACAAATTAACAATATTAAAAAACAAATATTATAGTGTACACATTAATAATATTCAAGTAACAATATAAAAGAACAAATATAAACGTGTAGGCCAAGTAACAATATTACAAACTAACAATATTGAAAGTAACAAACTACTAAAAATGACATCTTTAAATAAGAACAATTTAGAGTTTAAATAAAGGATTAAGCAAGCTATATAGAGTGCTGAATTTAAAAACTTGGTTAGGCGTCCTTCTTGGATTGACCTAGTCCTTTCAATTTGCGCCAGTTTCCGAACTCTACAAAAAGTGTATAGCCCGGTCAAGGCATAACAAAATATATATACAATATATATATATATATAACAATCATCATCATCATCGGCACTACAACCGGGATCCGGTCTTGGCATTATTTAACAATTCTGAGGCTTGTTAACTTTCCATAATATTTTGTTTTTCCAGGCAACGTTCTTAGCCGTGCCCCTACCTTTTTCAAAATGTCGCTGCATGCATTAGTTCACTACTTGGCTGGGGCCAAAGTAGCTATCCAGGGCTGTTTTTTTTTTTTTGGGTTCGTTGGGAAGGTGGATCTCTTCAAAAGATACCTCTGGACCGATCCAGAGGCATGCCTGGTTTTTACCGAATAAAACCACCTCCCGCCAGGCTCATATTCCCGTTAATCCCCGCGGAACTTTCTTTTAGATATTCCATCGCGTAGCGGGACAGAGACGGGCAATTAATCCGCTCGTCGCGTCGCAACTGCTACATCATTTCACAGAGAATACGATTTGTTACGGACCATGCCTGTTTTGAACTAAGCTGCTACTCCTCCCGGAGTAACTGCCCGTCTCATATGTCTCTCCAAAATCGTTCGCGCGGTCTCGAATCTCCCGCACTCTGTGAGTATGTGTTCCGCATTTTCTATTTTGCCTACGGCAGTATGGGTGATTCACATGCTTACACTTGTGCAAGTATTGCAGAAAGCATCCATGTCCTGATATTAGCTGAGTCAGGTGGTAATTCAGCTCGCCATGTTTTCTTTTCACCCATGTTTCTATATCAGGTATCAGCTATCCAGGGATGTCACGTGGAGATTGCATGTCAACTTGGATTGAACAGGGACACGTATCGTCCTGGCCTTCGCCGGGTTAAAAGCAATCTGAGACTTTGCTCTGTATGTTCGCTCCCACGCCCCCTATATGTAACAATATATATATAACAATATCCAAAAGATATCCAAAAACTGAGATTGCTAACCACGATATAGTACATGCCTTCACAGCAAGATTCCAATACACGAACCCATGAATTGTTCCGACGCACACGAATGGTTTTGTCTCATGACGAGGAAAATGATCTTCATCTTCAAAACGACACATAGGAACTAAAGTTGCAATCCACAGACCAGAGCACACGAAAAAAGTATTTCCATTTGTCAATGGAAAAATATACGTTGAATTCAATATCAATTTTCTGGAAGGACCAGTTACCAGTACCCAGTTAACAGTATCAATGGGGAATCCGTTGAATTGGGGGTCAATGCTCTCCTGAGCGAACCAGCATTCAAGCATCATGTGTAGAATTGCCGTTAATCATCAAAACACACGATATATTCCAAAAATGAGCTTACTGATCACTAGATAGATATAGAATTGGTAGACAATTTAAGACCGCCAACAAGACACCACATGCGCCTCTGCCTCGTGATCCGTACCATCGTGGAAGGGGTGTAACCTGGATTTCGGCACGGAACTAGTGGGGCACTTACTACAAGGACATAACACCTGCAGTGGGTTCTTTCGCTTATCTATTGCTGGTCCCTATTTGCATCCTTTCCCGAGGCGGTATGGGTTTTCTGTGTTCTGTAATTTCGCGTTGACTTGTGTAATATTCGTAGCTTGAGATGGAATTGCTGTTCTGTGACTGCTCACGTTTCTGACCAGAAACCAACTATCGTTGCACTTACTGAAACCCAGGTAATTATTAATACAGATATTTCCGATTTTAATCTACCTGGATATAACTTAGTGCCACTGTTCTTTCCACATCGTGGTATAGCCACATACATACGAAATGATATTGCTTATCAGCTTCCGCCACAATCCAACCCAGAATTTAATTTCTCTTGGCTAAAACTTCACGTTCGTAAGCATATCCTTTAACGAATTTGATGTTATGTCTGATCCCATCGATAGCATCTTGACCCTATATCCGCACACAGAAATTGTGATTGCGGGTGATTGCATAACTCTCAGTGGCTTTATAGCGTTTGAAATAATAGTGAAGAAGATCGTGTGATTCGAACTGACGCTATGACAGTTTGAATCAAAAAAAAAATTGAACCTAAGCGTTACTCATCAGGCTACTGACCGTGTTTTGAATTTGATTTCTAAACTCGACTATACTCCACTGATGTGAATTATTTTTGTTATCGCTATGGTATACGGTTCTGATGTATTTTCTTGTTCGATTTTTCGTTCGGTGTTCTTCACTATTTTTGCTTGTCAATTGTGTGTGTATCTGTTAGAGTCGTCACAGCTTCTTCACTCCGGACACACAACACCTGAAGGCCAACATCTCCAGCTCTTTGCTGATTCAAATAATTTAACTCAACTTGTCAATGAGCCAACACGGGTACCAGACATATATGGTCATTTCGCCAACACACTGGACGTGTTTCTCACCTCCCATCCGAACTAATTGAACAATTGAAGTTTCGTCGCATTTGGCCACTTCAGACGACTAAATCGTGCCAGCTAAATTTGCTCTAAACAACAGCAACGCTAATGAGAAAACTCAAAAAAGAACAATATGGTTCTATGAGAAAGCCAACTGGGAAGGTCTGAACGACTTTTTTGGGAAGTTAATTTGGTCGTTATTTTTCCTCAATAACGATGTTGGCTCTATAGCCGACACATTGACAGACACTGTTCTACTTGGCATGCGAACCTTTATTAAACACAGGGTAAAGAGTATCAAACCCAAGAGAAATATATGGTTCGATTCCGGGTGCAGAGAAGCAATTAAGGCTAAGGTTGAGCTTCAGGTTGTATAAATCAAACAAGACTGAGGAAAACTGGAAAAGATTTAAGAGAGTTAGAAATGACTGCAATGCGTATATTCAACGCGCCAAGTACTTACATGACCAGAGAGTGAGACAAAAAAAATCTCCCACAGGGAGTAGAAGCTTCTGGGCATGCGTGAAAAACATTCAAAACTCGGTCTCTTCATCCGTTCCATCGCTTATAGTCGATGACACACCAGTCACCAATGCAATACAGAAAGCGAATCTGCTTGTCGCACATTTTGCAGACAACTCAACGCAGCCTGATACCACATCAGTTCCACCTCAACTTGAGCATAAGCAGCACACCATGAGCCAGATTCGCTTCCGAACGCGTACTGTTGCCCACGCACTCAAAGAGCTAATCGCAAACAAATCCCCTGGTATTGATGGCATTCCCCCAATCCTCTTGAAGAAATGTTCCTCTTCACTCTCTAAACCACTGCCGAAACTTTTCCATTTGTCTTATTCTACTGGTCGTTTCCCAAGATGGAAGTCAGCGAACATTCAGTCAATTCCCAAAAAGGGCGACAAATCATCCCTTTCTTCTTATCGACCCATAGCACTAACTTCTAATCTCACCAAGGTAATGCAATCTCTTATCAACCGTTAACTTTCGAAATATCTGGAATCAAATGAACTCCTCAATGACCGCCAATATGGCCTTCGTAGCAAGAGTTCCACGCGAGATCTGATGGTGTACCTTACCGAACAGTGGAACCATTCCATCCACTACCTCGGTGAAAGCAAAGTAGTCGCATTGGATATTTCAAAAGCCTTCGACAGAGTTTGGCATCCAGCCCTTTTGTCAAAATTGCATTCCTATGGAGTGGGTAATTCTATCTTTCTGGTCGTTCAATGCAAGTGGTTCTTGATGGTGTCTAATCGGTCTCCCATGAAATTAATCCAGATGTTCGCCAGGGTTCGGTACTCTCACCCACTCTCTTCCTCATCTTTATAAATGATCTCTTGTTAATTACTCACAACCCAATTCACTCGTTTGCTGATAATAGCACGTTGAGTTTCTCATACTCATACGAACACTCCCATCCAAAGTCTTCGAACGTCACTACCAACCAGCAACTTATGCTTGATACATTGAATTCAGACCTCAACAAGATATATCAGTGGGGGTTATCTAACGGAGTAGAATTCAATGCCTTAAAAACCCAGTGCTGCCTGCTGTCGTCAAAGGCGAACCCCAAATTAAATATACTGTCTATGAACGGCACTTCCATCGACGAAGCCAAGGAACTATCAATCCTCGGCACTCGAATTAATTCGACTCTTAATGGGAACGACCACATATTTGAACCTGCGAAAAATGCAGCCAAAGGTATTATCACGGTCGTTGCTCGGTGGTGGGTCCCTTGAACGCCACTGCTCACCTTCCCATTTACTATGCGAAAACTTTCAACATAGGACATCCAAAAACGATATAAAACAAGTATTGTGGCAGTTCCCTTGAACGCCACTACTTACTTACAACCTATGATGAAGAAACAGTTCCTAAAACACATAAAAACATATACTTACCTTCCATAGTTGTACCAACTATCTTCAGAAATTCTTTGAATCAATAATTATCGCTGACGTAAAATTCCATCAGCAACAAATATGTATTTTTCCACAAGGGCATGGTAGCATGAAACGCATCATGTGCCTTAAAAGGAATTTTGTTGCACCATCAAGCAACCAACATTACCCGAACCGCATCGATGAAATATCTCCTGATGAGTCTGCCGCACACGTGCAGGGGATATTTCTTCTTTTCTTTTCTTTTACCTATGCCCACATCAGTCGGTCATCCGATCGACAAATACATTATGGCATACGGCTGACCGCCCAAGGAAGTCGAGTTCTTCTAAATGGAAAATTACTACCGAGAATTCGACTACTTGGAGATGCCGCCAAGATATGCACGATCAGCATAAATGCTGTACGCAGTTGCTGATCGTGTACACACCTAAATCTCTACGTCGAGATAGTTGCACCAGCTGCAACCATGCCAGCTAATGTTCCCCTTATAGATTCGGTTGATCTACGGTCCGCATACTCGTGGACACACACCATGAGCAGCAGAACCGATCATCGTGTGTGTGTTTCACAGTGGAGTTCCTTTTTGTGTTAAAGGCATTCTTAAATCAGTGTTAACCAGTTTCGGCAATTCAATTCACCTAAAGCATAATTAACTGTTTTAAATTGTTTCAAAGCTTTTACAAACACTTCCGAACCGTGGAGTCTTTTTTTGTGTTAAAGCCCGAAAAGCAATGTTTCCTGTAATGTAGTTGCCGTTTATGTTTATGAAGTTTTAAATAAAGAATTAAATAATTGAAGAAAAACCGTCAGAGTATTTGTGTTAATTGACTAATGGGAAGACTCCTTAGAGACAAAGTGACATAAATACCTACAGCTCAACTGAATTTGCTGAATGTATTCCACTCCTTCAGACAATTTCCCGCGATGCCCGTCAATCTGTGAATGCGCATCAGTTCACGTTGGAGCTGGACATCAGTCGCACAGATAAATATAGAGAGTCATTCTTTAGCCAAACCACACGAATGTGGAATGTTCTGCCTGATCATATGTTTCCTGGTCGTTGTGATGTCCAGACATTCAAGACCAATATATGTCGACATCTCCTTTCTTTATCCATTTCCTCTCCATGCGCTCGCACTGTGCTCTGACATTTAGGGGTACTACAAAATCCCCGTTTGTGCGCGCGTTAGTGTTAAAAAAAAACAAAAAAAACATCCAATTTGTACATTTTAGACGCAAGGCAAGGCTTTACAATTCGTAACCAAGGCGCCTCGAAGGCTGATTCCAATTTATAAAGAACAAGCTGTTGATGTAGTTAATTGTTAAGTTATCAACTGAATTTAATAATAATTTTATGACTATAAATAAATAGTATAAAAATTACCTTCACAATTTGGGCGCAGCCGATTAACGTACCACAGTTAATCGGAAGAATGCGGGTTTAAGGAACAGATGTGACACGAATGGAACCATTGGAAAGATGGAAAGCTCGTTTGATGGCAAACGAATTCTCGCAAAAACATGGAATTGAGTTCAATGAGACTTTGGTAGCGGCAATATGTTCAAATCGTACTCTCACTGCAATGACTGCACACATCGAATGAAGATGCATTATATCGACGTAATGGTGGCCTATTTAAATAGTGACATCGCTGCAGAAATGTTTATGCAATTAAAAGTGCACACTATGCCTACAGCATTCTTGACAAAATGAGCCCCAAATGTGGTAAAATGTATATCAGGTATCATAATATCGACCAGGTTACCAACAAATTGTCGTATAGTGTGGCACTTCTACTTATTCTTCATCATTTCGTAATATTAGCAGAGGATTATTAGAGTTAAGTTATCTGTATATTTTCATTCCGCAAAATGTATGAGTGTATACGAGGGTTGCCTCTTATGTTTCGGGATTTGGCAACCCTAGTGTTGCAATCCGGCAATTGGCAGCTCTGTCGTAAAGTTGGACATTTTTGATGTTATACGCACTCAGAACGTTTTGACATACGAGCCCTATTTGTGTTGTTTACAGTAACTTAAAAGATTCATCTCGGCCCAAAAATGGAATTAAATCGTCAACTCACAGTCACCCGCGAACTCTCTTACAGAGAACACCATTTTTTAACAGTGCGATAGTTAAAAAAGTGAAGTGAATTGTCCTAGAGTAAAAGTATTTAAAAATCGTAAATTCCCTTGAACTCACAAACAAAACACAACAAGGATACACCAAGTAAGAAACAAAAAAAAAAAAAAACATGGCCCTAGGGCCAAGCCATCATTCCGGCAATAGGTTCGTAGAACTGGGAGAATGCTCACTCTCAGGCTCTACAGCCAACGTGCCAACAAAAAAGAAAAGACAATCCCGCAGCCCATTGTCTTTCAATTTCCCTGCTCTCCCGAACAAAACCGCAATAAAAAACCCACGGTTCGTTCAAATCTACCCAACCGAAGCATCAATGCCACTTAGATCCGTCAACGTCTTTATACTAAAAAGAATCATTGATTCTATCAGTACGCAGTACGAAAAAATTACACTTCTTAGGGATGGTTCTATCCTAATTTTAACTAAAGACCAAGAAATCGCTGATAGATTCATCCAGTCTACGCGTTTTGACACAATCTGTCCGGTCAATATTAGACTACACCCCAAACTAAATACTTCCAAAGGGGTTGTGTATGCCCCCTGCCTAATTAACGTCCCGGAAGCCGACATTATATCAGAAATGGGTTCCCAAGGTGTGGTAAATGTCTTCAAATTCACAAAAATTAACAACGAAGAACAATTACCCACAGGATTGATGCCGTTTTCTTTTGATCGGCTACAACCACCAACAACAATAGAAATCGGCTGGTACAACGCCAAGGTCAAGGAATACATTCCAAGGCCAATGCGGTGCCGGCAATGCCAATTACTCGGCCATACGGCAAAATGGTGTAAACGCACAACAGCATGTAATACATGTAATCTGCCACCACATCCCGAAACTGAATGCACAAGAACAATGTGTGCTAACTGTCTAGGTCCGCACCCGGCCTCTTCCTCTACCTGCCCTAAATATATTGAGTACCAAAAAGTACTAAAAATTCAAACAAAAAACAAAACAACCCTAGCTGACCCTAAACGCATATATAGGGAACAGAATACAATACAAACAACAAATAACGATCTTTACTCAGATCAAATTAGAAAAAACACGTCTGCGCCTATAACTCCAACCAGTTCCAATACACTACTACCAAAAGTAATTCAAAATCCAATAGCCGTAAACAAATCTCCCAACAAAGAAACAAATATATTTCCCTCCTCTTCCTATACAGCTCTAAAAGAAATTGAAAAGAGAAAATATCCCATCTCTCAACGAATAAATATAACTAAAACTAAAGATCAATCTTCCTCCTCCCTAGAAACTCAAACCCATACAAGCAAAGCCAAACCTACCACCACACAAACACAAAAATCCCAGTTAGATCAAATCGGGAATATCCCTCTACCTGAATATGGAAATATATAATTCTAACCTCTCTCAACAGCCTATTGACTCCGCGGCACGGAGCTCTTCTCACTCAAATCAATTCGAGTGGATTGGAAAACTGAGTGGGACGAGCTGTGTGGCGCGGAGTCAGGAAAAGAACCACCGTTATACCCCCACCTCGAACTCTATAGCAACATCCAATTATAACCCCGCAGACTGCTTAATACTTCAATGGAACCTGAATGGGTTTCATAATAATTATCACGAGTTACAGCTCCTTATAAAAGAACTCAAACCGTCCATCATAGCACTGCAAGAAACGCACTTACCCCACTCTTCAAATGCGAAAGTGCCTCGAGAATACATAGCATACTTTAACAATCTTAAAGAAAATAACTCCTGTAAACAAGGGTCCGGGATATTAATACATTGGGCACTAACCCATAAGCATATCAGTCTTAATACCCCTTTCTCGGCCACGGCAGTCGAACTAACGCGCAAACTAAAGCTAACCGTGATCTCAATCTACATTCCTCCTACTCAACCATATACCCTGTCTGACTTGAATAAAATAATTCAACACATACACACCCCCATTCTTCTAATGGGTGACTTCAACGCTTGGAGTACAATATGGGGATCGCAAACAACAAATAAAAGAGGGAAAACCGTGGAACAGTTTTACTACAATCACAATTGGTAATATTGAATAACGGCAATCACACTCATTTTTCCACACACAAGACGTTTACAAATGTAGATCTTTCCCTCGTATCATCCCAACTGTCCCCTAATACAAACTGGGAAATACTAGATAATCTACATGGAAGTGATCACTTTCCAATAAAAATCTGTATTTCAACCGGCAACAATAAAAAGGGAAAAATCAAACTCCTACCTAAATTCAAATCTGACCGAGCAAATTGGAACAAATTTCAAACTATCACCACACAATTCCTTAATCTACATAACACAAAATCCAACATAAATCAAGAAGCTGCCGTTATCACAAAAGCGATTCGAACAGCCGCCAATGGCTCCATTCCACAGACAACGAAAAGGTATCACAAAACCGCCGTACCATGGTGGAATCCAGATCTGGCAAAGCTACGGGCAGAAAAGCAATTGGCATGGAAAATTTTTAAGAAGCACCCAACCGACCAACATCTCTTAAGGTACAAAAGGCTTAACGCCATGTTCCGAAGAACAGCCAAAATCGAAAAAGCAAAATCCTTTCAGTCCTTCACAGAAAAACTGAACCCAACATACACCCCCAAAAAGATATGGGCCAACATAAAAACGCTAACAGGCAACTATAACCCATCTACTATCAATTTAATATATACAGGATCCGACGCCCTCACATGTCCGGACAAAATAGCCAAATACTTCGCCGAGACTTGGGCAAATACGTCCTCCAACTTCAACTTCCATCCAGATTTCCATACTGCCAAAAACCAAATAGAGGCGCATCCAACGCCCCCAAGCAACCCAAGTAATTCATATAATAGCGTTATCCAACTTCCCATAACACAGATAGAACTAGAATCTGGTCTTCATACCGCAAAAGGTAAGACACCAGGCTTTGATAGAATTGACTACCAAATGGTAAAAAACGGCCCAACGATTTTGAAACAACGCCTTCTAAATCTGTTTAATGCCATATATACAACTGGCACCATTCCTCAAATGTGGAGAGTATCCACAATTATACCTCTACCAAAGCATAATAACAAAACTGATACAATCCACGGCTACCGCCTCATTTCCTTACTGCCTTCTTTAGGAAAAGTATTGGAAAAAAATTGTCGCTAAGAGACTAAACTGGTACCTAGAAAAATATAATCTGATAAGTACCAAACAAGTCGGATTCAAACAAAGCAGGGGAACAATGGATGCGCTTCTTCATATAGATAACCATATTGTTGGTGCCCTTTCCTGCAAGAAACATACATCCATTTTATCAATAGACTTCGAAAAAGCATTCGACCGCATCGGTCCACACGTCATCCTCCACAAATTACAAAAATGGAAAATAGGACATCATATGTATAACTTTGTTAGATCTTTTCTGAATAATAGAAAATTCAGGATCAAATGTAACGGCGTGTTCTCTGGCGTCCATAATATATATACTGGAATCCCCCAAGGATCACCGTTATCAGTAGTATTATTTAAGATAGCGTTTGAAGAGTTAAATAGCATTATCTCTAAACATAAAAATGTAAAACATTGTCTCTACGCCGACGATCTTATATTATTCACAAATGTAAACGACCTAGAAGTAGCTAGCAAAACTTTCGAAAATATCCTATCAGACATACAAAAATGGTGTAACTATTCAGGCTCAAACATTTCGAGCATGAAATCTAAAATATTACATATATGCAAAAAGAAACATTGTAAAAAATCTTTATTAGTAAATTTTGAAAACACTTACATTAGGAATGTTGATACACTAAAAATTCTCGGCCTACAATTCGATTGTAAATATAATTTTAAGAATCATTGTCTAGCCCTTAAGAAAAATCTAGTGTTAAGGTTAAACATACTGAAATATTTGTCATCTAAAAACGGCTCAACCCATACTAACACACGAATAAACATTACTAGAGCTCTCCTACTGTCAAAAATAGACTATGGCCTACTAATATACGGTAATTGCAGCAAAACAACGTTACAGACAATTAAATCTCCCTACCACGCAGCAGCCCGCATAAGTACAAGGGCTTTTCGGACCACCCCAATTACGAGCATCCTAACAGAAAGTGGACTCCCGGCCATAGAAAATAGGATAAAAACTCGGTCGTCCAAACTAGCCGCAAAGTTTCCCGCAATGGCCTCAACACCCATTTTAGAGGACATTAAACGAATACTTAAGAGAAAACGCCCCCTATACTTCGGCCTTAGGACACTCAATAGAACTGGCAAAAGAACTGCTCGCCACACCTACACCACAAAGACAACGAGCACATTCTCCCCCGTGGCTAATACCAACAGATTGTATAATAGAAGACCTATCACAGCTCCCCAAAAGCACGACTAACCAAGAAGTATACCAACAACACTTCCAATTATTACGAAACAAACACCGGGAATGGGACCTACTCTTTACCGACGGTTCCAAAACAAAAGAAGGTACAGCATTCGCCGTAGTAAACAGAACAGATACAGTCATCAGAAAAGGACTTTTACCCGAATTCTGCTCCATCTTTTCAACCGAAGCAACAGCAGTGCTGGAAGCAATCAAATTAGTTGAGAAAAATAAAACACTGATTTGCACCGACAGCCTGTCCGCCATACAAGCAATACAGAACCCGAATAACAAAAACCAAATAATCCACATGATTCAGGACAACTTAATCCGAAAGCAATCCAAAGTAAAACTGCTCTGGGTCCCTGGTCATAGTGGTATAAGGGGCAACGAAGCAGCTGATATCGGAACCAAATTGGCTATAAAGGAGCCATTAACAACTTTCTACGTGTACAACAATAAGCACATAGACAAGTACTTTGAAAGGGAACTACGAAAGATAGAACAATTGAAATGGTTAAATTACAACCATACATATGTAGCAATAAAC
Source organism: Microdon myrmicae (assembly GCA_963931805.1). Classification (NCBI taxonomy): domain Eukaryota; kingdom Metazoa; phylum Arthropoda; class Insecta; order Diptera; family Syrphidae; genus Microdon; species Microdon myrmicae. The sequence continues at coordinate 92,882,898 of OZ007498.1, read as the reverse complement.
CGTAATAGACAACCCGTCACCTACCCGACAACATCGCCCGTGCAACAGATCAAATGCTTTCTCCGCCTGCGCCTTGGACATACACGTATAACCAACCAGTATCTCATCAATAAAACCAACCCACCCACATGTCACATCTGCAGATCTAACTCCACATTGTCATCCAAACACATCCTCTTGGAATGCGAAGGCATAAAAGCCCTCGCTCACCGACATCTTCAAGACGACATCAGAAACATCATCTCCGACCCAACCGCAACCAACATAGCCAAGCTCTACCACCTACTAACCCTAGTTAAGCTTCAAAACGTAATTTAACAAAAAAAAAAAAAAAAAAACAAATGTACACATAAATATTTAATGCCAAGCTAGCCGAAAGCCTTAGTTGCTAACGCTATTAGATTTAAGTTATTATGTAATTTACTTACATGGTAATAAATAAATAAAAAAAAAAAAAAAAAAAAAAAAAAAAATCGTCAACATTTTCGTGCGATTATTTTTTACAACTTTCGGCGTGGATTAACTCAGCAACAGTGGGAATGAGGCTCCATCCAGGACCAGTGTTTATCGATGGTATGGTGAATTCAATCGTGGTCGTAGTTCACTCCAAGATGAATTTCGTGAATGTCGTCCAAAATCAGTTGTTGTCCGAAAACCATTGATGCTGTGCGCGAACTGATATTGGAAGATCGTCATGTGACCTATCGTGAGATTGATTTAGAGCCAAGAAATATTTTACCCCGGCCCAACTTCTCCTCCTATATAAATCCCAAATTAGACCCGCGCTCGAATATTGCTCTCATGTTTGGAGCTCGGCTCCTAAACATACCCTCGACCTACTTGAGAGCATACAGAGACGAGCGATCCGCCCGATCGGGGACTCGGCGCTGACGTCGGGACTACAGTCGCTATCACATCGAAGGCGCGTAGCCGACCTCTGTCTGTTTTACAGATATTATCACGGGTGCTGTTCTTCGGAGATTCGTGGTATTGTTCCACGCAATTCGGGTCATATGCGCTCCACAAGACAATCCGACGGATCGCACCCGTTTGTGGTTCATCTCCCGACGGCGCGAACATCCCTACATCAGAACTCGTTCCGCTACAGAGCGGGGAAGCTGTGGAACTCCCTTCCCACGCGAGTGTTCCCGGAACGTTGAACGTTACAACCTGCAACTGTTCAAAAAGAACTGCAACAGTTATTTGATGGCATCTCGGGGCGCCCACTCGGCGCTATAGGTTCGCCTCTCCCGAGAGAAGTCTAATAAAAAAAAAAAAAAAAAAAAAAAAAAATTGAGACAACATTAGGCGTTAGTGGGACCAGCATACATTCAATATTGCATAAACATTTGACTGTCAAAAAAATTTGTTCGCGTTGGATCCCACACAATTTGTCAATCGCCCAAAAAAAGGCTCGTGTCAATTGGTCGAAAGAAATGCTCAAAAAATACGGGCGCGGTGCTTCGAAACACGTCTATGACATCGTGACTGATGATGAATCGTGGATTCACGCGTATGAGCCCGAAAGTAAACAGCAGTCGACTGTCTGGGTGTTTCAAGATGAGCCAAATCCAACAAAAGTTGTTCGCGCACGAAGCACTTCCAAGCAAATGGTCGCCTGTTTTTTCGGAAAAACGGACATGTCGCAACCGTACCACTAGAACAACGCAGAACAGTCAATTCTGAGTGGTACACAACCATTTGTTTGCCAGTTGTCTTCCAAGAAATCGGGAAAACCAACCCCCGAAGACGGATCACTCTTCACCACGACAATGCGAGCTCTCACACATCGGCTGCGATAACTGCATTTTTGAGCACCCAAAACATCGATTTGATGGGTCATCCGCCGTATAGTCCTGACTTGGCACCGAATGACTTCTTTTTATTCCCGTACGTAAAAAACAAACTGAGAGGTCAACGTTTTTCGACACCTGAAGAAGCGGTTGCTGCATTCAGAATGCATGTGTTGGAGATACCTCAATCAGGGTGGCAAAAGTGCTTCGACAATTGGTTCAAACGCATGCAAAAGTGTATAGATCTTCATGGGGAATATTTTGAAAAACAATAAAGTAATTTTCGATGATCAATATTTGTTTTTGTTCTCTAATCCCGAAATATAAAAGGCAACCCTCGTATTGATTGTACATTGATGCCGCTTAGAGCAACATAATTAAACGCCCTCTTTCTATCAATAACCTCCTCAACTGTCTAACGTCTCCTTTTTTGGCCCTAATTTCATCACCCGCACTAAGCTTCCGACTTTCCCGGGGACTTCCTTCCGCACTAACAACACAAACCAATCGGTAGAAACGACAGCCTATTTGCCCTTATTCGCGTGAACTACAATTACAATTATCAAGTTTGATGTGGATGGAGTTGCATCGGACACAGCAAGCGCAACATATTTTTATGCATAAAGCTGCAATATTATGTATAAGGTAACGATTGGGTACAAGGTCATTGGGTACGAACGATGCAGCAAACTTGTGAATTAGTATTTCTACTGTGCGAAGCATGTGCCTATTGGCATCACCCCATCACTAGGCTGTGCGTCTCCTCTCACCCAGCACAAACATAGTACAGCCCCACGTTGGCGCTAGTAGGTGAGTATGGAGAGCAGATATCTGCTCGGGTGCAATGATGGCCGATTGATATGGCGGTCCAAGTGAGCGTCTTTGTCGTGTCAGTTCGAGCTATGTAACAATTTGTTATACCCTTGAAGCGTCGACAAATTGCTTTCGGAAAGGGGCAGATATCATACGGTTTTGCCTATATGGGGACTGATGATCGTTTCGTCGTAACGCGATAAAAATGTGACATGTTGACAGTCAGCATTTCAGATTCTAGGTACGATAAATGCGGCAAGTGATTCTATGGAAGCTATTAGGATAACTGACGAAAGACACCATCCCCCCTCAATGTCTACTTTATGAATCTACTTACAATTAATGCAGATATTAGTCCAATCAATTTAGATGTGTTAACAGGGCCTTCAAAATTTGTCACACTGTAGAATTCTGATGACAGAATATGCCCAACGTTAATAGAAAAATATTCGAGAAAAGCATGCCTTCGAGTTATCAAAAGCTGTCGACTATTTACAAGACAAGGCTTTTAAACCTCTCTATTGCTGTCGTTAAGCGACAAAAATACTTTTCTAAATATCAGTCTTCAACATTTGAAAATATATAAGAATTATGGACGCGGACTTACAGGAATTTATTGTTAATTATCGATTAGTGTTTCGTGCTCATGAACTAAGGGATAGACCAACACTGGCACGCACTTCCTGTAAATTGAAATATATTTTCATGTTGATGTGTTACATACGCGATGAACAAATATAAGCCAGAATTCTCAATTTAATTCACGCGAATGCATCGAATGTCAATTTTTGATTTTTCAAAGTTGGTTGCGCTGTGGCAATGAACTGCCGTGTCAAACCTTATGCCAATATACTCATTTACGTTACGTTTGTGTAAGCAACAAAAGTGAAAGGGGCAATTTTTACAACGTCTCTTTTTATTGAGCAAATAATTTGCTTTAAGGAAATCGTCTACTTTAGGAGATCGAAAACAAGTAGTGATTTCATATTTAGTTTGAGAGGGAAGAAAATAACAAGGCTTAGTAATATTTTAGGGATCTGTGGGTAGTTTTGTGCTAGGGGCTTCGACACGGACGCATGTTGAGCAAAACACCACTGATTGATCACTGAGAATTGCTACGGAGCACACTGTTCTTCACCAAAGTTCACCCAAATCGTACACCACAGGAGTAAAGTAAAACGCAGGAGCTTGTCGTTCCGTTTAATTTTTATTGTCTATTGTTCCCTTATCGTTAACTATCGGTAACTTAACCTTCACAGGAATACTTTATTAAATTGCACCTCTCTGAGAACTCTTAAAACTGTCTATATTAATTGAACATCCGCAGTAAATCTTTATTAAATTAGTAACTCTACAGGAACACTTAATTGTCTTTATTAATGGTACAGCCACAGGAAAACAATATTAAACTTGTAACTCTACAGGACACTTAATTAAAATTTGTATATCGAAAGAACTCGAGGGAGACAACTATCTGGTGCGTCAAAAAAAAAACTCCACTCGAATTGTGCGTGTGTCCGCTTAAAGGAACGAAATCTGACTTCCCGATGTAATCCACATCCGTCAGATGCAAAGGTAGTGGATCACATCGGTGTAAGAGGAGCGAACTGGATCAACTTGGCGACGGCCGATCGAAAAAGGAGTTAAATGGGAGGATTTCCCATATGCCGTATAGGACAAGTACGATGCCCCTTCGCCTACAATACAGACGACGATCGGTGCTGCACCTGTTTAAACAAATGGAAGAGCAAAAGGGGCTGCAGGCATTGTGGTCATAAATCGTCGATGATGCACGCCTGAGAACGAAATAGGCTTCTGCGTCCCAAGTAAACAGAAACGTTACTTCAAGGGTCGCACGATAAGATGCACATCGTTCGTGGGTTTTGCCGATGTTACATTGGATCCTTATCCTGTTTACTGAGGCGTTCACTGTCATGCCATTGTAGGCGATACGTTCTTCGGTGACGATAAGTCAACCGAAGATTTGGGGCTTGTTTGCATGACAGTCCCGGTACAAGAGTACAATAGCGAGGAATTAGCCTTGCAGATGTGCAAGCGTACGTCTCACCCAGGGTGGCCATGGACCAGCGGTTGGTAAATAGCATAAACACAGTGAGGCTACTATGTGTTTGTTTGGTTTACAGGCGGGAGCATCATAAGGCATAATCATAGGTATGATTGTGTAAACGTCAATCATATTCATGCCCAAATCCCATCATCGGTTGATAGCCGATAATAGGGAATTGGTCGCAACTGTTGGGAACCTAAGGGTATAGAAACAATATTTTATTATGAACCGTAGGAAGAATATCGGCCGCAGCTGTGTCCACAATACGCTGGGCAGCGTGTCCTTATCGATTATTGGTGACGAGCTGAGCCGATAGAGGATATGAATTGGTTCATGTATTATGAATCAGAAAAATTCGATGATATGAATGCCAGGTTTGCTTTCAGGTGGAAGATGCTGCAGGGTAGCTTACGCTGCCTATTGACAGGTAAGTAGAAAGACTGGCCTGGTAAGTGGGAAACAGGTAAAAGGGAATGGGTGGTTCTTTGGCAATGGGTTAAAGAACCCCCACAGGACCTTTTACGCATCTTTTAGGATTAAGAAAAACATTTTTTTTTCAAACATTTTCAAAATGACGGCGATTTGGACCAAAATCGTGTGCCTCTCGCGGCAGCTGTTGTTGATCAGCAAGATAGAAACCCGTGGTTTTTGCCTGAAATGAAAAAAATCAGATTGCTTTTTAGATGTAAGATATACATATTCCCACTTGTTGAAGTAAAAAATGTAAAAAAAAAATCATTTTATTTACTTTGAATGAAAATTTGCAACTGATGGTACGAACGGTATTCTATAACGACTGCTGTCGTGGTATGCGAATACCACGAGTACAAGCATCATTTTTGAAAAAGACCTGAATGAGGGATAAATTAGCTGTAAATAAACCAGGTATGGCATGATAGTAGGAACAGTCTCACCTGAATAACGCAATAGGGGTAACCGTGTAAGATTTCGCCTCTAAAAGTTTTACAGCCACAGTTGCACTTGGAAAATTGTCTAATTTTATTATAATTTCTAACCAAAACAGACAACGCTCGCACAGTGATCTGACACTTAAGGGTACTCCAAAACCCCCTTTTATGCGTGCGTTTGTGTAAAAAAAAATCCCCGTTGTAATGTATTGCCTTCTAGCTCAGATATAGCTCCGACAAACATTTTATAATATCCCCAGACCAACAAAAAAAAACAAGGCCTTAGGATATAACCTATGTATGTCATCTTATCCAATAACTAAGATTGTTTTTTTTTTCCAAAAAGTTTTGTGAAGCTCTTTTTTCGGTTTTTCATTCTTACATTTTGACAAAATTGCGAACTCGTTAAAAGAAGACAATTTAGTCTTAAATATAATAAACTTCGGTTTATTTCAACAGCATGTAGTAAAAAAAATAAAAATGTGTATACATAACTTATCGCTAGACCTTACACTGTAAGCCCATCATTAATGTAAACCCATTCTGACTGATCTAGTACAATAGGACGGTAATGGATGGACTTCCGGTGCCTTGCCTGCTTCTTGGTCGAGCAGTCACGCCGGGTGGACGTAAGAAAGAAATTAATATTGTTAATCCCGATAATTTTAATAAAAATACAATTCGTAACAGCACTTAGATTATTTCGCTAGCCCCCCCCCCCCGCAACTTTGTGAAATCGTAAAAATCAAATTCAAGAAAACTCGCAAAACTTAAGGAGAAGTGACAAAATCGAGCACTGTAAACAAACTAAATAACATATGGTACTCACACTTCACGTCAGGATAGAGGACAGTTGTGTCAACTTAGTGACAATGGAATTTTGACAGTTCCCTTAAGTGGGCTTGTAGCGTTTCTAACAGATACACACACAATACACAAGCAAATAGTAAAGAACACCGAACGAAAGTCGAATAAGAAAATGCATCAGAGCCGTATACCGTAGCGATAACATAACAATTCCATATCAGTTGATTGTACTTGAGTTTAGAAATCCAATTCGTACACGCAGCCAGTAATGCTTCACTTCTCACCCGTTTGGTCGTGTGTTCAATTCACCTTCTTCACTATCCTTGCTAAACGCAACAATCCTCTCGTGTGATCTGTACACACAACACACATCCTCGCATAGTAAAAACCAGGCCTTTAGTACTACGGTCATGCTTCACTTCTCACCCGTTTCGTCGTGTGTTCAATTCACCTTCTTCACTATCCTTGCTAAACGCAACAATCCTCTCGTGTGATCTGTACACACAACACACATCCTCGCATAGTAAAAACCAGGCCTTTACTACTACGGTCACGACTTCCGCATACAGCACCGCCACACTCGCCTGCTCCGACGTTCGCACACGAAGTTGATCGTAACGAAATAACTTTACGGTTGTTGACTTAAAGGCGTTGTGATTATGATAAAGCATTGTCAGAATCCTCTTCACATGCCCATGCAGAATTCTTCCCCTTAACTTTGTAAAACAGTTAAATATAGTGAATTTTTTGAGATCGCACTCCCATATTCCTTCAACAACTTTTACCAGATTTCCTTCATTCTCAATAAAAATGATCAACAATATTCAGCCCACCTATCTTACCTAGTACTATTAGTTTTAAATTACCAAATAAGTCATTTAAATTGTAATAAGGTGTCCTTTATAAACAGCATATCCTGTGAGTAGAGCATTAGAATATACTCACAGCTAAGCCGGCTTGTCGTAAGAGGCGACTAAATGCCGAGTGGTAGGTGGGGCCCCAATGCGCTGTGAAATACAACCCCATCAAGGTCGGAGAAATCCATGGCCGTCTTTTGGAGCTTGGCTGGTGGACCAGTTCGAGAAAAAGTTGGTTTAGGTGATAGTCGGTCCCAAGGTGAGATACCATCCCGTCACGCTGTACATTCCGCAATATCGTCGAGAGAAATCCTCGAGTTCGGATGTGTAACTGATGGCCGAGACTAACACGGAGTTAAGTCATGATGGTACCTCCTGATATAAAGAATTCCGGAGGTAAACTAGTTTCCCATTCGGATCTCCGGGGGGAATTATGCCAGGGGGGACATCATGCAAATATTTTGATAAGTAACCGAACTTTAAGAAATTCGTCATCGCGTAATCGAACTCGTTTTCGAGGCTCTGTTGATGTTCGACTGGCTCCTCGATAGTATAGTGGTTAGTATACCCGCCTGTCACCCGGGAGACCGGGGTTCGATTCCCCATCGGGGAGCCTCTGGCGCAAGACTAATGACCTTGCCCAGAAAAAATAAATCATTATGGAAAATTTAACAAGCCTTAGGACTTGGTAAATAAGGTCAAGACCGGTCCCCAGTTGTAGTGCCGATGATGATGATGTTGATGTTCGACTAGTACCGGCATTTGGTAACATCAGGGGCATGAACGTAAACGCCGACCATTAATATTTGCAAACAGGGAGATCTGATATATTTGCGCGAACTATGACCCAGGTCGATTCATCAACTGATTCAACATATATTCGAAGCTCAGAATTCGACTTACATGCGAGATTCCGTTTTAATGGTGGAGTCTGCGCCTTCACGCGGTCCGATCTGGCTTGCCAGAGAATAGAGGCGTTACAACCCAATAATATGTACATCATGCGATTGAGGGTCGTGCTGAGGAATTTTGTTAAATGTCTGTGTTGTCTTTATAGCTTCATGATCGATTACAGAATGATGATCGACCAGCGACATTTTTCGCACATCTTTCACGTACCATCAACTGGATACAGATCAACAACCCAGATTCTAAAATTGTCGTTCTTGGCGATTTTAATGTGCACAATTCCGGCTGATTGGTACATTCTAACAGATCCGTTGAGGCTGGGAGGCTGGCGGAGATGTTCGCTGTTAGCCCCAATTTTACTTAATTCGAGTGCCGAATACACAAGATGATTATGCGAACACCCGGGATCTGTTTTTGACATCCGAGCTGAGCATTTATACCGTGGAGATTGCTGCGCCATTGGAAAACTCAAATCACTGCTGGATATCTGTCGCGCAACCGGTTGCATTTCAAGCGAATACCCGACCTAAGCAACTTCGCCATGTATTGCGAGATTTCTTCGCATCCTGTCCGTGGTCAGACTTGTGCTTTGGCGACTCCGATGTTAACGCATGTGCGGAGTCGGTCACAGGGATTTGTCTTCTCGTGATGGAGATCTGTGGGGAGGAAGTATGTACCAGCATGGGTACTCCGTTCCCTTCCCCCGCCAACATATGATTATCGTTGTCCATTTCGTCGCGGTAAACTAAACTGTTCGTCGATAAAACGGAAGAACACATAAACACTCAGGAAACAAATAAAATGTAATGCGGTTTGGTTGTCTGTCTAAAAGTTCTATTATTTTATTTAATATATTGTAATTTAACTGGTTCACAATTATTTAACTTAAAACTGCCTTATACTGGGGGGCACAAGAAAAATTTCTTTTTATTTTCGACGCGCTCGACTCTAACTCTCCGACTTTTGTGTCACACCGTGCCGGCGCCGGCACGGTGGATGGCGGAGCGACCGTCTCGATCGCTGGATGAAATTCGACTCCTCGATAAATATCTCGTTTTGAGGTGAGTTTGCCCAAGACGAAAATGTTTCTCTGTGGTGGAAACAAGGAAGACAGACTTGGCAATGAGTGTGTATGTGTGAGTGAAGATCACATTGGTTTATTTTTCATACACAAGGCCATAGGAATAAACCTGAAACTCAAGGACGGGGCATAATGGGCATCCAAGAGATGTGTGTTTGTTGAAACAAACGAATCGCATCTCGTCGGATGCTAATGGCTTTGTATTGTTTATGCATCTAGTTCGTAAGGGACAAGATTCGGCGAATGAAAGGACAAGGGAAATATGACCTAATGCATAGTTCGGTAATGAGGGTTGGCTAGATAAAGAGCAGCCGCTCATTAAATAGAAAATGTGATTCGAAAACCTAAACGATATGAATTGTCTATGGTATGCATTGCAGCTGTTACGATAGCCGCAATGCCGATGCACATGGTGCTAATAGGTTTAAGACGCGAGATGCGTATTTGCTTTGGTTTGCACATTGTGCGAGTCAGAGAATTTTATTCCTGGAAGAAAAACGTCGCCAGCTAAATGTATACATAAGGAAGTTTATCGTATACATGAATGAAGCTGGGAATAGGCGACGCAATGCTAATTATTCCTGGCTGGAATGGTTACATGAAATGTGAACCGGGGTTTTTCTTTTCAGGAAATTTATGATGAGGAAATTAAGAACTCTTACAGGGGATTTGTAAGCGAAGAAATGCTTGAAAAGGTAAGAATTCTTTTGCAGGTACTTTTGGGTTATAATAATTGGATCTGTTTGATGCGTGAAGCATTTAAGATGCTAATGCGAATTGCATTAGCGAAAGCTGTTGCAGACCGGGTTGTGGTTATGGGGGTTTTTTCAGAAAGGCGAGCCGTGGGATCTGGCGGAACCGCCACAGATCTACATTCCGCATTCCATTAAACGAAGTTCATCCGATAGAGCATGATTTGATAAAAAATGCGAACAGATCACAGCGGCAAAAAATAGAGCTATTAAACAATGGCACTCCAATCCCACCAATGTTAACAGAACCAATTTTGTTAGAATCCGAAACGAGTGCAACCAGGCGATTGATACCGTGAAGAAGGCTTACAACGACAGAGTGACCAAAAAACTCCTTGAGTGCCCAACATTCAAAATCGCTGTAAATACCAACATACATCAGAAACATTCTTGTTGGGTGCCCAACTGGTTCGCGCCCCTTCTGATCAATGGCAAGGGCTGTCAACAGTAACTTCGCCTCCTCCCCTTTTTCTCCGCTAGTGACGGGCAGCGGGACTTTAGTCGCAAATTCGAAGGATAAAGCTTATGTGTTCGCGAATTCCTTTTCTGGGAATTCAAACATCTATGCCGGTCTTTTGGATCCACCTGTGATCGTGCCGGTACGATCTTCGATGCGGGATGAGAGGTTCCGCCCGTATACTACTACTTCAACGCATTCTACGTGAACTGGACTGTATGTAGGCAACCGGCCCGGGCGGAATACCAGCAATAGTCCTTAAGAACTGTGCTCCAGAACTGTCGCCGGTTTTCGGCAAACTCTTGCGCTTATCTTATACGCGGAGGACCTTTCATGCCTGCTGGAAAATCGCTCGAGTTCAGCCAGTCCTAAGGAGGGCAAAATAGTGTCTCCGACAAAATTACCGTCCAATAGCAATACTCTCTATGTTATCTCAAGTAATGGAAGAGGCTATCAATGCCGAGTTATTTAAGTATTTAAAGTGCAACGGACTTCTGATGATCGTCAATACGGATTTCGTGGCTGGTGGTCCACGGGAGACCTTTTGACCCTTATAACCAATATATGGAGATCTGCGATTGAGCGGCATGGTGAGTCAAGGGCGGCCGCATTGGATATATCCATGGGTTTTGACCGCATCTGGCACGGGTCATCGCTGAGCCAACTTCGTTCATATGGACTTTTCCAGCAGTTTTGCGACTGGACGAACAGCTCCCTCGAAAATCGATCGATCCGGGTTGTTGTGGACGGTGAGTATGCGGACCTGTATCTTGTTAATTCCTGGGTGCCTCACATAGCTATTTTGCCCCCAACCTTTTTTTTGCCTCATATAAATGATTTGTAGTACGCTTGTTTACTCTTTTTCGGGTGATCGACCGATTACTACATCAACGTCGCACCAGCTGAGATGTAGCCAAAGCGACTCTCTAAATCGGAATCTGGATAAGGTGCATTGGGGGAAGACCAATCTCGTTGACTTCAGTGCTACGAAGACACAGTATACAACATTCATAAGGAAAAGTGGATCATCGGTTTCACAGCTGATGATGAAGGGCTAGGCCCTCAAATCCAGGAAAATGCATGAAATTTCTCGGCGTCGCGGCCTGTGGGAATGTATCGTGGCATAAACAGGTGTCGAACATCGCCAGATCTGCCTGAGGAAAACTAAGTTATCTTTTTAAAGTCAAGAAATATTTTACTCCGGCCAAACTTCTTCTCCTGTATAAGCCCTGGGCACAAATATTAGTCTCATATTTGGAGCTCTGCTCGTAAAATACCCTCGAACTACTTGAGAGCATACAGGGACGAGCGATCCTCCTGATCGGGGCCAGGGCACTGACCTCGGGACTACAGTCGCTATCACATCGAAGGCGCGTAGCCGAACTGTCTGTTTTCCAGAATTTATCACGGATACTGTTCTTCGGAGATTCGTGGTACTCTTCCGCGCCATTCGGTTTATATGCGCTCCACAAGACAATGCGATGCATCGCACCAATTTGCGGTTCATCTCCCGACGGCGCGAACATCTCTGCATCAGAACTCGTTCCGTTACAGAGCGAGAAAGCTGTGAAACACCCTCCCCGCACAAGTGTTTCCGGAGGGCTACAACCTGCAAATGTTCAGGAAGAACTACAACGGTTATGTGTTGGCATCTCGGAGCGACGTGTCGGCGCTATAGGTTCGCGTCTCCTGAGAGAAGTATATTTAAAAAAATAAAGCTTCTTGACCATTTTTACAGGGTTAGGTTTTTCATTGAAAATCATACAAAAACACGTATAACCTTTTCTACTGCCAAAAACGAGCTACACAATCAAAATTGCTGTAAATGCCAAAATATCTAAGTCAGAAACATTTTTGAGAAATCTAATTAATAAAGTGTGCTCAATTCAAATTAAATTGTAAACGCTAAAAAGGTGAAATAGCTGTTATTACACCGTGTAGGAATGGTAGTGAAAAACATGGTTCGAGCTCACTCTATGAAGACTAAAAAAGGTTAAAATCAAACCATTAATCTATCAGACCACGGCCGCTGGTACATGAGAGTAATCCTTTGCGATAGTTGAGCTGTAAACTGCTTGCTCTAGCATACGACTCCGATGATTTTTTCGTATCTGTTTTACTTTGTGCTGTGTACTTCACTACGATTGTGTATTCGTGCATACCTGTAAGAAACAAGTACTTAAAGAACGTTATATATCCTCAAATGTCGATAGACTACGAATCTATAGATCAGTTCATGTTCCAAAATAATCTAAATCCATTCCCTAAGGAACACGAGAGCGTATTGCATTCCTAAGTTCAGACGTTCTAATGGTGGTTTATTTATTAATTAGGTTTTTTTTTTTTTTTTTTTACAAACCAGTACATCCAGTTTTTATGAAAACGGGCAATTCTGTAGCAAAGTAATTTTGATTGAACTACAGTTACAACCAAAAAAAAACACTGAAGGATTATTAGACAGGGACAGAAATTACTACTCCACACATCAAAGCATATCCAGCGCATAAGTAATTCATTGTATATTGGGATTATTCATGCGGTTATGTGTCAGCGATAATTTTTGGCATTGAATTCGATATAGAGAACAATAGATAGTTTCTGACCGATTCGATTTTGCAGTGCGACACGTCGGCACGACTCAGCACTCTAGCAATTTCCGAATATCATCGGAAAGCCAACATGCTTTTACTCTTGGTCGTTTTTCTTGGAAACCATTGAATATTACAAAATAATTCAACAAGAAAGACACAAATTTCACAATGACTTCCATATTCAGAGTAAAGATTCATCGTTTCACTTAAAAATTCATAAACGCGGCCGTTCAACCGCAAGATTGGCGGCATTTATTGCAGCGTACGCGCTCCAATGTACGAGCATGTACGTCGTGGGAGTTTAACGTCCTTTGGGGCGAGACCAACAAATTTACCAAAAACGCCAAGAAAAAATGAATCAAGTAACGAAATTAAAATAATAAAACAACAACAACAATAAATGGTAAAAAAAATGTAAATAAATTACACCTACTGCCCGTCAACACGGTTGTCGTGCAGTGCGGTCGCAGGGCGACACAATGATTTGTTGTTGGTGGCTATTTTTACACTGCACATCGAGACGCGAGTGCATTATCGCCCGAGCGACCAGTACGCGCATAGCGAATAAATCACCGACGATTAGTCATACGCGCTGATTGTCGCTCCCAAATCACCAATCCGAATGACAATCACATCTACAGCTACGTGGACATATTTATTCTGTCGTCAAGTGTGTGCATGAAGCGGGCGACATCTACGATACGCGACCCAATAAAATAAGCCTCGGGCTAATTTGACGTCATCCATTCGTACCTAGCCGACTGGATGAGGATGCCTATTTTGGTCGTTTGATTGAAACTGAAATGGGACCAAACGGTGTGAAGCATTACCTGATGAACTTACGCGGGGGGAATCGGCCCATTTGTAGAGTAAATTAAATATCTATGAACAATTTCTCGAGCGATCGCATGTGGCCGTTAAACGTGAGAAAACCATCCTACAAGATGCCAACGTGTTCTGATCGAGCGTGAAGTTCGGAAACGTGGAACATGCTTCTTTGGCAACATTGTCGAGTTGACGTGGTTGTCTTAATTACGTTGCAGATATTTTGAAAACTAAAGATTATCTATAGCTCGAATACTCGAAAAATCAACTTTGATATGGGACACATTGTATTATCTTTGTATGTCAGATTATTCGCAGGCAAACCTCTTCATTACGTTAAGGACATTGGAAGAATAGTGCCATTGAGAGTATGAACCCTCAGAAAGAGTTTTTTAAAATTAGGGCACGCGTCATGTTCGAGATGGTTGGTTCTTGGTTCGATTCGTGTTTATGCTCAACTAAAGTGATCTTGTGTAAAAATAAAGACAAAGCCTCACTTAATTATCGAGCAACAGCCAGTCAGGATAGCGCATTGAGAACAAAATAGAAAACATAACAACAAATTGAGATAGACGAAGTCCCATAGAAAAAAAACATCAAGTTGTCACAACAACACGCAAAGAATCTCTTTAATAATAAAAGTTTCTAATAGTTATTTGAATTCAATAGCATGTGGCGATCGCATTATACGCCAAAGCAAAGCTCTAGTTTGTCCTCATAAAAGCATTTTTTGTACTTGTTCACGTTCATTATTTTTTCTTCTCTATCTTTTACTTTCGTTGTCAGAGTTTACTCCGCAAGTAAAAATTGTTGTCGAATCTGTAAGGCTTCAATTTCTATATAGTTACCGCCATTCAGCGAATGTATGTAAGTATATGCTACTGAGCGCAAATAGGTTTAATCACGGACTATGCTATTCTTATCAATAGGCGTTAAACTCAGAAACCTGCGGTAAGTCACATAAACAGAAACTAATGGCTGAGTTGGTAAGAAGGTTGTGCCATGTGTTTGATTGTAGATATGTAAATTCAGCTTTTTCGGCTATCCCCAGCCGTCCCATATTATACCACCCCATTAAACTACAAGCTTCATGAAATGGTTGAGAGAAATGCTTCATGATCCTCGGAGCTTAGTTAATGGACCTGTGGGGAAGAAAGTATTGTGCCAGGCATGGGTTCTCGGTTCACTTCCTTCCACCAGCTTAACGAAGACAAAGTTCCGCGGGAAAGAGTTCTTCAGACACGACGACAGGATAAAAGTGCACCGCGGATACCAGGATAGCGTTTATATGACGAGTTCACAGTTGATTAATGAATTCGAATTATTTTTACTTATTGATTCATATGGATGTGAACAGTGCACGGCAAACCACAATCCTTACATAAAACGAAAACACATTGTAATGATTGGAAGTCTTCCACTTGTCGACACACTAAATAATTTTTTTTTTTTTTTTTTAGTTTTTAAACCACATTTATTTTCCTAATTCTTTTTACATGTATAATATTAGGGGTAAATGTTAAGCCCTTTTCTACAATCACAGTCCTTAAATTAACTTACTGGCTCTATGCAAGCTCTCTAAATTACACATTACAACTTGATTTTTATATATGCCTTTCGGCGTACATCTTTTTTTTTGTTTCTTATATATATATATATATATATATATATATATATATATATATATATGAAATAAGTCATATATTAAAAGGGCTCCTCGTTTACATCTATATGTATACATTATTATTACAATTTGTTTTTTTTTTTTTTTTAATTATAACAAACAAAAACTTCAAAACAAAACGAATAAAACATAAAATAAGAAATAAAAAATAAAATAAAAATAAAAGTAATGGGGAAAGGTGGACAGCGGTGGGGGGGGGGGGGGGGGGGGGACAAGAGGAAGGAGAGCGTTGCTCTTCAGAGGCATACTATATCTGAGGAAGTGAAGTCCTCTCCTCGTTGAGAAGCCACCACTATTTGGGAGATGTTCGATCTTCGGCTGATTTATCTCTTTCACTGATCGCCGTGCTAAAACGCATGCGGTCGGGGCATTGCAGATATCACTATCATGGAGAATTCGTTTCTCCCTGGCACCACGGAAAGCGTGGTAAATAATCGGGTCTCCATGCACGTCTTGGATAAGGCCTTTTTGATCCAAGAAAGGGTACGCTTCTGGGGGAATAAACCCATTCTGGAGGGTATTCTCTAGATACATATCATTGGGATAGAATGCTCCCGCGATAAGATTATTGTCACTGCACATTGCCCTTGCTGTGTGACCACGAATCATATTAATTATGAAATTGTCTATCCTATTTAACCCTGATTTGTTATACAGGATTTTGTTGGGATAGAATTTTTTGTATTGCGGCTCTGGTGTTCTATAAAGTCCGAGGCAGGAACGCAAACACTGCCGTTCGAACACACGAAACTTCTCCATATAAAGTGGAGATATATTATACCATACTGGACAGCCATAAATCAAAACTGGTCGGATGAATGCCGAGTACGAAATTATTTCGACTCGGGGGTCAAGAAGACTACTCCGGAATAGACTTCTTGTCATAGAATATGCGCTTTTAGCTGCGGAGAGGGACGCTGCTACGTGCTTGTCAAAATATAAATACTGGTCTAGCCAGATACCAAGGTATCTAACTACAGTTTTCACTTGGAAGGTTCTTATTACCTACAATAGAAAAGTTTTTTCAGTTGTATTTTCTATCCCTCGAGGCCCTGGATAGGAGCGTTCTGAAAAGAATAGTCTCGGTTTTCTGGAAATTAATCTTTAATTTCCAGTCGTCGCAAAATTGTTTTATTTTGTTGAAGTCATCTTGAAGGTGCCTATTGATGTCGTCTATTTTTCCTCCTGTTCTGTACACCACTATGTTATCGGCGTGCGCAATGGCGTTTTCGAGAGAACTCACTAGATCACTAGTGTAAATATTGAATAGAATGAGAGAATTCACAGTTCCCTGCTGTAAGCCATTTTTAATTTGGAAGGTCTTGTTGGAGAGTATGTCCCTGCATTTCACCACAAAATGTTTGTCATTATAATATAAAATGATGCATAACAGATATTGCGGCATACCTAGGTTTGTTAACTTATAGACAAGTCCTTCTAACCATACGGTGTCGAAAGCCTTTCCAAAGTCAACCAAGCAGGCGCCTGTACATTGTCGCTTTGCCTAGTTCCACTGTATATCGGAAACAAGTTTCGTCGCTGCATGAACTGTATCATGTCGCGCTCGAAAGCCAAACTGGTTGTTGGGGATGATATCGTTTTCATCACACCAACCTATCAGTGCTTTGTTTATAATTTTTTCGAAGACCTTGCTGATGTTGGGAAGCAGGCTGATCGAGCGCAGATTAGCTGGATTGCTCTTCTCCTTACCCTTTTTGGGGATAGGGTGGACTACTGCAGTCTTCCAATGGGTTGGATAGTGTGCATTGTGTAGAGCGTTGTTAAACAAAGTAGTGTATATGTTCACTGCTTCGCGAGGCAAATGCCTGAGAACCACATTTGGAATGCTATCTATTCCAGATGATTTCTTATGTTTTATTGAGCTAAGTATGTTTCTAAGTTCATCCTTGCGCACAAACATATTTGTATTTTCATTTCTGACGGGAGAATCCGCCCTATTATTTTCGCCGAATGTGATGAAACTATGGTTTTCGGATCGCCAGTTGTGAAGTTGATTGCGCAGCAAAGCAATGTCTTTGACGGGCATTGCTATCAATATCAGTGTTAGCATGAACAGATTCGTTAACTCTGTACACTGCTTCGAAACAGGCTCCAATTGAATTCGCTTTCTTTTGCGGATCTTCGACTATTATTACTTCATCATTGGAGTTGATGTGCTCTAAGGTGAGTCCTGCGTTCAGCATTATCTGACAATACTCGGGAGTCCGTGGAATTCGGAGACAGGGAATGTCATTGTGATCTTTTCTTCGACATATTTTCTTGATTTGTGAAAACATGCTCGGTCCGTTTTCTTGGACAGCTCGAATTCTGTTGCTCCACTTCTCATTTATTACTGCTCGGTTATTATCCCGGATCAGTTTTTGAAGATTTTTAATCAAGGACTTGATAGTTTTGATTTCATTGCTATTTGGGTCACTGAACTGCCTATAGTACAATTTCAGCTTTAAGAGCAGCGTGCTCTTTTGCCTATACAAAGCATCGATAGTTGCATTTCTGTATCGGTGGGTATAGCCATCCATATGAGCTACTTTGGGGAAGAACGATTCGTTGTGTTAGTAACAATATCGTTCATAGTTAAGAGGTAATGATCGATTTCATCATTACGAAGGTTTCTATTAGTCGGTGGGTCTATGCCAATGTTGCATATTTCTCTTTTTACTATGCGATCGAAACGCGACCAATGTGCTTTTCGGAAATCGAAAGAGTGTACCTGGTCGTACTGCTCAAGTAGATGGTACTCGTTTGGCATGTGTATTACGGCTCCAAGTCCGTAATGATCGCTATTGTACTCAATTGTGCGAAGACAATTTCGAGTAGTTACCTCGGTATCTGGTAACTGAATTCGATCATCTGTCATAAGTAAATACAGGAAGGAGTTACTTCTTGGATAAGACGGTGTACTTGTAGCGTACAATTCTAGTTTATGCTCGATCGCATTTGTTTGCCACCAATCAAACAAGGCATTGCCTCTGGTGTTCGAGGTCAGATTGCCCCAGGCACTGTGCTTGGCGTTAAAATCACCTGCCATTAAAAAGTAATTGTTTTCCGAATCTAACTTGAGACTCCGGTAAAGCGTATCGATTTCACTGATAAATTGGGTACCTTGAACAGATTCAGGAGCATAAGCAACGACTATATATAGATGCCTTTGACTTTTTAGCGGAATGTCTATAATGCATGTCTCTAGCACCTGGAATTTGTGTACTTCCGTGCTGTAAACGACCTTATGGTGAAGACCTTTCTTAACTAAGATAGCGACCCCACCCCCTCGAGTAGAGTGTGGTCGATCTCGTCTAATTATGTTATAATTTTTGTAGCCCATTTTGTACCTTTGGTTTAGCTTAGTTTCGCTAGCCAAGAGCACAGCTGGGCATTCGGCTTGGAGCAGATTGCCTAAATTATCCCTTCTTTCGATGTGGATTAGTGAATTTACATTCACAGCTATAATTTTTAGGTTAAGTTCAGACGGAGGGTTGAAGATTTTGATGTGGAGAGTTATTTGAGAACAGGGTTGAATAGAGAGTATCTATTCGTGCTCTTTGTTCAGTCAGTGTTCTTTGAAATTCGGCAAATTGTCCTTGCATGGTTAATAACATTGTTATTATTTCTGAATATGCCTCTGGCGCAGGCATTCTTTCATTACTATATGTATGTTCCATGGATGCTAGTTGCATGACACACAAGGAGCCACGAAATTGTTGTAAGAACGAGTTTTCATTTTTTTCTCTTCTTCAACTTGTTTCTTTTTGGATTCCAATTTTAATTTCATTTGTTGAAATTTAGGACATCCTCTAAAATTTGCAGAGGACACAGGACAGTGTTTTCCTATCTGGAAGCTGTTTCTTGCCCAAGGGGCATTCACCAATAACATGGTCGGAGAGGCACTTTACACACCTGAATTGCATGCGGCATTTTGATGCCGCGTGACCGAAGCGTTGACAATGCATGCACTGCAATACGCTATCGAGTTTTCTCGTTTTTTCCCAACTTATTGTTTGGTGGTTGAGGTGTTTGATGTATCAGAGAGCATCAACTTTACTGTTGGGACTCAGTGATACAATAAAGAAAGGCAATTTGCAATTGCGTTTTCTGGAGTTGGCGGTAGAGAAGGGTTTCACACCTGTAAATTTTAAATTGTCGGTTTCGACATTTTTTAATTCCTCTAATACATCCTCAGGGGAAAAACTTGGATCAACGCCTTTTAGGAGCATGGAGATTATTTTCTCCGATTTCGGGGTGTACGTGTAGTACTCGCTTTTTGTTCTACCCAAAGCAGTCATTACTTTGCGATAACCTTCAATATCATCGCACATTAATTTTATTTTAGAATTATTTATCTTTTTTGTTTTGAAACTTTTGCAAGTTAACTTACCTAATTTTATAACGTCCTTTGTTTCCATGGACGTAAGTATTATAGGCGGCGCCTTTTCCTTTTTGTTGGTTACGATGTGCTGGTTTGTTTGCTGCTTCTGCATCTCCTTTGTTTGCTGCCTTTTGTTTGCTTCCTGATGCTGTTCCTGATTTTTCCGTTGTGCTGTTGTATTTTCTTGGCTTTGTTGTTGCTGCACCAGGTCTTTTAATTTGAGGATTGCTTCTCTTTGTTTATTGAGTTCCTCTTTTTTTGTGTCAATATCCGCAAGGAGTTTTTCTAATTCCGCCGGATCTGCTGCAGTACCAGTGATCTTGTTTTCTTCCTCAGCAGGTAATTCGATTACACTTGGGTCAAGGTCAACCAATTCGTTGAATTGGTTACCTGCGCCTGTGTATTCGTTTTTCTTTCCTTTTGCATTTTTTTCGCCGTCCGAATTTGGCTTGTGCCGCTTTGTTATAATACTCGGCTGTCGCTCGAGTCGGCTCCGTGTCATCGCTTTCAGGTCTGCCTGGCCCCTTTTCATGAAAGGCGACGAGCTCTTTAGCACTTTGTTTGTTTCCATAATTTTTTATTTTTTTATTTTTTTTTATTTTTTAAACAACCGCTCTCAGTGGCGGCGACACTGTGTAATCCACACTTGTTCACTTACACTCGCGCGACGAATTTATTTATTTATTATTTTTTTTTTCCTTTCTTTTGCTTTCTCCTGTTGTCAGGTATACGTCTTATCTCTTTGACGTGTTGGTAACGACTACACACTAAATAATCCTTACCAATGTATTTATAAAAGGTTCTTTTATTTTTAGTGTTAGTTATATAGAGTTGTGGTGATTGTGAATACAGTCACTTTATGTTAAATTATTTCCATTTGCTTCAAACCTGGTACAAACATTCGCGGAATACATAATTACGCGAGTCACAGGGATACGTCCCGCAGGGGTGCAGACTCCGCTGCACACCCTACGGGAGATGATAAGAAAGAAAAAACTCGACGTGTGCGCACTGAAGGATGGTAGATGACTAAGTGATTCAACCCTCGTTTGGGGTGAGTTTGGTGGTGTGGTGAAAAGAAAATGAAATTTCCTTTGACCAGTGACACATGGAAGGCTATCTCTGGCACACGGTGGTGTGCGTGTGTGATCGTACCCATCACCGTGTTTATCAATGCATTTAGCAAAGGATAAACGACACCTGAAACAAGGAAAAAAAAGAACAAAGGGATCGAATAGATCATTGTTTACGCTGTGCATTGTGGCTATCATGAACTGCAATTCTTCGGAGATATGGCGCTAAAAACAAATAAGGGCATCATTACAGACGCCGCGCCATTAGGAAAAGGTGCTAATGGGTTTTAATGTTTATGGCCTCTCAGACTCAAGTAGGAACCGAGTTCTTGTTTGTACTTGGGAATGCTAGAGGATTCGGTTCCGATGATAATCCTTGGGATGCGGTAATTGTTTGTCGATTGGACAAACGAAGCTGTATAAACAAGCTGTCCGACATAGCATTTTACGATGACAAGGGTGCCGAATGGTTTGGGATTTATGATGCCGTATGATGTGAAGAATTCTTTACAGGAAATTTGAGTAACGCATTAAAGGCGTGGGGGCTCCTCGATAGTATAGTGGTTAGTATACCCGGCTGTCACTCGGGAGACCGGGGTTCGATTCCCCGTTGGAGAGCCTCTGGCGCAAGACTAATGACCTTGCCCAGAAAAAATAAATCATTATGGAAAATTTAACAAGCCTCAGGACTTGCTAAATAAGGGCAAGACCGGTTCCCGGTTGTAGTGCCGATGATGATGATGATTAAAGGCGTGAATGCTGTGAGATTTCTCTTTAGGGATTTTCAGATAATGCGTTGGATGCATTAAATGTCCTTGAGAAATATGGGGGTTTCTTCAGGTGAGCTTTAAGAACCCCCACAAACCTATTCAGGATGTCGCTCAGTGGTCTAGGTTCGCCTTTCGTACAATAAAAAGGGACGTTATGCAATTCGTTTTATATGTAATTGTTTTACGATCCTACTACGTATAATTGCATTTAGCATCATCCACTTGGTCTTTTCATTATGTTTTGAAATCCGCATTTATGTTTAAATTCAACTCAATTTTTATTTGGTAGATAATTACATTTATGGTATATTTTACAACTAGTACTTAAGAGATTTAGGATAGCTATTCCTTTACAACTATAATCTTAAATCTATATAATGACAATAGCACAATTTTAATGAATAACAAATAATAAATTAAGGGAAAACTACAATTTGAATCTTAAGACTAATATTGCACGAGCTTTCGGTTATTTTATATAGTAATGACCTCGATATAATTTTCATAGACAGAGTACATATGTAGTGATTTAGGATAACGCAAGACGGGAAACGAGAACATTGTCAGAAAAAGAACAATTGGCGAAGAAGTTTCGATTGATTTTGTCAATAGGAACTCTACCGGTTTAACGTTCGCGTTTTCATGTAGTTCATGTGTCGAATAATGCCATGGCAAATTCAGCAACATTTTCAATATTTTATTTTGACACCTTTGCAATTTTATTTTGTGTGTCCGAGCACAATTACACCATACAGGGGCCCCGTACAGGAGTATAGCTTGAAAAGCTTTGATTTTCTACACACTAATGGATACATAACTCTTACGACTTTGTTTATTTTGTCAATTGTGGTAGTGATGTGTTTTTGAAAGATAAGTTTTTTATCTAGAATAATACCTAGATATCTACAGTCTTCGGACCAATCAATATCAACTGCACATATACTGAGTTTAGTGCCATTTGGTGGGTAGCAGTGTTTCCTACATCTCGATAACCAGAGAGCTTGTGTTTTATTACCATTTATTTTTATTTTCCATTTCCTGTAATATACTGCTAGCTTGTCAAGAGCTGCTTGCAAAGAGTTGTAGACATTAGTGAATAAGGCACCCGAAGAGAAAATGGCCGTATCATCGGCAAACATAGCTACCTGAATGCTTTCACCTAAACATGGTAAATCTGTGAGGAACAATGTAAATAATATGGAATCAAGGACCAAGCCTTGGGTTATTATATTTTCAGTATGTTATTTTCAGCGAAGGGAAGTGAAATTGAACTGTGTCATACCAGACCCGAAAGCGGCGTGCAATAAAATATTAAATTTAGAAATAAATGTCAAAGAAATGTATTAATTTATTAAAAAGTGATGTAGACTAACAAAATCAATAAAAACTCACCGAGTGGAATTCAATGCCTATAAAATCGAACAATGTCCCGAAGAGAAATTTCACCATATATCCACTGTCGAGCCACAACAATTGCATGATAGAAACAAATGGAGTTTCAATTCCTGGTTCTATATTTATTAAATCAACCGCCTAACATATTTGATGCTGCAAAAAAGTTTAAGGTTTCTAAAGGGGGGAAGTCCCTGTAAACGACGTGTTTTTCAATAATGGCCGGATGTTCCCCAACTTATCAAAAAAGAAACTAGCAAACTTGTTTGGCTTAGAAATTAATCGGCGGAGGCCGTAACGAGTGCTCGTTCACTTACCTGCTCTCAGTACCTTCGCGCATTACTTTTGTGATTATTAAGGACATTAATGACTTTTTGTTCAGCCCCAATCTTTGAGAAATATATGCAAAAATAAAGCAAAACAAAATTTCATGAAATTTAAATTCGTATTAATTTTCAAATTTGGCTACTATACTAATTGTCTAAAACGAAATGACATCTCCATATTTCATAACATTGCCGCAACGCATCGTACATGATACACGTTTCTAGAGGTACATCACAATTTTTACTGAACTCAATTGTTGCACCCGTTTGAACTGACCAAATATTTACCCATACTGTGGGTCCATCAGAAGGACAACGCGCGACTTTGAAAATTAGCCTTAGACGTACGAATGTACAAGCCGAACCGTTCTTCAGCTGGTCCACAAAACCGTGAGACGCCTTACTCGAGCATACGCCTCCTAGTCATGGCAATCTCGAGACGTGTATGACAAATGTCCATTGATATTAAGGGGGTACTCTGGTCTAGAAATTTGAAAAAAAAATTATTTTCTTTTCTTCATATTTTCAAAGCTTAGCCATCTAAGAATATGCCTTTAAGAGGATTTTAGAAAATTCAAATTATTTTCGGAGGTATGGCTGTTTTGTTGACGCGCCGTCTAAATCGGCTCGGCCGGAACGAATCGAACAAAAGACATTAGGGACCTTCTGTCAACCTGCGGCCCTGTTTCCTCATAAAACCTTTGTATATATATATATATATATATATGTATATATATATATATATATATATATATATATATATATATATATATATATATATATATATTGAAATACAATAACCGAAGGTAACCTTTATGAGTTCCCTGCTGTAAGCCATTTTTAATTTGGAAGGTCTTGTTGGAGAGTATGTCCCTGCATTTCACCACAAAATGTTTGTCATTATAATATAAAATGATGCATAACAGATATTGCGGCATACCTAGGTTTGTTAACTTATAGACAAGTCCTTCTAACCATACGGTGTCGAAAGCCTTTCCAAAGTCAACCAAGCAGGCGCCTGTACATTGTCGCTTTGCCTAGTTCCACTGTATATCGGAAACAAGTTTCGTCGCTGCATGAACTGTATCATGTCGCGCTCGAAAGCCAAACTGGTTGTTGGGGATGATATCGTTTTCATCACACCAACCTATCAGTGCTTTGTTTATAATTTTTTCGAAGACCTTGCTGATGTTGGGAAGCAGGCTGATCGAGCGCAGATTAGCTGGATTGCTCTTCTCCTTACCCTTTTTGGGGATAGGGTGGACTACTGCAGTCTTCCAATGGGTTGGATAGTGTGCATTGTGTAGAGCGTTGTTAAACAAAGTAGTGTATATGTTCACTGCTTCGCGAGGCAAATGCCTGAGAACCACATTTGGAATGCTATCTATTCCAGATGATTTCTTATGTTTTATTGAGCTAAGTATGTTTCTAAGTTCATCCTTGCGCACAAACATATTTGTATTTTCATTTCTGACGGGAGAATCCGCCCTATTATTTTCGCCGAATGTGATGAAACTATGGTTTTCGGATCGCCAGTTGTGAAGTTGATTGCGCAGCAAAGCAATGTCTTTGACGGGCATTGCTATCAATATCAGTGTTAGCATGAACAGATTCGTTAACTCTGTACACTGCTTCGAAACAGGCTCCAATTGAATTCGCTTTCTTTTGCGGATCTTCGACTATTATTACTTCATCATTGGAGTTGATGTGCTCTAAGGTGAGTCCTGCGTTCAGCATTATCTGACAATACTCGGGAGTCCGTGGAATTCGGAGACAGGGAATGTCATTGTGATCTTTTCTTCGACATATTTTCTTGATTTGTGAAAACATGCTCGGTCCGTTTTCTTGGACAGCTCGAATTCTGTTGCTCCACTTCTCATTTATTACTGCTCGGTTATTATCCCGGATCAGTTTTTGAAGATTTTTAATCAAGGACTTGATAGTTTTGATTTCATTGCTATTTGGGTCACTGAACTGCCTATAGTACAATTTCAGCTTTAAGAGCAGCGTGCTCTTTTGCCTATACAAAGCATCGATAGTTGCATTTCTGTATCGGTGGGTATAGCCATCCATATGAGCTACTTTGGGGAAGAACGATTCGTTGTGTTAGTAACAATATCGTTCATAGTTAAGAGGTAATGATCGATTTCATCATTACGAAGGTTTCTATTAGTCGGTGGGTCTATGCCAATGTTGCATATTTCTCTTTTTACTATGCGATCGAAACGCGACCAATGTGCTTTTCGGAAATCGAAAGAGTGTACCTGGTCGTACTGCTCAAGTAGATGGTACTCGTTTGGCATGTGTATTACGGCTCCAAGTCCGTAATGATCGCTATTGTACTCAATTGTGCGAAGACAATTTCGAGTAGTTACCTCGGTATCTGGTAACTGAATTCGATCATCTGTCATAAGTAAATACAGGAAGGAGTTACTTCTTGGATAAGACGGTGTACTTGTAGCGTACAATTCTAGTTTATGCTCGATCGCATTTGTTTGCCACCAATCAAACAAGGCATTGCCTCTGGTGTTCGAGGTCAGATTGCCCCAGGCACTGTGCTTGGCGTTAAAATCACCTGCCATTAAAAAGTAATTGTTTTCCGAATCTAACTTGAGACTCCGGTAAAGCGTATCGATTTCACTGATAAATTGGGTACCTTGAACAGATTCAGGAGCATAAGCAACGACTATATATAGATGCCTTTGACTTTTTAGCGGAATGTCTATAATGCATGTCTCTAGCACCTGGAATTTGTGTACTTCCGTGCTGTAAACGACCTTATGGTGAAGACCTTTCTTAACTAAGATAGCGACCCCACCCCCTCGAGTAGAGTGTGGTCGATCTCGTCTAATTATGTTATAATTTTTGTAGCCCATTTTGTACCTTTGGTTTAGCTTAGTTTCGCTAGCCAAGAGCACAGCTGGGCATTCGGCTTGGAGCAGATTGCCTAAATTATCCCTTCTTTCGATGTGGATTAGTGAATTTACATTCACAGCTATAATTTTTAGGTTAAGTTCAGACGGAGGGTTGAAGATTTTGATGTGGAGAGTTATTTGAGAACAGGGTTGAATAGAGAGTATCTATTCGTGCTCTTTGTTCAGTCAGTGTTCTTTGAAATTCGGCAAATTGTCCTTGCATGGTTAATAACATTGTTATTATTTCTGAATATGCCTCTGGCGCAGGCATTCTTTCATTACTATATGTATGTTCCATGGATGCTAGTTGCATGACACACAAGGAGCCACGAAATTGTTGTAAGAACGAGTTTTCATTTTTTTCTCTTCTTCAACTTGTTTCTTTTTGGATTCCAATTTTAATTTCATTTGTTGAAATTTAGGACATCCTCTAAAATTTGCAGAGGACACAGGACAGTGTTTTCCTATCTGGAAGCTGTTTCTTGCCCAAGGGGCATTCACCAATAACATGGTCGGAGAGGCACTTTACACACCTGAATTGCATGCGGCATTTTGATGCCGCGTGACCGAAGCGTTGACAATGCATGCACTGCAATACGCTATCGAGTTTTCTCGTTTTTTCCCAACTTATTGTTTGGTGGTTGAGGTGTTTGATGTATCAGAGAGCATCAACTTTACTGTTGGGACTCAGTGATACAATAAAGAAAGGCAATTTGCAATTGCGTTTTCTGGAGTTGGCGGTAGAGAAGGGTTTCACACCTGTAAATTTTAAATTGTCGGTTTCGACATTTTTTAATTCCTCTAATACATCCTCAGGGGAAAAACTTGGATCAACGCCTTTTAGGAGCATGGAGATTATTTTCTCCGATTTCGGGGTGTACGTGTAGTACTCGCTTTTTGTTCTACCCAAAGCAGTCATTACTTTGCGATAACCTTCAATATCATCGCACATTAATTTTATTTTAGAATTATTTATCTTTTTTGTTTTGAAACTTTTGCAAGTTAACTTACCTAATTTTATAACGTCCTTTGTTTCCATGGACGTAAGTATTATAGGCGGCGCCTTTTCCTTTTTGTTGGTTACGATGTGCTGGTTTGTTTGCTGCTTCTGCATCTCCTTTGTTTGCTGCCTTTTGTTTGCTTCCTGATGCTGTTCCTGATTTTTCCGTTGTGCTGTTGTATTTTCTTGGCTTTGTTGTTGCTGCACCAGGTCTTTTAATTTGAGGATTGCTTCTCTTTGTTTATTGAGTTCCTCTTTTTTTGTGTCAATATCCGCAAGGAGTTTTTCTAATTCCGCCGGATCTGCTGCAGTACCAGTGATCTTGTTTTCTTCCTCAGCAGGTAATTCGATTACACTTGGGTCAAGGTCAACCAATTCGTTGAATTGGTTACCTGCGCCTGTGTATTCGTTTTTCTTTCCTTTTGCATTTTTTTCGCCGTCCGAATTTGGCTTGTGCCGCTTTGTTATAATACTCGGCTGTCGCTCGAGTCGGCTCCGTGTCATCGCTTTCAGGTCTGCCTGGCCCCTTTTCATGAAAGGCGACGAGCTCTTTAGCACTTTGTTTGTTTCCATAATTTTTTATTTTTTTATTTTTTTTTATTTTTTAAACAACCGCTCTCAGTGGCGGCGACACTGTGTAATCCACACTTGTTCACTTACACTCGCGCGACGAATTTATTTATTTATTATTTTTTTTTTTCCTTTCTTTTGCTTTCTCCTGTTGTCAGGTATACGTCTTATCTCTTTGACGTGTTGGTAACGACTACACACTAAATAATCCTTACCAATGTATTTATAAAAGGTTCTTTTATTTTTAGTGTTAGTTATATAGAGTTGTGGTGATTGTGAATACAGTCACTTTATGTTAAATTATTTCCATTTGCTTCAAACCTGGTACAAACATTCGCGGAATACATAATTACGCGAGTCACAGGGATACGTCCCGCAGGGGTGCAGACTCCGCTGCACACCCTACGGGAGATGATAAGAAAGAAAAAACTCGACGTGTGCGCACTGAAGGATGGTAGATGACTAAGTGATTCAACCCTCGTTTGGGGTGAGTTTGGTGGTGTGGTGAAAAGAAAATGAAATTTCCTTTGACCAGTGACACATGGAAGGCTATCTCTGGCACACGGTGGTGTGCGTGTGTGATCGTACCCATCACCGTGTTTATCAATGCATTTAGCAAAGGATAAACGACACCTGAAACAAGGAAAAAAAAGAACAAAGGGATCGAATAGATCATTGTTTACGCTGTGCATTGTGGCTATCATGAACTGCAATTCTTCGGAGATATGGCGCTAAAAACAAATAAGGGCATCATTACAGACGCCGCGCCATTAGGAAAAGGTGCTAATGGGTTTTAATGTTTATGGCCTCTCAGACTCAAGTAGGAACCGAGTTCTTGTTTGTACTTGGGAATGCTAGAGGATTCGGTTCCGATGATAATCCTTGGGATGCGGTAATTGTTTGTCGATTGGACAAACGAAGCTGTATAAACAAGCTGTCCGACATAGCATTTTACGATGACAAGGGTGCCGAATGGTTTGGGATTTATGATGCCGTATGATGTGAAGAATTCTTTACAGGAAATTTGAGTAACGCATTAAAGGCGTGGGGGCTCCTCGATAGTATAGTGGTTAGTATACCCGGCTGTCACTCGGGAGACCGGGGTTCGATTCCCCGTTGGAGAGCCTCTGGCGCAAGACTAATGACCTTGCCCAGAAAAAATAAATCATTATGGAAAATTTAACAAGCCTCAGGACTTGCTAAATAAGGGCAAGACCGGTTCCCGGTTGTAGTGCCGATGATGATGATGATTAAAGGCGTGAATGCTGTGAGATTTCTCTTTAGGGATTTTCAGATAATGCGTTGGATGCATTAAATGTCCTTGAGAAATATGGGGGTTTCTTCAGGTGAGCTTTAAGAACCCCCACAAACCTATTCAGGATGTCGCTCAGTGGTCTAGGTTCGCCTTTCGTACAATAAAAAGGGACGTTATGCAATTCGTTTTATATGTAATTGTTTTACGATCCTACTACGTATAATTGCATTTAGCATCATCCACTTGGTCTTTTCATTATGTTTTGAAATCCGCATTTATGTTTAAATTCAACTCAATTTTTATTTGGTAGATAATTACATTTATGGTATATTTTACAACTAGTACTTAAGAGATTTAGGATAGCTATTCCTTTACAACTATAATCTTAAATCTATATAATGACAATAGCACAATTTTAATGAATAACAAATAATAAATTAAGGGAAAACTACAATTTGAATCTTAAGACTAATATTGCACGAGCTTTCAGTTATTTTATATAGTAATGACCTCGATATAATTTTCATAGACAGAGTACATATGTAGTGATTTAGGATAACGCAAGACGGGAAACGAGAACATTGTCAGAAAAAGAACAATTGGCGAAGAAGTTTCGATTGATTTTGTCAATAGGAACTCTACCGGTTTAACGTTCGCGTTTTCATGTAGTTCATGTGTCGAATAATGCCATGGCAAATTCAGCAACATTTTCAATATTTTATTTTGACACCTTTGCAATTTTATTTTGTGTGTCCGAGCACAATTACACCATACAGGGGCCCCGTACAGGAGTATAGCTTGAAAAGCTTTGATTTTCTACACACTAATGGATACATAACTCTTACGACTTTGTTTATTTTGTCAATTGTGGTAGTGATGTGTTTTTGAAAGATAAGTTTTTTATCTAGAATAATACCTAGATATCTACAGTCTTCGGACCAATCAATATCAACTGCACATATACTGAGTTTAGTGCCATTTGGTGGGTAGCAGTGTTTCCTACATCTCGATAACCAGAGAGCTTGTGTTTTATTACCATTTATTTTTATTTTCCATTTCCTGTAATATACTGCTAGCTTGTCAAGAGCTGCTTGCAAAGAGTTGTAGACATTAGTGAATAAGGCACCCGAAGAGAAAATGGCCGTATCATCGGCAAACATAGCTACCTGAATGCTTTCACCTAAACATGGTAAATCTGTGAGGAACAATGTAAATAATATGGAATCAAGGACCAAGCCTTGGGTTATTATATTTTCAGTATGTTATTTTCAGCGAAGGGAAGTGAAATTGAACTGTGTCATACCAGACCCGAAAGCGGCGTGCAATAAAATATTAAATTTAGAAATAAATGTCAAAGAAATGTATTAATTTATTAAAAAGTGATGTAGACTAACAAAATCAATAAAAACTCACCGAGTGGAATTCAATGCCTATAAAATCGAACAATGTCCCGAAGAGAAATTTCACCATATATCCACTGTCGAGCCACAACAATTGCATGATAGAAACAAATGGAGTTTCAATTCCTGGTTCTATATTTATTAAATCAACCGCCTAACATATTTGATGCTGCAAAAAAGTTTAAGGTTTCTAAAGGGGGGAAGTCCCTGTAAACGACGTGTTTTTCAATAATGGCCGGATGTTCCCCAACTTATCAAAAAAGAAACTAGCAAACTTGTTTGGCTTAGAAATTAATCGGCGGAGGCCGTAACGAGTGCTCGTTCACTTACCTGCTCTCAGTACCTTCGCGCATTACTTTTGTGATTATTAAGGACATTAATGACTTTTTGTTCAGCCCCAATCTTTGAGAAATATATGCAAAAATAAAGCAAAACAAAATTTCATGAAATTTAAATTCGTATTAATTTTCAAATTTGGCTACTATACTAATTGTCTAAAACGAAATGACATCTCCATATTTCATAACATTGCCGCAACGCATCGTACATGATACACGTTTCTAGAGGTACATCACAATTTTTACTGAACTCAATTGTTGCACCCGTTTGAACTGACCAAATATTTACCCATACTGTGGGTCCATCAGAAGGACAACGCGCGACTTTGAAAATTAGCCTTAGACGTACGAATGTACAAGCCGAACCGTTCTTCAGCTGGTCCACAAAACCGTGAGACGCCTTACTCGAGCATACGCCTCCTAGTCATGGCAATCTCGAGACGTGTATGACAAATGTCCATTGATATTAAGGGGGTACTCTGGTCTAGAAATTTGAAAAAAAAATTATTTTCTTTTCTTCATATTTTCAAAGCTTAGCCATCTAAGAATATGCCTTTAAGAGGATTTTAGAAAATTCAAATTATTTTCGGAGGTATGGCTGTTTTGTTGACGCGCCGTCTAAATCGGCTCGGCCGGAACGAATCGAACAAAAGACATTAGGGACCTTCTGTCAACCTGCGGCCCTGTTTCCTCATAAAACCTTTGTATATATATATATATATATATATATGTATATATATATATATATATATATATATATATATATATATATATATATATATATATATATATATTGAAATACAATAACCGAAGGTAACCTTTATGAGCTTATAGCGTTTGAAATAATAGTGAAGAAGATCGTGTGATTCGGACTGATGCTATGACAGCTCGAAACACGAAAAAAATTTTACCTAAGCGTTACTCATCAGGCTACTGACTGTGTTTAGAATTTGAATTCCAAACTCGACTATACCCCACTGATGTGAATTATTTTTGTTATCACTTGGTATATGGTTCTGATGTATTTTTCTTATTCGATTTTTCGTTCGTATTCTTCACTATTTTGCTTGTGAATTGTGTGTATCTGTTAGATTCGCCACAAGCTTACATCCGGTTGTGAACAGTTGAATTCTAACCTTCAAGCCAAGTGAACGCATGTGCTGTGAGTAAAATAAAAATATTTCGAGTGACTTCAAGTGAAATGGATCGAAAATCTTCAGCGAAAAACGTGCATCTGAAGGCACATTCCAGGAGTTTGACCACGAAAATCCTCCTCTATGTGCGAAGGTATTGGATATTATGAAGCCGATTTACGAGAGTTTATCGTTGGAGGAGTTATGGACTCGATGTTTAGGCTCAGAAACTCAAAATATAATGAGTCTCTAAACTCTTTGATTTGGACTTTCGCGCCGAAACATATTCATTCCGGAACTCACGTCATTGAAATTGCTACGTTCATTCCCGTTTGCATATTCTATGAAGGCTACATTCCGCTTTTAAAAATAATGATGCTTATGGGAGTCAAAATTGGTCCAGACGCTTATTCATTCGCTGGGAAACGAGACAATGCCCGGATTGACCGCTCAGAGATACGAGCGTCTAACGCATCAAAGGAGGCCAGAACTGCTCGGTTGGAAGAGAGAACCGCGAAAGATGCTTATTTCGAAGTCGGGGAAGATCCAATGTATGCAGATTGAATAAACGTAAGCCTAAAATATCATTTCATGACTTAGACCGCGAGAAACTTTACGTGAAACTTTAAACGCGTTTTTCTCGAGACTGTCCTTTTTAAAACCCACGATTTTTCAAGTTCTACTGAACCGATTTACTTCAAATTTAGTATATGTCTTCTTTATAGGCTTTTCTATTTCATGAACTATCCTCATCCCCAAATTTCAATGTTAACTATTTTTAAAAAAATTCGAATCTAAAAAAAGGTGGTACAAAAATAATTTTTTTTTTCAAGCAGTCGCCATTTTGTAAAAAAAAAAGTTTTTTCAAAGTTTTTTAGTCCCAACGATAGAGGCATTTCTGTAAATTAATAATCTTTTTTTCAGATTGCTAGAAGGGGTTGAATCGTGGGTATGGTCGCGTGCCAACTTTTTGAGATCCCCCACTTCATCAGTTGCTAGCTTTTTGAATTTTGAATTTTTTACTTTCAATTTTTTTTACTGTATTCTTGAAATATTAATAAACATTCTATAAAAAAAATGAATAGTAAAAATATTGATTGCTTTTTTGTACAGTACTTCAAAAATTGCGTTAAATTCGTGCGTCTAGACCAGAATACCCCTTAAAATGGGCAATAAAACTCAGAAAGAGCGTTCAACTCCGGCCCAAGTATATTTATTGAAAACAGGTGAATATATCTTGTTTTTGGAAATATTTTTCTGCGGTATACTTCAATCTCATAAATCTTGACGAATTCTTCCTTATTTTAGGATGTTGATTGATTTTCGATCCTTTCCTTTTAATGCTTTTGATCGCCTTTTGAACAATTTTGCAAACCTGATGTCAAGTTCTCAGTACATTCGTCAAAATCTTCAGTTATCTATTATTTTCAGCTACTAACCGAATCTCTTCCTATATCATTTACGCAGACTGTATTGAATTTATTCTTTATGAATATTATTACCTCTTCACTCCTTGCAAATCATCTGTTAGGAAGGTATTAATACACTCCTTACGTGTCCACCCAGTAACAAATGGAGTCATCTATCGATTGAAAAATTGTTAATATCATATTTTCAAAATTAAGTTAGACATTGTTTAATTTTACTTAATACGATTAAACTGAAAATTAAACAAAACGGGAATTAAATGTAGTGCGACCCATTGTATGAATTACATTAATCGGCTTTCAGGGGAAAGTTGTTCTCTAACTTTGTTAACGATAAAAATATCGCTTCGGACATATGATCCCTTCAACCTTATTCTATATGATTGGCCTTGCATATCGAATTCCTGTTTTAATGTAGTCTTAAGTCTGTGAGTGAAAAATCATAATATTTGGCCACAATCCGTCATCACAACCAAAACCCTATACCCCTGAGAATGTCCCTGTCAGAATAGATTTGCTCGCGTTGATCATAATTAGCCGTGTTACTTGTTGCGCATTGCATTTATAAATATTTGCCATAAAATGAATAAATTTCATCACTTCGTCCAGCCAGACATGACGAAATGTCGACAAATGTATTGTACCACAGCTCCTTATAATGGCTTATAATTCAAGGTACATGACTATCCGATTCTCGGTCTAGGGTAAGAACCTTCACGAGGTTCTCAAGAGACCCCGACATCAGTCCGTTGCATTCTCATCTCACTCTCGCTGAATTCGAATTTACAATTTCAATTAGCCGCCAAGGGTGGCTGTAAGTCCATCATCAGGTAATTCCGAGCGCATCAACGAGCCAGTCCAGAGAGGAACCGCGTAGCCAGAGTTTGGTGGGGTTTTATATTGTAATATGTAATGTGAAGCGGAGCTGTTTTCATATTTGTTAATTGACGGTATCCGCTTGGGCTATTTGGAGGAACTAAGAGTGCAGTGCCATTTGTAAGCCGAGAAACTGATATTAATTATGCATGCGCATAGTCGGTCATTGTTTTTCTAGCTTCATTTCGATGGGCAGCTAAGGTAGGCTCTCGATATGGTTGACAGAACGAACTGGATGGCAAGGTATGGGGTGAAATGAGAGAAGATGACAGGAGACTTGGCGTTTCAAGCGTTTCGCGTCTTAGGATGAATATTTGCTAACTTAAATAGGTTTATAAAATTTACTGGAAGACTTGGGCGTATTTGAGGGTATTGAAATTTCAGTCCCTTGCACTTAACTGTAGATTAAAATATTGTGTTGGTAAAGAAATTTCGCATAATGTAGTAAATATGTTTACCTATAGGAGTTTTTTTTATAGCTTTTTTAGTAGAAGTAGAACAATGTTGCTGTAGGATCAATCTTCGGAAGTTATACCCGATGGTATAAAACAACAGGCTATTTTATAATTTGCAAGTGCAAAGGGGGACTAATAGCACGTATATAATACAAACGAGCATTATTGACCATAAATGAGAATATGATGAAGATAGTAAAAAACTATAGAAATAATGGAGTGAATGTCATAATGCTGTAGTTATGCATGAGCTGTTTACTTTGCAATGACTTGTTAAAGGTATATTAACAATTAATATTGTTTTTGGGTCATAAAACTTACGCCGGATTTGACTTGATAGGAGCCTGGAGTGATGTGGGTGACTTCCGCTTCTGCTGCAGATGGGAGTGGTATTATTGTGGTTCTCAATGAAAACTCTCTTTTTGTTTTCTTTTTTTTATTTATTTATTTCCGTTAATTACAAATTGTTTTTTCTGGTTCAATTTCACAATTTGTTTTATTTTTAATTTTCGTTCAATTTCACAATTTCTTTTCTAAATTAAACAATTACTCTTCTGTCTATTCACAATTTCTTTTCTAAATTGAGCAATTTCTTTTCTTTCTATTCACATTCTCTGTTCTTTCTATTTTTCTTTCAATTTCACAATTACGATTTCTTTTCTAACTGGACTTTCTAATTTTTTGTTCATTTTATTTTAATTTCTAACCACACGCGTTGACGGTTGAGATCACAAGCAGGAAGTCTCGCGTCGTTCCATTCAATATCCTTTTAGGCCATTGATATTTTGTGAAAACGGAACTAGGGAGACTATTAGGGAGACTATGGCTGTGGGCAGTATGTTAGTGATTTTAAAATAGGGGTTTTAATTTATTTTAATTATTTATCTATTGCATGTGGGAACATTCTATTGTATTTGTATGTGATGTGTTGATATTGGTAAAGGATATTCATGTGCCGAGACGAGATTGCAATAGGGGGAGTGATAATTAAATTAACTTAATTATATAACAGACTGAAATTCATTGAAATATTTAAGGGTGTTTGGTCACCAATCTACTGATATTCTATTAACCAACTAATAATATTTCAAATAATATTATACTACAAATAGTTTATGAATAAAAATCTAGCATGATGTTATGGAATTGTACTATACTACTGTTTTTTTTTTTATTTTTCTTTTATTTTTTGAAAATGCGACTACAGCCAATTTGCAAAATAAATTGCCCAATATTCGCGTCATGGGGCAGAGAAATTTAGCTTTATAAATAAATTATGTTTCGTTTACATTTTCAATCATAGCAACCCATAACCAACTCACCCACCCACACATAACCCTAGTACATCATCATCATCGGCACCACAACCGGGATCCGATCTTGGCCTATTTAGCAAGTTTCGAGGCTTGTTGCATTTTCTATAATAATTTATTTTTACGGGCAAGGTTATTAGCCTTGCGCCACGTAACCCTATTACATTGCTATTTAAAACAATCTAAGGTAAAGTGTTCGTAAACACAGGATACTTTTTATATTCCAGCTCCATGTGTTTTTTTGTTTGTTAATGACTGTTATATGGAATAGAATTTTATAATTTGTATTACATTGATCAAATACACAGTCATGATCGTCATGAATGCAGCATGAATGCAGCACGATATAATTTAATTGCCCAGCTCGGGCCGTAGTGTAAAGGCGAGCACTTTTGATCATATTTCCTTCGTCCAACGGGTCTCATATTTTGTTGACCAAACGATTTTAACGTTCCTTTTCATCATCATCATCGGCACTACAACCGGGAACCGGTCTTGGCCTTATTTAGCAAGTCCTGAGGCTTGTTAAATTTCCCATAATGATTTATTTTTTCTGGGCAAGGTCATTAGTCTTGCGCCAGGGGCTCCCCGACGGGGAATCGAACCCCGGTCTCCCAGGTGACAGGCGGGTATACTAACCACTATACTATCGTTCCTTTTAATGGAATACAATTTCACGATTTATATTTTACTGATCGAATACATGGTCTTTAACATTATGAATGGAATACGGATTTGAGTGCTTCCCAAGCTATAGGTGAGAGTTGGGGTAATGGCGACCATCGAGCCTTCTAGAGTGGTTAATGCATATTCTGAGGAGTTTCCTTCCAAAAAGCTCGCAGTTTTTCCATATGGGCCGACGATATTCAGGACCATATGGGAAATTCGTACGATACCCCAGATCGAATTAGCTGCATATAGCACAGAAGTTTAACTTTGGTGTCAAGTTTGTTGCTCCATTTCAAGGCGTTGTCCAGTTGCTTGGACCGACCGAGGATCCTTTTAAAAATGTAGGTGACATTTCGGATAAAACTCATTTTTGGGGTATAAATTACACCAACATATTTCATCCCGTCTTGTGATGTCATCGAAGTACCTCCTATTCGTATGAATATCGAGAAGTAAGTTGAGAGTGTTTCTTACTCAGAATTATAGCTACTGCTTTAGATGGATTAAGTCGAATCTTCCATTGACTATAATACTGATACAGTTCGTCCAGGTGACTGGTGAGTCGATTGGATGCGAGTTTGGGGCTTATGGATGTCATGTACACTAGGACGTCAAAAATATATCATATCTCCAAATATAATCTATATCCCATATCTTCATTTTATTTACTATTTATTGGCCTGTAAGAACCCGAGAGTGCATGACCTCACCGACTCGACTCCGCCATTGTTCCCTGTCCCGTGCGCTCTCCTTCCACGATCGACCATCCGATCCGATCTCCTCGAGGTCAAACCTAACATTGTCCTCCCATCTCCATCGCGGCCGCCCTGTCGGTCTCTTTCCCGTTGACTTACCGTCAAGAATTCCATGCACGGTCCTACCGTTGCCCATTCGCGCCACATGTCCGGCCCATCTTAATCTTCGCGACTTGATTACTCTCACTATTGTAGGTTTGCGGTATAGCTCTTCCAATTCGTGGTTTTGGAGTTGCCTCCATTGTCCTGCCGACTCGTCATATTTGCCGCCAAAGATACCCCTTAGGACTTTATTCTCGAATACACGGAATTTGTTTTCTTCCCGTTTTGTGATAGCCCATGTTTCGCATCCGTATAGAACAGTCGGCATGATTATGGTTCTATAGACACGGAGCTTTATATTCCGTGATAGCAGTTTGGATGTCAGCAGTTTACTGACTGCAGGCCAACTAGCGTTGCCGGAGTGTAGTCTTTTGTTAATTTCCTTAGACATTTCGTTAGTGGCCGTCAGTATCGTTCACAGGTATTTAAATTCTTTGACATTTTCAAATATCTTTTCCCTGATGTTTATGTGTGTTCTCTGAAGCCCACCTGCTCTCGCCATAATCATGTATGTTATTTCGTTGTGTCCTCATTTATTTCTAGGCCCACCTCTTCTGCCGCTTGCATGATGATTTCACAATTTTTACTTACAGTTTCTAGATTATCGCCCAAAACGGCGATGTCATCCGCATATGCGAGCACCTGTCTGACCCCGTTCAGGGATGATCCAGCCATGTTGTCGTCTTGTACCTTTCTGATGACAAACCCAAGGACAAGGTTAAAGAGACATGGTGAGAGGCCATCGCCCTGTTCTAGTCCGTCCCAGATTTCAAATGGTTCTGAGAGGTGGTTTTCTATTCGAACTCGCCCTTTGTTTTCGTTCATACAGATCTGAATGAGGGCAGAATTTTGTTTTTTTTTTTTGGATTCCCAGCTCAACTACAATATGGTAAAGTCTTTGCCTTGCGACTGAGTCGTAGGCTTTTTTGAAGTCAACGAACAGTTGGTGAACCGTCTTTCCGTATTCCCACTTCTTTTCCAGTAGTTGCCTTATTGTGAACATTTGGTCGCTCGTTGACCGGTTCCGCATTTGTGGTCTCCCAATATGTCTTCTACGTACGGTGTGATTCTCGCCAGTATGACATTTGTTAGTATTTTGTATATGGTTGCGAGCAATGATATTCCTCTGTAATTTTCGCAGTCAGATCTGTCACCTTTTTTGAAAATGGGGCCGATCCTATATTGTTTTAATCAGTTGGAGGATCTTTCGAGTGGTTGCCTCTCCCCCATGCGTCACAAGCTCTGCCGGTATGCAGTCGACTCCGGGAGCCTTGTTGTTTTTCAATCGGTTTATTACGTCTACAACTTCGTCGAAAGAGGGCTCTGGGATCTGGGGCACAGCTGTATGTACGTCTGGTGCGTTTATTTGTGGTTGATGGGTGCGCACATACATACCTCTGATATTCTTTGCTCCGTCATTTTCTAGGATTTTTTTGATCTGAGTCTTCTCCCATTCGCGTTTCTTGCGTTTGAAAAGTCTCGTTGTCTCTTTCCGAATTGTCGCATATCTTTCTGCGTTGACTTCATCATATCTTTCTAAGTGGATCACTCTTAGGCGTTTACGTTCTTCGATCTTCGCCCTGCGCTCATCGTCAAACCAAGGTTTGGACTTAATTGTTTTCTTAAATCCTAATACCTTTTGGACTGTCTGTTTGATTGTGTCTCTGATCGATGCCCATTTAGTGCCCAGATTGGTTTCCTCTTCCTCACTACTCCCATTCTCTGGATGCTAAATCTATTCGTTAGTTCCTCTTGATGTTGAGCTCTTTTGCGTAGGTCTTTTAGTTTATCAATGTCGAACTTTTTGCTTGTCTCCCGTAATTGCCCATGTGGGTTTGCTGCGAGCCGACTTCTAATTTTGCCCTTCACTAGAAGATGATCGGAGTCGCAATCTGCTCCTTTATATGATTTTACGTCAAGGATATTCGAGTGGTGTCTTTTGTCTATGAGGAATTGGTCTATTTGGTTACGCGTTACGCCGTAGAGTGATATCCATGTGGCTTTATGGATTTGTTTATGCTTGAACATCGTGCTTTTCACGACCAGATCTTTTGACGCTGCGAACGTGATAATTCGAATTCCATTATCATTTGAATCGTCGTGTAGGCTCTCTTTACCTATAGTTGGTTGGAAGATGTCTTCCTTTCCAATTATCGCATTGACGTCCCCGAGGAGAATTTTAACATCGAATGATCTCGTCGAATGGGTCCTTCGTTTCTTCGTTCGTAGATTCTGTTGAGGCGTGTACGTTTATAAATATATAATTGTACCATGGGCCCTGTATTTTTAGCACCGACATTCGGTCATTAATAAATTTCACATCTTTTACATGTGGCGTAATCTTCTTGCTTTTGATGAAGCCGGTTCCGAGGTTATGTGTGTGGGTACCTCCACACACCAGTGTAAACCCGTTGGTTGCGATTACCTGATGTGGGAGTCGGACTTCCTGAAGCGCGACAATGTCCATTTGATACTGTTTCACATTTTCTACGGCCGTCTGTATCGCGCCTGGTTTATATAACGTTCGAACATTCCACGTCCCGACGCGTATATCCGGCTTTTTCCGTTTTTCCGTCTTCTTTTTGCCGAGTCGGTGTTTTCCCTTATGGTAGGTGTTGTATGTACTGTGTTTTCCCTTATGGTAGTGTCGGCTCATCACACCCACGCCCACAGGGTTTGAGATTGTTTTTTGTATATTGATTATTGTTGCGGATTCACCAGGGACCAACAACGAGCGAATTCGCAATTGAATTACCTGTGGCACCACCCTAATCAATGTCAGCAATCAGCACCACGTCAAGGTTTCGACCAAGTGGGGGCCATATCTACATGGGTGTACTGAAAAGTTTCGGACCTCAACGTTTGCGTGAGTCGATGTGAGTGTTTTTATGATAATGGAGAAAATCGAGTATCGAGCTGTGATTAAATTTTTGTTTTTGAAAGGCAACAAGCCTTTCCGCATATGCGGATGACAGTAACGAAATGTCGAAGGAAATTAACAAAAGACTACACTCCGGCAACGCTAGTTGGCACGCAGTCAGTAAACTGCTGAAATCCAACCTGCTATCACGTAACATAAAGCTCCGCGTCTGTAGAACCATAATCATGCCGATTGCTCTATACGGATGCGAAACATGGGTTCTCACAAAACGGGAAGAAAACAAATTCCGTGTATTCGAGAATAAAGTTTTAAGGGGTATCTTTGGCGGCAAATATGATGAAGAGGCAGGACAATGGAGAAAACTCCACAACCACGAATTGGAAGAACTATACCGCAAAACTACAATAGTAAGAGTAATCAAGTCGCGAAGATTAAGATGGGCCGGCGCGAATGGCAACGATAGGACCGTGCGTAGAATTCTTGAAGGTAGACCAACGGGAAAGAGACCGGAAGGACGGCCGCGACGGAGATGGGAGGACAATGTTAGGTTTGGCCTTGAGGAGATCGAATCAGATGGTCAAGGGTGGAAGGAGAGTACACAGGACAGGGAACGATAGCGGAGTCGAGTCGGTGAGGTCATGAACTTCCGGGTTCCTAAAGGCCAATAAATAATAAAAAGAATAAGGCAACACCCCTACGCAAATGAAAGATGAGTTGAATTCATGTATGGGGACTCTGCACCATTATTTACCACAGTGAAATTTTGAGCAGCTGAATTTAAACGTGACCGTGAAAGCTTGGGAGACGATGAACGTTCCGGACGTCCAAAAACCGCAACAACTGATGATAATATCGCTAAAGTCACCAAATTGTGCTAGACCGCAGAATTAAAGTGAGAGAGATAGCAGAGGCTATGAAAATGTTCAAAGAACGTGTTTGTCACATATTGAATTAAAATGTAGGCATGAGAAAGCTGTCCGCGCGTTGGGTGCCGCGTTTGCTCACATCATCATCATAATCATCGGCACTACAACCGGGAACCGGTCTTGGCCTTATTTAGCAAGTCCTGAGGCTTGTTAAATTTTCCATAATGATTTGTTTTTTCCGGGCAAGGTCATTAGCCTTGCGCCAGAGGTTCCCCGACGGGGAATAGAACCCGCTCCTCCCGTGTGACAGGCGGGTATACTAACCACTATACTATCGCGTTTGCTCACGTTAGACCAAAAACGTGTTAGTATGGACAAATTAAAAATGAAATTCGAGTTTTGGCGCCGATAAATTTCCATCGATGAAACTAGGATACACCATTATACGCCCGAAACAAAAATACAATCAAAACATGGGACTGCAAAGGGGGAATCGGCTCCAAAAAAGCAAAAACTGTTTTTTCGACTGGGAAAGTGGTGGTGACTGTTTTTTATCTTCAAAAAGGAAAAACCATTACAGGAGCATACTACGCATCATTACTTGACCAACTGAAGGCAGAAATTGTGAAAAAATTGCCACATTTGCAGAAAATGAAAATCTTGTTTCACCAAGACAACGCGCCGTCTCCCACGTCACCGGTTGCCATGGCGAAAATCTACGAATTACGGTTTGAACCATCCGCTTTATTCACAAGATCTAGCCGCAAGGAACTTTTTTGTTCCCTAATCTAAAAATTGCGCTCGTAGGACAGAGATTTTCATGAAATGAGCAGGCAATCATCTTCGTGAATAGTTATTTTGCAGAAAAAAAAAGTACCGAGTACTATTTGGACGTATTAGAGAGATCGGAGCATCGCTTCACTACGTGTGTAGAGTTACAAGGAGACTATGTAGAAAAATAAAAACACATTTTATGAAAAAAATCGGTTGTATCTTTGTTAGGTCGGAAACTTTTCATCCCACCCTCGTATATTTATATCAAAAATCCTAAAGTAATCGTGATTGATTGCATATCTTACAATCGAGCAACAGTAGGACCATTTTTCAGCTAATTATACCCAAATTATATGATTCTGGAGCTTTCTCCCTTTGGCAAGATACAATAGATCAAACTTGCTGAAAACACTGATCTGCGTCTGAATCTGCCAGGATTGTCGTACCCAGTTAAACTAAGCTATATTGAGGTCATTGAAATTAGATCAGAAATAAAGGTTTTCTTTCTCGGGCAATGTTTTTGAACAGCGTTTACTTTCGTTTTATTGAAATCGATAGCTCCCATATTACAAATTGGAAATGATCCCCCAAGGGATCAGCAGAAACACCATCATCATCATCATTATCGGCACTACAAGCGGGAGCCGGTCTTGGCCTTACTTAGCAAGTCCTAAGGCTTGTTAAATTTTCCATGATAATTTGTTTTTCTGGGCAAAGCCATTAGTCTTGCGCCAGAGACTCCGCGACGGGGAATCGAACCCCGGTCTCCCGCGTGACAGGCGGGGATACTAACCACTGTACTATCGAGGAGCCCGATTAGCAGAAACACCCTACCTAAAAAGTTAAACGTTTCAAAGATCATTTTATTTTCAAAAATTAAATGAAAATGTAAATGCAAATATCTCCACGTCATCATTATCACTACAACCGGGATCCGAGCTTGTCCTTATTAGCAAGTCCCGAGGCTTGTTAAATTTTCAATATTTAATTTTCCGAGCAAGTTTTTTAGCTTTGCGCCAAATATCTGCACATGTACATATACATAAATATTAGTCACAAGAGCCATTTAGGCAACGCAATATGAAAATTCATGTTTAGACGTCCATGGGTATATTCGATAGTTAATAATTCCATATTCGTTCAGATTTAACTAACGATGGAGGATGATGTCATAGATGCTGGCAACACCGTGACAAACTTGCTGATCTCCTCCTCTTCATAAGTATCAACGGTATGACACTACTTGTATATGAATAGCCGAAGCGCATGGACACGAAATAAAAGGTATAAATACAATATAATGTGCAAAGTGCACGCGTTTTATTTATTAAACAGCAAATACAACAAGATTTATCTCTTGATCAGCATACTGACATGTAGGCGATCTGGAACTTTATCCCTGGCACCACGGAAAACGTGGTAAATAATGGTCGCTCCATGCTTCTTTTCGATAACGTCTTTTCTATCCAAGAAAGGGAACGCTTCTGTGAGCATGAACCCATTCTGGAGAGTACTCTCGAGATACATTGCATTGGGATAGAATGCTAGAATTTAAGATTATTTTCACTGCACATTGCCCTTGCAGTGTGGTCACAAATAATCTTGATAACGAAAAAGACATTATTGGGGTAGGACTTCTTATGTTGCGACTCTAGGCTTCTATGCATACCGAAGTAAGATCGCAAACACTATCTTTCGAACACCCGAAACTTCTCCACGTAGAATGGGGATATGTC
Organism: Microdon myrmicae; assembly: GCA_963931805.1. NCBI lineage: Eukaryota > Metazoa > Arthropoda > Insecta > Diptera > Syrphidae > Microdon > Microdon myrmicae. Next base: position 92,838,943 of record OZ007498.1, on the reverse strand, counting down.
ATACCATACCGGGCAGCCATACACCGATACTGGTCGTACGAATGTCGAGTATGAAATTATTTTAACTTCAGGGTCCTGAAGACTACTATGGAATAGGCTTCTTCTCACAGCATATGCGTTTTTAGCTGAGGTAACGGCTGCCGATACGTGTTTATCAAATTCTAGGCAAATACCAAGGTATCTGACCACAGCTTTTACTTGTAGTGGAAGATTATTACTTCCCACAATGGAAATTTTTTTCTAATTCCGTTTGGTTCCCTCGATGTCCCAGACACGGGGGTCCTGAAAAGAATAGTTTCTGTGTTATGGAAATTAATCTTTAATTTCCGTTCGTCGCAAAAACGGTTTGATTCCATTGTAGAATTCCGTTGTTGACATCAATCTTTTCTCCAGATCTGTACACCACAATATCGCCGGCCTATGCAATTGCATGTTTAAGAGAACCCACTAGATCCCTTGGCTTATTGCTAAATAGAATGGAAGAATTCACTGCTCCCTACTGCATGCCGTTTTTAGTATAAAACGTCATATCTCCAGATTTCACCACAAACTGTTTACCCATTATCATCATCATCATCATTATCATCATCATCATCATCATCGGCACTACAACCGGGAACCGGTATTGGCCTTATTTAGCAAGTCCTGAGGGTTGTTAAATCTCCCATGATAATTTGTTTTTCCGAGCAAGGTCATTAGTCTTGCGCCAGAGGCTCCCCGACGGGGAATCGAACCCCGGTCTCCCGCGTGACAGGCGGTGATACTAACCACTATACTATCGAGGAGCCCGTTTACCCATTATCATACCTTAGATAACGTATAACAAATATTCGGGCATAACCAGATTTGATAACTTATGTACCAGCTTCCCCATGCCGTGTTGAAAATCTATCCAAAGTTAACTGAAAAAGCTCTTATGCTTTGTCGCTTTGCCCCGTTCCACTGTATGTCGGAAACAAATTTCGACGCGGCATGAACCGTGTCATGTTGCGATCTAAGACCAACTGGTTTTTCGGAATGGTACAAGATTCATCACCCCAGTTTATTTACGGGTTGGATCATCATCATCATCGGCACTACAACCGAGTATCGGTCTTGGCCTTATTTAGCAAGTCATGAGGGTTGTTACATTTTCCACAATGATTTGTTTTTTTCGGGGCAAAGTCATTAGTCTTGCGCCAGAGATTCCGCGACGGGGAATCGAACAATGACGCCAATTATTAAGTTCATGGCGTATCGAAATATGGTGTGGGAGAGCCCAATTTTCGAGGTCGCGGTTAGAATGAATGGATTTCTTCACTCTACTGCTTCGAAATAAGCACCAATTGAATTCGTGTTCTTTTGCAAATCCTCGACCACTATTAGCTTTTCGTTGGAGTTGTGGTGTTCCTCCAATCTTCATGAGTTACTGATCTGTAATTGTCTCCGATGTTGTCGTTGTGTTGTTCATTAATTAGATCTGTACACCAAAATATCGCCGGCCTATACAATTGCATGTTTGAGAGAACCCACTAGATCCCTTGTCTTAGTGCTAAATAGAATGGGAGAATTTACTGCTCCTTGCCGCAAGCCGTATTTAGTATAAAAGGTCATATCTCCAGATTTCACCACAAACTTCATTATTTACTGATCTGTAATTGTCACCGATAAGCTTTTGATGGTTTGGTTGGTTAGTGACTTAATCTGGTTAATGACTTGACTGTCTATAGCGTAGTTTCAGCGTGGAATGCAGAACGCTTTTTTAGATTCGAGCATCAGTCATTGAGTTTCTGTATCGATTTGTGTGGCCCTCCGTGTGAGACACATTTGGGATAGAACCATTAATTTTATTAGTAACAATGTATGAGTTTTCTTGAACATAAAGAGGCACATAATATTGACACGAAGGGAATCATGTTAGCAACTTTACGTATAATGGCATCACTGTTTTCAGCTTTTCTTTTTTTATAAGTAGTTCTTAGTAAATATTTAAGGGCTCCGTCTCGAATTATAGGAAGCTACTACGAACAAAAAATATACAACCAGCTGTCCTAGCTTAACTAATAATTAATTGCAACCAATTAGAGTCGCCGGGCCGTTGCTATTATGCAGTTTTTAATTTAGATGTGGGCTCCTCGATAGTATAGTGGTTAGTACACCCGCCTGTCACCCGGGAGACCGGGGTTCGATTCCCCGTCGGGGAGCCCCTGGCGCAAGACTAATGACCTTGCCCAGAAAAAATAAATCATTATGGAAAATTTAACAGTCCTCAGGACTTGCTAAATAAGGCCAAGACCGGTTCCCGGTTGTAGTGCCGATGATGATGATGAATTTAGATGTACCCAAACCGATTCACATTATTGCTAACTCAGAAGTACAACAACCCCCAGAAGAGTTTAATATAGCATCGATTAGCCGATATATGTTTCAGATTGTCATTAGGAGGTATTGCAATGTAATGACTGTAACCTTTAGACCGTCAAACGGAACGATGCCAGCACCCCGTCATATTATTGTGTAAATTAACTGTCTACAAGACAGGGTTCATAGTTCAAGTTGAGTCACATCAACGTCAGCTAATCATAATCCAAATCAAAACAAAACACCATCTCGAACAATTTGTTCATGAATGTCAAATGCCACTGTGATCATTTGTTGCAGTTTCCTCCATTTACGTCAGTCACTCCTCCTTAATTAGTTTAATTTATCTGCGCTTCACCAAATAGGATATTAAATAACTCCCACTGCGCCCTGAAATATGAGTAACCAATTCAAGCTTAGTTCAAGCAAGCCGCTCGCATTGACATTCACTTGCTGGAGAGCGTGCCCAACTATATGGCCGGTCGCTAGAGCACAGTCACATGAAACAATCGCAATCCAACTAACGACAACTAGAGAATCAATCGCAACTATTTAGCGAATTACTCTACCACCACACATTGGAACGAATAGCGGACCCGTGTACCTGCTGCTATTTGCGTTCGAATTCCGAGTTTGCGATCACTTCCTATGTGAACGAAACGCAATAAGGTGTTTTTTCAGAGCCTCATCGTTCCACCTTGCTTTCCAATCTACTACCGGTTGCCGACCGCAACAACTATCAATGTCATTCACCAGCCCCACCTTTACTATACGCTATCTTATGAAGTCTTTTGTAATAGCTGGTTTTACAAAACATATTTTAATATGGTTCCGATTAATGGCGCGTTCTAGCCGAAGGTTGAGATACGCATTTGCCGCACTAATTTCATGTTGCTATTGCTCACTACTCGGCAGAGATAAGAGAATTGTGGTCGGGCAGAGATAAGGCGTTCCACATCGACTGGAAATATGTAGCACAACACGTCTAAAGTATACGGTGAGGTGCCTTGATCACATGAGTAACCACCAAACCTCACAACTAGGTGTGGGTCAACTCGTTTTCGACTAGAAACCCCTTCTGCTTTGTGATTTTCTACTATCTAAAGCGACACTGGGAAGTTTTTTTATGATAACGTGACACAACATCCTACATTTTCGCAATTCATGTTAATTAGTAAGAATGTACAAATCACTGATAAGAACACACAGGGAATAGAAAAATCACGGGCAAAGCTTATTCATACCTTTTTGATAAGAAAATATTTCAATACTCTGAAGATCCAGGAGAGTAAGCGACCAACTTATTCATCACGAGGTACTTGGAAGGCATTGCCTGACGGCGCCAATTCCTGCTGTGTTATGTATCCCACTTGCGATTTCACACTCCCTGTCTAACCTGATATATGAGGTATTTGTTTTAAGGATATTTCTCCACTACCAGTTGACAGAAAAATACGTTGAACACGTGAAAGATGATAGATACAATTTGAGTGAAAGATGATAAGTACTATTTGAAGTTATAGAGAGATATGAGAGTTTGATAAGATAGAAACGCATGACTTATGCAACGCATGGGAATCGCCACCATAACTAATTAGGCATTCGGAATCCATACTAATTTGTTCTTTTTTTTCATATACCTTTTTAAAATGAATCAAGCAAACAATCAATCTATCAATCAAGATTCAAATCTTTGTAGTAACTTCGAATTTCGGCTACACCAATTCTCACGGGCATGCAGGTCCTCCGCTATTTACCAAATCTTACATCCCTTCATGTAATCTCATGCTATCTACGCTCAAGGAATCCCTTATAATATTCAGGCAATGTCTTATGATTGCTATAGTTAATCATTGATTTTTGATTTTACTGGAATGCAAAGCTATGCTTTACTTGAAAGTAGGACTTCTGACCTAAGGTAGAGAAAGAGAGAGTTCAACAGAATTTGGTTGTGCAGCAACAAATTAACTTGGACAAAGCCTTATATATATGTAGATATATATATATATATATATATATATATATATATACTTATATAGATCTGTATATATATATATATATGCTCCTCAATAGTATACTGGTTAGTATACCCGCCTGTCACGCGGGAAACCGGGGTTCGATTCCCCGTCGGGGAGCCTCTGGCGCAAGACTAATAACCTTGCCCGGAAAAAAACAGATCATTATGGAAAATTTAACAAGCCTCAGGACTTGCTAAATAAGGCCAAGACCGGTTCCAGGTTGTAGTGCCGATGATGATGATGATATATATATATATATATATATATATATATATATATATATATATATATACATAAACAAATATACATATACATCATCATCATCGGCAGTAAAACCGGGATCCGGTCTTGGCCTTATTTAGCAAGTCTCTCCACCGGTATCCGGTACTTGTTAAATTGTCCATAATAATTTGTTTTTCCGGGGAATGTTATTGCCCCGCTTGGTAGAAACCTTGACGCGGTGCGGGGGCTTAAGTACAATGAATCACTCGGGCTATGCTGACGGAAGGATATGCTTCCAGTAGGGTCACCCATGTCAGACAGGCTACCGAGGAGTAATACACAAGGATCTACCACCCCTAATCCAGGGTGTTACGCGTCACCGCGCTCATTGGATGGTTTGCAGCCAGGGGTATACCGGCTGTATTATAACGGCGCCTCTCTGTCACCGGGTCGAATCAGAGCAGTAAGCAGACCTTACCACGTCAAAACGGGGCTCTGATGTGGCGGACTATTTGAAACCCCAAGTCTCGTGGGATCAAAAATGAATAACCAATATACAAAAATCCCACGAAAGGCCCGGTAGGCGTAGGTGTGATGAGCCGACACTACCATAAGGGAAAAAATCATCAAGAAAACACCGACTTCGCAAAAAGAAGACGTAGGGAAAAACTGAAAAAGCGGGATATACGCGTCGGCACGTGGAATATTCGAACGTTATATAAACCAGGCGCGATACAGGCGGTCGTAGAAAACGCGAAACAATATAAAATGGACATCGTCGCGCTTCAGGAAGTCCGACTCCCACATCAAGTAATCGAAACCAACGGGTTTACACTGGTGTGTGGAGGTACCCACACACATAACCTCGGAACCGGCTTCATCAAAAGCAAGAAGATTACGGCCCATGTAAAAGATGTGCAATTTATTAATGACCGAATGTCGGTGCTAAAAATACAGGGCCCATGGTACAATTATATATTTATAAACGTACACGCCTCAACAGAATCCACCGACGAAGAAACGAAGGACACATTCTACGAGACCCTAGAGGAAGTATTTGATGGGATCTCATCATTCAATGTTAAAATCCTCCTCGACGACCTCAATGCGAAAATTGGAAAGGAAGATATCTTCCAACAAACAATAGGTAAAGAAAGCCTACATGACGTTTCAAATGATAATGGTATTCGAATTATAACGTTCGCAGCGTCAAAAGATCTGGTAGTGAAAAGCACGATGTTCAAGCACAAGCAAATCCATAAAGCCACATGGATATCACCCGACGGCGTAACGCGTAACCAAATAGACCACTTCCTCATAGACAAAAGACACCACTCGAATATCCTTGACGTAAGATCACATAGAGGAGCAGATTGCGACTCCGGTCACCTTCTAGTGATGGGAAAATTAGAAGTCGGCTTGCAGCAAACCCACATGGACAGTCACAGGAGACGAGGAAAAAGTTCGAGATTGATAAACTAAAAGACCTACGTAAAAGGGCAGAATATCAAGACGAACTAACGAATAGATTTAGCATCCTAGAGAATGACAGTAGTGAGGAAGAGGAAGCCAATAGTGTGGACACTAAATGGGCATCGATCAGAGACACAATCAAACAAACAGCCCAAGAGGTATTAGAATTTAAGAAAACAACTAAGTCCAAACCTTGGTTTAACGATGAGCGCAGGGCAAAGATCGAACAACGTAAACGCCTAAAAGTCAACGCAGTAAGAAACGCGACAATTCGGAAAGAAAAAACTAGACTTTTCAAACGTAAAAAACTCGAATGGGAGAAGACTCGGAAGGAAAAAATCATAGAAAATGCCAGAGCAAAGAACAGCAGAGGTATGTATGCCGGCATAAATTCAATTAGAAATTGCTACCGAGGGAGAGCCAAAATAACCCGAGACACAAACAGCTGCTTGGTGACAGAAACAAAAAATATCGTGACAAGATGGAAGCAGTACTTTGAAAACCTGCTCAATATGCGCACCCATCAACCACAAATAAACGCACCAGACGTACATACAGCCGAGCCCCAGATCCCAGAGCCCTCTTTCAACGAAGTTGTAGACGCGATAAATCGACTGAAAAACAACAAGGCCCCCGGAATCGATTGCATAGCGGCAGAGCTTGTGAAGCATGGAGGGGGGGGGGGGGGGGGCAACCGCTCGAAAGATCCACCAACTGGTTAAAATAATATGGGACAAGGAAGTCATCCCGGAAGAATGGAAAACCTGAATAGTCATCCCCATTTTCAGAAAAAGCGACAGATTTGACTGCGGAAATTACAGAAGAATATCATTGCTCCCAATCACATACAAAATATTAACAAATGTCATACTGGCAAGAATCACACCATACGCAGAAGAAATATTGGGAGACTACCAATGCGGATTCCGTCGGAACCGGTCAACAAGCGACCAGATGTTCACAATAAGGCAACTGCTGGAAAAGAAGTGGGAATACGGCGAGACGGTTCAACAACTGTTCGTGGATTTCAAAAAAGCCTACGACTCGCTCACAAGGCAAAGACTTTACCACAATGTGGTTGAGCTGGGGATCCCGAAAAAATATGCCGCCCTCATTCAAATTTGCACGAACGAAAACAAAGGGCGAGTTAGAATAGAAAACCACCTCTCAGAACCATTTGAAATCCGGAACAGACTAAAACAAGGGGATGGCATCTCACCATGCCTTTTTAACCTTGTCCTCGAGTATGTTAGACGACAACACGGCCGGATCATCCCTGAACGGGGTCGCACAAGTGCTCGCGTATGCGGATGACATCGCCGTTCTGGGCGATAATCTCGAAACTATAAATAAAAACTGTGAAATCATCATGCAAGCAACAGAAGAGGTGGGCCTAGAAATAAACGAAGATAAAACGAAATACATGATTACGACGAGAGCAGCTGGACCTCAGAGAACACATATAAACGCCAGGAGCAAGATATTTGAAAATGTCAAAGAATTTAAATATCTGGGAACGATACTGACGACCAGAATCGAAACGTCAAAGGAAATTAACAAAAGACTACACTCCGGCAACGCTAGTTGGCATGCAGCCAGTAAACTTTTAAAATCCAAACTGCTATCACGTAATATAAAGCTCCGTGTCTATAGAACCATAATCATGCCGATTGTTCTATACGGATGAGAAACATGGGCTCTCACAAAACGGGAAGAGAACAAATTCCGCCTATTCGAGAATAAAGTTTTAAGTGGTATATTTGGCGGTAAATATAACGAGGAGTCAGGACAATGGAGGAAACTCCACAACCACGAATTGGAAGAGCTATACCGCAAACCTACAATAGTGAGAGTGATCAAGTCGCGAAGATTAAGATAGGCCGGTCACGTAGCGCGAATGGCGATGATAGGACCGTACATAGAATTCTTGACGATAAACTAACGGGGAAGAGACCGACAGGACGACCGCGACGGAGATGGGAGGACAATATTAGATTGGACCTCGAGGAGATCGGATCGGAAGATCGAACGTGGAAGGAGAGCGCACGGGACGGGGAACAATGGCGGAGCCGAGTCGGTGAGTTCATGAACTTCCGGGTTCCTACAGGCCAGTATATAATAATAAATAATAATAATGTTATTACCCTTGCGCCAAAAAATATACATATACATATATATATATATATATATATATATATATATATATATATATATATATATATATATATACATATATATATATATATATATATATAATTGTGGCGAACTAATTAAGAACGATACTAGAAATTTTGTTTACAGTATTTTTTTATTAAAATTCTTGGCTATAAACAGTTTGTAAAATATTTTGTATATATGTATTTTAGTATATTAATTAAAATATAAATAATATATACACAAAAATAACAAAAAAAACATAAAATTAAATTCAAAAGGTTTTGTACAACAAAATTAGCTGGCGATTTAATTAAGACCGATTTGTTTCTTCTTGTATAATTTCGTTTTAAACGTAAATATTTGTTGGTAAATATAATCATTTGTTTGAAAGTAAACGGAATTATAAGTTCTTGCTTTGTTTTAAGACAGGAACGAGATATGGGAAAGAAAAAAAGCTGTACAAAAAACACGAGAGAAGCGATAATAAATCATCGAAATAATGAAAGGTTGTCATATAAAAAAATTTCAAAAAAGCTTAATTGCTCTAAAACAAGCACACCGAAATACGGAAAACCACTCGAGAGGAAAAAGGCACTCAGGAAACGAGTTCAAGAAAAATGACTCAGGACAAAACGAGTGAAAGAGAAGACCAGCCAGGAATCGAGCGAAAGTGAGGACAACTGCGGGCTATATAAGGCGATCGCATCTACAGAACGACCAGGATCACCGGCCAAAGCGCAGATTATCAGACGACAAAGACGTGATCTGCGTTTACTACCGCACTCAAGACTCGCCGGTCTTTTACGATTTCTTTCCCACAATTCCCCCATCGAAGTAGTTAGAGAACAATTGAACTAACCCTGTCCACACGATCCTTAGATACTTCTTCCCCTTTCTTTTCAGATATCTTGAGACCGAGCCCAACATCCTCACGGATGTGGGTGATTATGGTTATCGCAAGATGACCAGAAGCCAGAGACAAGATGAAGGACACGTTTGTCCTTGTCTCCCTAAAGTCGGACAGTGCTGGATTTACGCTCCACACAACAAAGGGAGGTAAAACTTAGACGTCGCTATAGAAAGCGCCGGCCGCAATTTCAGTTTCTTTTCCTTTCAGCAACAGCGGCTAAATCACACGCCGTAGTTAGCCATTATATATTTATCTAATATTACATATTAATTGATAATGTATTGTACGCCGAAATAAAAAAACAAAACAAAACGAGAGAGTGAAGAACCAGTAAGTTCATTAAGAAATATAACTGTAAATAGGACAGCATTTAGTCTTAACTGAAAAATCGAATTATAATTTTTTTTTGGAAAACAAATGCGGAATTTCATCATCATCATCATCATTGGCACTACAACCGGGAACCGGTCTCGGCCTTATTTAGCAAGTCCTGAGGCTTGTTAAATTTTCCATAATGATTTGTTTTTTCCGGGCAAGGTCATTAGTCCTGCGCCAAAATGCGGAATTTAATGTTCAAAAAATCTCTTTCATAGGATTTTTTTGCGAATCTCTAAGAATTGGGTGAAAAACCAGCCTCTACAATTTGTAATTACTTTTACTATTTATGTAGAAAGTTCATGACGTCACTAAACCGGCTAAGCTGCCGCTTCCCTGCACCCTTCGCCCCTGATTACATTTTCCTTTTATCCCCATCGCAATAGTGGTAATTAATGGTTTTGTTTTATCCTAATCTTAACGTGATGACTTGTAACCAACTATGAACTGGTAGAGGTGCGATTATGAGCAAATGATCACCGGAAACCACTCACAAACAAGATAGGCTACTCTAATCACTCATCGTATTTGTTAGTGTTGCACGAGACTCTATAAAATCCATTACCACGAAGGTGGGTAGTTACTTCGGATATGCAGTGAAAGCATAAGGTGCCACTTTTTAAGGAACTGTCTTTGTCCATACATGATCCTGACAAAACAATTGTAAAATTAGGATAATTCGATAGAGAGCGCATGAAGCACTACAAAAATGTGATTAAGTGCCTCCCCATCATGAATCAAATGTTCAGCCGCGTATTGTCCACAACGAAAAGAATAAACACACCCAGGATAAAACGTACACAATATATCGCAAAAAGAAAACACACTGCTTATGGGTGATCAATAATTCTTTATTTGTTACGTTTTAGTCTCTACATAAAAATCACTTTGTTCTCAGCCATTATTACATATGTTAGTGTTTTTATACTGCACTTAAACTTATTATTAATACAAAATTGATTTATATGAATTTTAATTTTACTACACACACGACTCCAGGTATTTTCACGTCCTCGGCGCGCGACGAGGAGCGGGAGCGGCAACGACCGTGGCGGTCGAGGATGGAATTAGACTCCAAGATTCAACCCTCGTTTGGGGTGAGTTTGCGGTGTGGTGGTAGATATCCTCTCCACTAAGGATATGTATTTACTTACCACCAGAGAAGCGTAAAGTCTATCTCGGTGGAATAGAAAACCAGATCTCGTAATGGAGATCATGGTGGTATGTGTGTGATCGTTCAGATCTGTGTTGTTTACTCATGCGCGGAGGCAATGGCAAAACAAAGCAGGCAGGCGGCAAGGACAAAGGGGTCGAGAAGATGGTTTCTATGAAGTGCATCGCGTCTAAATAAATAAATAAATAAACGACGATACATCGAAGAAATGTGGTAGAAGAAAAGGTGGGGCGAGGACACCATAAATGTCTTAGATGAGTGATGGCCTTGTGTAAATATACGAAGAGACATTGGGAGGAGGTGCTAATGGATTACAATACTTTATACAATGAGAATTATATATCATATCTTGGGTCGGTGGAGGAAACGAATCCCCTGTCTGCATTTGTATATGCAGGGTAATTCTTTTGTGGCAAAGCACGAAATTGGTGATTGCTTATTAGTAGGAAAACAAATCATGGGTTGATTATTATGCATGTTTATATGCGGAGGAATTCGGTGCATGGCAGATGACGCTAAATGCGGTATTTGCTTTTGTCCCTTGGACAAGGAGTCTGCTAGATATGTGCATGTGGGAAGATTAGAGTGCACATGAGGGACAAAATTGTTTGGCAAACAATGGTGCCGGAATAGTTTTCCTACTTATGATACAAGCATGCAGACGAATTATTTTTCCAGCGAATTCTACTGGCGCATTGGATGTGAAAACAGAATCTTTCAGGTATTTTCATGAAATTCGTTGAAAGCGTTAATGTCCTTGAGAAGGGAAATGTTTTCATTGCATTAGCGGGAAACAATGGGAGTTGGGTTGTAGTTAAGGGGGTTTTACAGGTAAGTGGGCTGTGGGGTTTGGCGAAACCGCCACAGTCCATGATACCAGCACACGTTCAGAATGTGTCAGGAAAATATCGGGATTAGTGCAACAATAAAAACATCTATTCACATTTGTACAATGACTCCAAATTCTTTAAAATAGGCGTTGGGTATAAATACACCGGGGAGACCGGGGTTCGATTCCCCGTCGGGCTGCCTCTGACTAATGACCTTGCCCGGAAAAAAAAAATCATTATGAAAAATGTTGACAAGCCTCAGGACTTGCTAAATAAGGCCAAGACCGGTTCCCGGTTGTAGTGCCGATGATGATGATGATAAATACACCGTTTCATTCAATTTTCGTAGGCCCCCTGAAACTCTGTCACCGGAACTCTGTCTTGACGCACTTTGCCGGAGCTTTTTGAACCAGTCGAAATTGAGTCGAAATGTCCTCCTTTCAGATCTCTCTCAATGCATGGAACAGCAAAAGTCACTACTACACTGTTACGAACCAAACGTTCGCATGCAACTGTTTTTTTCCTAGGCGTTCGACCGCAGTCTAAAACACGTGCTCACACCAACGTCTCAGAGCCAACTGCGGATAACTCACCCGCTTCACGGACGTCCCCCACTACCACTTCCTGTAAACATAGCGGAAAATTGCCCATATTTTCCGGACACACCCCGTACTTTTCGTTGTCAGATGAATACAAAATCCTTCGAAATCGACCTCAAATCAATTCAAAACCTTTATAGGAGAAATACTATAAATCATTTTTAGAAATACAGAACTCGTTCACCGACAAGACCATTTAGAAAACTCTCCAAAGGGCAATTGTTTTTTTTATTAGACTGTTGAAATACAACTATAAGTGAAAACATAGTGCAAACGGAGAATAATTCTTCCAGTGCGTCGATCGAACACCTAATGCATACTAAGCCGACTTAAAAATCATTCCGGGCCATTTATACAGGATGAGCCATACCCATATGGCTAGTTTCAACGCAGATTAAAAAAAGAATGACAGAAGTTAGCAATGTTTTATTAATGTCTCTATAAACTATAAAAAAGATGATATAACTCATAGAAATTGTGTTGTCCAATCGACTTCCACCTGGTTGTTGACATTTTTGAAGTTGGATTCGCAAATTCTTAAAAATCACTTTGACAATTTCTCAAAAACACCTTGACAAGTTGAAATGTCGTTGATTTCCGGTCCAATACTTTGTTGTAATGCAGAGTTCTAAACACTAATATTTTTGGATATATAGACTGCTTTATGGCTCATTGACATAACAGTTATCCTTCGAACAGTATGGGCAGAATGTCCTGAAATCCGCGAAACACCTGATGAATGAAAGAGCTGATGTTGATCATCCACCACTATTTGCGCACCTTCTTAATATTGAAAACCGATAGTATTGTAATATGCCTTGAAATATATTGAAGTTTTATAAACAACACATCTGTTATGATGACTGCTGCCGCTACCATTAACTGTCAAGCCGTTGATTTTGACGAATTTCATATAAAAGGTGATAGAAAATGAAAACGTAGATCCAGTAATAGAAAAAATCTCTAGTCAAGAAAAGTTAGATAAAAAACGTCTACAATGAGAAGAATGACATGAGTAACGTCATTTTGAAAACTTGTCAATTAATTACGACTTTAGTCGGAAGTTGGATTGGATTAATTGTCGTGCCAAAAACTACAAAAAAGTTTGTTCGCTCCACGCAACCCCTTTGGGATACTTCTCAAGAAAGACCTCCATAATAAATAGTTAAATGTGGTTCTAACCTGAAGCATTTTTGGTGTTAGAATTCTCACAAGTGATAACTCGACAGATGAAGTCATATACTATAATAGTAAGCCTCCTTTGCAAGACCAGCCAACGCGCAACGTTTCAATAAAAAGACGACACGATATCACCCTCAGTATTGTAAATATCGCCGGATCCTGTAATTCATCTATACCTCTTACTTACCCACTCATTCCTGTGGGAAATATTCGAATCCAGAAATTTTTTTCGTCTTGTTTTTAGGAAAAATTCGATACTTCACTCTCATGAAATTTTGAATAAACATGTAGCGTGAGATACCTAAATGATAAACGAAAAAAAAAGATATACGCACACAAATGCGTTTTGGAGACGACGAATTGATACAGCAAAAGGAGTGGAAAGTGGATAAAAAAACCAACAGACGAGGGTAGAAATCGTCTGGTACTCATACGTCGACGTCGGTTTCAGCTTCTTCCTCTTCGGGTTTTTGAAATGTTTTTTTCGAAGAGGAAGAAGGCTCCCTTCCAGCAGTCCCTTTCTGAATTATTCCTTTGCTCTCATACTTGAGACACCATTTCGTAGTCTGGTTGACTCTTTGATGGAAGTGCGAGGAGAACACAATCCACCAGGCAGGGTATTCTGGTACCGGGCTTTTTTGTAACCGTGGGAAATTTATCTTTTTTACGGAGTTGTATATAGCTCATAGGGAAGGGACTTTTATTATTATCTTTCTTCTCCTTTCCGCTGGCATGAGCCAGCAATCGATGAGAATCAATGCAGAACCTAACCTTGAATGCAAAAGTCCATGCAAAGGAACATCAGCAAGGCTCGAATGCGCAGCTTCAACCGCAACGGATTGTAGAGGCTGCTTGTTGGATGTGGACACTGTAATAGCATTGCCTAAAATCTGCTTAATTATCCTTCAACAGTGCCGGAATGAGGAAGGCGAAAGAGGGACAATTTAAAGTAGAGCTTGTGTGGTGGCTACGTATTAAAATAATGTTGACGAGGTTGACGACGAAGAAGACAACATTGATGTTGGGCCATCGCCTAAGGGGGAAACAGATTATACCACGATGTGTCTGTTTGAAGCCTCTGATGTGACTTTTAATGGCGAGTGATTTTATTATTGAGTGATTTATCGTGTGAGCGTAGGGGTTCGATTCTGACTTTTGAAGTATGCGTGATCTGAGATGGACGGTTCGATTGACGATGCTGATAAACGTTAACTTGTTGATTTTATTTGGAGGCGTCTCGAACAGCGGATACAACGGACCACCAAGAATGCGGCTGTAGTGAAGAGCATTCATGACAGAACAGTGGAAAATTAAATTAATGAAACTGATTGGCATGAAGGGGGACAATGATCGATTGAATTGACCGGATATATAAGACAAGACCGACAAATATATTAAATTAACCACAGTTGCGGCCATGTGGGTAATGCAAACAGATAAAATGTTTAGCATTGAGATGAGAATATATCAAATATACAGCGTAATTAGGAAATCCTGAGACTGACCATTTTAAACGGTGGAGAAGATATCCACGACAAAAAATAACAACATAATTAAACTATTAGAAATATATCGGTAAAGAAGTAAACGCTAACTTAATCCAAATATCATCCAGCTGCGTTCACCTCTTGAAAATAGAATCATTTCATTTTTTCTTATTTTGCTTTGATTTTTATCTGTATTATTATATTTACTTATATAAAGTCGGAATTCTACATTGACGTCAGCGACTTGAAAGATTTTGATCTAGAGCGAATGTCACTCCTTTTGTCCTCATCGATAATACAATACTGCAATATAATTCCACCGCAAATGTTTCTTGGCGTCTTTCCTCTTTGCTAATACAAGGTGGCACAAAATGAATCACCCTATCGGGAGATGTTATAATTATTGCAAATGGCGTTATACGTCAATCATATTTAACATTTGCGGACTAGACAGCTGCAGAATACAAACAGACAAACAATGGAGGGCGTGTGAATTACTGTCAGGCCATCCTAAATCTCAACAACGAAGAGGACGCTTTTGTGTCGAAAAACATCATGAGCGACGAGGCGTATTTCCACTTAAGCGGTTACGTCAATAAGCCAATTCTTCGCTGGACAACCATATATATGAGCATTGGCCTGATTAACGTCATGTAGCATATGACTTTTACCCTGCTGTCAAGTTGACTACTCTAAAATAGCCTCTTTGTCATAGCAAACGTTTTCCTAGCTTTGATCAAAGCAAACATGTCTGTTGAAATACAGATATTGAACTAGCCAGATGCCAAGGTATCTGTGAAACAGAATTTCCTATCGTATCCGTGAAGCAAAAATTCCCACCGTATCTGTAAAGGAAGGTTTTTCATCGTAATCATCATTATCATTATCTTTTCCGACTTGGTTATCGGAATCTTGTTCCTTTGTCTTATGATCTGTGGTGCCGCCGCTTATTCTCCGATCTTTTTTATCGATTTTTTTTTTTTTTTTTTTAATAGACTTCTCTCGGGAGAGGCGAACCTATAGCGTCGAGTGGGCGCCCCGAGATGCCATCAAATAGCTGTTGCAGTTCTTTTTGAACAGTTGCAGGTTGTAACGCTCCGGGAACACTCGCGTGGGAAGGGAGTTCCACAGCTTCCCCGCTCTGTAGCGGAACGAGTTCTGATGTAGGGATGTTCGCGCTGTCGGGAGATGAACCACAAACTGGTGCGATCCGTCGGATTGTCTTGTGGAGCGCATATAGACCGAATTGCGTGGAACAGTGCCAAGAATCTCCGAAGAACAGCACCCGTGATAATATCTGTAGAACAGACAGAGGTCGGCCACGCGCCTTCGATGTGATAGCGACTGTAGTCCCGACGTCAGCGCCGAGTCCCCGATCAGGCGGATCGCTCGTCTTTGTACGCTCTCAAGTAGGTCGAGGGTATGTTTAGGAGCCGAGCTCGGGTCTAATTTATATAATTTATATAGGAGAAGAAGTTGGGCCGGAGTAAAATATTTCTTGGCTCTAAAAAGATAGCTCAGTTTTCCTGAGGCCGACCTGGCGATGCTCGACACGTGTTTATGCCATGATACATTCCCACAGACCGTGACGCCGAGCAGTTTCAAGCTATCCCCAGCCTCGAGGGCCCGGCCATACATCATCAGCTGTGGAACCGATGATCCGGTTTTCTTTGTGAATGTTGTATACTGGGTCTTCGTTGCGTTGAAGTCGACAAGATTGTTTGTTTTTCCCATCTAGCCTGAGAAACGAGGGTACTCATGCTATTCAGATGAATACAAAGGACTACGGGATCGGTAATGCTTTGTTTGCCTTTTCCATCATAAACATCTATCAGGGATAGTGTTATGAGTTTATGATTGTATGACCTTGTTTGCATAAGCGTGCCTTTGCATTAGGTCCTACAAGGGATTTAGGTGCTAATTGTATTTAGCTACCCGAGTATGCATCCCTTGTTCGGTTAATTTACCGATAATGGTATTCCGTGGGAAACCATCGCGTTGCTGCTCGGCCTGGGTGGTCGATTTACATGCGATGATTTCCTACATTTTGGGATTGGTTTTGCATACGATGTATGGATGAAACGTTAAACTCGATATTGGAAGCTTTTCGAACGTTAAGTTCCTTGCTTTTTGATATCGGGTTCAACGCTGTTACAACTTCTTATAACATTTGTTACAGGTACGCTCACCGGCTATTGGGACACGTGTCTGTGGGCACGTGTAATGAAGGTAAGTATATTCCTTGGCGGAAAGGACATCTCGATCTATAGTTGGTTGTGCGGTTCGTAGAACCGCAACAGTCCCACGATAACTAGATTTCGCCTGGTTTTCCTTGTGTTGTTAGTGGCTTTATATAATGGGGTTCTAAATAGGATGGCTTCACATTTCTGGAAGTTGATCTTAAGTTTCCACTCATCGCAATAGCGCTGCACGTTGTTGAAGTCTCGCTGTATTATACTATTTATGATCGCAACTTTCGGAGCTGTTCTGTAAATTATGAATTCGTCTGCGTACGCAATAGCCTGTGGAAGTGCATCTAATAAGTCGCTAATGTAAATGTTAAAAAGAATCGGAGAGAGTACCGCGCCCCCTTGCAAGCCATTCTTGATGTTATACGTTTTATTAGAGGTCACATTACCATTTTTGACCACGAACCTTCTGTCCTTTACCAAATCGTAAAGTACATATAGTAAAGGCTTATGTATACCATGTCTGACCAGTTTGTAATATAACCCTTCGATTCAGGCGGTATCAGAGGCTTTTTCGAAGTCAATCAGACACAATACACCTGTCCATTGGTTCCTACATTTATTCCATTGTATGTCAGAGACCAGTTTAGCTGCGGCATGTGTGGTTTCATGACCCGCCTTAAGGCCAAACTGGTTATTTGGAATAATATTGTTGTCGTCTACCCATTTTAGCAGAGCTTTGTTAATAGTCTTTTCAAATGCTTTACTGATGCTTGGAGGTAAACTTATCGAACGCATGTTTATTGGGTTTGTACAGTCTTTGCCCTTTTTTGGAATGGGCCGGATGATAGCCGTTTTCCAACGCGCGGGATAATATGCACCATTCAACGCGTTGTTAAACAGGACCGTGTATATATCTATTGCCATTGGGGCAGGTTCTTGAGTACGATGTTAGGTACTCCATCTATTTCGACTGACTTTTTACTTCTTAATGAGTCGAAGATACTCTGGATTCCCTCCCTCGTAATTAAAAGGCTATTAGCCTCACCATTGGCATTAATGTCAATTGACAGATTATCGTCACTGAATTCGGTAAGACCCGGATTCTCCGATTGCCAAAGTGAAATTTCATTTCGGAGGTGCAGGTGATTCAGTAGAACTCTGTCCTCCAGGTCGTGATTTCGGCGAATGCTTTCATTCACCTTGTACATTTCCTGAAAGACAGCTCCCACAGCGTTCACCTTTTCCAAAGGATCTTCTATTACGAATAGCTCACTATTGAGGAAAGCGTTC
Source organism: Microdon myrmicae (assembly GCA_963931805.1). Taxonomy (NCBI): domain Eukaryota; kingdom Metazoa; phylum Arthropoda; class Insecta; order Diptera; family Syrphidae; genus Microdon; species Microdon myrmicae. The sequence continues at coordinate 92,820,694 of OZ007498.1, read as the reverse complement.
TCTGTATCTATGCCAATGTTGGTTAGCAGCTGCTTGTTTACATCAGTACGTGGAGTTTGGAGACACTGAATCTCGTTTTGATTATTTCTCCTGAATATTTTATTTATTTGTGGGAACATATTCGCGTTATTAGTTTTTATATCTCGAATTCTGTTGTTCCAGTACCAATTTGTTGCTAATCTATAATTAGCTTTAAATAATTGTTGGAGGTTTTTTAATCGGTATTTTAGTGATATTATCTCCTGGTCTTGTCTGTCTGTAAACTGTCTGAGCAATTGTTGTCGTTTCGATACCAGTCTGTTCTTTTTCTTGTGGAGTGCGTTTATTGTTGTGTTTCCGTACATGTTTATGTGATCTGTAACTGTTGTTTTGGGAATTGTTTTGTCCATTGTTCGTTTTACGGTTTCGTCCATTTGTTGGATGTATCTGTCGATTTCGTCATTTGTCAGGTTTCTGTTTACTGGTAGATTGAAGTCGTTCGAACGAAGTTCTCTTGTTAATGATCTGGTGAACAAGGCCATCACATTGCCTTGTAGTTGTAATGTTGTGGGATCACGAATTCCTCCAGATCTGCGAGATCGTTCGGAAGCGCCATTACAGCCGTGAATGCACAGTGGTCACTGTCGTAGTCAATTGTCCGTAAACAGTTTCTATTTCGTCTGTTGGTGTTAAGTAGTCTCAGTCGTGAGTCAATTAGCAAGATATCTAAGAACGATCTACCTCTGGGAACGATGGATATTCCGTAGCTAACAGGTAGTTCTACATTCAATATGATACTGATCTAACCAACCAGCCAACTGATTTCCTCTGGCATTAGATATATAATGTCCCCAATTTCTATGCTTGGCGTTCATATCTCCTCCTAGGATAAAGTAGTTTTTGGCCAGGTGCAATTGTAATCATCGAAAGAGTGTCTCGAGCTCTGCTATAAAGAGGTTATGTAGATGCTCCTCAGGTGCATAGATCGCAATCGCATACTAACCCCTTCCTTGCTGAAGGGGTATGCGTACGATACAGGCTTCCAGCACCCGGAACCTGCGCACTTCTCCACTATATATAACTTCATAATTGATTCTTTATTTAATAAAGACACCCCCCCCCCCCCCCCCCCATGCTTTTTGAGAGGATATCGTGTTTGTATGCCATATCTTGTGGTCTCTGGTTTAACTACGTTTCCCCGCCAGAAGTACATCAGGTTGTTATCTTGCAACAGGTGAAAAATATTGGCTCTTCCCTCAGTTCTTATTAGTGAATTTACATTCACGACAAGAGCTTTGATTGATGTTTTGGTAGAGGGTTTATATTGACTTTTTATGTAGACTGGGCAAGTGCGAGTAGATCTCTGTTATTTTACATTGCAGCTCTGTCACTGCAGATTGAGCAGGACCGTGAACACGTCTGCTTGCGATGTTGTTTCAGTCTGTGTGGGTGTATTTGTGGCTCCCAGCGTTGTAGCCTGATTTGGTGGTCTCCCACCCGACGCAACTGTGTGTACGACCGGCGCGATGTTACGGGCATAGCTGTTGTACGGTCTGGCTCTGTGTTTTTTTGCCGGGTCACATTTCTTGACATTATTTCTCGGAATTTAGGACATCCTCGGCAATTAGCGGGATGTCCCTCATTCCGACACACTGCGCACTTTAGAAGGGCTTTGTCTTCTACCCTTTCTTTTTCGCAGTAGGTATTCTTCTGCCGTATGGTCCTCTCCGTTCTTTACGCAACGGTCCTGCATTTCACAGTTAGCCGCCGCGTGACCAAACCTTTGACAGCGGACATATTGATGATGTCTCTGCGTTTTTTTAACTTGTCCCATGTGCCAATTTGATGATCCAAAACCGTAATTTTTCTTATGGGTGTTAATTGAAGATGGGTAGCTTCCGGTTTTCCCTTCTTGCCTTGGTTGTGGTGAACGGTTTTACCGCGGTAAACTCGAGATCTCGTGCTTCAGCTTTTGAAGCATTTCGAGCAGAGCCTCCGGTTCTATTTCGGGGTCGACGCCCTTTAATAGAACCGTTACGCTCTTCGTTTGTTTCGGCGTGAACGAGTATAATTCCGCGGTGGCTGTTTTTAGGCCCCTTTAATTTTGTTGTGGTCTGCACCGCATAGATAGAATGGGCATGCCTGTTACCTGCCAGTCTTTATACTGGAAAATTGTTTC